>CM074723.1:173727455-174327455 GCA_037306005.1 Rhinophrynus dorsalis
TGTGAACAAGTCCTGAATGCCTTCGCTGTAGCATGAGAGAAAATTAAATTAAGTTATGCCATTTTACACTGCTTCTTGTTATTACATAGTGTTAAACATAGAGCAGTGTAAAGGAACATCCCAAAACTCCCATACATTTCCATGCTGCCCTCCTCTTGAGCAGATAGCTTAGTAAATTGACTTTAGTCAGGTACAGTACAAAGAAATCGACTCCAGTGCATAGTTTAACACATAATTGTATTAATACATTATTTCCCTATTGATCTTTAAATGTAACCTTTTATGCAATAATTACTTGTGGTAGGTTGATCCATTAAAACAAAGTACTACACTTGTTACACTAGTTAAATTCCCAGTAAGTGTAGAACTGAAGATTGTTATTGTTGTTTTATTTCTATATCACTTCTGGCCAAGCCTGACACAGTGGCAAAGCATACTAATGTGCATTATTGGTGTAGATGCCTGCACCTAGGTACAAAAATGGCATACAACTTCTTTGTACCTATGCATAAAGCAGCTATGCCTCTACATTGTGTATCTGCAACATTGCCTATGGGGCAAGCTAGAATGGAATCACATCATTAGTATGCAAAAAATGAGATGGGTGGGTTGATTAGAGAGGGTAAGGAAAAGGCCGATGTTCTAAACACATTCTTTGCATCAGTATATACAAGGGAATATGGAATGGTAGAAGAGCCTCATCAAGTAACAAAAAAAAAACAATACAATTATCAGATATTGGGTTAACTCAAGATGTCATGGGAAGACTGAACAAAATTAAGACAGACAGAGCACCGGGTCCTGATGGTATATATCCAAGGGTTCTTCAGGAACTCAGTGCAGTGCTAGCAAGACCCCTATATTTACTCTTTAAAGATTCTCTCACCACAGGTTCAGTGCCACAAGATTGGCAAAGTGCCAATATAGTGCCTCTATTTAAGAAGGGAACTAAAACAGAACCTGGGAATTATAGACCTGTGAGTTTGACCTCTGCAGTGGGAAAACTTCTAGAAGGGATAATAAGGGACTGTATTCAGCATTACAACACAAAAAATAAGATCATTAGCAGGAATCAACATGGTTTTATGAGGAATCGATCATGCCAAACTAACCTTTACAGCTTCTATAAGGAAGTAAGTAGCAACTTAGATAATGGTAAGAAAGTTAATGTATATCTAGATTTTGCAAAGGCATTTGATACAGTGCCACAAAGAAGGCTGGGGTATAAAATAAGGAAATTGGGGCTAGGTTATAACAGTATTATAACAGTGTTTTACATGTGTTTGGTGTATGTTAGGTAACTTTTTTCTGTCAGGGTAAATTTATTAAAAGTTAATGTTCCGCGCCTTTAAGCACGCTTTTCCCGCATAGACGCCATTGCTCCTTTACACTCTATGGGTTTACACAGTGTGGGACGTATCTTGGAACCACTTGTCACAGTGACTTCAGAGTGGGCTCATTTTGTTGGTCTTCTCTTGCTCTATCATCTGGTTGCATGATTCGGTGTGTTGGGGGTCTGGGGGGGCTTCGGGCACTGTTTTGGGGTACTTCTGAGATAAACTACGTTTCCCATGAGCGCTGGTTTCGCGCTCGTTTTCTGATTGGCTACCGTTGCGGCAGCCATTTTGTGAGTTATTCTCAGCGAGTATACTACGCAGGGACCGAGCCTTCTCTCTCTCCTCCGCAGATTAACCCTTCACTTGCCAGATAAGTTTAATTTTAGACATTTCTGGGGTGAAATTTTAATCTTTCACACTACAATTGGGTGATTCTTGTCAGTGGAGTATATCTGACGCTGTGAGCATGTCTACTCCACTGGAGTCAGGGGCTAGACCCAAGACTAAGGAGGCTGGGGTGTCAGTTTCCCCCATTGCGTTTTGCTCCTCTTGTCACTCTGGGCTGCCTAGAGAATTTTCTGGTCATTTATGCCCAAAATGTGCAGAAAGTCATGACAGCAACCCTGGGCTTTCCAGTCACGCCATTGAGCCAACTTGGGTGAAAGAGTTCAAGGCTGCCACTAGGGATCTCAGATCCACTCTTCAACTCTTTCCCTCTCAGGTTCAGGGGGCTCTTCAGGTTTGGCAGACCCCCTCCACAGTCAGGACCTCCCTGCCCAAGCCACAGGGGGCTCCTGATATGTCTGATTCTTCTGAGGAAGAACTTTTACAAGATTCTGATGCTGAGGAAGGCACTGTTATTGAATATACCAGGTCTATTGGTGACCCTTATGAATGTGACCCTGAAATCTCTGCTGAGGGTTTGATTAGAGCTGTGTTAACCACACTCAACCTTCCTCTGACTCAGGAATCTACTCATGATCCAACTGACGTTTTTCAAAAACCGTCTAAAGCTGTTGTATGTTTTCCTACTAACTCTACTCTTGCTCGTTTAGTCTCTGATGCGTGGAGGAATCCTGAAAAATCCTCTTCTGTGTCCAAAAAGTTTGCTAAACTTTACCCTTTTCCTGAGGCTGAACTGGCAAAATGGGTTCATCCTCCTAAAGTGGATGCTCCTGTCTCTAGGTTATCTAAATCTACCGCCTTACCTGTATCTGATGCCTCTGCCCTGCAAGATTGGATGGACAAAAAGTTAGAAACTTGCCTTAAATCTATTTTTGCCTCTATTAGCACTGCCATGCGGCCAACCTTTGCAGTGGCGTGGGTTAACCGGGCTATTGCGGCCTGGACTGAACAGCTTTCCGAGGCGGTTCACCAGGATGTGCCAGTGTCTGAGCAGCTACAGCTTCTTGCTAATATATCAGAAGCTCAAAATTATGTTTCTGATGCTGCTTTTGATGCTGTGCGCATGATGGTGAGGGCCTCCACTTCCTCTGTGGTGGCTAGACGTGCTCTTTGGCTGAAAATTTGGTCTGCTGACACTGCTTCTAAGAAAGCCTTGCTTACATTACCCTTTCAAGGGACTTCACTGTTTGGATCTGAACTTAAGGAGATGATTAGTGAGGCTACTGGCGGTAAAAGTACTCTTCTACCATCAGTCTTCAAGAAGAAGTTTCCAGCCAAACGCAATCGGTCCTTTCGTTCCTTCCAAACTGAGACACGCTCTGCGTCCCAGGCGGGTCCGTCCTCTGCGCGCTCCTCCTCCAAGCCCAAACAGTCCTGGAAGCCCAAAGTTGCCCCCAAGGCCAAGACCTCCAAGACTGCTTCGGCATGACTCACTGAACCCGGGTCCGCATCCGGCTGTAGGTGGACGTCTCCACATCTTTCGCCGGATTTGGGAGGAGTCAGTGGCGGACCTTTGGGTTATTCAGGTGGTATCAGAGGGATACAGGATCCCTTTCTCTTCCCTTCCTCCTTTTCAGTTCCATTTTACTTGTCCTTCTCAGGAGCCTACAAAAAGATGTCTGTTCGACGACGCTATTCAGGATCTTTTGGACAAAGAGGTCCTGGAATTGGTTCCATCAGAGGACACAGGTTCAGGATTCTATTCCAACCTGTTCGTTGTGGCCAAAAGGGACGGAGGTGCTCGTCCTGTTTTGGACCTCAAGTATCTCAATTCCTTTGTTGTGAGTTCCCACTATCGTCAAGAATCCCTGCGTTCTGTGATAGCCGCAATGTCTCCAGGGGAGTTCCTTGCCTCCCTGGACCTTCAGGATGCATATCTTCACATCCCTATTCATCCAGAGAGCAGACGGTATCTCAGGTTTGTCTGTCACAAAGGCCACTTTCAGTTTTCAGCTCTTCCCTTTGGACTGACTTCAGCTCCTCAGGTTTTTCAGAGGGTATTGGGAGCTTTGATAGCTGTGCTTCATCGAGATGGTGTCAGGGTGACTCCCTACATGGACAATCTGCTCCTGAAAGCTTCATCTGCGGAGATCCTCCACCAGCAGATTCAGTTGTGCATCCAGACACTCAGTCGCCACGGCTTGGTCCCATCTCAACAGATCCTCTTCTTGGGTCTCCTGTTCGACACTCAGCAGTGCATGGTGTTTTTACCGGAGGAAGTGGCTCATCAGATTGCTCTCCGTGTATCCAAGATCCTGGAGCTCGAAAGGGTTCCAGTACCGAAGTTGACTTCTCTGGTAGGGAAATTCATTTCCACGATAGAGGCAGTGCCATTTGCTATGGCACACACCAGGGAACTTCAGAGGTTCGTGATTCAGACGTGCAAGAATCATCCAGATCATCATCATCTGTCAGTCTCTCTGCCTCCTCATGTCGAGTTGAGCTTGGAATGGTGGTTGGACCTGTCTCATCTTCTGAAAGGGAGGTCCTTTCGGGTCCCCTATTGGACCACAGTCACGACGGATGCCAGCCTCCGGGGATGGGGGGCAGTGTTGGGTCGTTTCAGTGCTCAGGGGAAATGGGGACTGGCAGTATCTCTTCTCTCCATCAATGTTCTGGAACTTCGTGCCATCTTTCTTGCCCTGAGACACTGGGAATCTCAGCTGGAGGGTTGTCCAGTCAGAGTGGAGTCAGACAACGCCACCGCAGTGGCCTACATCAACAGACAAGGCGGCACAAAAAAGTCTCACCGCTTGGTTAGAGGTCAAGGCCATCTTATCTTGGGCAGAAGCTCATGTGCCCGTCATCTCAGCAGTACACATTCCAGACGTAGACAACGTCATGGCAGACTTTCTCAGTCGTCACACAGTCGACAGCGGAGAGTGGGCACTTCATCCAGAGGTGTTTCTCCTTCTAACCCAGATGTGGGGGGTACCTGTAGTGGATCTGATGGCTACCAGACACAACAGGAAGGTGCCAGTGTTTTGCTCTCGGTGGAGGGATCCTCTTGCTCTAGCAGTGGACGCTTTGTCAATCCCTTGGGAGTTCCCTCTGGCATACATCTTCCCTCCTCTCCCTCTGTTGATCAGAGTCATCCAGAAGCTGAAGATGGAGCGTTGTCCTGTCATCCTAATCACCCCGAATTGGCCTCGTCAGTCCTGGTATCCGGAACTGCTAGCCATGTCAGTGGCGGAACCCTTTCCGCTTCCTGCCCGTCCAGATCTACTTCTTCAAGAATATCTGTGGAAGGAGGATGTTCAGCATCTCCATTTGATGGCTTGGAGGTTGAATCCTCAATTTTAAAGAATAAAGGGTTTTCCTCTTCAGTGGTGTCCACGTTGCTTAGAGCTCGCAAGCCTGTGTCTTCCAAGATCTATCATCGCATATGGTCAACTTTTGTTGCATGGTGTGCTGATAAAGATCTCTCACTTGATTTCCATCTTCCCGCAGTCCTGGCCTTTTTGCAGGATGGGGTTGAAAAGGGACTCAGCCTGAGTTCTCTCAAAGTTCAGACTTCTGCTCTGTCTGTATTTTTCCAGGAACGCATTGCTATTCTTCCTGATGTTAAAGTTTTCTTCCAAGGTGTGGCTCATGTTCGGCCTGCCTTCAAGAGTCCAGCTCCCCAGTGGGACCTCAGTTTGGTGCTGGGGGTTCTCCAGAGACCCCCGTTTGAATCCTTGGCTTCTATTCCTTTACGTCTCTTGACCTGGAAAATGGCCTTTCTCTTGGCTATTGTCTCAGTTCGCCGGGTAGCAGAGTTACAAGCTCTGTCTTGTAAACCTCCTTACTTGGTGTTCCACAAGGATAAGGCCGTGCTCCGCACTTCCAAGGAGTTTTTACCCAAGTTTGTCTCCGAGTTTCACATTAATCAGGAGATTGTGGTGCCCTCTTTCTGTCCTAACCCTTCCTCTGACAAGGAGAGAGATCTCCATTTGTTGGATGTTGTGCGTTGTCTTAGACTCAGTGCGATGAACATAAAATTTATCAGGAAGTCTGACGCCCTGTTCGTCATTCCTGAGGGGCCTGGGGCAGGGAGACCGGCATCCAAGGTGACTATCGCATCTTGGATAAAATCTACCATTCGTGAAGCCTACAAGCTGCGGAATAAGCACGTTCCCTTCAGGGTTACTGCTCATTCCACCAGATCTATTGGGGCCTCTTGGGCCCACAAGAATCAGGCGTCTGCTGATCAACTGTTCAGAGCGGCCATTTGGTCCTCCGTGCACACATTCTCGAAGCACTATTGTGTTGATATACTGGCCTCGGCTGATGCCAGATTTGGGAGGAAGGTCCTGGAGGCAGTCTTGCCTTTTTAGGACCTTCTACTCTGTGGTTCTTAGTGCTTCTTTGCTGTTGAGCCCTGTTGGCTCTAGTTCAGTGTGCTGTGTTAGTTCGGGGCTTTGTTTTTACCCCTGGTTGGTGTCCGTTGACACTTCTGTTATTGGGCTCTATGATTAATAAGGTTCATAGCAGTTCTGGTGACTTTTGGGCCGTGCGCTTGGTCCTTGCCTTACTTCCCGCCTCTGGGGAAAGCTCAATGTTTGTACATCCCATTGTACCAGTGACCTGTATTGGACGACAGTGAAAATAGGATTTTAGTCTTACCTGTTAAATCTTTTCCACTTAGTCCATACAGGTCACTGGTCTCCCACCCTGTCAAGGGACCATGCTTGGCTCTCCTGTGGCATTCAGTGGGGGACCTTTGGGGCATGCTCACAGGAGTCTTCCTTTTCCTTCTTACCTCTGGTCAGTTTAGTGTCTCAAATCAATCTGGCTGAAGGCAGCTTAAGAGGGAGGGGAGGCTCCACCCCCTGCATACATTTAGATGAATGTTTCTGCCTACTTAAAGGGGCGGATCGCCTCCCATTGTACCAGTGACCTGTATGGACTAAGTGAAAAGGATTTAACAGGTAAGAATAAAATCCTATTTTCTCTAGATGCTGAGAAGGCCTTCGATTGAAACAACTGGACCTACCTTGAATAGGTCCTATAGCACAATGGTCTAGGCCTCAAATTTTATTCCTCCATCATGACCCTCTACACAGCTCTGACTACCCGTATCAAACTAAATGGTCTATTGTCAGATACCTTCCCTATTCACAGTGGCACGTGACAGGGCTGGCCCTATCCCCTATTCTTTTTAGCTTACATTCGATCCATTGCTCTCCGAACATACAAGGCCTCCCTATAACGTCATTATTCCTTCAGTTGGTCCCCGCAAGGCATACAGTATTTAGGCATCCACTTGACTCCATCACTATCAGGTTTGGCTGGAGCAAATCTGATTCCATTTATCTATTATATCTGACCTCTCCTGTTTGTCTTCTCTTTTTATTTCTTGGATGGGCCACATAAATTTGGTCAAGATGGTTATCTTACCTAAAATTCTTTACATATTCAACACCCTGCCCATCAAGACTCATATGCCCTATATTAATGCTTAGCAACACAACCTTAATTCCTTCTTCTTACAATTCAAATTTCTTTGTCTACCACTTTGACTTTTAAGACTTCCTTTTCACATAGGTGGTTTAGCTGTCCCTGATGTTCTCTCCTATTATAGCACAGCAACTCTTAACAAACTTACGAACTGATCCAAAACACCTATGAAACCTTGTATTGCATGTATCGGACTCTTTGCCCCGGAGTTTCACTCTAGGGGATCTGCTGGTTCGACCTTCCTAGTTTCCTTACAGCCTGCCGAGAACACATTATTTTAGGACATTTTTCTTCATTCTGGTACTCACTCAACTCATTATCCCTTTTACCATATCCTTCCCCTAGAATGCCTCTACTGGGGAATCCAGCCTTCCCTCCGGGGCTTTTGGGTGGCTTATTTAACTCTTGGGCCAATCTTAACGTATTCATTATGGGGGACGTCATTTTAGACTCCAGGGTTCTCTCCTTTGAGAATCTGGTTAAAGATAAACTCATTCCCGCTACACATTTCTGGCGATATCACCAACTTCATCCACTCAATTCTGCCGACAGATCATCTTCCTCCGACTTCCACACCCTTTGAGATGTTGTTTTCAGATCATTCTATCCATAAGCATACTTGAACCAAGTGGTATAATTTTCTGCTGACTAAAACGTCCTCAGGCAAGCCCAAATACCTACTGGACTGGGAAGCTGAACTATCCATATTCCTTCCCATAACAGAATGGCTTAAAATACTGACAAACCCTTCTTTCCCCATCACCTGACACAGCCGCAAAATTGTGTAATTATAAGCTGTTTATCCTCTGGTACAGAACGCCTCAGGTGTTGCACGGATTCTATCCAGCGACTCCCCCGCACTGTTTGAGATGCAGCTCTGGTGTGGGATCTGTGCTCCACATTTGGTGGACCTGCCCACTAATCACCCCATGTTGGACAGCACTCTGTCATCAGATTGGAATTATCCTTAGTACACACACTGACTGCTCCTCAATAGTACGTCTTTTTGGGTTTGGTCTACCCTTGCAACTAGCCAAAGATAATCTCATTGTCAATGCTGCAAAATCCTTAATTCTATTGAAATGGCAGTCAAAAAATCCCCCTAAGGTGGCAGAGTGGAAGGTGAGTGTGCAACAAACCTGCAATATGCACTTCAAATGGTTCTGTGGCAAAATATGACCCTATTGGGCACCATGGCTGGAATATATAACCACTAGAGACTGTGATGCACACCTACCATAGTCTGAGCTACACCACCCATGGTTCGTGGTTGCCCATCAAAGGATCACTCCAAAATTACCTGACCATCGGTCCTCCATACCCTCCGACCCCTTATATCCCAAATATATACCCTTTTTATTTGGTTATTCTCTCCTAATGGATCAAAGGTCATTTACTCTACCCACAAACTAAAATGACATTGTGATATGCAAATGTAGAACAGGTTGGGGATGTTTCCATGGTTTACAACATGTCATCTGGTCATTAACACTTTTTAAGACCATTATATTTGTTGTTATACACTGTTGGAACTGTATTGTTATTTGTGACTTATGTATGTAATATCCACAGATTCTTCAATAAACGTTAAAAAATATCTGTCTATCTAATATTCCATCAGCTCAGAATTGGCAAAAACAGTGGTGGCCTGGTACACCCATCCACTGTCCAGAGAAGTCTGGTTGGAAGAGGTCTTCATGGAAGACTTGCAGCCAAAAATACATACCTGCAACATGGAAACAAGGCCAAGCAACTCAGCTATGCATGAAAACACAGGAACTGGGGTGCAGAAAAATGTCAACAGGTGCTCTGAACTGATGAGTCAAAATCTGAAATATTTGGCTATAGCAGAAGGCAGTTTGTTCACCGAAGGATGTCTGCAGGCAACAGTGAAGCATGGTTGAGGTTCCTTGCACGTTTGGTGCTGCATTTCTGCAAATGGAGTTGGGGATTTGGTCAGAATTAATGGTCTCCTCAATGCTGAGAAGTACAGGCAGATAATTATCCAGCATGCAGTACCATGAAAATGTATTCTGCAGCGTGACAACAACCCCAAACATACAGCCAAAGTCATTAAGAACTATCTTTAGAGTAAAGAAGAACAAGGAGTCCTGGAAGTAATGATATGGCCCCACAGAGCCCTGATCTCAAAATCATTGAGTTTGTCTGGGACTAAATGAAAAGAGAGAAGCAACTGAGGCTGCCTAAATCCACTGAAGAACTTTGGTTAGCTCTCCAAAATGTTTGGAACAACCTACCTGCCAAATTCCTTAAAGGGAAACTACCACCTCACACAATGTTTACCTTCACTAAGTTCCTATCTGGTGACTAGCTGTTTAGTAGCACTAGTCACCAGAATAATTACCATTTTAATAGATTTCTCCTCTTTTCCATGGGCGACAGGCAGGACGGAGCGTGGCCATCTTGCCATTGTGACGTCCGCACGCCTGTGCTGTCAGTCCCAGCAGGGTCTAGGAGGCGTTGCTAGGAGTCTAGCAGTCCCTAGTCCCTATTATGCAGAAACCCATGATCCAGGTGGCATTTTCCTGGGCAGAACACTCGGTGGAGGTTCTGGCCCTGATTGATTCCGGCCCAGCCGGATACTTTATGGACAGTTCATTTGCTGCGCTACATCAGATTCCATTGGTCGAGAGGGAATCTCCCTTAGCTATTGAGGCCATTGATGGCAGACCGTTAGAACCAGCTCAGATAACTATGGAAACTATTCCGCTGTATATGACTATTGGGGATCTCAACACTGAGAAACAGCGGTTTCAGATTATTCATTCTCCTGATCATGCGGTCATTCTGGGGTTTCCATGGTTACATTTGCATAATCTCCAGTTTGACTAGCAGACTTGTATTGTATGGGGCATTGTGTGACTCATCCGATTAAGATCATGTGTTCCTCTCCCTCCGTGCCAACTGAATATCACCAGTTCAGTGACGTTTTCAGTAAGGGAGAGGCTAGCACTTTGCCCCAGCATAGGGCATACGATTGCGCTATTGATTTGCCTCCTGGCGCGGTGCCTCCTAGGGGTCGCACGTACCTGTTGTCGTGCGAGGAGAATCAGGCCATGGAGAAATATATTGATGATGCCCTTAAAAGAGGGATTATTAGGACGTCTACCTCGCCCGCAGGGGCTGGTTTCTTTTTTGTCAAAAAGAAGAATGGCGAGTTGAGGTCTTGTATCGATTACCGGGAACTGAATAAACTAATGTCCAAAAATGCCTATCCCATACCACTCATTACCGAACTATTTGACAGGTTAAAAGGTTCTTCTATTTTCACTAAGTTGGACCTACGGGCTGCATATAACATGATAAGAATAATAGCTGGGGACGAGTGGAAAACAGCATTTAATACCAGATCGGGACATTATGAATACCTAGTCACGCCTTTTGGCCTTTGTAACGCACCCGCTGTATTTCAAGAATTTATTAATGATATCCTCCGTGATATGCTACAGTCCTGCATAGTAGTCTACCTAGATGATATACTCATACACTCGTCTAGCCTGTCTCAACACATCAAGGATGTGTCCGATGTCTTGCTCAGATTACGCAAAAATAAACTATTCTGTAAGATTGAGAAATGTGAGTTTCACAGGTCCATGGTGCCTTTTTGGGCTTTGTGTTTTCTAGAGATGGTATTGCTATGGATCAGGAGAAACTCGCAGCGGTATTACAATGGCCAAAAAAGCAATTCAGTGCTTTCTTCGGTTTGTGAATTATTATAAGAAGTTTATTTGGAAATTTTCAAATATTGTTAAACCTCTGTCTGACCTCTCGCACAAGGGTGCCAACCTGTCACGGTTTGTTAAGACTCTCAGACGTAAGGTTTAGGTAAAAACATAACTTTATTGAAAAGTTAAGGCAATCCCATAGGGTTTTCATACACATACAAACATCACATATATATAAGCAATTGACAATTGAGATAGGTTCTACCAGCCTTGCAAATAATACAGGCAAGGCAAGGCAAGGCTAGTGTCGGTACACATCTGAAACAAGTGCGGCTAGGACTGGACAGCACCAGAAACCTGACTGCAAGTCAGGGAGTAAACCAGCGTCCGCACGATGGGACCAACAACTGTACCTTGAGCCGCAAAGCAAATGGAGTAAACCAGCGTCCGCACGCTGGAACCAACAGGCAGTAGAATGAGCCACAAGGCCAATGGAGTAAACCAGCGTCCGCACGCTGGGACCAACAGACAGTATAGTGAGCCGCAAGGCTAATGGAGTAAACCAGCGTCTGCACGCTGGGACCAACAGACAGTATTGTGAGCCGCAAGGCTAATGGAGTAAACCAGCGTCCACACGCTGGGACCAACAGACAGTATTGTGAGCCGCAAGGCTAATGGAGTAAACCAGCGTCCGCACGCTGGGACCAACAGACAGTATTGTGAGCCGCACGGCTAATGGAGTAAACCAGAGTCCGCACGCTGGGACCAACAGACAATATTGTGAGCCGCAAGGCTAATGGAGTAAACCAGCGTACGCACGCTGGGACCAATAGACAGAATGTCGCTGGAGCGACAGGAGAGAAATATCGCCACAGGAACCAAACACAGGAAACAGCAGGAGCAGGCCGAGGCACAACCGGGACGAGCACCGCAAGTCGGCTGGCAACCGGAACGACAGCAACCGGAACCGGACTGGAACTGACAAGCAGGCAGGAACACAGGAACAGGTAAACTCAGGAACAGGCCCAATAGCTTCAGCAGACAGGCAAAGTGAATGCTTTCAGAGACACCATGAAAGGGCAACTAAAGGGTGCCCAGACTGAGTTTAAAAAGGCAACCAGAGGCGGGCTGACTGCAGACAGCCAATGGGAGCCCTCTGCAGGTGATAGACAGAGAACTGCAGCAATCACGGGCACCGTGATACAACCCATCCCAATGGTCTGAGGCAGCTGATCATGCTTTTGAGACACTTAAGTCCGCTTTCGCATCTGCTCCTGTACTGTCCCACCCCAACCCTTCCCTTCCATTTACGTTGGAGGTTGATGCCTCTGAGAATAGTGTAGGGGCAGTACTGTCACAGCGTCCGGTTGCCGGGAGTACTGTGAGACCGTGTGGGTTCTTCTCTAAAAAGCTGTCTAGTGCCCAGAGTCACTATGAAATTGGGGACAGAGAACTCCTGGCTATTATTCTCGCTCTGAAAGAACGGTGCCACCTGCTTGAAGGTACGAGAACTCCTGTATTAATCCTGACAGACCACAAAAATCTGACAGATCTCTCGGAAGCTAAGAGATTCTCCTCACGTCAGGCAAGATGGGCCTTGTTTCTATCCCACTTTAACTTTATCGTATCTTACTTGCCTGGCTCCAAGAATTTTAGGGCTGATGCCCTGTCCAGGCAATTTGGGCCAGAGATGGATAAAGATGAGGTTCCCATACCCATCATCTTGGCTACCTTACGTACTAGCATCACTTCGCCACTGGGGGAGGAAATTCTGGCTACCCAGGCTGCGGCTCCCCCAGATACCCCAATAGGCAAGTGTTTTGTAGATGAGCCATTTCGTACCCGCTTGCTTGAAACCTACCATTCATCTAAGGCTGCTGGGCATATTGGGAGGGATCAATTAATTTGGTCTCTTTCACAAATATTTTGGTGGCCTTCCCTACGGCCTGACTGCTCTGCATTCACAGCAGTCTGTACCACCTGTGCCCGTGCCAAAACCCCTAGACACCTCCCAGTGGGCTTACTCCAATCAGTACCGAATGGCAAATGACCTTGGTCCCACGTATTCATTGATTTCCTGGGAGAACTGCCAGTGTCCAGGGGTTATTCTTTCATCCTTATGGTGGTTGATAGATTCTCAAAAATGGCTCACTTCGTGCCTCTTCCTGGCCTTCCCTCAGCCCAGGAGCTGGCAGTTGTCTTTGCTAAAGAGGTGTTCCGAGAGTGCTAGTGTCGGACCATGGGAGTCAATTTGTGTCCAGGTTTTGGAGAGCATTTTGTAACCAGATGGGCATTCAGCTGTCCTTTTCGTCTGTCTACCATCCCCAGACCAATGGAGCCGCTGAGGGTGCCAATCAAGGATTGGAGCAATTCTTGCACTGTTTTGTGTCCGATCATCATGATAATTGGGCAGACCTGTTACCATGGGCAAAGTTCGTCAGGAACTGTGAGGTTAATTCATCGTCTGGGAGCTCCCCGTTTCTCATCAACTACGGGTTTCAGCCATGTTTGCTCCCGTACTCATTCCAGTCACAGCAGATTCCAGCTCTGGATGAGCATATTGAGCATCTCCGCTCCACCTGGGCACAGGTTCAGAGGGCCCTCAGTAATTCGTTCCAGCGTTATCAGCGCCACACTAATCGCAGGAGGTTGCCAGCTGTGTCCTTCCAGGTGGGGGACAGGGTATGGCTTTCCTCCAGAAACTTAAACTTGCAAGTTCCATGTAATAAGTTGGCTCCCCGGTTTATTGGTCCTTTCAAGGTGATCTGCAAAGTTAACCCTGTTTCATATGCCCAGGATCTCCCAGCGTCCATGCTCACTCATAATGTGTTCCATGTATCTCTGCTGAAACCTCTGGTATGCAACCGTTACAGTTACCACTCCTGTGGTCCCCTGTCCTGTGGATGTTCAGGGTCAGGAGGAGTACAAAGTCCAAAGCATCATTGATTCACTCAGATTTAGAGGAAAATTGCAATATTTGGTCCATTGGAAGGGCTATGGCCCTGAGGAACGTTCCTGGGTATATCAGAATGATCTTCATGCTCCTAGATTCCTACGCAATTTTCACTCCAAATATCCACAGAAACCAGGTCCCTCTTCTAGGAGAGGGGGTCTTTGAGAGGGGGTACTATCACGGTGCCCGTGCTATTTGACAACATTCTGTCAGTCTACACTCCTACTTAACACCTATTGGCTGAACTGTGATTGTCCTGCCCAGTATTGTCCTTAAATACTGGGTTCTGGCACATCTCCAGTGCCCTTTCGTGGTGTTCCAGTACCAGCGCTTGTTCCTGATTATTGTGTGCTCTCAGTGTATCGACCCGGCCTGCCTGACTACTCTGCATCTTGTTTCCTGCCTGTGCACCGACCCAGACTGCCTGACCATTCTGCTTCTCATCTCCTGTGTACCAACCCGGTTTGGCTGACATTCCTGCTCCGTGTACTGACTTGGATTGGCTGACGTTCCTGCTCCATGTACCGACTTGGATTGTTCTACGTTCCTGTTCTGTGTGACTCTGCCCAGTTGGGCTGCTGCCTCCTCTGCATGCCCTGACCGGTCTCCAGTTAAGGGTAGTTCTTATCTCTCGCTGTCTGTAGACAGCTGTGTAGTTTGGTCTCGGTTGCCTCCATGTTGCCCCGGCGATATTCCTATTGGTCTGCCTTACGAACCGTTCCAGGTTGGGTGCCTCTCAGGGCGTGTTGCTCAGATTCCATTACTGCTACTGCAGTGCACAGGCTGCTCAAGTCTCCGTTAATGCTATGGCAGTATCCGGTTGCCTAGTCTCTGTTACTGCCACGGCAGTGTCCAGTTGCCTAGTCTCCATTACTGCTACGGCAGTGCTCAAGTGGCTCAGTCCTCGCTGCTGCTACGGCAGTGCCCCTGTTGCTCAGTCTCCATTACTGCCACGGCAGTGTCCAGTTGCCTAGTCTCCGTTAATGCTACAGCAGTATCCAGTTGCCTAGTCTCCGTTACTGCTATGGCAGCGCTCACGTGGCTCAGTCTCCATTACTGCTACGCCAGTGATCAAGTTGCTTAGCCTCCGTTACTGCTAAGGCAGTCCACAATTGTCTGGTATCCATATTCTTGGGCGTTACTCTTACTAAGGCTCTCACTTCTGTTTGAGCTCCTTAAAAGGCCTTACCACACAAGGGCCTGTTAACATTCTCTGTCTGCTATTAACCCATGCAGTACCGATATACTGGGACTCACACAAGATCGCCTGACCTGTGTCAGTATATTGTTCTATGGACTCTTTACTTATACTGGACCTGTGTGGGCTTACCTCTGTATAAACTGTCTAGTGGCTGTACTATATTGAGTGTATATTACAGGACCTGTGAGGGTTATTGTGATCTTAATTGTTTAATAAAATTGTGTTTTATCCAAACCTACTGTGTCTGTGTCTCGAACAAACCATTACAGCATGTGAGATTCATACTGTGAGAGATGGGAGAGGTAACTCTTTGACTGCCATAGCTTGAACTATTCAAGCATGCCCACGTACATTAAAGGGATAGTAATGTTTTATAATAAAAGCAGCTCTAATTAATCATCATAGTATTTGGACTTTGAAGAGTGTTATTTCAATTCTGTCAGAGTTGTAGTTCAAGAGTAATTCAAAGACAAAGTATCCCCCTCCCGCCCCTTTTACTGATGTAACACTGGTCAGCCAGAGCAGAAGGGAGGTGCCCAGGTAGCCTGCAGAGAGGGACAATCTTCAATTACGATAAGGGAAAAACTTGTCAAGGGGGGCAGGGATTTCATTGTTCTCATAGGAAGAAGATTGTCCCCTGCTGTTATCTGTTTTGTCTAGCAACCAGATTCCACATCTGAGAAGAGATGGCTTACACTAGGTAAAAGGGGTGGGAGGGGAAACTTTGCTTGTGAATATCTTTCAAACCATAAAGGTCCTATTTTATTAACCTCATCCAGGGAAAAAAGGTGAAATAAAGGTTTCTCAATAGTCTGATTAATTCAGGTAACAATGTAGCGAAAAGATCCACTTGTATTACAATTTCTTTGTATAGATTTCAGTATTCTTCCTACATTTGCCAATACAATAGGATTTATCTGCCATACAAATCTCATTTTGATTTCACACTTTACCCACCAGAAAATGTAAAGGAACATTCAGTTATTACACTTTTAGAAATTAGTAAGAATCATATTTTCTCACTTGTGCATAGATCTGTAGCTTGATTGAAGCTTCCTGTACTCTCCCTTCCCAGTTCCTTTGTTGGGATTCCAGTGATATGTGGAGAATATAGATGGACATTACTCCACAGTAATTATTTGGGACCCAAATATACCCTTACGTAGTCTTCAAATAGAGCAGGAGATCACTATCCCATATTTAAAAACATCCAAACATCCAATAAATATATGAATATGCTACCAATAAGGAATATATATATATATATATATATATATATATATATATATATATATATATAATTTATTATACAGCTAAAAAGAAAACTTGAAATTTGTAAATATGTACAATCAGAAAAGGCTGATGCTGTATTCATTGCGAAACTGCATCATGTCAGACTAATTGGGATAAAGGTCATGCCTTTCAGTGATTTTTGCCAAGCAATTCATAGCTTGGATATATTCCAACTACTATTTCCTCTACTATGCAGCTGCACACTGAGTAGACTGACAGCCTTTTAGTATTGTATATATTTTCAAGGTCCTTCTTTTATCTGTATAATTTTTTTAAATACTACAGCTCAAACTTATTTTTCTTTTTTTTTATTTATTTAGAAAATGCTTTACCAGGAAGAATACATTGAGATTTCTCTCATTTTCAAATATGTCATGGAGAGCCTATCTGTCTGTCTATCTCTCTCTCTCTAGATAGACAGATATATATATATATATATATATATATATATATATATATATATATATATATATACACACACAAACACACGGAAAATAATATACAGTACGTACATATTGTTTTTTGCTACAAAGAATAATTATTCTTAGCGATTTTAGGCAGGTAGAAGATCTGATTTTTTTTTTTAAAGTAGGTTATTCCAGGGTTTCAGAGTTCTGAAGTCAGCGGTAGATTGACCAGCTTCTTTCTTGTAATGTGGACCTGCAATTTTCTATTTTGGTTACCAGGTAGTGCTGCTTGTGTTAGTTACTATGACAAGCATAGTCTAAAACTCAAGCTCTCCCAAAAAGTGCATTATACAAGAAATTTGCCATTTGTACACCAGGTTCCAATGTTACAAAGTGTGTTGAAAGGGACAGTAATTGTCCCATAAAAAATTCTTCTAGCTTTGTAGATGAAAAAAGATAAACTATATGCCACAAATCCTATCTCTCAAACCTCCATAGTTTAAGAGCGATTCACATTGAAAGTTCCCTCTTCCTCCCCTGCTGACAGCAGGAGATTCAAGTCGGCCAACTTGAGGATGCTCTTCAACAGAGCCGAAATTGTGTTATTGAAAAATAATTACTTCAATGGAACGGTCTATAAAAGTGTGCTTGCAAACAAGGCACACTTTGTAGACCATTCCAATGAAGTAATTATTTTTAAATAACACAATTTTGGCTCTGCTGCAGAGCCGCCAACTGGTCCCCAGACAGGGATCTCCTGCTGACAGCACAGCGCTGACGTCAGGAGAAGGGGAGGGAGGGGGGAACTTTCAATGTGAATATCTCTCAAACCATAGAGGTTTGAGAGATAGTATTTTTGGCATATAGTTTTTTTCATCTACAAAAGTAGAAACATTTTTTATGGGACATTAGTGCCCCTTTAATAAAATAAGTTGAACTGTAATAACATTTGAATTGAAAATCTTCCACCAATGAGAGTACCCTTGTTTCATTCAGTAGCAAAAGCAATAAAGTATTTATTTCATGGAAAAGCTTACTGCTTCTTTAAAGGGATAGTAATGTCTGATTTTAATAAAATGTAATCATGTAGATATATAAAAAAATAAATTAACTGGTACAAGTCCTGTCTCTCAAACATGTATAATTTGAGAGAATATGTTGATAAAGTTCCCCCCTCCCTCCCCTTTCCTAGATGTCAGCCTCTAGCTTGACAGAAGGAGATCCTGGTCCTGGGACTGGCCAGCGGCTCTTCAGCAGAGCCAAAATAACACTATCTAAAAAGAAATACTTCATTGGGATGGTCTACAAAGTATGCTTACAAACCAGGAACACTTTGTAGACTGTTCCAATGAAGTATTTCTTTTTAGATATCGCTATTTCAACCATTGGGTTGTACTAGGGGAGGGAGGGGGGGCTTTATCAGTGTAGATCTCTCAAACTATACATGTTTGCGAGATGGGTCTTGTGCCAGTTAATTTATTTTTTTAATATCTACAATATTACATTTTATTAAAATCAGACATTGCTAACCCTTTAATTGTGATTGATCTTTTAGGCAACTGTTTTCAGATATGAGGTTCAGAAAACTGATCTGTAAAAGTATTTTTCCCCTCCTCTAACCATGTTTTTTTGTGCATCTTTCATTGCATCTTTAGGTATACATTGCTGTCCTTAACTATACAGTGCAGATATCCATTTTTCTGTGTTAGAAGTGAGCCCTTCCAGTTTTTCCCCCGAGTAGATTTGGACACGGTTTTGAATGACATTATTTTTGATATGAAGTCTCAGCTAACCTTTTTATGTGGATTTCCAGTAACAATGACTAATAAACCTTTGTATCCAATTAAAGTGTTAACCAAGCCTCAATCACAGGTAACTGCAATATGTAAAACATATGCACATATTTTTTTCTGTTTAAAATCTGAGATTAAGGACTCGATTCAGTTGTCCCCATTAGGCAAAAAAAAACACTGCCAGCATTTTTTCAAGCACGGTAAGCTATTCAATTACTAGTGCAATGAAAAAAAATGAGGCAAAAAACCCTCTGCCGGGCAATAAAGATGCAATTTATCCAATTGAAAAATAGGAAAAAAGTTACAAGATGCCATTCAGTTGCATGCGTTAGCCCTTAAAATCTGCTATAGGATTTACTTTAGCGCTGGAAATTTAAGACACACTTTTTTTTTCTTTTTTTTTTTTTTTATTAATTATAATAACTAGAGTTCCTTATCAGATCCTAAAACAGCTGACACAGCAACTGGGAAAAAAAAACTTGTCTCCAGTGGATGTATTGATATGAGAAGACTACAATTCCCAGAATTATCTGTTTCCCTGATTTTCCTTGCATGGAAGAGGTGGTTGTTTTAGTAAACCCTTTCTTTTTTGCTTGCCACACACTGTGCAAAGGTTGGTCTCTATGATTTAACCCCTTGCTGGCAGATAAATACTTTTGCATACTTTTAATTACTTTTGTCTTACTTTTCTGCTATTTAGACAAAGAGTTGTCTTCTTTTGTTTTTTTTTTTTTCTTACCATGTCAGAACCAAAGGGACACATGGGCAAGTCCAAGACTAACTATTCTGGAGACCCAGTTACTCCTTTAACACAATGCTCCTCATGCCAGATAGGGCTTCCTAAGAGTAGTCTGGTACTTTATGTTTTTCTTGCATTGTGGCTTCTACGCCACATCAGAGCCTTCTACCGAATAGGGACAGGTTTTGGTTAAGGCTTTTATCACTACGGTCACCTCTATCCCCTCATCTATTCAAGGCGTCCTAAGATCATGGTCTGTGGGACACCCTGCACCCCCCCATCAGGCACTTTAGCCCTGTAATTGTGGTCATTCACAAATTATTGGGGATACCTCTTCTGAGAAAGGGGACACTGATAGGGATGACTTAGATTTGTCTCTCTCATTGGGATGTGTCTCTGAGGATGACTTTAGCCCCACAGCTGAGGTACTTATCTGGGAGATCGTGGAGACCTTACATGTCTCAGAGGCCTCCTACTCCAGCTCCTCTTCCCCTGACATTTTCCAGAGATGCAAAAAGGAGATACTTATGTTTCCTCCTCCTCATTCTTTAGATCAGGTTCTCCTGGAAGAGAGGAATATGCCTGACAGTTGACTTTTTATTAACAGGGGCATTCCTAATTTGTATCCTTGTTCATCCAGAGAGTTCCATGACCAGGCAAAGTACCGAGGAACCTTGCAGTTTAGGAGAGAGACCATGAGATCCACCATTTCAAACCCTCAATGACGGACAACCAAGTTGATTATGCTCTGACAGGATCCAGATGTTAGCAACCCAGGAAATCTGCCTCTACATTTTCTGTACCTGGAATGTAAACCATACAGAGAGCCTCTGCCCAATGAGAAATTTCCAAACCACAAACCACGTTTTGTGGTTCGTGGCTTTTGGTGCACTAATCTGGCGCAAAGAGTTTCACAATAACAGCTGTGTTAAAATGAATGCACTCACATACCATGTGCTTAATTCCAATATGGAGTCCTCAACCACATAGCTTGGGATTTTTAAGATGGAGTCAGACCTTGTGTTTGCTCTAAGATGGAGTCAATGTACATGTACAGAAATCCAAATGGAGTCCAAGACACAGGCTGTGTCCTATGCACAAGCAAGAGTAGCTTACACACTAATAAACGCTAGCACAATTATTGGAAACAATATGCAAAAACACAATACACCATAAGCCACCCAGTTAATATTAGGAATTTTGGCAGCATTATATCCTAACAGTTAATCCCCATACCTGGGAACCTTTTATTGTTGTCTCCCCAGAGGGGAGTCCTCTGCTGCCATGGGTGGTGTGAAGAATGACACGTATCGTGTCAAAAAGGGGTGGGTCTTAACATGAGTGCTGGGAGAGGGCTTAAAAGAAGGCTGGGGGGAAGGAGCTACACCAGGGGAAAGTGGAAGTGGGTAGAGTTACAATAGAAACTCCCCACATCCGGAGGACTCAGCCTCTGCCCCGGAGACCCGGTAAAGCAGTGCCAAAATCGGAGTCTCCGGGGCAAATCCGGAGAGTTCCCAAGTATGTTAATCCCCAATTTTGACAATCACTCAGACACTGGCGATGATAATAATGTTTAATAAGACAATTAAAATTAACATAAACATATTATAGCTAAACAGTTGGAATGTTAACTAGATGATTATCTTTAGTACTAAAAAAGCTACATGTTATATGCTAACTAGCAAAGAGACTAGCTTGGGTTTGGTTTGTCTGAGTGAAGTTTTAAACTAAAGTGAAGAAAATGATACAATATACTTATCAGTGCGGCAAGACTTATGGTGTGAATTCAAAACCCAAAAAACACAGAATCCAAGGAGAACCGCTTAAAACTGCTGGGCTGATGGAAGATCTTACTTTCCCCTCCGCTGACAAAATGGATACTGCCCCCAAAAAGCCTTGGCTTCTCCTTACATTCTTGAGCATGTGACTCTCGCTACCCAATCTCTGTGTGCCAAGTCATGGGAAGGAGTTAGGCATCTGATTTGCAGACTCCATTACCCACATGAGAATAGACAAAGAGATTTCCCATGCGGTGCTCACCACTCCCTCTAGTGGTATATCTTAAAACTGCATAGGTGACTTCTATGAATAAGGCCATCGTAACACTATCGGTGTCCACAACAACACAATTCTGGTTCCTCCTTGGATGTTCATATGAGCAACTTCTGTCCCTTTGACTGACTGAATCCTCACTGGAGAGCCTAACAGGGGATGAGACCAGTGGAGATGATCTAGGCAGATCTCTCATAACCGGGCCTGGGCCATCAGAGGACCTAGGATAGCACATCAGCCCAACAGGCTGGCATCCATGGTGACCACGCTCTGGAATGACAAACTGGCATCCCAATATCAGATAGGATGACTGAAGAAAAAAATAGAGCTGAAATCTGAACCTTAGTCAAACTAAAAATAAGCACGTTCTTAACATCATCTTGAAGGAAAGACTGCACTACCGGAAACCAAAAATGCTGTGGTCGTGAACCACGATCTATACACCACTGCTAGAAGAGAGACCAAACCCTATGATAGGCATTGGAGGATAGTTCAATTAAGGTTCATAATTCATCTCTTTCTGTTCTTTTCCAGTGACACAATGCTTTGCTCCCTGATTTAAAGACCTTCATTCTAGGGTTAGTATATAATTTCCCTGTCTTTCAGGATCCCACTGCTTCTTGGGTCTAGAACCTCCACTTGAGCCTCTTTTAGCTGTTTCTATGCAACCTCTGCCACTAAAGACAGCCATTGTGTTGGTTTGGCGGGTAGTTGAACTTAAGGCTTTGTCCTGTAAACCTCACCTTCAAGTTTTTCAATAGGATAGGGTGGTTTAGAAACGCCTAGGGGCTTTTTACCCAAGGTTGTTTTGGATTTTCACATCAGCTAGGATATTGTCCTTTCTGGTTAATGTCAGGCTCCTTCTAATTGAAAGGAGAAGGAACTTCATCTGCAGACGTGGTATGATGCTTGAAGTGCTATGCTCATTGCACACAACCTTTTCAGAAATCTGATTTGCTCTTTGTCATCTCTGAAGACCTGCCTGTGGGTAAGGCTGTGTCTAAAATTACTGTTGCTTTGTGAATCATGACAAACATCTGCCAAGAATATGGCTTCAGGAAGAAGCCTGTATTCTTTACAGCACATTCCACCAGATCGGTGGGAGCATTTGGCCCTACAAGAATCGGCTCGTCTTGAGCATGTTCATCTGTGCACACACTATCATGCCAATATTCTGGCCTTGGCTGAGGCCAGCTTTCGACAAAAGGTCCTTCAGGTTGTGGTGCCTGTATGTGGGGCCTTCTTGCTTCCCTTTTTTTTATCTGAAGATTGGAACCTTGTTAGTTTCCTGTTCGTTTACTGTAAGTTATTGTCCATTGACAACTGAAGCTCATGTTGTATAAGTTGGTCCTGTGGAAACTGGTCTCCAGTGGAGTTTTACTTTTCTCTTTTAACACCTCCCAGAATCTTGGTGTGTTCCACACTGGATGACAGAGAAAGGAGGATTTTAGTGAACTTACTGTTAAACCCTTTTCTTGTAGTCCATGTTGAACACAAGTCTCCCTGCCAGGGAAAAATCAGAGGTTTGAATCCCCTGGCAGAGGGGTCCTTTTGGGTTCTCTGTTATTTCTCTTTGGTCTACTTCATCATAGCTTCGCTATATATTAAAATGGAATGTAGTAGGGAGTGTAAAGTGGAGAGAAGTGCACTGCCCCCCCCCCCCGGAAGATGGGACTTTTCTCCACTATTTCTCACATTTACTAAGAGAAAAGGATTTAACAGTAAGTTCACTAAATTCCTCTTTTATCACAGGTTGGGGCATACCTCCCAACAGTTAAAATGGCCAAAGAGGGACAGTTTTTGTTTTAATAATTTTGCGGGGGTGGGGCTGGTGGGTATAGTAATGTCCTAACCGCACCCTTGACCAGGTTCTCTTAGAAGACTGGAAACCCCCAGATTAAAGGCTTTTCCTTAATAAGCCTCTCTCAAAACCCTACCCTTTTATAGGTGAGGCTTTAGAACAGTGGGCTTTTCAGCCAGCTATTGTCCCTCCTATATAATGCTTAGTCAAAAACACAGCTCTTCCATTGGCAGAGGTTGGATTGTCTTAAAGGGATAGTAATACTTAAAATGTAAAAAAAATATGTTGTAGGGTTTATCCCCCTGAGTAAAACAAGGGTACTCCCACTGCTGAAAGGTGTTTCATTCAAAAGTTATTAATTTTCAAAGTTGAATTTTTTAGGTGCAATATCACAGTGGCCTGAAATTGTACAGTGGCGCTGTTGCTACACCATCCTATGGAGATTTATGGTCAATTGACCAGAGCTGTCCATAGGATCGTGTAGCAACAGCGCCACTGTACAATTTCAGGCCACTGTGATATTGCACCTAAAAAATTCAACTTTGAAAATTAATAACTTTTGAATGAAACACCTTTCAGCAGTGGGAGTACCCTTGTTTTACTCAGGGGCATAAACCCTACAACATATTTTTTTTTACATTTTAAGTATTACTATCCCTTTAAGGGTCAGGTTGCCAAGCTCCTTGATTACCTTCTAATGGCTGATTTTGCAGCCATAGGGTCATCTATGTGGCCCATTTCTGCTTTAGGGTTAATAGGGATATAGCTATTTGGGGTGAGCAGCTTTTTCTTTTAAACATTCATTTATTGAGAGGAATGAGCATGGCTTTTGCCCCCCCACACACTAGTTCAAGGCACAGAGGGTTCAAGCCCCTCAGATCTTCCAGATGTGCCTATCCCTAAATCCCAAACAGACTTGGCAAAGCAAGAAATCTGCTTCAAGATCTAGGTCTGACAAACTAAAGCGGCATGTCTTGTGGAGTTCTGGTCCGTCATTGCTTGTAATGGTTTGACGCCCCGTTTTTCATGATGGACTAGTGAGTTTTGCAGGTTGTTTCGGAAGGGTACTGCAAGATTTCAAGTCCTTTCCTCCTTATTACTTCTTCAATGTTAAAGGTTTCTCGGCACTTAAAGGCAGCAATTCTCTTTATAGTCTCCTCTCTGCTGCACAAGCAGGTTCTACTGCAGGTCCCAGCCCAAGAGAGCTTGTAGTTCCCAAGAATGATGGCAGATACCATCCTATTCTTGACTTGTATTGCCTCAACCACTAAGTGGTTGCTGTAGACTTCAAGATGGAAGCTTCGCACAATGACCTCTCAGTGATATGTCCAGATAAGTTCCTGGTCTCCCTGGATCTTTAGAATGCCTACCATCCAGACCATTATCTTTTCCTACATTTTATTTTTGCATGCAGTCACTACCATGCTCAAAGAATCTTCACAAAGATCATGACAGTTTTGGCCACATACATTCACTCACAAGGCATTTCTCTGACTCCATATTTGGACAATCTACTGATTATTATTCCTTCAGAAGACATCTTGGCACTCCATCTCCATATCCAATAGCACACCCACATTCCAGGTCCTTTTTTCCCCTGGGAATGAAGTTTGACACCCTTCAAGGAAGAATATTCCTACTGGAGGACAGGATACATATTCTCTTCCAGGATGTCTGGTATCTGACCTGGGAGCAGTCCCTTACACTCAGTTCCACATGAGGGAACTCCAGCTGGACATTTTCAGAAACTGGTGCAAATTACATTCTCACCAGATCTCAGTCCATGAGCCTCTCTGCTCAAATGAGGGAGAATCTGTGTTGATGGCTATATCACCCTGGTCTGATTAAAGGATGTCCCTTCATCGTTCTGGAGTGGAGTCAGGTTACAACAGATTCCTGCCTGAGAGGCTGGGGTACAACCCTGGGCCTACTGACAGCTCAGTGTCTAACAATATCCTGGACATCTCTGCCATTCATCTGGCACTTCTTCACTGATCTCAAGTACTAACAGGGACTCCAGTCCGAGTACAGTCAGACAACTCTATGGCACTAGCTTACATCAACCACCAGTAAGTAATTTGAAGCTAGTCAGCCTGGAAGGAAGTATGGGAGCTTCTCCACTGGGCAGAAACTCATGTTCTAGCCAGGTCAGCAGTCCACATACCAGGGGGAGAAAAAGCGTTTGCAGATTTTTCCCAGCCGTCAAGATCTGGATAAAGGAAACTGAAAACTGAACCAGGAGGTGTTCAATCAGATAATTCAACTTTGGGGTTTTCCAGAGGTAGATCTGATGGCTTCGTATGAGAACAGGAACGTGCCTCTGTTTTGCACAAATACGAAGGATCCCTTGGCCTTTGTTGAATGCGATATGCATTCCATGGGACTTCCATCTGTCTTGTGTGTGTCCTCCAAATTCTCTCATTCCCAGGGTGATTTGAAAGGTCGGAGAAGGCCCCAGTCATCCTGATTGCTCGATTCTAACCTTCCAGGCCTGGTTTTTGGATCTTCTCAATCTATCCATCCAAGAGCTGTTCCACCTTCCCCCAAGACTGGATCTCCTTCTCCAGGCTCCCATCTGGTACCAGGATGTAAAAATGCTAGTTTTTATGGCATGGCTCTTGAAAACACTATTCTAAAATGGAATGGTTTCTCAGAGGATGTCTCTTTTAAAGCATACCATAGAATTTGGTCAATCTTCCACCAATGAGGCTCTGATAAGGATGTGTCTGCCCAGTTTTGTGATCTACCTACAGTTAAAATGTTATTCAAGAGGTGGCTCATGTCTCTGTGGGACCTCCACTTGATCCTGAGCACCCTAATTTTTAACCTCTTTCCTCGGTCTCTCTGTATTTTTTGACATTCAAAATGGATTTCCTCTTAGCCATTGTCTCCGTATGGAGGGTTGCTGAGTTGGAAGCTCTGTTTTACAAATCCCCTTTCCTGGTATTTCATCAGGATGAGGCAGTACTTTGTACTTCTCAGGAGTTTTTCTCCAAAGTTGTTTCAGACTTTCACTTCAATCAGGAGATTATTTTGCCTTCTTTAGTCTTGATCCTACCTCTAAACAGGAGAAGGACCTTCACCTACTGGAAGCAGTCTGATGCCTTAAGTTTGATGTGCTTCGTACACAGCCTTTCTGTAAGGCTGAGTCCTTCATTAATTTGTGTTTCTCTGTTGTCCAATATGACATACAGGTACCATGGGGAGGCAAAAGCTCCTCCAAGTAGGCTGGAACAATTCTGAAAGAAGTGCAGGGGGTGGAGCATCAAAGTCCTCCATATCAGGCTACCTTAACCCTTCCCCACCACATAGATTTGTTCCATCATCCTGGCCAGAAGGCTGTTAACAGTTCTCCTTAGTTTTTAGTTAAAATTTTTGATTAGATATGGGGTGCCCAAAGTCCCCCAGTAGGTGGTTTACCATTACTGTCTTCCCCTGGAGGATTGCCCAGTTTACAGGTGCTGTCTGTGGACCCTTGCAGCCTGGGAGAGAATCATGTAGCCCACGTCTCTCTCTCCGGAGGGAGTCTCTCTGAGGCTTCTTCATTTTCATTGGTAATCTGAAGAAAGAAAGCCTGCGAAAAATGTGAGCAACCCCTTGGAGTGCCATGGTCCACGTGTCCCACAGTTCCCTTCCACACAGGGGTTTCTTTGGAGTTCTTTATACTCCTTTAGTCATGTTGGGTATTTTATTTCTCTCTCTCTCTGAGAGTCTTTGGAGCATTTTGGGCCATTTTGTGGTAATTAACTCCTTCCCTTCCATGCTTGGTGACTTGGGGGACTCTTTTTTTTATTACTTTCCTTTTGGATTTAGGTGTTTGTTCATGTTTGTACTGGGGTTCACTATGTGTTTTAACACTTTTTAGACTCTCTATTTTTACCGTTTTATTTGAATTACTGCATAGTCGCAATGATCCATTGACATCTACGGGACAGACTGCTTTGGGACATATCTTTGCAACCGCTCCACGTACCAAGTGAGAGAGGGCTCATTCTTCTTGTCTCCCTTATTCCTGCATTCCAGTTCACATCCACAAGTCTTGGTGGTCCCTTGGGGGTTTGGTCTCTGTGGGGATCTACAATTAAGATAAATACTACATTGCCCAGAATGCCCATTTTTGTGGGCTTTTTTCTGATTGGCTGCTGGTTTGGCACCATTTTCTCTCTCTTATTTGGAGTATCCTGTGCAGAGGCTTGGATTCCCTTATGCTCCTCCACAGGTTAACTCTTCACCGGCCAGATAAGTACTCTCTTGGTCTTTTTTAGGTAATTTATTAATCTGGGTGACAGTATTTGGGTTCCCTACTGCTGTTAGACACTTCTCCTATTAGGATGTCAGATCCAAAGGAACATGGGGCTAGACCTGGGGCTAATGATTCAGGGGCATCTTTGACCCCCCGTTGATTATTGTGCCTCATGCCAAAGAGAGTATTCAGGACATTTATGCCCCTCATGTGCTGTGGCCTCTGCCTCTCTGTCTGGGCCCTCCAGCATTGAGCAAGAGCCACTTGACTTAAAGTCCTCTATGGCACAGTTTCCTCTATCACTTCAGGGGGTTCTTTAGTCTTGGAAGCCCCCCATGTCTTTCAGGTTTGTGGTCTCTAATGCCCCTGGCATTCCTGATCTGTCTGATTCCACTGAGAAGGATTCTTTAGAGGAGTCTGAGGATGGTGAGTGTGCAGAAGGGGCTTCATTCCATACCTATGGCGACCCCTTTGAGGCTGACCCTGAACCCTCAGCTGAGGGTCTCATTAAGGTGGTTTTGACTACCCTTAACATTCCTGTTAACCCTGTAGAGTCACAGTCTGCTTCTGACATATTTCAAAGGCTCAAGAAGTCTAGTACCATGTTTCCTCCTAACCTCACTCTTGATCAGATTATTCTGGATGAGTGGAAGTCTCCAGACACGCTCTTTCCAAGAGATTCTCTAAGGTGTACCTCTTTTCTGATGCAGCTTTGGCTCAGTGGTCTACACCTCCTCAGGTGGACACCCCTATTTGTAGTCTAAATCCACTGCTTTGCCTTTGGTAGACACCATGGCTCTTAATTATTTAACTGACAGGAAGCTTGAAGCTATCCTAAAGTCTACTTTCACTGCCATTGGTGCTTCTTTAAGGCCTACCTTGTCTTCTGTTTGGGTTACCATTGCTGTTTGGACTGAACAGCTTATTGAGGCTGTCCGCAAGGGTACTCCTAAGGAGAATCTTTTGTCTGTTCTTGCCAACATGTTTGAGGCTCAGAACTATGTTACTGATGCCCTCTTTGACTCTGTCAGACTTGAAGCTAAGGCTTCTGTCTTTTATGTGGCTGCTAGATACACTCTGTGGCTTAAAATTTGGTCTACTGACCTATCATCTAAGAAGTCACTAATTTCTTCCCTTTCAGGGCATGTCTCTTTTTGGTCCTGAACTGAAGAACATCATCAGTGAGGCCACTGGGGGTAAAATCACCTTGTTGCCTACAGTTCTTAAACACCCTAATATGGCAAGGAAACAGCATATTTTTTGTCCCTGCAAAGACGAAGCGCAAAGGCAGAATTCAGGTGGGTCTCAGGCCATCACCCAGTGGTCTACCCCCAAGCCCAGGCAACAGTGGAGGGCCAAGCACTCCTCCACCAAATCCAAACCCATAAAACCTCCTTTGGCATGACTCACCAAACCTTGGTCTGCACACACACCTATAAGTGGTCGCCTGCATCATTCCCTTCACATCCCTGCCTCCCTACAGATTCTTCCTTTCTCGTCCTTCTCAGACTCATGGAAGGTTAAGTCTTTTCAACGGGCAGTACAGGCTCTCTTGGACAAGGGTGTCCTGACTCCGGATCCTTTGAAAGAGAGAGGTTTAGGTTTCTATTCCAACCTATTTGTAATTCCAAGAAGGACAGCAGCAGCCTTCCCAGTCAGAAGTATCTCTCATTCTCTTGCACTCTGGGATACTTTCAGTTTACCACCCTCCCCTTTGGGCTCACCACTGTTCCTTGGGTGTCTTGGGAGCCTTGATTGCCTTCCTGCCACCAAGGGGATTCAGGTGACTCTGTACATGGATGACCTTCTGCTGAAGACTCCTTCAAGGGATCTCCTGGACCATGAGGTCCAGGAATGTTCCCAGATCCTCCTCCAGCATGGATGGGTTCTGAACATGGACAAATCTGCTCCAGTTCCCACTCAGGATCTAGTTTTCTTGGGTCTCCGGTTCGACACCTGTCAGGGTATGGTCCATCTGACAGAGGACTCCTTTCAACAGATCATGACCTACGTGTCCCATGCTCTGAAGTGGCCTCAGCCCCGGTTTGCAAGTTCTCATCCCTTGTGAGCAAGATGGTATCTACTATGGAAGCGGTTCTGTACTCCATGGCTCACACCAGAGACTTTCAGAGGTTCACTATCAGGGCTTACCAGGGAACCTGGATCTTCTGGATTGGTTAGTCTCTCTTCCCCTGGAAGTAAGGCAGGACCTCCTCTGGTGGATGAACAGCTCTAACCTGATGAAAGGGGAACCCTTTCTTGTCCAATATTAGACTCTGGTGACAACGGATGCCAGCCTTTACATGGAGTGCAGAGGAGTCCCTCCTCCCCATCAACATTTTGGAGCTTAGAGAGAACCACCATGCTCTGGTCTAGTGGTCCTCTTTACTGTGGGACGATCCAGTCCATGTTCAGTCGGACAGCGCCATGGCCGTGGCTTACATCGACAAGCAAGGAGGCACAAGAAGCACCTCCGCTTGGTTAGAGGTCAAGGCTATTTTAGCTTGTTTTGCTCTCGCTAGGGGGATCCTCTGGCATTTGCAGTAGACGCCTTGTCCATTCCTTGGCTTGTTCATCTAGCGTAAATTTTTTCTTCCTCTTCGTCTCCTCCCCAGGGTGTTGAGGAAGATTCGGATGGACGGGGAGTCAGTCATACGGATTGCTCCTTATTGGACCAGGCAACCTTGGTTTCCAGAGCTGCTGGCACTGTCTGTTCTGAATCCGTTTCCTCTGCCATGCAGACCGGATCTCCTCCTCCAGGGTTACCTCTGGAGAGAGGACATGGACAGTCTGACTTTGACGGCATGGCTGTTGAAGCCTCCATCTTGAGGAAGAAAGGCTTTTCTCCTGAGGTGGTATCCACCATGATCCAAGATAGGACGCCTGTGTCCTTTAAGGCATACCACAGGGTGTGGTCTATCTTCCATTCTTGGTGTGTGGGCAGGGATCTGTCCTCATGGGAGTTTGATCTTCCGTCCATCTTGTCCTTTTGCAGGACGGTGTGAACAAGGGCCTTAGCATTAGTTCCTTGAAGGTCCAGACCTCAGCTTTCTTGGTCTTCTTCCAGAGATGCATTGCCACGTTATGAGATGTCAAAGTCTTCTTTCAGGGTGTTGGTCATGCTTTCTCTGCCTCAGCGATGTATCTTGGCCTAGGCCAAAGCTGGACAACCATTACCGGAGGCATACCTGGAGCACAAACCATCTAAAACCTCTTAGAATGCAAGCACCAGTACTCTTCCTTTTGTCCTGGCACATGACCATGCATGAGAGGGAGGGGTTATGTCACCCTGCTGAGCGCGGAGCTCACTAACAGTAAGTTAGAAGAGCTCATGCACACCTTCTCCTTTAGACCAGCACATCGGATGAACCGATCATAATGGTAAAAATAAATTGTGAATTTGGTCTGCCAGAGGCACTGGAAGTGGAGGCAACCGAGCAGATAGGAACTGAGAGCCCAAGGCAGCGATTAAAGCCTCACGGAGCCACCTTCTCCCTCCTCATCACCCTTAACCCCCTAACCCCCTTTTGTGGCTGTCTGCATTAGGTTGCTCTAGTGTCCACTGGATGCCCTCTCTCCCTCTTTCTGTCATCAGCACAGGATCCCGTCACCGCCCCTCTCTCGCCTCCAATTCATGTTACACTGTTTAATTTAGGCACATGACACCCGCAGTTTTAGGGTATCCAAGCTATCTTTCCTTCTTAAATTATTTCAGCTAATAGGAGCGCCTGTCACCCTTATTTTAGGGGTCAACGCAAGTGTCTGTCACCCTTATTTTGTAGGGTGTCATCAGGTCCTTGCAGCTTTCATATCTGTGGTACAATCCATCTGCCCTGCTGTCATACCCCTTTGTATCGCCCACATCTCCTATCAGTCTCATTTTGGTGATACCACTACCTCTTGGTGTTTCTGCACTTGGTGCAAGTGCTATCTTATTTTATCTATGTATAGCAGAATAAATTAAATTATTTTTATATTTTTACTATTGCTGTTACATATAATTTATATACAAAGATTTAGATACAAAGGATTACAAGGAAATCACCCAGTTTGTTTCTTACCCCATCTGGGGTGCTCCAAGTTGTTATCAGTAAATCAGTGTTATAGGGGGTTAATGGGGGAATACATCTGCTTACTGAGATGCTTTGCACTGGTAGAGTGTGACAAACTCGCATTGCAATGTATTTCAGTAACCAGATGTGTTCTTCCATTAACCCACTGAGTGTCAGACGTTGCTCATATAACACTGATTTACTGATAACCACATGGAGCACCCCATAACGTGTTAGAAACAAACTGGGTGATTTCCTTGTAATTGTTCCCTTTGTATCATATCACATTTTCATTTTGTATAAATCTTTGTCATATATTGATGTAGGCAAAGGTTTAATTAAATATACAGATTTCAATATAGGAGTCATTACAGTATTTCTGTACAGAGCGTTTGCACCGTAGAGAAAGCTATAGATTATATATATATATATATATATATATATTATAATATTACTGTGTACAACAGAGGGACTTAACACACACCTACACCTAGGCCCTTCCTCCTCCTACTACAGGTCTTAAACTCTACCCAAGCCAGTTCTCTTATTCAGTTTCTCTCTTTATCACCCATCTCTGGCACTCCTCAGCTTGGTTTCTCTCTAAAAAGGTGGAGCCTAAATAGGAAGGGGTGGGAAAAATAGGAAGGGGTAAATCCTAAACAGGTAGAGTTGTGGCCTAGACAGGAAGGGGTGAGGCAAATGAAGATTGGGGGTGAGTTTAGTCAGGCCTAGGGCAGCACAAAACCTAAATACACCACTGCTCTGCCTACCACTCCCCAGTGGGACCTTAATTTGGTTTTGGGTGTCCTGCAGTGGTCCCCCTTTGAGTCTTTGGCTACCATTCCTCTACGTCTTCTGTTGTGAAAGATAGCTTTTCTCTTGGTGGTGGTTTCTGTCTGCAGAGTTGCCAAGTTGCAGGCCTTGTACTGCAAACCACCTTTCCTAGTGTTTTACAAGGATAAAGCTGTTCTCTGTACTTCCCAGGAATTCCTTCTTAAGGTGTTCTCTGAGTTCCACATCAGTCAGGAGATTGTTGTGCCTTCCTTTTGTCCTGACCCTAAATCTGACAAGAGAGGGATCTCCACTTGTTGGATGTAGTGCGTTGCCTTCAGTTCTGTGTGCACCGTACTGAGTCCATTCGTAAGACGGATGCTTTGTTTGTCATCCCTGAGGGTCCCAGGGCTGGATTAGCTGCATCCAAGGTGACTGTCTTAGATTAAATCTACCATCCACAAGGCTTATGAGCTCAGAGGGAAAACTCTTCCCTTTCGTATTACAGCACACTCCATCAGGTCTGTTGGAGCTTTCTGGGCCTACAAGAATCAGGCCTCTGCTGAACAGCTGTGCAAGGCGGCCACTTGGTTTTCTGTGCACACCTTTTCCATACATTACTGTGTTGACATTCTGGCTTTAGCTGAAGCCAGCTTTGGCAGGAAAGTCCTGGAGGCAGTTTTGCCTGTCTAGGACTTTAATTTCCTGTACCTTATAGCTCTTTAACTGTTTGAGCCCTGTTGCCTCTTGTTCTTGTGTGCTGTGTATTGTTATTTAGCGTCAGTTGACAGTTAGTTTGGGCTGTTCCATGTCCTTGATAGTCCGTGGGAACTCTGGTAACATGGGGACCAGCGCTTGGTCCTTTCCTTCTCTTCCCAATATCAATGTTGATACATCCCCATCGTACTTGTATGTCATTTTGGACAACGAGAGAAGAGGATTTTAGTCTTAAATACTTTTCTCTTAGTCCATATGAAATACAGGTCTCCCACCCAGTGAAAGGGACCATGCTGGGTCTCTTGTGGCTGGATGTAGGAGTCTTTTTGGGTTCATCACTCACAGGAGTTTTGTAACGGTTTTTTAGGACACTCAGACCAGTTGGTAAAATTAAACACAATTTTATTGAAATAGCAAATAATGCAAACGATCGCCCTCTACAGGCAGCAAGAAATAAATACACTGTGATGACTGATATAATACAAAGGATCAATACACAGGATAGGTGACATACAATATCTCAGCACAGATAATGGTGTTCAGTCCCCAAAGGGTTAAGTGCATTAATCAGTCAGTCTCAGATGTGGAGGTTTGGCACACCCAAGGTGGTAATGGGAGGTGCTGAGTAGAAGCAGTCAACACAGTGTTCTGGAAATATAAATGCCGTAGCCGAACTGTGACCAAATGTGGATTGAGCAGAACAGTAATCCTAAATAGCCCCCGCAGGCATACCTAATGGGAAAACTGATTCTGCGAGTGTGAGTGTGGATAGCCCCCACGGACGTAACGGGAACCGACCTGAAATGCAAGAGCTGGCAATAGCCTCCACTGGCGTTAAACCAGAGACCAGCAATAGCGATAATAGAGCCAATAGCCCCCACGGGCGTGTACAATGAGAACCTGCCAGAGCTTGAGCCTTCCCTTTGCTGCCACACGAGCCCAGAAGCCACAGATGATATATCACGGTGCCCGTGATTGCTGCAGTTCCTTGTCTGTCACCAGTAGGGGGCTGCTATTGGCTGTCTGCAGATAGCCCGCTTTTCATTGCCTATTTAAACCTGGATTGGGCACCCTTTGGTTGCCCTTTCGTGTTGTTTCTGACTTTCTTGCTATCACTATGCCAGTGATAGCTGGGCCTCTGTTCCAGTGTTCATGAGTTCCTGATCTCATGTGTTCGTGAGTTCCTGATCTCTACTGTCCCAGTGTTTCCTGCATGCTGAAGTACTTCCAGTTCTGGTTCCGGCCTAGTCTCTGGTGTTGCAGTTCCTGCTGAACTTCTTCTCTGCTGTTTCCTGACCTGACTGATCGTTGCTGGTTCCTGTCATCGCATCGCCTGTCTCCTGTATCCTGGCGACCTCCTGCCTGGTCGCGTCGGCGACATCGCTTGTTACACCAGTGTGCGGTCACTGGTTTGCTCCAAAGCCTATCAGCTATACAATTCTGTGTTGGTCCCAGCGTGCGGATGCTGGTTTGCTCCTAAGCCTTGCGGCTAGGCAAACTCGCTTGTTACACCAGTGTGCGGTCACTGGTTTGCTCCAAAGCCTATCGGCTATACAATCCTGTGTTGGTCCCAGCGTGCGGGCGCTGGTTTGCTCCAAAGCCTTGCGGCTAGACAAACTCGCTTGTTACACCAGTGTGCGGTCACTGGTTTGCTCCAAAGCCTATCAGCTATACAATCCTGTGTTAGTCCCAGTGTGCGGATGTTGGTTTGCTCCGAAGCCTTGCGGCTAGACAAACTCGCTTATTACACCAGTGTGCGGTCACTGGTTTGCTCCAAAGCCTATCGGCTGTACTATCCTGTGTTGGTCCCAGCGTGCGGACGCTGGTTTTCTCCTAAGCCTTACGGCTATACTAACTCGCTTGTTACACCAGTGTGCGGTCACTGGTTTGCTCCTAAGCCTATCGGCTATACAATTCAGTGTTGGTCCCAGCGTGCGGACGCTGGTTTGCTCCAAAGCCTTGCGGCTTTACGATTCCCCTGTTAGTCTCAGTGTGTGTACACTGGGTTGCTTACGATCCTGTCAATTTGCCATTACCATCTGACTGTTGCTACTATCTCTGGGCTGCCCTGCCCGGTATTGGTAAGGCCGGTAGAACCTTTTGCCACATTCCATCTGAGGTTGCCTTACCCGGTATTGGCAGGGCCGGTAGAGCCTACATTATGAATCTATTGAGGCTGCCTTGCCCGGTAATTTGGTAAGGCCGGTAGAACCGTTATGCGATTCCATCTGCAGGTTGCCTTACCCGGTATTGGCAAGGCCGGTAGAGCCTAACATTCTATTACTTCAGACTGTCCTGTCCGGTATATTGACAGGACCGGTAGAGTCTGCCTTCTGTCTTGTTATATTCTGAATATATCTGTATGTATGTGATTGCCATCCTACGTTATCAATTTATTATTTCAATAAAATTGATTTTTACCTAAAACTTGTGTCTGAGAGTCATAATAAACCGTGACAGTACGAAAGGGCCATGACCTCAGACAGCAAAGGTGAAGGTAATGCACAGAATATCCATTGGAGGATGGATGTGCACGAGCAACGTTTGGATCAGTTGGCAATTGCAATTCAAACGATCCTTGAACGCACCGTACTTGCTGACAAATCTAGCTCTAGCCCGGTGGTCTCGCCAAGTCAGACACCGGAGAGTGATACCAGACCCCTAGGGGGCACTGTTAAAGGGTTAACGGCTTCTGCACCCTTGCCGCTAAGATACGATGGTGACCCTAGTCTCTGCAGAGGGTTCATCAACCAACTCGAGATTTTTATGGAATTGACGGCACACGCATTTCCCAATGATCGTAGTAAGGTGGGGTTTACAATATCTTTGCTCACTGGCAGAGCTTTGGCTTGGGCTAACCCCTTGTGGGAGAATGCTAAACCTTGTACTAAAAACTTTAGAGAATTTGTGCAATCCTTTCGAAGAGTGTTTGAACCTCCTGGTAGAACCACCTCTGCTGCCAAACGCCTTATGGAGATACATCAGGGCAGGCGTACAGTAGGCGACTACGCCATCGAATTCCGCACATTGGCAGCAGAGGTAGGTTGGAATAACGAGGCATTATTGGCAGCTTTTTCTCAAGGCCTGAATGACCACATTAAGGACGAAATCACTGCTAAAGATCTACCTATTGATCTAGATGACTACATTGAATATGTTATGATAATTGACTCCAGAATACGTGAGAGATCAATTGCCAGAGATCGTAAGTTACGGTCAAAGAATAATGAGCGTAGTGGCATGTTTTGCCCACCCATCCCTCCCCTGGCATTGAAGTCTAGTGAACCTGTACGGGAGACAAGTGAACCTATGCAAATAGGCTTCACTAGACTAACCAAGGCTGAGAGACTTTATCGCAGAAGACAAGAGTTGTGTTTATACTGCGGTAAAAAAGGGCATTTGCTAAATTCCTGTCCGGTACGTCCGGGAAACGCACACACCTAGGGTACCTTGGGGGACAGGCCCTAGGTGGTGTACAATCGTCCCCAGTGTTGGGCACAATGAAACCCACCATACAGGTGGTATTATCTTGGGCACAATGCTCTGTGGAGGTTTTGGCCTTGGTTGACTCTGGTGCAGCAGGGTATTTTATGGATAATACCTTTGCTGAATTGCACGGAGTTCCACGCATTGAAAGAGAAAATCCCTTGACTATTGAAGCGATTGATGGTAGACCCTTAGAACCGCCTCAGGTTATGTTTGAAACTATGCCACTGTCTATGACTATTGGGGCACTTCACAGAGAAGAGCAGCAGTTTCAACTGATTAATTCTCCTCACCATGCGGTAATATTGGGCTTTCCGTGGTTACAGTTACATAACCCACAATTTGATTGGAAAAAGTGTGAAATTGCTGCTTGGTCCCAGTTTTGTATGGACAAGTGCGTCATCCAGCCTGTTAAGGTCCTGTGCACCGCCTCGGATATACCGGATGTGTACCAACAGTTTGGCGATGTTTTTAGCAAAGGAGAGGCCAGTTTGCTACCTCAGCATAGACCTTATGATTTTTGCATCGAATTGCAGCCTGGGGCAGTACCTCCGAAAGGACGCACTTATCCATTATCTTGTGAGGAAAATAAGGCTATGGAGGATTACATTTCTGATGCCCTTGCTAGAGGGATCATACGAAAATCTACCTCTCCAGCTGGGCCTGGGTTCTTTTTTGTAAAAAAGAAAAATGGCGAATTAAGACCATGCATTGACTACCGGTGCTTGAATAAACTAATGGCAAAAAACGCATACCCAATACCACTCATCACCGAGCTTTTTGACAGGCTTAAGGGCGCTTCGATTTTTACCAAATTGGACCTACGGGCCGCTTACAATCTGGTGCGCATTCGAGCAGGTGATGAGTGGAAAACTGCCTTTAATACTCGAGCTGGGCAAAACGAGTATCATGTAATGCCATTTGGGCTATGTAATGCCCCCGCAGTTTTCCAGGAACTGATAAACGATGTTCTGAGAGATATGTTACAGACATGTGTTGTGGTTTATCTGGACGATATATTGATTTACTCTCAAGACATGGCACAGCACATCAAAGATGTATCCGCAGTATTGCTACGACTCCGTGAGAACAAATTATTTTGTAAACTGGAAAAATGTGACTTTCATAGAACCAGTGTGCCATTCTTGGGGTTCATAATTGGCAATGATGGCATTGTCATGGACAAGGATAAGTTGTCAGCTGTCTTACAATGGCCAAAACCCAAGGGGCTTAAAGCCATACAGCGTTTCCTGGGTTTCGCTAATTATTATAGGCGGTTTATTAAGAACTTTTCTTCCATTGTTAAACCTTTGTCCGATCTTACGCACAAAGGCGCTAATCCTTCTTGTTGGCCGGTATCTGCTGAGAATGCCTTTGAGAATTTGAAGCTGGCATTTGCTGCGGCTCCTGTGTTATCCCACCCCAATCCTCTACTTCCATTTACGTTAGAGGAGGATGCCTCAGATATTGGGGTTGGGGCAGTACTTTCGCAACGACACGAGAAAGGTGGTACTCTCAGACCTTGTGGGTTTTTCTCTAAGAAGTTGACTGTCACTCAAGGCCACTATGAGATAGGTGACAAAGAATTATTGGCCATTATCCTCGCTCTTAAGGAGTGGCGTCATTTGCTTGAAGGTACCAAGACTCCCGTATTAATCCTAACAGATCATAAAAATCTGACTTATCTCTCGGAGGCCAAGAGATTGTCCTCCCGTCAGGCCAGGTGGGCACTGTTCCTGTCTCGATTTAATTTCATTGTATCATACTTACCGGGGTCAAAGAATATCAGAGCGGATGCACTGTCAAGACAATATGAGGCCGACAATGACAGAGTGGAAGCACCAGCACCCATCATCCAACCTGATAGAATACTGGCTACTATACGCACGAGTATCACTTCTCCTTTAGGGGAGGAGATCCTGGCCTCTCAGGGGTCCGCTCCCCATGAAACTCCAGTGGGCAAATGTTTTGTCGATGAACCATTTCGTACTAGGCTGCTTGAAACCTACCATTCCTCTAAGGCTGCGGGACATATTGGTAGAGACCAATTGTTATGGTCCCTTTCTCAGTTATTTTGGTGGCCCTCCATGAGAAACAATTGAGCCAAATTTACGAATGCCTGTGCCACCTGTGCCCGCGCTAAGACCCCGAGACATCTCCCTGTGGGCTTGCTTCAACCGGTGCCTAATGGCGAACGCCCCTGGTCTCATGTTTCCATTGATTTTATGGGAGAGTTGCCTATGTCCAAGGGGTACTCCTTTATATTCATGGTGGTGGACAGGTTTTCTAAAATGGCTCATTTTGTGCCCCTCCGTGGTCTTCCTTCAGCGAAGGAATTGGCAATGGTGTTCGCCAGAGAAGTATTCCGGTTGCATGGAGTGCCTAGGGTACTGGTGTCTGACAGGGGGAGCCAGTTTGTGTCTAGATTTTGGAGGGCATTTTTCCAACAGATGGGCATACAGCTGTCCTTCTCCTCTGCCTACCATCCCCAGACCAATGGAGCCACTGAACGAGCTAATCAGGGCTTGGAACAATTTCTCCATTGTTTCGTTACTGACCATCATGATAATTGGTCCGACTTGTTGCCTTGGGCAGAGTTCGCCTGGAACTGTGCGGTCAATTCTTCATCTGGGAGCTCTCCATTTCTGATTAATTATGGGTTCCAGCCCTGTTTGCTTCCAGACTCATTTCAGACGTAACAGATTCCAGCTCTGGATGAGCATATCGAGCAACTGTGTTCCACATGGGCACAAGTTCAGAGGGCACTTGGTTAGTCATTTCAGCATCATCAGCGCCATGCTAATCGCAGAAGGCTTCCAGCGGTTTCCTTTCAGGTTGGGGATAGAGTATGGCTTTCCTCCAGAAATCTCAAGCTGCAGGTTCCGTCTAATAAGTTGGCTCCCCGGTTTATTGGTCCATACAGAGTTATTCGCAAAATTAACCCTGTCTCCTATGAACTAGACCTACCTGCATCCATGCGTATCCATAATGTGTTCCATGTGTCCCCTCTTAAGCCTCTGGTTTGCAATCGTTATACTACCACACCTATGGTGCCAGGACCTGTTGAGGTCGAGGGCCAGGAGGAGTACGAGGTTCAGAGCATTATTGATTCCCGTAGGCTTAGAGGAAGGGTACAGTACCTGGTACATTGGAAAGGGTATGGTCCTGAGGATCGATCATGGGTGGATAGTACGGACCTTCATGCACCTAGGCTAACTAGGGCCTTTCATGCCAATTACCCACAGAAACCTAGACCCTATTCTAGGAGAGGGGGTCTTTGAAGGGGGGGTACTATCACGGTGCCCGTGATTGCTGCAGTTCCTTGTCTGTCACCAGTAGGGGGCTGCTATTGGCTGTCTGCAGATAGCCCGCCTTTCATTGCCTATTTAAACCTGGATTGGGCACCCTTTGAGTGCCCTTTCGTGTTGTTTCTGACCTTCTTGCTATCACTATGCCAGTGATAGCTGGGCCTCTGTTCCAGTGTTCCTGAGTTCCAGATCTCATGTGTTCTTGAGTTCCTGATCTCTACTGTTCCAGTGTTTCCTGCATGCTGAAGTACTTCCAGTTCTGGTTCCGGCCTAGTCTCTGGTGTTGCAGTTCCTGCTGAACTTCTTCTCTGCTGTTTCCTGACCTGACTGATCGTTGCTGGTTCCTGTCATCGCATCTCCTGTATCCTGGCGACCTCCTGCCTGGTCGCGTCGGCGACATCGCTTGTTACACCAGTGTGCGGTCACTGGTTTACTCCAAAGCCTATCAGCTATACAATTCTGTGTTGGTCCCAGCGTGCGGATGCTGGTTTGCTCCTAAGCCTTGCGGCTAGGCAAACTCGCTTGTTACACCAGTGTGCGGTCACTGGTTTGCTCCAAAGCCTATCGGCTATACAATCCTGTGTTGGTCCCAGCGTGCGGACGCTGGTTTGCTCCAAAGCCTTGCGGCTAGACAAACTCGCTTGTTACACCAGTGTGCGGTCACTGGTTTGCTCCAAAGCCTATCGGCTATACAATCCTGTGTTAGTCCCAGCGTGCGGATGTTGGTTTGCTCCAAAGCCTTGCGGCTAGACAAACTCGCTTATTACACCAGTGTGCGGTCACTGGTTTGCTCCAAAGCCTATCGGCTGTACTATCCTATGTTGGTCCCAGCGTGCGGACGCTGGTTTGCTTCAAAGCCTTGCTGCTATACAAACTCGCTTGTTACACCAGTGTGCGGTCACTGGTTTGCTCCAAAGCCTATCAGCTATACAATTCTGTGTTGGTCCCAGCGTGCGGACGCTGGTTTGCTCCTAAGCCTTACGGCTATACTAACTCGCTTGTTACACCAGTGTGCGGTCACTGGTTTGCTCCAAAGCCTATCGGCTATACAATTCAGTGTTGGTCCCAGCGTGCGGACGCTGGTTTGCTCCAAAGCCTTGCGGCTTTACGATTCCCCTGTTAGTCTCAGTGTGTGTACACTGGGTTGCTTACGATCCTGTCAATTTGCCATTACCATCTGACTGTTGCTACTATCTCTGGGCTGCCCTGCCCGGTATTGGTAAGGCCGGTAGAACCTTTTGCCACATTCCATCTGAGGTTGCCTTACCCGGTATTGGCAGGGCCTACATTATGAATCTATTGAGGCTGCCTTGCCCGGTAATTTGGTAAGGCCGGTAGAACCGTTATGCGATTCCATCTGCAGGTTGCCTTACCCGGTATTGGCAAGGCCGGTAGAGCCTAACATTCTATTACTTCAGGCTGTCCTGTCCGGTATATTGACAGGACCGGTAGAGTCTGCCTTCTGTCTTGTTATATTCTGAATATATCTGTATGTATGTGATTGCCATCCTACGTTATCAATTTATTATTTCAATAAAATTGATTTTTACCTAAAACTTGTGTCTGAGAGTCATAATAAACCGTGACATGATAACACCCAGTAAACTTAACGTAAGAGCGAGAGCCAATGGCACCCTACCGGACCAACTTAGCGTGACTACTCTGCAGTAGGATAGAGTGAGTCGCCGTCCATAAAGCGGCCGACTCAGCAGACGTAGCACAGCGAGTGAAGCTCTATACTGGGGACCAAAGGTAGCGAGAGTTAAGCAGCACTGCAAGGGTTAATATGCATGTTTAAACACAAGGCTCAGTATGGTATCAAAGCTCTGCAAGTGTACGGAGGCTCATGGAGGAAAGCACAGCTCTGCAAGACAGTATGGGACACTGCACTGATCGGAGGCAACACAAGGCTGGAGTGATCACTCGGCAGCTGGCAACAGCAGAGGAAGAATGTCGCGGCGGCGACAACGGGAACAGACAGGTCACTGGAACAGGCTGGAAGTCGATCACGGAGCAGGAAGTCAGCCGGGCCGGGTCGTAGCACGAAGGAGGTACTCATACAAGCCGGGTCAGGAAACGGAGGTGGTTCGCAGACAAGCTGGGTCAAACACGATCAGGAACACTGGAGCGTAGTCAGGACAAGCCAAGTTGGTACACAAGAATCCGGAACACAGCAACAGCAATACTGGCTCAGAAACACCACGAAAGGGCCTCTGACAGGTGTCCAGGCCAGACATAAAAAGGTCACCAGGGGCGGGCCAAACCGGCTCAGCAAATCAGAGCGAACCACAAGCGAGAGTGACAAGAGAATCACAGGCACTGTGATAAGTTTTCCCTTCTTCCTATCTTAGCCAATAGGTTTCTTGTCCGAAATATATCTGGCAGGGAAGGGCTAAGGTAGCCTGATACGGAGGAGGGGGAGGTTCCTCCTCCTGCATTTCTTTCAGAATTGTTCCATCCTACTGGAAGGAGCTGTTCCCTCCTCATGGTACCTGTATGCATGTGGACTAAGAGAAAAGTATTTAACAGGTAAGAGTAAAATCCTCTTTTTATTGCTGTGGAGAAATTTGACACATTTATATACATGCCACACAGTGATATAAAAATAAAAAAGGCAGATCAGGGTAGGATTTGGACTGTCCCTCCTAAAGAGGGATCCTTGGAATGTTTGGGTTGGAGAGTAGTTAAACAACACCGCCAGAAACAAATTACAGTTTCTCATTTTATGTAATACATTCTCTAGTAATATAGTAATGTTGATGTATGTTTAAAGGGGATCTCTCACCCCTACAAAAGTTAGGCCTATTATGTAGAGTATATATAGATAATGTTGAAAACTTTATTGATTTTTTTTTTTTTTTTTTAGATGCTATTTTGACTAAAACGATAGCTTATAGAGTGCCCTGCACCCTACTTCCGCATACTCTTCTGCACTGCCCCTGCTCCCTTCCTACTACCCAGCCTCCTCCTTCGATGACAGAGACTGTCTGTCTGTAAGCTGGAACAATCTCATTGGCTGGATATCGATCTCTGCCAATGAGAGCGCTCTAGCTTACAGACAGAAGCCTCCGTCATCGGAGGAGGCTGGGTAGTGGGAAGGGAGCAAGGGCAGCGTGGCAATCTGCGTCAATGGAAGTGTATATGGAAGTAGGGTGCAGGGCACTCTGTAAGCCATTGTTTTAACCCAAATAGCATTATTTATTTATTTTTTTAAAATCAGTAACATTTTCAACATTTCTATACGCTACATAATAATCTTAACTTTTGTGGGGGTGAGAGATCCCCGTTAAAAATGTTGTACATCTTACACCTCACTGGCCATTGTATATATAATATGCATTATATCCAATACTTAACAAATATTTTAAAAGTATACATGCAATCCACTGGAATAATCATACCTACAGCTGATTTATTCAGGTAATGTTTTAGCCAGTATTATGAAAAAAAAAGGGAATGAGTGAAACAAGAACTCAAGAATAAATGTTATAGGAAGATCTAGTCTCATTTAATAAACAAGTCAAGGGGAACATTGCCATCTTGTGGTCAGTCAACAGTAATATAACAAAAACAATGCCACTGCTGAATTAAGATGAGAGTTGGTACCGTGTTAGCCGTATAAATACAGGAGGCAAATATAGTTTTTGATACCTTTTATTGGCTAACTAAGCAGATTTAAATGCAAGCTTTCAAGACCTTAGGTCTCTTCCTCAGGCATGTTATACAGATAAATATGAAAACATCTCTCTTAAATACAAGTACACATCACATTGTTTAGCATGGAAATCAGATAACAGAATGCAGTCCAGATCCAGATATCTTTGATCAGTCAATGGTAAATTGCACTCTGAGCTGAGATGAACAAAATGTAGCACAGTCTGTGTGGCTGCGCCTTTCTCCAGTGCTGACAAACAGAGAAAGATCACATCTTTTATGGAGAAAGACTGTTATATATATATATATATATATGTACAGCGCTGATACAGTGATATATATATGCAAAGAAAAAAGTGGGGCAATTCTGGGGAAAACCAACTGTACCGTCTGAAAACTTCAACCCACCATTATTTAAATTGAGATTTTAATCCCTTGTATGGTGCAATGCCTTGCAGACCATATTGGAGAACATAAGCAGAGAAGTGATTAAAAGCCCATTGAAATTAATATGAATCTTGAGAATTAGTATTTTCCCCTATATTGCGTTGGTTAATGCACCTGCTGTGGGATCTCTTAGTCAGAGGTTCTACTCCCCGGCAGGGTCAAATATCTGCTAACCTGTTTCCAAGCACAGTAGGCAGTTCAATTACCAGTGCTATGAAGAAATACAGACAGAAAAAAACATCTGGTGCTATAGTTAGAGCCCATTTAAACCCATAAAAACGTTGTCCGTTTCTCTGATTCAATTCCATGAATTAGGCATTAAGTATCGTTAAGGGACCCACTCTGATGGGTGAAAATCTGCCCACAGTTCCTGTTGACACAGGAACTGAAGGGGGAAGAAAGCCAGTGGATGTATTGATATGGAGCCCTAAGCTCCATATTAATAAATCCAAAGTACTCAAAAAATGGATCTAATGTTAGTAAAATTAACCCTATGCGTGCCAGTTGGGTATGCAATGAATTGCATAGAGTTGCAAACTCTACTGGATCTTAAAGGGTTAATCCAACTAAGTTAACAACATCACAAGAAAAGAAACTTTAACTTGTTATCCTGATGTCCAGTGGGGGGTCTTCAGCACCCTGGTCAGCTGCTCTCTGTATTCTTCTGTCATCTTCTACCTTCCTTCTTCTTTCTGTTCATCTTCATCTTATCGTCTGTCTTCTTTTCTTCTTCTTCTGAATCAAGGTCTTAATTCCGTGAATGATACAGGAGTCTTCAAACTGCTTCTTTGCAATGTGTTTGAGACCTTTTGGGTGAAAGGTTCCATTTAAATCATTTTTTTTTTCTATACCCTATAGTACACTTAGTTTGCTGCAGAATTGCACCAACCAGATTCAGTGTACTTTAGTTTCTGTATGTGCTGATTTGTGTGTATATATATATATATATATATATATATATATATATATTGCGTGTCAGTGTAGATTACTACATGTGTTTTAGAGAGGTCAGATGCAAGAAAAAGAAAAAAATAATACCCAATGGCTATTTTATAAGCACAGTAAGAAATTCAAAAAGCCATTTTATGAATGGCTAACTGCAGTCTTAAAATCACAGCTGACGATAATATAACGTCCATTGAGGCCTATGGAAAAGAGATCCCCAGAGCCATTCAAAGGTATGTGGTACTGCTATCGGACAATAAATAGATATATTTAACAAATAAAATTTAAGATGCAGTTTTGCTAGTTGTAAAACACATAATGGCAAAAAAAAAAAAGCTTCTGGCACTGAAAGGGTTAAAGGGACAGTTTGCCCTCCTCAGATGTGGCATGTTTAAAGTGAGACCACTCATACTTATTGATGCAAAGACTACAGAGAAGTTGTGCGAGGGCTAGAGATCACCATCAACTCCCAAGCACACTTGTTCAGGAGGCTCTGGCTGAAGAGTCACACAGAAGCCCATCCACGTCTTTAGGACAATACCTGCCAGTAGCACCACAGCTGCTGCAACAGGATGATCCACAGCTACCACAGGGACCCCTGGAGCAGTATAGGGTTGACAGATGACCAGCAAGGCCCAGAGTATACCGCACAAGGGTCCCGCTCCTGGAAATGACTGATGATGAGGTGATAGACTGCTACAGGTGAGCACAGCATCATTGACCTATATGAGGTTATCAAAGATGAGGTCGACCCTGTATACATAAACAGCTATGCCCTATCTGGACTGCAGAAACTGATGTGTGCGGTGCATTTCTTGGCAAGTGGAGCCTTCCAGTCCACAGAAGGTTATGAATCAGGCATGTACCAGCCTACATTTTCCAGGGTACTGGCTCAAGTGTTGCCAGCCCTCAAAAGCAAGGCCAGTAGATATATCAACTTCCCCACCACCAACATGAAGGACATGTGCAGGGCCATGACAGTGTGTCAAAGCCATGGAGGTTGTCTTCGGAACATGTGTTATGTGTGGGCGGGCACTGTCTTACTGCAGTAGAGTGCTAGGAATGTTGTAGCAAAATGGCCTGATGTTATGCTGTACATCCAGGGTTCAAATGCACTAAGATATGATAAGGGGGTCAGGGTGGCAATATGGTGTTGATAGCATATCAATAGCATGCCCTAAGATGTCTTTGCCATCATATCCATGTGAATCTGCCACCAATCCATCACATCCAACCAACGTCGCCTTTGATTGCCAGTGTGCTGAACATTGCCCTGACACTCAAAGGATCTTTTTCTTGACCTGGCAAGTTTTTGATCTATGGGATAACTCATAACTAACTGTGTATTGTAATACTGTGTGCTATCCTTTGAATACTTTGCTATCTTCAACACATCAGAATAACTCCAACCAATATGCTAATGAACTATGTCTCTTCCTCAACCTCTTTTGTGTCAAATTCTTAGTGCGTATAGTAAAGGGTTAAATTCTGCATGGAAAAGTGATAGCGACGCACACTTCCCCATAGCATCACCCCTTACTGCATCTCCCCCCATTTCTTCAGCCATGCATGATTCTGCCCCCTACCATTATACTGGTTATCTATCAGGGTGTTGGACAATACCTTTACCTGCATGTTGCTTAAAGGGATAGTAATGTTTCATAATAAAAGTGGCTCTAATTAATCATCATAGTATTTGGACTTTGGAGAGTGTTATATCAATACTGTCAGACTTGTAGTTCAAGAGTAATTCAATGCCAAAGTATCCCCCTCCTGCCCCTTTTACTGATGTAACACTGCTCAGCCAGAGCAGAAGGGAGGTGCCCAGGTAGACTGCAGAGAGGGACAATCTTCAATTAAGATAAGGGAAAAACCTGAAAAACTTGTCAAAGGGGGCAGGGCTTTCATTGTTCTCATAGGAAGAAGATTGTCCCCTTCTGTTATCTGTCTGGTCTGTGGACTGGATTCCACATCTGAGAAGAGATGGCTTACACTAGATAAGAGGGGCGGGAGGGGAAACTTTGCTTGTGAGTATCTCTCAAACCATAAAGGTTTGAGAGATAAGACTTATGTTGTTCTTCATGTTTTTTTAATGCCTACAAAATAAAATAAAGATAAAACAAAGAATTACTATCCCTTTAACTCTTCCAGACCCTTATCCAGGAATTATGACTTTGTAAACAGAACAAGAACTTGTAAGGGAAGAGCCCAGATCAACATTCCTACCTCTAGTGTTGTTGGGCTTGGAAACATTCTCATTGATGCGTTATGAACTATAATAGAAGCTGTCCTCTTACATTGAGACCCATATTTGTTCAAGCATTATTGAACTGACTGAACCAACATAGCTGTCCCAGTTTTTCTCTGTAAGTTATTTTATAGAGAGCCCATCATTGACAAGTGGTTGCACTATTCTATTTTCTGGAGCTGAAAATCTCATGGTCTGGTGTTGTGAGCTAGTCCCTGGCCACCATTTACTTTAGTTCTTTCTAATGCAACAAGACAAACTTTGTTCAACAGTTCCAGCCCCTTAGCCAGCCTGTGTGGCAGTGGCTAGCATTGACAATCAGACATGCTACACTGATGATCCTGTCCCTCATGCTTGTCAGTTAACAATATTCTTGATGTTGTCATGCACAGTTAAAAACAACCTTTATACTCATATAAACTGTTACCCACTTGATCCTTTGCCAAAGAGCTTTAATAATTTGCATTTCACTGTCGTCCAATACAGGTCACTGGTACAATGGGAGGCGATCTGCCCCTTTAAGTAGGCAGGAACATTAATTCAAATGTATGCAGGGGGTGGAGCCTCCCCTCCCTCTTAATGATGCCTTCAGCCAGAGACAAGCTAGATTGATTTGTTCCTGTGTGCTGTGCACACCAGGTGGAGAACACCTCTCATTCAACTTTAGTTTTTTATTGTTTTTATTCAGATATGGAATACCACCTTTAGGCGGGTGACCATGGCTGTGAATTGCCCTATCCAAAGTGGCTAGTACAGCTTCCAGGGATTTTCTGTTGGACCTTATGCCCTGAAGAGGGAACAGATTGAGTCGCTTCCCTGTTGGGGAATTTTCCTCTGGTCAATTCCCTTCTTAACATGGTTACCTGAAGACAGAAGTCCTGCAGAAAGGTGAGCCACCCTTTGAGTGCTACAGGTCCACTTGTCCCACAGTGTCCCTTCTTTGGGCTTGTATTTGGGAGTTCTCATTATGCACTCCAGCACTCCTAGGGTGTTTTTCTTTATGTTGCCTGTATTTATGCAATGTCTGTGGTATTCCCTGGGTTTTGGAGCTTTAGGTTATTGTTTTCTCATGTTTTACATGTGTTTGGGGTATGTTTGATAAACTTTTTCTCTCAGGAATAATTTATTAATAATTAATGTTCCGCGCCTTTAAGCGCGCTTTTACCCACATAGACGCCATTGCTCCTTTACTCTCTATGGGTTTACACAGTGTGGGACATATCTCTGGAACCACTTGTCACAGCGACTTCAGAGAGGGCTCATTTTGTTGGTCTTCCCCTGCTCTATCATCCGGTAGCTAGATTCGGTGTGTTGGGAGTCTGGGGGGGCTTCGGGCACTGTTTTGGCGTACTTCTGAGAAAAACTACGTTTCCCATGAGCGCCTATTTCGCACTCGTTTTCTGATTGGGTACCGTCGCGGCAGCCATTTTGTGGTGTTATTCTCAGCGAGTATACTATGCAGGGACCGAGCCTTCTCTCTCCTCAGCAGATTAACCCTTTGCTGGCCAGATAAGTTCGATTTTAGACATTTCTGGGGTGAAACTTTAATCTATCACACTTCTATTGGGTAATTCTTCTTGGTGGAGTATATCTGATGCTGTGAGCATGTCTACTCCACTGGAGTCAGGGGCTAGACCCAATACTAAAGAGGCTGGGGTGTCTATTTGCCCCATTGCATTTTGCTCCTCTTGTCACTCTGGGCTGCCTAGAGAATTTTCAGGTCATTTATGCCCAAAATGTGCAGAAAGTCATGACAGCAACCCTGGGCTTTCCAGCCATGCTATTGAGCCAACTTGGGTGAAAGAGTTTAAAGCTGCCACTAGGGATCTCAGATCCACTCTCCAACTCTTTCCCTCTCAGGTCCAGGGGACTCTTCAGGTTTGGCAGACCCCCTCCACGATCAGGACCTCCCTGCCTAAGCCACAGGGGGCTCCTAACCTGTTTGATTCTTCTGAGAAAGAACTTTTACAGGATTCTGATGCTGAGGAAGGCACTGTTATTGAGTCTGCTAGGTCCATTGGTGACCCCAAAGTTTCGGCTGAGGGTTTGATCAGAGCTGTGCTAACCATGCTCAACCTTCCTCTGACTCAGGAATCTACTCATGATCCAACTGACGTTTTCCAAAAAACGTCTAAGGCTGTGGTTTGTTTTCCCAATAACCCTAATCTTGCCCGTTTAGTCTCTGATGCGTGGAGGAATCCTGAAAATTCCTCTTCTGTGTCTAAAAAGTTTGCTAAACTTTATCTTTTCCTGAGGCTGAACTGGCAAAATGGTTTCATCCTCCTAAAGTGGATGCTCCTATCTCCAGGTTATCCAAATCTACTGCATTAGCTGTCTCTGATGCCTCTGCCCTGCAGGATTGGACGGACAAAAAGTTGGAAATTTGTCTTAAATCCATTTTTGCCTCTATTGGCACTGCCATGCGTCCAACCTTTGCAGTGGCGTGGGTTAACCGGGCTATTGCAGCCTGGACTGAACAGCTTACTGAGGCGGTTCGCCAGGATGCGCCAGTGTCTGAGCAGCTACAGCTTCTTGCTAATATATCAGAAGCTCAAACTTATGTTTCTGACGCTGCTTTTGATGCTGTGCGCATGATGGCGAGGGCCTCCACTTCCTCTGTGGTGGCTAGACGTGCTCTTTGGCTGAAAATTTGGTCTGCTGACACTGCTTCTAAGAAAGCTTTGCTTTCTTTACTTTTTCAAGAGACCTCACTGTTTGGATCTGAACTTAAGGAGATGATTAGTGAGGCTACTGGTGGTAAAAGTACTCTTCTACCATCTGTCTTCAAGAAGAAGTTTCCAGCCAAACGCAATCGGTCCTTTCGTTCCTTCCAAACTGAGACACGCTCCACGTCCCAAGCAGGTCCGTCCTCCACGCGCTCCTCCTCCAAGCCCAAACAGTCCTGGAAGCCCAAAGTTGCCCCTAAGGCCAAAACCTCCAAGACTGCTTCGGCATGACTCACCGAACCTGGGTCCGCATCCGGCTGTAGGTGGACGTCTCCACATCTTTCGCCGGACTTGGGAGGAGTCAGTGATGGACCCATGGGTTATTCAGGTGGTATCAGAGGGATACAGGATCCCTTTCTCTTCCCTTCCTCCTTTCCGGTTCCATTTTACTACAAAAAGACGTCTGTTCGACGACGCTATTCAGAATCTTTTGGACAAAGAGGTCCTGGAATTGGTTCCATCAGAGGACACACGTTCAGGATTCTATTCCAACCTGTTCGTTGTGGCCAAAAAGGACGGAGGTGCTCATCCTATCTTGGATCTCAAGGATCTCAATTCCTTTGTTGTGAGTTCCCACTTTCGTCAGGAATCCCTGCGTTCTGTGATAGCCGCATTGTCTCCAGGGGAGTTCCTTGCCTCCCTGGACCTTCAGGATGCATATCTTCACATCCCTATTCATCCAGAGAGCAGACGGTATCTCAGGTTTGCCTGTCACAAAGGCCACTTTCAGTTTTCAGCTCTTCCCTTTGGACTGACTTCAGCCCCTCAGGTATTTCAGAGGGTATTGGGATCTTTGATAGCTGTGCTTCATCGAGAGGGTGTCAGGGTGACTCCCTATATGGACGATCTGCTCCTGAAAGCTTCATCTGCGGAGATTCTCCACCAGCAGATGCAGTTGTGCATACAGACACTCAATCGCCACAGCTGGATTGTGAATCTGGACAAGTCAGACTTGGTCCCATCTCAACAGCTCCTCTTCTTGGGTCTCCTGTTCGACACTCAGCAGTGCATGGTGTTTTTACCGGAGGAAGTGACTCATCAGATTGCTCTCCGTGTATCCCAGATTCTGGAGCTAGACGTGGTTCCAGTGCCGAAGTTGACTTCTCTGGTGGGGAAGTTCATTTCCACGATAGAGGCAGTACCATTTGCTATGGCACACACCAGGGAACTTCAGAGGTTTGTGATCCAGACGTGCAAGAATCATCCAGATCATCAGCATCTGTCAGTCTCTCTGCCTCCTCATGTCGAGTTGAGTCTGGAATGGTGGTTGGACCTGTCTCATCTCCTGAAAGGGAGGACCTTTCGGGTTCCATACTGGACCACAGTCACGACGGATGCCAGCCTCCGGGGATGGGGGGCTGTGTTGGGTCGTTTCAGTGCTCAGGGGAAATGGGGACTGGAAGAATCTCTTCTCTCCATCAATGTTCTGGAGCTTCGTGCCATCTTTCTTGCCCTGAGACACTGGGAATCTCAGCTGGAGGGTTGTCCAGTCAGAGTGGAGTCCGACAGCGCCACCGCAGTGGCTTACATCAACAGACAAGGCGGCACAAAAAGTCTCACCACTTGGTTAGAGGTCAAGGCCATCTTATCTTGGGCAGAAGCTCATGTACCCGTCATCTCAGCAGTGCACATTCCAGGCGTAGACAACGTCATGGCAGACTTTCTCAGTCGTCACACAGTCGACAGCGGAGAGTGGGCACTTCATCCAGAGGTGTTTCACCTTCTAACCCAAATGTGGGGGGTACCTGTAGTGGATCTGATGGCTACCAGACACGACAAGAAGGTGCCAGTGTTTTGCTCTCGGTGGAGGGATCCTCTTGCTCTAGCAGTGGATGCGTTGTCAATCCCTTGGGACTTCTCTCTGGCATACATCTTCCCACCTCTCCCTCTGTTGATCAGAGTTGTCCAGAAGTTGAAGATGGAACGTTGTCCCGTCATCCTAATCACTCCAAATTGGCCTCGTCAGTCCTGGTATCCGGAACTGCTAGCCATGTCTGTGGCGGACCCCTTTCCTCTTCCTGCGCGTCCAGATCTACTTCTTCAGGGATATCTGTGGAAGGAGGATGTTCAGCATCTCCATTTGATGGCTTGGAGGTTGAATCCTCAATTTTAAAGAATAAAGGGTTTTCCTCTTCAGTGGTGTCTACGATGCTTAGAGCTCGCAAACCTGTGTCTTCCAAGATTTATCATCCCATATGGTCAGCATTTGTTGCATGGTGTGCTGATAAGGATCTCTCTCTTGATTTCCATCTTCCCACAGTCCTGGCCTTTTTGCAGGATGGGGTTGAGAAGGGACTCAGCCTGAGTTCTCTCAAGGTTCAGACTTCAGCTCTGTCTGTATTTTTCCAGGAAAGGATTGCTATTCTTCCTGATGTTAAGGTTTTTTTCCAAGGTGTGGCTCATGTTCGGCCTGCCTTCAAGAGTCCTACTCCCCAGTGGGACCTCAATTTGGTGCTGGGGGTTCTCCAGAGAAGTTTGAATCCTTGGCTTCTATTCCTTTATGTCTCTTGACCTGGAAAATGGTCTTTCTTTTGGCTATTGTCTCAGTTCGCCGGGTAGCAGAGTTACAAGCTTTATCTTGTAAACCTCCCTACTTGGTGTTCCACAAGGACAAGGCAGTACTTCGCACTTCCAAGGAGTTTTTACCCAAGTTTGTCTCTGAATTTCACATCAATCAGGAGATTGTGGTTCCCTCTTTCTGCCCTAACCCTTCCTCTGACAATGAAAGAGATCTCCATTTGTTGGATGTTGTGCGTTGTCTTAGACTCAGTGCGATGGACATAAAATTTATCAGGAAGTCTGACGCCCTGTTCGTCATTCCTGAAGGGCCTAGGGCAGGGAGACCGGCATCCAAGGTGACTATTGCTTCTTGGATAAAATCTACCATTCGTGAAGCCTACAAACTGCGGAATAAGCACTTTCCCTTCAGGATTACTGCTCATTCCACCAGATCAATTGGGGCTTCTTGGGCCTATAAGAATCAGGCGTCTGCTGATCAACTGTGCAGGGCGGCCACTTGGCCCTCTGTGCACACATTCTCGAAGCACTATTGTGTAGATGTACTGGTCTCGGCTGATGCCAGCTTTGGGAGGAAGGTTCTGGAGGCAGTCTTGCCTGTTTAGGATCTTCTACTTCTGTGGTTCTTAGTGCTTCTTTACTGTTGAGCCCTGTTGGCTCTAGTTCAGTGTGCTGTGATAGTTCGGGGGTTCGTTTTTACCCCTGGTTGGTGTCCGTTGACACTTCTGTGTTTGGGCTCTATGATTAATTGGTTCATAGCTGTTCTGGTGACTTTGGGCCTTGCGCCTGGTCCTTGCCTTACTTCCCGCCTCTGGGAAAGCTCAATGTTTGTACATCCCATTGTACCAGTGACCTGTATTGGACGACAGTGAAAATAGGATTTTAGTCTTACCTGTTAAATCCTTTTCACTTAGTCCATACAGGTCACTGGTCTCCCACCCTGTCAAGGGACCATGCTTGGCTCTCCTGTGGCATTCAGTGGGAGACCTTCGGGGCATGCTCACAGGAGTCTTCTTTTCCTTCTTACTCTAGTCAGTTTAGTGTCTCAAATCAATCTAGCTTGTCTCTGGCTGAGGGCAGCATTAAGAGGGAGGGTAGGCTCCACCCCCTGCATACATTTGAATAAATGTTCCTGCCTACTTAAAGGGGCGGATCGCCTCCCATTGTACCAGTGACCTGTATGGACTAAGTGAAAAGGATTTAACAGGTAAGACTAAAATCCTATTATCTTCCTTATCCCATAGCTTGATATGATTTGCATAGCTTTATATTTTCTTCTTCCTGGTTATTCAATTACATTGTTGAGGAGATATTCTGACTAACAACATTACAGATCTAAACCTCGATGTACACTTTTCAATATTGATTAATATTCTCTTCACAATTGAGTCTCTCTACTTTAAACATTTTCTCTGTCATTCAATACAGGTTACTGGTAATTTTGCATAGGCGATCTGCCCCTTTAACTAGGCAGGAACAATTGTAGAAGTGAATGCAGGGGGTGGAGCCTACCTTTCCTCCTTGGCTGCAGCTAGCCAGACAGCTCCAGTAAGATTTGTTCCTTGGTGAAGACACAGGCAAGAGAACAGTTCTGCTATAGTTTTAGCTAATTTTTTATTTTTCTGTTAGATATGGAATACCACCATTAGTCGGATTGCCATAATTGACAATGCCCTTAGATGTGGCTAGCTTTTTGTGGACCTTAAGCCCTGGGGGGGAAAATCTTGGGTTCAAGTTCTTTCCTTAGGATTTGCCCACTGAGGCTTCTTCTTAATCCATGGTAATCTGAAGACACATGATCTGCAGGAAAGGTGAGCAACCCTTTGAGTGCTGCAGGTCCACATGTCCCACAGTGCCCCTCCGCACAGAGATTTTCCTTTGGAGTTCCTTTTGCACACTCCTGCACTCATTGCATGTATCTGTATGTCTGTTGGGTGTTTTGGAGCAAGTTTCTGTGGTAACTTAAGCCTTTATCTGTTGGTTTTGCATGTTTTGGGGGTTTATTGGCATTTTCCCTTCTGGGTCTGCTAACATGTTCTGGTGATGTTTCATATAATTTTAATTCACAGTTTCAACTTTGCAAAATTTGTGTTTCACGCCTTTAAGGTGTGCTTTACCGCATAGACACTATTGCTCCATTCACTTCTGTGTGACTGTACAGTTTGGGACATATCTCTGCAACCGCTCAACGTAGTGACTTCAGAGATGGCTCATTTTAATTGTCTGCCCTTGCTCTGTCATCTGGTTAATGTTTTGTGATTGTTGGGGGTCTCAGGGGGCTTCGGGAACTGTTTGGGTACTTTTTCTGGGAAAACTACATTTCCCATGGGTGCTTGCTTCGCACTCTCATTTCTGATTGGTTCCCGCAGAGGCAGCCATTTTGTGCCTTTTCCTGAACGAGTATCCTACTCAGGGCTTGGTCTCTCCTTCTCTCCTCTGTAGATTAACCCATCGCCTGCCAGATAAGTGCATTTTAGTGATTTCTGGGGTGAAATTTTAATCTTACACACTGTATTTGGGTGAGTCCTTATACTTTAGACATTCTCACACTGTCAAAATGTTTAATCTGTTAGAGCTTGGGGCCAGGCCTAAGGCTAAGGATGCTGGGGTCTCTGTGTCCCCTATTGTGCACTGCTCCTCATGTCATTCAGGGTTACCTAGAGAATTCTCAAGTCATTTATGCCCATGCATTAGAGCCAGTTTGGGTGCAAGAGTTCAACGCTGCTACTATAGACCTTCGGTCTACATTGCAACTCTTTCCATCCCTTCTTCCATCAGATCTTCCCTGCAGAAACTGCAGGGAGTACCTGATGGTTCAGATTCCTCTGAGGAGGAACTGTTGGTGGATTCGGATGTTAACGAATATTCTGCTGTGGTCTCCTCTCTATTTTTTGGGCACCCCTTTGAGGCTGATCCTGATCCCTCTGCTGAGGGCTTGATCAGAGCCGTCTTAACTACCCTAAACATTCCCTTAGTTCAGGAGGTTTCATCGGATCCATCTGATGTATTTCAGGAGCCTAAGAGGTCCTATACTTGTTTTCCACCTAACCCCACTCTTGACCACCTTGTGTCTCATGAGTGGAAGTCTCCGGACAGGAAACCTTCTGTTTCCAAGAAATTTGCTAAGCTTTACCCCTTCTCTGAGGTGGCGCTTGCTCAGTGGGTTCAACCCCCCAAAGTGGATGATCTTGTCTCCAGGCTATCTTAGTCCCCTGCCTTGCCAGTTTCTGATGCGTCCGCTCTGAAAGACTGGACTAACAGGAAACTTGAGGTCTCCCTCAAGTCCATTATTTGCCACTGCTGGTACTGCCATGCGTCCAGTGTTTGCTGCAGCATGGGTAAACCAGGCCATTGTGGTCTGGACTGAACAGCTCACCTTGGCTGTCTGTCAGGGTGCTCCTACTTCGGATATGTTGCGGCTTCTTGCCAATATTTCTGAGGCCCAGCACTATGTTTCTGCTGCCTTATTTGATGCCATCTGTTTGGTGGCAAGGGTTTCTACCATGTCTGTGGTTGCCAGACGAGCTCTTTGGCTCAAGATCTGGTCTGCTGACACTGCTTCCATGAAAGCTTTGCTCTCATTGCCTTTTCAAGGCACCTCTTTGTTTGGGCCAGATCTTAAGGATCTGATTAGTGAGGCCACAGGGGCAAGAGTACCCTTCTGCCTATGGTCCCCAGGAAGAAGACGCCTCTCAAGAGTAATCTGCTTTTTCGTTCCTTCAAGACTGAGACACGTCCGGCGAACAAGCCGATTCCCTCAGCTCCGCGTTCCTCTTCCAAGCCCAAACAGCAATGGAAGCCCAAGGTCTCCTCCAAGCCTAAGGCTTCTAAGCTGCCTTTGGCATGACTCGCTGAACCCAGGTCCCCACTCAGCTGTGGGTGGCAGTCTGCATCACTACCATAGTTGGTGGCGGAAGGGTACAGGATTCCTTTCACTTCTCTTCCTCCCTTTCGGTTTTTCCCCTCTCATACGCCCCAGGGTGTAGAAAAATGCCGTCTGTTCAGTGGCGCTATCCAGGCCCTTTTGGACAAGGATGTTCTGGAACCTGTTCCAGTTCGGGACAGAAATATGGGTTTTTACTCAAAAGAAGGACGGCAAATGTCGTCCCATTTTTTATTTGAATGATCTCAATTCCTTTGTGATCAAGACTCATTATCACCAGGAGTCCCTAAGGACAGTGATTGCTGCTATGTCCCTGGGGGAATTCCTTGCCTCTCTGGATCTTTAGGATGCATATCTACACATCATCATTCATCCAGAGAGTCGGCAATATCTCAGATTTGCCTGCGACCAAGGGCACTTTTAGTTTTCAGCTATTCCCTTTGGTCTGACTACAGCTCCTCAAGTCTTCAGCTGTGTTCTGGGAGCTTTTGTATCCATCCTCCATCGGGATGGCATCAGAATTACTCCATACATGGACAACTTGCTTCTGAAAGCCCTTTATGCGGAACTTCTTCATCAGCAGGTTCAGGACTGCATTCATGCTCTCACCCATCACGGGTGGATCATCAACATGGACAAATCAGATCTTGTCCCATCCCAGTGTCTGGTCTTCCTGAGCCTTCTCTTTGAAACTCGGCAGAGCATGGTGTTTCTCATGGATGAGGTGGCTCATCAAATCGCCCACAGGATTTCTGCTGTTCTGGCTCACAATCCAGTTCCAGCCAAGAAGCTGTCCTCTCTAGTGGGGCAATTCATCTCCACCATAGAAGCGGTCCCATTTGCCATGGTTCACACCAGGGAACTCCAGAGGTTTGTGATCCAGGTGTGCAGGGGTCAGCCGGACCTTCTGAAGATGTCAGTATCCCCCCCTCTTCATGTGGAACTGAGTTTGTCATGGTGGCTCGACCTCTCCAATCTACTGAAGGGCAAGTCCTTTCTGGGATCCTTCTGGACCACGGTGACAACTGATGCCAGCCTCTCCGGCTGGGGAGTGGTCCTAGGTCGCCTGAGTGCTCAGGGTCTGTGGTTTCCAGAGGAATCTCTCCTTCCCATCAACGTGTTGGTGCTTCGGGCGATATTTTATGCCCTTCTCCATTGGACACCCCAGCTGGAAAAATGCCCAGTCCGGCCTCAGTCCGACAATGCCATGGACATGGCTTACATCAACAAGCAGGGTGGAACAAGAAGTCTCACCACTTGGTTAGAGGTCAAGGCTATTTTGTCCTGGGCAGAAGAACATGTTCCTGCCATATCCGCAGTGCACATTCCTGGTGTAGATAACGTAATGGCAGACTTCCTCAGTCGACACACGCTGGTCAGCAGAGAGTGGGAACTGCACCCAGAAGTGTTCACCCTCATTGTTCAGAAGTGGGGTCTTCCTTTCATCGATATGATGGCGACAAGACACAACCGGAAGGCTCCGAAGTTCTGCTCTCACTGGAGGGATCCTCTAGCTCTAGCAGTGGATGCCATGTCCATTCCTTGGTTATTTCCTCTGGCTTACATCTTTCCTCCCCTCCCCATGTTGCACAGGATGTTACAGAAATTGAGACTGGAGTGATGTCCAGTCATTCTGATTGCTCTGTACTGGCCTCGACAGGCTTAGTTCCCGGATCTTCTGGAGCTGTCAGTGGCAGAGCCATTCGGGCTCCCTTTCCGTCAGGATCTTCTTCTACAGGGTTACCTGTGGAAGGTGGATGTTCATCGTCTAGCTTTGATGGCTTGGAAATTGAATCCTCAATACTGAAGAAATGTTTTTCTTCTGGTGTGGTGGCTACTATGCTTAGTGCCTGCAAACCTTTTTCTTCTAAGGCCTACCATCGTGTCTGGTTGACCTTTCTATCTTGGTGTGCTGATAGGGACCTTTCTCTGGATTTTGATCTGCCTACGGTTCTGGCTTTCTTGCATGATGGTGTGGATAAGGGCCTCAGTTTGAGCTCCCTTAAGGTTCAGACTTCTGCTCTCTCTGTTTTCTTTCAGAGGCACATTGCTATTCTTCCTGATGTCAAGGTTTTCTTCCTGGGCGTTGCTCATACTCGTACTGTTTTCAAGACTCCCCCTCCTCAGTGGGATCTTAATTTGGATTTGGGCATCCTTTAGTGTCCTCCCTTTCAGTCCTTGTCTACTATTCCTCTATGCCTGCTGACGTGGAAAATGTCCTTTCTCCTGGCGAGCATGTCTGTTCACCATGTCGCGGAGGTACATGCTCTGTCTTGTAGACCACCCTTTTTGGTGTTTTACAAAGACAAGGCAGTGGTTCGCACTTCGCAGGAGTTTCTCCCAAAGGTGGTCTCTGAGTTCCACATTAATCAGATCGTGGTGCCTTCTTTCTGCCCTGACCCTACCTCTGACAAGGAGAGGGATCTCCACTTGTTAGATGTGTTGTGTTTTCTCATGTTTTATGTACATCGCACGGAGTCCATTAGACAGTCTGACGCACTGTTCATCATTCCTGAGGGCCCCAGGGCAGGGAGACCTGCATCCAAAGTGACTGTTGCGTCTTGGATCAAGTCCACTATTCTTAAGGCTTACGAGCTAAGGAAGAAGCATGTTCCTTTTGGGTCACGGTTCATTCTACAAGATCCATTGGGGCTTCTTGGGCTTACAAGAATCAGGCCTCCGCTGTTCAATTGTGCAAGGCTGCCACTTAGTCGTCTGTGCGCACCTTTTCGAAGCACTACTGTGTTGATGTGCTGGCATCGGCTGATGCCAGTTTTGGGTGGCAAGATCCTGGAGGCAGGCTTGCCCATCTAGGATCTCCTTCGGTTCTGTAGGTGCTTCCTTCACTTTTGAGCCCTGTTCGCTCTACTTCAGCATGCTGTGTAACAGTTCCTGGGGTGTTGTTATCACTGTTCAGTGTCTGTTGACACTTCATTTGTTTTGTTGGGCTATCTCTGATCTGATGGTTCATATCTGCTCTTGTGACTTTGGGGGCCTTGAGCCTTACTTCCCGCCTCTGGGAAACTCAATGGTTGAACATCCCAAAGTTACCAGTAACCTGTATTGGACGACAGAGAAAAGAGGATTTTAGTCTTACCTGTTAAATCCTTTTCTCTTAGTCCATACAGGTTACTGGTCTTTCACCCTGTCAAGGGTCTCATGCTTGGCTCTCCTGTCCTTCGGGGTCATGCTCACAGGAGTCTTCTTTTCCTTTCACTATTTAGTCAATAGTTAGTGTCTTAACTCTTACTGGAGCTGATAGGCAAGCTGCAGCCAAGGAGCGAAGGTAGGTTCCACCCCCTGCATTCACTTCTACAATTGTTCCTGCCCAGTTAAAGGGGCGGATTGCCTACACAAAGTTACCAGTAACCTGTATGGACTAAGAGAAAAAGATTTAACAGGTAAGACTAAAATCCTCTTATACAACCTATTTGCATTATTAATTTAATTTTATTTCTGCAAATTTTTATTTTAGGACAGCCAGCCCAACCTGGTGAATCTAACATCAGATTTTCTACCTAACTCCCTAGTGCAGTCTTCACAAAGTGTGGAAAATTTTGCAATATACAGTACGGAAACAAGTCAGCAAGTAGAAAATGCAGCACATCAACCAAAGGAAAATGTGTCTGAAAATCTAAATTTAACATTAAATACCCATCCAGCACAAGTATATATAAAGTCCGCATCATCAGCCACATTGTTATTTAGATCTCAGAGTTACTGTTCATCAGTTAACCTAATTGAAAAGGTAGATCATATTATCCCAGTATTTCAGAAAAAGGTGCAAGGAAACCATCCAAACTACATAAGAACTGGAATAGAAAATAGAAGAGAGACATTACTGCAAAATACCTCATTGGCTTTCCAGCAGAAGCCCTATACAGTCTTCACCCCTCACACTACTCAAGCTAATGAAACATTTGGTGCAATATCTGAGAACATGACAAAGAAACAATGTGAACAAATAATCTCTATCAGTTCTGGTGCAAAACCCTACAGACCTTCATTTAGCCTAAAACCAAAGTCTAGTGCATTAATAGCAAATGACTTGGTAAACAGAGCAGAAATAAATAAAAAAGAAACATTAAGCAAAAAGATCCATCCATCTTGTCTACCTTCTGCAAGTAAGGAGCTTGCATCAGTATGTCCAATGTCACAAAAGGTGTTAAAACCAAACTCAATCATTGCTGAAGTCCATGCACCAAATATAACAGCTGATCAAGCCTCAAATTTTAAGTGGTCAACTGTGTATCAGTCAAATAAAATAAAGAAACAATGCAACATTTCTAAGATTATGAAAAACATGCATAAGTTGCCCCCAGCTAATGCAGGTTGGTTTGCTAATGCAGTTCATACTGACAGCAGTAAAGAGGTAACACAATTTATTAATCACTTTATATTATGGATAATACTAAGGTCCCCTAGCTTTTAGTCAGAAAAAAAATTGTTGTTACTGCCTGTCCATTTTGGGCAGTTGATGAGTTTATTATTAGTTTTATCTCCAAATATTAACACAGGGCCTTATTCAGGAAAACACACAGGAGCAATTTTGGAAAAAAAAAACAAACAAACTGCACCATAGGGGACAATAAAAATTTCTTTGAGTCATTTTTTAATTTGTTGACTGACAGAGAGGTGTCTAATGAGTTTAAAAACAATGCATTGGGGATTTCTTGTGTTCATGGGGTTAAAGACAAATTTAAATCATTTATAATTTTGGATAATTATTTGTTCCCAGTCATGCAGTGGTTTGCTACAGAATTACATCTTTTTCTGAAAACAGTCCTACATAGATTACAACTACAATCTGGGAGATAAAATTAACGATAATATATTACATGCAGTGAAAATCATCTCGTTGATTTAGATGAATATGTGCATCATATCTATTTGAGAACTGAAACGGGTATGCAACACATTGATCTGAATACCTTTCTGCACTTAAGGGATGAATAATAGCATTTAAAATTGTGTATTCTAGGTCTGAAAAGAGAAAAACGTGTGTGTGTATATATGTGTGTATATATATATATATATATATATATGTGTGTGTATATATATAATCTCTCTTTTAGAATTAATAAAATATTCATTCAGTAATAAAACATTGTAATAATCATGCACCGCCATGCCAACAACTATGTAGACAATACATCCATCAGACTGTGTCTAATCTTCCCCATTTTAAGCACTACAGTAAAAATAATATTTTTAGAGACCTCTATCCTCAGACATCTACCTGGCACATTCTGTCAATTTTATTTCACCCCATGCTTTCTTTTAAAATCTTAAACCTACCTTGGGATCAAGCTTGCAGCCTGCCTATTCTGTAGCCTTACCCCCAACCTTGGTATTCACTTGAGTTACTGCCCAGGATTATCACATATCCTCACCTCATGTTTACTTAATCCTATGCTTTTCCTAGGTTGTAAGCTTTCATAAGCAGGACCAAATCTACATTTGAATCAGTCAGTACATATGTTTCATATTGTTTTATCTCCCTTTTATTGGCATTTAATAAATAATAATCTAACATAACACAAGGCAAAAAATGTTTGATACATACCCCTCTTATTTCAATAGGATGCTGTACCTAATTATATGTAGAGTCTGAATTATTTTAGGGGTTCTAAAATCTTCTTAGTATGTTTTGGCAGATTCAAGATGTTTATATTTTCTTTATATTTCAGCACTTTGTACTGTAGCTAATGTTTTTTGTGTTAAGTAACCCCTTGAGAACAGAGGGTGTGCAACACATTACTTTGCAATGTATTATGCAACCCTCTGGTCCTGAACAGGCAAGCTATAGTGAGAACCACTACTTTTTCCCCAAAGAATGTGTGAACATTTTTTACATAACCATGGAAATAATACAGATTGTCAGAGTAAAATGTCCTATCTCAATGAAATTGCACAAATACAAATTATGTAATAATATATGTACCGGCTCCCATCCCCAAGGGCTACAAGTTCCAAAACTCCCATATATATATATATATATATATATATATATATATATATATATATATATATATAATTTTATTTTTTATTTTTTTTTGAGCACCTACATATTTCATACTTGTGTATGGAATGGGGTGAGAAAATATCATGACATACAGAACATGATTGAAACAAAGCATAGAATGGGCCATGCTTGGGAGACTTACAATAGCATAAGCTCAATGACAAATTAAAATTATAGCAAGCACGCAGGGCAAAAAAATCCCACTTTTTGGAAGTAGAACAACCTCTCCTTTGTCTGGTAGAACTGCCCTGTTTAAATCATGTTTGAGTGGGATTGACTTGCTTTTATATTTGTCATTGATGTATGTATCTTTATACAGCACTAAACAAAAATACAGGACAGGGATAAGAGAATCAGGCTAAAATGTAATCACTGCATTACTAGGGGGGATACGTGCAACATAGATTGTGCCCTTTGAGGCACACTCCAATTCCCAATCTACTTATTAATCATGACAACATAGAGACAATTTGAGGAGTATGGTAAGTGCTGGTACAAGGCTTTTTGTAAGGGAAGGGAGAACTGATGGAAGGGTGAAGCCAAGCACCCAAAGGCAATTTGCACCAGCAAGAAAGCATTCTTGTGTCCTTACTTAATCCATTAGGAAAGGAAACTGATTATTTTGTATGTTGTATCAATGTTCATCTGTAGATTAAATTACAATAAATATGCCAGGGAAATAGGAAAATCAAGCTGGGCTATTTTCACAGTTTGAGAAAAATATATATTTTCCTGGGCGATACTGTAACCTGGTGAAGTGAATGACATGGTGAATCAAATTAGAGGGCCACTTTAGTATAGCTGAAAAAGGGAGAGAGGAAGGCTCAGACATTGTGGAGCCCAGTTAGGGAGGCTGTTGTCCCATATTTAAGGCCTTGCAGCCCCTCCCACAAATACAGGCCAAGCCTTGAACTTGTGGTCAGAGCTTACAGCAGAGCTTGATATAGAAAGGGTGGATTTTCCTGGGCGAAAATCCCACAAATACAGGCCAAGCCTTAAACTTGTGGTCAGAGCTTACGGCGGAGCTTGATATCTAAATGGTGGATTTCCCTGGGCGATACTGTAACCCAGGGAAGTGAATGACACGGTGAACCAAATTGGAGGCAAAAGGAACAACTTGATACATGATTTATTCAATTGCGTAAGAATATATAATCAATTGACGAGTGAAGTGAGGACCAGGCAAATTTCATTTGACAGATAGGGAATGTATCTCATATAACAGGAAGACTGCCACATACCCAGTATCTGAATTATATGAGGGGGAACCTGATTTTGGGAAGCTGATGAAGCTGCTCTGATCCTGAATGAGTGGCCAAAGCCTATGAGTTATAGTATGGTACAGTGATATTGGGTGAATATAGTGGTAGTGAGAGGACCTGAATCTAGGGGTAGAAGTGGGCTGTGGTCCAAATTCGATGTAATGAGCCTTGATAGATGTTTGAGGGCGATAAAGGGGCACCAGTAGTCTTGGGTTGGGTAGAAAGGGATTTGGCAGTATCACGGTGCCCGTGATTGGTGCTATCCAGTGTCTATCACCTGCAGGGGGCTCCCATTGGCTGCCTGCTCTCAGCCCGCCTCACATTGCCTTTTTAAACTCAGTCCGGGCACCCTCTGGTTGCCCTTTCGTGGTGTCTTTGACAGTACCTTTTCTGTCATGCCTGCCATGCTGATTGGGCCTGAGTTCCAGTGTTTCAGAGTTCCTGTGTTTCAGAGTTCCTGAGTCTACCTGTTCCTGTGTACCTGTCTGCTTGTCGTTCCAGTCGGTTCCGGTTGGTCTCCATGGTTGCTGATGTTCCGGTCGCCTGTCAGTTCAGCGGTGCTCGTTCCGGTTGATCCTCTGCCTGGTCTCAGTGGTTCCCTGTCTGCAGTCGCTGAGGCAACATTGCTCTCATTTCGCTCTGGCGATATTCCTACTGTAGGCTCCAGCGTGCGGACGCTGGTTTACTCCATTAAACCTGGTGGCCTATACTATTGTTGGTTCCAGCGTGCAGACACTGGTTTACTCCATTAAACTTGGTGGTGCATACTACTGTGGGTTCCAGCATGCGGACCCTGGTTTACTCCATTATACCTGGTGGCTTATATTACTGTTGGTACCAGCGTGCGGACACTGGTTTACTCCATTTAACCTGGTGGCTTATACTACTGTTGGTTCCAGCGTGCGGACGCTGGTTTACTCCATTATACCTGGTGGCTTATATTACTGTTGGTTCCAGCGTGCGGACGCTGGTTTACTCCATTAAACCTGGTGGCTTATACTATTGTTGGTTCCAGCGTGCAGACGCTGGTTTACTCCATTAAACCTTGTGGCCTTTACACTGTTGGTTCCAGCGTGCGGACGCTGGTTTACTCCATTCAACCTGGTGGCTCATACTACTGTTGGTCCCAGCGTGCGGACGCTGGTTTACTCCATTAACCTTGTACCGTTACTCCTGTTGGTTTACTCCAGTACGCCTTGCGGTTCACATTCCTGTCAGTTGGTTCCAGCGTGCGGACGCTGGTTTGCTCCCTGACTGTAGTCCGGTACTGGGAGGTCCGAGTTGCTGTCCAGTCCCTATGCAGTTGTCTTGTAGTTCTCTGGCATGAGACTTCTGCTTGAGCGAGACCGCTTATCCTAGTTGCTACCTCTTCCATCCTACTGTCATTGTCACCTGACAGTCAGTTGGTTCCAGGAAGGTCTCCTCTCTTGGGCTGCCCTGCCCGGCATTGGTAAGGCCAGTAGAACCTATTCAAGTTGCCATCCTTTAGGTTGCCTTACCCGGTATTGGCAGGGCCGGTAGATCCTACTCACAGTATTCCCTCAGGCTGCCTTGCCTGGTATTGGTAAGGCCGGTAGAACCGGTACGTTACCATCTCACGGTTGCCTTACCCGGTATTGGCAAGGCCGGTAGAGCCTGCTACTGCTATTTCGTCTAGTCACCTGGGTTGCCTTGCCCGGTATAATTGGCAAGGCCGGTAGAACCTATTCATATGGTCATTTGCTTATTTGTATTGTTTGTATGTGTATGATAGCCCTATGGGATTGCCTTAACTTTTCAATAAAGTTATGTTTTTACCTAAACCTTAAGTCTGAGAGTCTTAACTAACCGTGACAGTATGAAAGGGCCCTGACCTCAGACACTAAGAGTGACGGTAATACACAGAATATCCATTGGAGGATGGATATGCATGAGCAACGTTTGGATCAGTTGGCAGTTGCTATTCAAACTATTCTTGAATGCACGGTACTTGCTGATAAGTCCGGTTCCAGCCCGGTGGTCTCGCCAAATCAGACACCGGAGAATGATACTAGGCCCTCAGGGGCCGCAGTTAAAGGGTTAACGGCTTCTGCACCATTGCCGCTAAGGTATGACGGTGACCCTCAGCTTTGCAGAGGGTTCATCAATCAGCTTGAAATATTTATGGAATTGACGGCACACGCGTTTCCTAATGACCGCAGCAAGGTTGGGTTCATGATATCCCTGCTGACTGGTAAAGCATTGGCTTGGGCTAACCCACTGTGGGAAAATGCTAAACCTTGCACTAAGAGTTTCTGTGAATTTGTGCAATTCTTTTGGAGAGTATTCGAGCCTCCTGGTAGAACCACCTCTGCTGCTAAACGTCTTATGGACATATAACAGGGCAGGCGCACGGAGGGCGATTATGCTATTGAATTCCGCACCTTGGCAGCAGAGGTAGGATGGAATAACGAGGCTTTGTTGGCAGCATTTGCCCAAGGCTTGAGTGACCAGATTAAAGATGAGATTTCTGCAAAAGATTTGCCTACTGACCTAGATGACTATATTGAATATGTTATTCTAATTGACTCCAGAATACGTGAGAGATTACCCGCTAGAGATTGTAGAATACGGTCAAAAAATAATGGGTCTAGTAGCATATTTTGCCCACCCACCCCTCCCTTGGCATCTAAACCTAGTGAACCAGTAAAGGAACCATGTGAACCTATGCAAGTGGGTTTCACTAGGCTAACCAAGGAGGAAAGAATGTATCGCAGGAAACAAGGATTGTGTTTATACTGCGGTAAAAATGGGCACCTGCTAAGATCTTGTCCGGTACGTCCGGGAAACGAACACACCTAGGGTACCTTTGGGGACAGGCCCTAGGTTGTGTCCAATTATCCCCAGTGATTGGCGCACTTAAACCTACCATACAGGTGGTATTATTGTGGGCACAACGCTCAGTGGAGGTTTTGGCCCTGGTTGATTCTGGTGCAGCTGGGTATTTTATGGATAATACCTTTGCTGAATTGCATGGGGTGCCACGTATTGAGAGAGAAACCCCTCTTGCTATTGAAGCAATTGATGGCAGACCCCTGGAACCCGCTCAGGTTACGTTTGAAACTATGCCATTATCCATGACTACTGGGGCTCTCCACAAGGAAGAGCAGCAGTTTCAATTAATTAACTCTCCTCACCATGACGTGATATTGGGTTTTCCTTGGTTACAGCTGCATAATCCACAATTCAATTGGCAAAAATGTGAGATTTCTGCTTGGTCTCAGTTCTGTATGGATAAGTGCTTCACCCATCCTGTTAAGGTCTTGTGCACCTCCCCTTCACTACCTGACGTCTACCAGCAGTTTAGCTATGTTTTCAGTAAGCCAGAGGCTGGCGCCTTACCTCAGCACAGACCATATGTTTGTCGTATCGAATTAATTCCTGGAGCGGTGCCACCTAGGGGACGCACATACCCATTGTCTTGTGAGGAGAACCAAGCTATGGAAGAATACATTTCTGATGCCCTTAATAGAGGGATCATAAGGAAATATACCTCTCCGGCTGGGGCCGGGTTCTTTTTTGTTAAGAAGAAAAATGGCGAATTGCGACCATGCATTGACTACCGTGGGTTAAATAAGCTGATGGCAAAGAATGCTTACCTGATACCACTCATCACTGAGTTATGTTTTTACCTAAACCTTAAGTCTGAGAGTCTTAACTAATGGTGACAGGCAGCCTATGTGATTTTGGTCTGTTTTAGAATGGGATAAATAGAGGACCATGGGATCTGGTTTACACAAAAGCTGGCTTTTGTGAATAAAAGCGGAGGAGAGGGAAAGGGCTAATAATTCATTGGGCCTAAGAAGGCCATGCTTATTGCTGCTAGGAGAGTGATGTTGGTTTGGAGCTGGAAAGGTTGTGTTAGAATAAAGATTTTCCTGAAAATTTGGCCTGTAATGGGTCTATCAGTACGGGTGCAGAGTTGGGTAGCTTGCCAAGTCCCTTCAGGAACAGTTTCAAGTTGTATTGAGAGAAAATGGATGGTTTGTGTGTGAAAATTAGGTCCAGGTTGAGTTGGATACCAGTGAGGTAGGATCTGATGGACGTGGGAGGGGGGTTGGTGAAGAGTGGAATGACAGTACAAAGCAAATGCCAGGATGTAGGCGGGTGAATATGTATTACCTGGCTTGGTCTGGAATAGGAGTCAGTGGAATGAATGCCATGCCCTGGAGTAAATTTTAATGGTGTTGTGTGTTAATGCCTAATTAATTATGGCGGAGGGGATTGATAAATATTTCTTCAAGGAATTATGAGCTTTTGTAGGGTTGGAGGGTGAGATGGAGATTGGTTTGCTTCCTGATTGTTGCTGATTGTTACATCCATGCACGTATTCGAGGGGAATGAGATTCACCTTTGGAGATAGGTTGCTAAATTGTCTGCTTGGAAGGTCATCCCCAAATTGTGCTGCCTCCACTATGGGAGAACGCTAGAAGAATAGGGAGGTGGAGTGGAACTGAGCAATGTCTAGTACTTCTTTAGACCATGGCTCTGTGTCACAGTGCCTTTCCTCAGCCTGTGCCATTCATCCAGGAGCAGGGTTCTGGACTGACGCTCCGGCATCACTAGCCACTTCCCTCTCTACCTGCGGCCTGGTCGCGTCTGGTTCATTGTTACTGGCATCATGAATCAGGCACTTGCCTGGACCCCTGTTATTGGTCCAGCCTGGGGGGCCTGGGGTCCCACCTTCTCCTACTCCTTTATAAACTCAATAGGCCTGTGTATCAGTTACCCTTACATTGTTGTTCTGAGCAGTTCCAGTTGTTCATGTATCTTGTGTATGACCCGGCTTGCCTGACTATCCATTTTGGTGCTGACCTTTGGCACTGTCTGACCATTCTGTCTGTGTGCTCCATTTGCCTTGACATCCAATCTGGTGCAGACCTGTGGCTCTGGCTGTCTTCCCACTTAGAGTATGATCCTGGCTTGTCTGACTATCCATTCTGGTGCTGACCTGGGGCTCTGTCCAACTATGCCCCCAGTGTAGCATGCTCCTAGTAGACATCCTATCTGGTGCAGACCTGTGGCTCTGGCTGACTACCCGCTCACTGTATGATCCTGGCTTTGTCTGACTATCCATTCTGGTGCTGACCTGGGGCTCTGTCCATTTATCCTCCCAGTGTAGCTTACTTCTTGTGGACATCCTACCTGTTGCAGACCTGTGGCTCTGGCTGACTACCCGCTCCGTGTATGACCCTGGCTTGTATGACTATCCTAGCTGGTGCTGACTGGTGGATCTGTCTGTTTACTCTGCTTGTGGCTCCATTACCTACAGACACCTATACTGGTGCAGACCTGGGGCTCTGGCAGACTCTTTCCTACTGACTGCAGGCTTGAGTCAGTAGTCTCCATTGTTGCCATCCTTATTGGAGACAAGTTCTTCCATACTGACTGCAGACATAAGTCAGTAGTCTCCACTAATGCCCCTTACAGAAGACTGTAGGTTCAGTGTTGCGTTCCCTTCGATTCCTGAGACTACCAGCTGCCCTCGGCCTAGGCTCCAGCAGTGTAGTTGACCCGTCGGCAGGATCCTATTGCTGATAGAGTCTCTAGCCTTTCCAGTCACCCTCTGCTTGTAGTCATACATACTTGCATTTACGTATTATCATTAATTTTAATTAAAAAAAACTGTACCGTCTGACTCCTTGTCTTATTTTGCTAACCGTAACAGTACATAAGGGTCATGACGACAGATGGTGATAGTAATCCACTTATACTGACAATATTGGACAAGATACAGGTCCAAGATTAACGTATTAATCATTTGTCATTGGCTTTGCAGACACTGCTCAATCGAACTGCTCACTTAGAACGCTCTAATCCACAACCGGTGGCCACCCCAGCTCCTTCCTTGGCACTGGCAGTTTCTACCGTCTCTGATGCAGGGTTGGTCAGAGAGTTGTCTGGATCCGCTCCACTCCCACAATGCTATAGTGGGAAGCCTGAGCTGTGTCGCGGATTCCTGAACCAGTTGGGCATTTACCTAGAAATGCTTCCGCATGTCTTCCCTAATGAGCACAGTAGGGTTGGGATGAGTATTTTGCTTCTTTCTGGCATTGCATGGGCGAATCCTTTATGGGAGGTGGAAAAACCCATAATATATAACTTCAGTGAATTTGTGGCATCCTTTAAATGCGTATTTGATGTACCAGGTTGAGTGACTGCGGCTTCGAAACACCTTATGACCATCCGCCAGGGCAGTCGTACTGTGGCAGAGTTTGCTATTGAGTTCCGAGGTGGGGTGGAAAAATGAGGCTTTTGTAGCCACCAAGGGCTTTGTGATTATATGAAGGATGAAATTGCTGCCCGTGATTTACCTAAAAGTTTGGATGAAGTGATATCCTTTATCATCCAGATTGATACTCTGGTCCGGGAGAGACCCTCGTTGAAGGAGCGCCTGCGGAGGCATCCTGCCAGAATGACCTCTCACATAAATTGCCCATCCAGTCCTCCCTCACCTCCCATGCCTCCTAGTTCTGGCTCACTGGGTAGTGAACCTATGCAGGTGGGGGCTACCCAGCTTCCAGTGGAGGAGAGGGCTTTTCGGAGGAGGGAAGGACTGTGTCTCTACTGCTGTAAACCTGGTCACTTACTGAAATCTTTTCTGGTACATTCAGGAAAATGCTCGCACCTAAGATCCTGTCAGGTGGCATCTCTCAGTCCCCTGAAGCTATTCAGGATAAACTCATGTTGGAGGGATAATAAGTCTGTCTCAGTTGCGGCACTTGTAGACCCTGGTGTGGCTGGATATTTAATGGACGCCGCTTTTGCTAACCGCAACGGTATCCCGTTACAATCACGCGCCTCTCCCTTGGCAGTTGAGGCCATTGATGGCAGACCCCTACTGCCATCACACATTACACGAGACGTCTCCGATAACCCTGAAAGTGGGAGCCCTCCATAAAGAAACCCTGGAGTTCCAGGTTATCAACTCCCCTCACTATGCCATCGTCCTAGGGTTTCCTTGGTTGCAGACACATAACCCTAGGATTGATTGGAGTACGTGTGAAATTTTGTCTTGGGGTCCACACTGTACTGAATCCTGTTTATCACTCCCCATAAGACTGGCAGTTGCTGAGTCTTGTGGCCTACCGGAGGCCTATTGTAAAGGTTTGTTTGACACACAGACACAGTAGGTTTGGATAAAACACAATTTTATTGAACAATGATAATAACAATAACCCTCACGGGTCCTGTAATATATATGCAATATAGTACAGACACAAAACAGGTTATACAGAGGTAGGCCCACACAGGTCCGGTATATGCAGATAGTCCAGAGATCAATATACTGACACAGGTCAGGTTCTACTGTGAATCTCAGTTGGACAGTACTGAATGGGTTACTATTAGGCTGAGATTTCTGACAGGCCCTAATAGAACAAGGACCTTTAAGAAGCTCAAACAACGGTGAGAGCACCAAATCGAATAACACCCAAAGATAATGGAGACCAGACAACTTGTGGACTGCCGTAGCAGTAAAGGAGACTAAGCAACTTGTGAACTGCTGTAGCAGTAACGGAGACTGAGCAATAGAGCACTGCCGTAGCAGTAACGGAGACTGAGCAACTCGAGCAATGCCGTAGCAGTAACAGAGACTGGGCAACGGAGCACTGCCGTAGCAGTAACCGAGACTGAGCAACTGAGAACTGCCATAGCAGTAACGGAAACTGAGCAACTTGAGCACTGCTGTAGCTGTAACAGAGACTGATCATCTTGCCCTGAGAGGCACCCAACCGGGGACTGCATGGAAGTGCGGACGCACAGAAATGTCGCCTGGGCGACACTGAGGCAACAGAGACCAGACTGCAGCGAGCTGTCCGGAGGCAGCGAAGGTCTTGAAACCACCCTAACCGGAGACCGGATAAGGCGTGCATTGGAGGTATACCACCACAGTAGCCCAGCCGGGGAGGATCCACACACAGAGCAGGAACGTAGGCCAATCCGAGTCTGTACACCATGCAGGAATGTCAGCCAGGCTGGGTCGGTACACAGGGCAGGAACTTCAGCCAATCCAAGTCTGTACACAGAGCAGGAACGTCAGCCAGTCCGAGTCAGTACACAGAGCAGGAACGTCGGCCGGGTCGGTACACGGAGCAGGAATGTCAGCCAATCCAAGTTGATACACAGGCAGAAGCGAGATGCAGAATGGTCAGACAGTCCGGGTCGGTACACAGGCAGGAACAAGATGCAGAGTCGTCAGGCAGGCCGGGTCGATACACTGAGATCACACAAATAACAGGAACAAGCGCTGGTACTAAAACACCACGAAAGGACACTGGAGAAGTGCCAGAACCCAGTATTTAAAGACAAATACTGGAGGGGACAATAACAGTGCAGCCAATAGGTGCTAGGCAGGAGTGGAAACTAACAGAATGTAGCCAAATAGCACGGGCACTGTGATACCTATTCACGGTTCTTGGATGTGTTTATTAAAGTCCAGGCCAGAGCATTATCTCCTCACAGGCCCTATGATTGTTTGATTGACTTCTTGCCTGGTACTACCCCACCTAGGGTCCGGATATACCCTCTGTCTGTGGAGGAAACAAAGGGTATGGAGGAGTATGTCACTGATGCTATGGAGAGAGGCATCTGCCCAAAACCACATCCCCCGTGGATGCTGGATTTTTTTATTTTTTTGGCAAGAAAAAAGACGGAGAGTTGCGCCCATGTATTGACTTCCGTGTCTTAAATAAATTCATGTTTGAGAACGCTTATCCAATACCACTGATTACGGAATTATTTGACTGTCTCAAAGTTTCCAAGATTTTCACGAAACCTGACCTAAGGGTGGCCTACAATCTGGTCAGAATAAAGGAGGGTCATGAATGGAAGACAACGTTTAGCACCCGGAGCAGGCATTATGAATATCTTGTCATGCCCTTTGGTCTCTGCAATGCTCCTGCTGTCTTCCAGGAATTTATCTATGATATGTTGAGAGACCTATTACAAAGTGGCATTGTGGTCTATCTGGATGATATCCTCATTAATTCTCCTACATTGGAAACTCATCACTCGGATGAATCCAAAGTCCTAAGTCTGTTAAGAGAAGAAAACTTGTTTTGCAATTTGGAAAAATGCGAATTTAATAAACCTCAGGTTACCTTTCTGGGCTGCATTATTTCCTCCTCTGGGTTGTCCATGGACCACCAGAAGCTGTCAGCTGTGCTGCAATGGCCCTGTCCTGAGGGACTCAAGTCTTTACAAAGATTCCTGGGTTTTGGTAACTATTACCGAAAGTTTATTAAGAATTTCTCGACTATCGTCAAACCTATTACCGATATGACCCATAGGAGTGCTAAGGTTACAGAATGGTCTCCCAGTGCATTACTTGCCTTTGAAAATCTCAAGACAGTATTTGCTGCACAATGCCGCGTCCCTCTCTGCCTGCGGCCTGGTTGCATCTGGTTTATTGTTACTAGCATCACGAATCAGGCACTTGCCTGGATGCCTGTTATAGGCCCAGTTTGGGGGACCTGATTGGTCCTGCCTTCTCCTACTCCTTTATAAACCTCTATGGGCCTGTGTATCAGTTACCCTTACATTGTTGTTCTGAGCAGTTCTAGTTCCAGTTGTTCCTGTATCCTGTGTATGACCCGGCTTGTCTGACTATCCATTCTGGTGCTGACCTGTGGCACTGTCTGTCCATTCTGTCTGTGCGCTCCATTTGTCTTGACATCCAATCTGGTGCAGTCTTGTGGCTCTGGCTGACTACCCGCTCAGTGTATGATCCTGGCTTGTCTGACTATCCATTCTGGTGCTGACCTGGGGCTCTGTCCAACTATCCTCCCAGTGTAGCATACTCCTAGTAGACATCCTATCTGGTGCAGACCTGTCGCTCTGGCTGACTACCTGCTCTGTGTATGACCCTGGCTTGTCTGACTAATCATTCTGTTGCTGACCTGGGGCTCTGTCCAATTATCCTCCCAGTGTAGCTTATTCCTAGTGGACATCCTACCTGGCGCAGACCTGTGGCTCTGCCTGACTACCCGCTCCGTGTATGAACCTGGCTTGTCTGACTATCCTAGCTGGTGCTGACCTGTGGATCTGTCTGTTTACTTCGTTTGTGGCTCCGTTACCTACAGGCAGCCATCCTGGTGCAGACCTGGGGCTCTGGGAGACTCCGGCCTTACTGACTGCAGGCGTGAGTCAATAGTCTCCATTGTTACCATCCTTATTGGAGACGAACTCTTCCATACTGTCTGAAGGCATGAGTCAGTAGTCTCATCTGTTGCCCCTTACAGGAGACTGTAGGTTCAGTATTGCATTCTCTTTGATTCCTGAGACTACCAGCTGGCTTCGGCCTAGTCTCCAGCAGTGTGGTTGACCCATCGGCAGGCACCTATTGCTGACAGAGTCTCTAGCCTTTCCAGTCACCCTCTGCTTGTAGTCATACTTACTTGCATTTGCGTAATATCATTAATTTTAATTAAAAAAAACTGTACCGTCTGACTCCTTGTCTTATTTTGCTAACCGTAACAGTACATAAGGGCCATGACGACGGATGGTGATAGTAATCCACTTATATTGACAATATTGGACAAGATATAGGTCCAAGATCAACGTATTGATCATTTGTCAATGGCTTTGCAGTACTGTCATACTTACTTGCATTTGCATATTATTATTAATTTTAATAAAGGTGTTCTTAACTATACCGTCTGACTCCTTGTCTTGTTTTTCTAACTGTAACACTCGGCAAATCATTCAGAACCATAGATTGCGGTGAATCCTACTATTGTGTTGGAAAATACTGAAGGAGATGATGGATCGGGGGTGGGAGGAAACCTCATATGGCCGTTCCAGTGGAAGTTGGAGCACATGAGCAGGTTGCTTTTAGCTGCGGAATCTAGTAAGATGACAGGAGATGAATGAGTAGTGCAAGAGAGAAGATTAAGGAGATGGGAGACGAATGATCTACCTTGGGGAATGACTTTCATAGTATAGCTAAGGTGGCCTACGAGTGACTGTAGTTCAAACTTAGTGTATCTTTATCAATGTAAGAGAGGACTAAGGATTTGATTTGTTCAAGTTTGTTGGGGGGGTAAACTGGTTTCCAAGAGATTAGAATCGGGGAATTGGAGCTGGTAGCTGAAATTGAAAACTATGACTTGATTGGCATAACAGAAACATGGTGGCATGACACACATGATTGGTCAATCAATTTGGAGGGCTACAAGTTGTTTAGAAAAGATAGGTCAAACAAAAGCGGTGATGGGGTCAGTCTGTATGTCAAACCAGCATTATTGCCTCATTTGCGGGAAAATATATGTGATGACAGTAGTGAACATGTGGAATCGCAGTGGGTTGACATAGTCAATGGGGATAAAACTAGCCATAAAATATTAGTGGGTATTTGTTATAAACCACCGAACATTAGTGACCTTGAAGAATCACAGCTATTAATGCAAATAGAAAAGGCTTCTCAAATAGGGAGAACTATATTTATGAGGGATTTTAATTATCCAGAAATAGATTGGAAAAATGGAACAACTGATTCTGCTAAAAGCAGTAAGTTTCTGAACTTGTTGAATGACAATTTTTTGTCTCAACTAGTACAGAGAAGATGCGTGTCTGGATCTGGTAATAACTGACAATGAAGAACTTATCTCTAACATCCAAGTAAGGGAGCACTTGGTGAATAGTGACCATAACATGGTATCATTTGAGATTAATTCAAAAAAGCAATTTGGTATGGGTTCCACCAAAACACTGAATTTTAAAAAGGCCCATTTTAGCAGGTTTAATTCATCCCTTGGTCTCGTTGACTGGGATGGAATATTTTCTGGAAAAAACACAGAAGGTAAGTGGAATGCCTTCAAAATAACAGTGCAAAAATATACATATAAATTTAGCCTTTAGAAACAAATACAAAAGAAGCAAATTAAAACCAATGTGGCTAACCAGTAAAGTAATTAATGAAATAAATAACAATAAAGCGGCATTTTAAAGATTATAAAGGTGAGGGACCAGCAGAGGCATTTGCAAAATACAAAAATGCTAACAAAACCGTAAAAAGGTGTTTAAATTAGCTAGACTTGAGAATGAAAAAAATATTGATAAGGAGAGCAAGAGCAAGCCCAAAAAATTCTTTAAATACATTAATGGCAAAAAATTAAAGTCTGATAATGTTGGGTATTTATTATCTGAAAAGCAGATATTTTAAATAATTTATTTTCCTCGTTTTTACCAAGGAAGAACCTGCAATTTACTTAAACAGAACAGTAACAGCAAGCATGGGATTGGATAAAAAAAAAAAAAAGTGTTAAGACAATTGAATGGTGTTAAGGTAGAAAAAGCCCCAGGGCTGGATGGTATACACCCACAGGTACTTAAAGAGCTAAGCCAGGCCCTGTCCAGACCGTTATTTTTGATTTTCAGGGATTCTTTTATTTCAGGTATGGTGCCCACGGATTGTCATAAAGCAGATGTGGTGCTCATATTTAAAAAGGGATCAAGATCCCAGCCAGGAAATTATAGACCTGTAAGCTTGACATCTGTGGTAGGGAAACTGTTTGAAGGGTTGCTAAGGGAATATATTCAAGAACTCATCTTGAACAGCAATATCATTAGCAGGAGCAAACATGGCTTTGTGAAAGACAAGTCTTGTCAAACTAACTTGATTGCATTTTATGAAAAAGTAAAAAATATAGATTTGGGAGCGACAGTTGATGTGATCCATTTAGATTTTGCCAAGGCATTTGATACGGTTCCACACAAGAGGTTACTGTACAAATTGAATGAAATAGGCTTAGTGGCAAAAGTTTGTGCGTGGATTGGAAATTGGCTGAAAGATAGAATGCAAAGAGTGGTAGTAAATGGGAAGTTCTCCAATTGGACAAATGTGATAAGTGGAGTATCTCAGGGATCTGTCCTGGGTACTCATCTTTTTAATTTGTTTAATAATGATCTCCCAGAGGGCATAGGGAGCCATGAGTCAATGTTTGCCGATGACACAAAATTAAGTAGGGTAATAAAGTCTGAACTGGATGTGTCTTCATTACAAGAGGATTTGGACAAATTGGGTAACTGGGTAGGCAAATGGCAAATGAGATTCAATATAGACAAGTGTAAAGTTATGCATTTTGGTTATAATAATAAAAATGCAACATATAGTTTAAATGGTGTTTCTTTGGGAAAATCTACTAATGAAAAGGATTTGGGAGTAATGGTAGACAGTAGACTTAGCAGTAGCGTGCAGTGCCAGTTGCCAGCTGCAAAGGCCAATAAGATATTGACATGTATTAAAAGGGGTATTGACTCAAGGGAGGAAGATATTAGTCTACCCCTTTACAGCTGCATCGTAAGACCCCACCTAGAATATGTTGTTCAATTCTGTGTGCCCTTTCTGAAAAAGGACATTATGGAACTAAAGAACGTGCAGAGGAAGGCTACAACACTAGTAAGGGGAATGGAAAGTTTTAGTTATGAAGAAAGGCTAGAAAAGTTAAATTTGTACACACTAGAGAAACGGCGTCTTTGAGGGGATAGGATAACATTATATAAATATGTCCAGGGCCCATAAAAAGGACTCTCCAAACACCTTTTCATTAACAGAACAGTACAAAGGACAAGGGGTTGCCCGTTTAGACTTGAGGAAAGGAGATTTCATCTACAGCAGCAGAAGGGATTCTTTACAGTAAGGACAATAAAGGTATGGAATTCACTGCCTGAGGAGGTGGTACTATTGAATACATCAGATGCCTTTAAAAGGGCCTGGATACTTTTTTAAAAGAGCAGAACGTAGAGGGCTATGTATGTTAGTATTGGGATTAATATTTAGTTAGTGCTTGTTGATCCAGGGAGAAATCTGATTGCCATTTGGAGTCAGGAAGGGATTTCCTACCCATTCAAAGCAGAGTTTGATATTGCTGTACTGGGGGGGGGGGGGTTGCCTTCTTTTGGATCAACGATGGTAAACAGGAATAGGAAAAGGGTTGAACTTGATGGACGCAAGTCTTTTTTTCAAACTAAATTACTATGTAACTATGTAATCTAAGTTTATACCTAGGAATTCCACTTTGGTAGAAGGACCGTAGTTTTGTCTAAAGCTACAGTAATGTTGATAGGTTAAAAAAGTGATAATAGTTTATTTAAACTAGAGGGCATGGAGGATACTGGTTCAGTGAGAAGAAAGTCTTCCAAATAGTGCAAGACAGCTGGGCAGTGACAATGATTGAGAAGCAGCCAGCAGAGAATGTCTGAGAAGATCTTATGGCTGCTCGTCTAACCAAAAGGGAGTCTGGTGGCAAAATAAAACTGATTTTGACATTTTATGTCCTAAAGATACCACAAAGATGGGTATACTTGTAGCAGTTTGAATGCATCGGAAATGTCAGTTTTTGATATCATTTCTCTCATCTCCCAATCTGGCACTGAATTTTTGTTATTATCGATACTGGCTTATTGCATTGAGCAGGGTTCTGATGGGATGAGGGAGTTGATGCTAGGAACCAGAAAGGGATCATGGGCAGAGAAGTCAATGATAATGCTTTTTTTTATTAGAAATCTTTGGCTATCCCGAGGGAGGTGATCCTCCAGATAGGAAAAAGGGGAGGGAAGGGGCTTAGAAGAAAACTCTTTTTATATTACCAAGCTAGTAGGAGGGAAACTGTTGTGGGTTCAGCTAAAGTTGAAGCCAAGTTGGGGCATTCCAGAGAGGTGGCAGGGTTAGCTACAATGCCCGTATGAAATCCTTCTTCTAAACCTGAAATAATGAAATTAATTAAGTGTTGATTCAAGTGAGAGGAGATTAAGGACTTCAGCACAGGGACGTACATGTCATTTAGTTTTTTATTGAATGAGAAGTTGTATGGGCAAATGGCTGTGGATACAGAGAAAACGTGGAGTAAGCAGTAGCCACTAAAAAGACATCCCTTAGAATTAAAATTATTGCAGATGGGTAAGTTTCCCAAATATGAAATTGGTCTACCTAGTTTGTCCCAGGGTGGAATTGGGGTGGAGCTTGTAGATGGAGTACGATAAGATGGCAAAAAGTACACAGTCATCATCAGCATCATCACTGCTTCCAAGCCCCAATCAGCCATACACACTTGTGTTAAGTAACCAGCAGCAGCACAGGTTAACATCCACAACCTTAGCTATGACGAAAGCTTCTACTGAAAGTGCTGTACCTTTGTCATCTAGTAGTATTAGCAGTAGAAATGCATCAACTAGCCCCAGTAGTAGTAGGAACACATTGGTACATGAAGTCCACAGTATGGAGATGTTTCGCTCAGGATCAAAAAGCTAAGCATGCTGCTATCTATTGTCTGTGCAAAAAGCACATGAACATGGGGAAAGCAGGCTCACATTTTGGCACCTCCTTTATGAGATCGCACCTGAAGCAAAACCACGTCTGACTGGGAGACACACTATCAGCAGGTCAGAGGTGCCACAAATATTAGTGGCAGAAGCATCTGCTCCTTAAAAGCTGGTTTTCTGTCTTTTGATAATGGTTCCAACATAGTTGCTTCCTTGAGAATAGGAGATATGGTGCATGTGCCCTGCTTTGCCCATGTGCTAAACTTAGTTGTGACCAGATTCGTGGCAGAATTTTAAACCCTCAGTGAGATGCTTAATATTGCCTGCAAAATCTGTGCCCATTTTAGTCACTCCTACAGTGCAAGCAACACTCTAAACTGCATACAAGTGCGTAACAACTTGCCCCTTCACCAGCTGAAAATGGAGGTCCCTACCAGGTGGAATTCCACATTGTACATGCTAGAGCATTTGTCTGAGCAAAATAAGGCCATCAGCGAGTACACTATAAAAAACTGGAAGGCTTTGGAGGAAGCCTCTTTGTCACCTGGCCAGTGACAACTTATGTGTGATGTATGTGAGCTTCTGGAACACTTTGAGGAGGCAACCATGCTGGTGAGTCACATAGGGACAGCAATTAGTAAAATTCTACCATTAATATATTTATTGCAGAAAAAATGAGCATGGCTGAGGAATCTTACCATAATGACAACACAGACATGTACCAGCTGGTAAAGGACGTTAGCATGGTTTGAACAAGATTCTTGCATAACATTAAAAGCAATGAGGAATACATTCTTGCCACTTTTTTGGACCCCTGCTTTAAAACACAAAATTTCAGAATTTCTGCCAATGCACCATCAGCAGTTTGTCACAAGGAGCCATGACGATCCGCAGCATCCTTCTGAGGAATCTGATTCTGTCAAGAAATATAGAAATATGCTTATTGATCTAGTAGAGGGTTGCATTTTGGAGGATTGGCGGTAGAAAGAGCACAAAAAACAGCTAGACAGCATAGTGAAAAAGAAGGCAGCAAAACATTTCAACCAGCAAGAGCACACCTGCATCATCAACCAGAGCATTCTCTGAACACTGGGCAATTCATGGGTCTCAGTAGCAAGGGCACCAGAAATCCATCATTAATGGTGGTGGTGGTGGCTCTGGTAGCAGCACATCTTTTTGATCTTGCTCCCAGAGTATGATTTGGTAACTGATACACGGGAACACTGTGAAGCTTCTAGGAGTGGTCCTACTGCATGTGAGATAGTTTCTGCATACTTGCAGGATAGTTACGTTCTAGGCAGAAACAATAAGCCCATGAACTACTGACAAACAAAGTAGTGTGTATGGCCAGCATTGACATGTACTGCTGTTGAAATCCTTACTTGCCCTCCAGCTAGCGATGAGTCTGAGCATGTTCTCAGTTCAGCTTGTAACATTGTGAATGACTGTAGGATGCAGCTATCAAGAATCAATGTTGGCAGACTAATATTCTTAAAAATGAAACAATATCTCATACCATCTGAGTATCAGGTAGCAGAAACCACACTTAACAGAGAAAGTCAGGCCAAATGTATTAATAGCAGCACAGATGAGGAGAAGGGATGAGAAGAAGTGTTGCTACCATCTACCACACTTGGAACAACTGCTATGACCAATAAGTAATGTGTATCAGTAATCTGAGAAGAAGGTGTAAGGGAAGGTTCTGTTTGTGGTCTCCTTATGGGCAGCCTCTGCAGTCACGTAGCAGAAAACAACAAGTAGACAGTTAACACCTTATATGGGAAAAACAGTTTATACTGCAATAGGATAGGTTCATAGCATTTCTCCTTATGGGGTAGTCCATGTTTAAGTTACAATAACAAGTTGAGACATGTCTCGGGATTTCAGAGCCATCTTGAGAACAGAAGTGTACCCAGCTAAAGATACTGCTGCAGGAATTTGTGTGGAGGGCTCTCCCATACTGAGGAAAATCCAGCAGTAGCCAAGTTTCTTTTTTGGTTTATTTCATATTCTTTGTTCAATAAACTGTAGTTGTAGTTTACACTGCCACTGTGTGTGTAGGTTGTACTTTTTTTTTTTTTTTTTTAACCTTTTCACATAATGCTGCCCTGATTTTTGAAAACAGAGGCTTTAAATAACTGATGTCATATGTTGCACCCTGCTGGAATATGTGCCAATGTCACTTATGCAGGAAGTTAGTGTTGTGGGCACAGGACAAAGGCACTCTCATTTTGACTTTCTGTTAATTATTTTTTCACTTCAGCCCTCAGAAGAAGCAACAATGTGGTGGGAAATGTTGCAGCATAGGAAACATAGGCAAAACATTTGTTTGCAGTGGCGAAAAATGTGTTGATCTCTCCTGTGGCACACACATGGTTAATTTTTTCTGAATAAAAAAAGTACAAAAAATGAATCCTGTGTGCCATGGGGGGACCAACACATTGCTTTTCCAATTGCACTTCAGGTGATAAATACTGGTGAAGCAGAAAAGCAACATACTCTCCTGCTTCACTTCTATCAGAACCAGTAAGGGTGGGCAGGATCGGGGAAAGCCTTCTCAGATCACCACTGTGGTTTTTCCTGATCCTGCCCACTCCTATCTGAAAGTGTGAAGCTGGAGAGTACCTTGCTCTTCTGTGTCACTGGTATTAACTTTACAGAGTTATCAGCTGGTGGGGGCATCAGGATGGGTGACCCATCCAAGTGTGGGGCACAGGCTTTGCTGTGCAGGTACATACAGTCAAGCCTGTATCCCATACTTTATTGGCACTCTAGGGTTTAAAAGCTGATTCACATGAATTGTAATAGAAGGAGTGAAGCACTGGCCATGTTATGCCTGGTGCTTTTTCAGTCTTGCAAGGTCAACAGAAGTTTATTACAGATAAGGGGCTCAGTACTATTATCCGCGCCAAAGCTGCGATTACATTAAAAACAAGCAACATGTATTTTGCCAACATGTTTTACCAGTATTCTATTGCAGAACCATGGTAAAACAAAACCGGGGTAGATAGCACATTTCAACGTGCTAACAAAAATGGCTCTTTCTGCTTCTATTCAACCACTACCTAAAAAAAGTGCTAAATGTCAAATTCCAAGGAAATAGGCGTACATTAGATGACAGAAGTATCAAGTTTAGAGTTAGATATGTTCCCCACATTATCGAAATCTGACATAGAGTGTGCCCCCCCCCTTTGACATATTAACCCCCTTTGAAAATCGACATATAGTGCTCCCATTTTAATTTGACAAATATTGCCCCACTTTGACATATTAACCCCACCTTTGGAATTCGACTTATAGTGCTTCCATGACCTTCCATCTCCATTTTAATTTGACAAATATTGCTCACATTTAAAACTGTTTATTCTCCATTTTTATTCAACATGCCCTGTTGTGTATGTATTGTATGATTAACCCTTTGAGTACCAGAGAGAGGCAGCAAGAGTTTGCAATGAGTTTGCTACCCCTCTGGTACTCAAAAGTTAATAGGCAAGGTATACGGCTGCATACCTTGCCTGTATACGTATAATAAATGTTGTGTTGCATTTTCTTAAAAAAGAAAAAGTTCAGACCTCAAGGGGGAGCATTGGTACCCCTCCTGATACCCCCTAGCATCGATCACCTATCCAGAAGGCTAGGTGATCCATGGGGTGACAAGGAAGGCATTTCCTACCTTTCTTTCTTACTACTGGAGCCAGCTCCAGTAGAAGTGGATGTAGTGAACCTTGTCACTGGGTTCATTCGTTAGAAGTGGTTTTTGAATTATCAACACAGATCTCCTTCTGTCAGCTTTACAGAAGGGGAAACTTTAATGGTGAATATCTCTCAAACCATAAAGGTTTGAGAGATGGGATTTGCTCCACATAATTAATTTTTTTTAAGTCTACAATACAACAACATTATTATTAGACATCACTGTTACTTTAAGAAAAAAGAATGCACTACTGCACTGGAGTATTTAGTTATTCTAAACGGATGCAATTATGTATAAATAATAAATGCCTGTGGGATGCCGTATATAGCAGTGTATTAAAAAATATCTAAACATATACATTGGAAATGCTTTGGTGGCCTTGCTTCTATTATCAACATATAATGAGGAAGACATAGTACAGGGTACCAAGGGAGAATTCATTGGTTTGGTACATACATTCCCCATTCAAATTAGAGTCCACAGTCAAATGTAGACAAAATAGACAAATTATCCAAGTACATAATGCATCTAAATCCAACAACTGAGTAATACACTATGCTTAAAACAACCATTAGTCTAAAATTAGTCTAAAATTCCAAAATTTTAAATGCATATAACCTAAACTAGATAGCTTCTGTCTATTTGGTAAATTAGATTTATATCACAAATTAAATCTCAACAGAGGTAGCTGTAGTAAGACTAGTTTGTATTGCAAATAAAGCATAAGCAGATGTATATGTAATAGATATAGCAGTGGTACATGTGCATTTTAGCAGTTTTATGATGATAAATATTAACCCTTTGAATGTCAGATTGGTAGAACAATGCATTGCATAGCCCTCTGGCACTCAAAGAGTTGGCTAAGAGGATGGTGAGTTAGGATGAAGAGTATATCAAAATTTCATAGTTCTTCTGACCCCTCTGATTTTTTTTTTTCAGGAGCCTGTTAAGCCCCATGCTTGCTTTCCACCTAACCCCACCCTTGACCGCTTGGTGTCATAGGAAATTTCCAGACAAGAAACCATCTGTGTCTAGGAAGTTTGCTAAACTTTACCCTTTTTCTGAAACGGCCCTCATTCAGTGGGTTCATCCCCTCAAAGTGAATGCCCCAGTTTCCAGGCTTTCTAAGTCCACTGCCTTGCCAGTGGCTGATGCCTCTGCTCTCAAAGACTGAACTGATAGGAAGCTTGAGGCTTCTCTCAAGGCTATTTTTGCGACGGTGGGCTCTGCCCTTCACCCTGCCTTTGCTGCTGCATGGGTAAATAGGGATGTGGCTGTGTGGACTGAACAGCTCAATTCTGCTGTCCGTCAGGGGACCCCTACTTCTGACATGTTGCAACTTCTCTCTAACATTGCTGAGGCTCAGCATTATGTCTCTGATGCCCTGTTTGATGCTGTGTGTATGGTGGCCAGGGCTTCTACCAGAAGCCAGAAGGGCTCTTTGGCTCAAGATCTGGTCTGCTGACATGGCCTCCAAGAAGACTCTCCTGTCTTTGCCTTTTCAGGGATCCTCCCTGTTTGGGCCTGAGCTCAAGGATTTCATCAACAAGGCCACTGGAGGGAAGAGTTCTCACCTGCCAGTGGTCCTGAGGAAGAAGGTGCCTGTCAAAAGGAATCAGCTTTTTTTGTTCCTTTCAGGCAAACTCACGCCAGGTGACCCAGATGGTCCCTCAGGCTCCACGCTCCTTATCCAAGCCTAAGCAGCAATGGGAATCCAAGTCCTCCACGACGCCCAAGGTTTCCATACTTCTTCTGCATGACTCACTGAACCCGGGTCCCCACCTTCAGGTAGGTGGCCGCCTCCGCCACTACCTTTTCAGCTTGGCAGGCCTCTGTGGTGGACCCATGGGTTATACAAGTGGTGGCCTCAGGATACAGGATTCCCTTCGCCTCTCTTCCTCCTCCAAGGACCTTTGTTTCTCATTCTCCCTTGGAAGCAGAATAAATACGCCTTTTCGAGGAAGCTATACAGGCCCTTCTGGACAAGGCGGTCCTGGACCCAGATCCCCCCCTCAGGAGAGGGGCTTGGGATTCTACTCCAACCTCTTTGTGATTTCCAAGAAGGATGGGGGCTGTCATTCCATTTTGGATCTGAAGGATCTCAACTCCTTTGTGGTTCAGTCCCAGTACTGCCAGGAGTCTCTGCGCACAGTGATTGCAGCCATGCCTCCTGGGGAATTTCTGGCCTCTCTGGATCTTCAAGATGCCTATCAGCACATCGCCATTCATCCAGAGAGCTGACAGTATCTCCGCTTTGTTGCGACTGAGGGCATTTCCAGTTCTCTGCCCTCCCCTTTGGCCTAACCACGGCTCCTCAAGTCTTCAACAGAGTCCTAGAAGCATTCATCTCCGTCCTACATCAGAACGGCATCAGGGTGACTCCATACATGGATGACCTCCTTCTGAAGGCCTCATCTCCGGAACTCCTTCACCAGCAGGTGCAGGACTGCATTCATGCTCTCTCCCATCACGGGTGGATCATCATCTTGGACAAGTCAGACCTTTTTCCTTCCCAGAGGATGGTCTTTCTGGGCCTCCTCTTTGACACTCAGAGGGGGATGGTGTTTCTCACGGACGAAGTGGCTCATCAGATAGACTGAAGGATCCATTTCCAGCCAAGAAGTTGTCATCCTTGGTGGGGAAGTTCATTTCCACCATAGAAGCAGTCCCATTTGCCATCGCTCACACCAAGGAACTTCTGAGGTTTCTAATCCTGGCACGCAGGGGCCATCCAAATCTTTTGAAGAGGTCCCTATTTCTCCCTCTTCAAGTGGAGCATAGCCTCTCGTGGTGGCTCAACCCGAACAACCTCCTGAAAGGCAGACCCTTCCTGGTGCCCTTCTGGACAACAGTGACGACGGATGCCAGACTCTCGGAATGGGGAGCTGTGCTGGGGCACTTGAGTGTTCAGGGCTGGTGGTCTCAGGGGGAATCTCTTCTTCCCATCAATGTCTTGGGGCTTTGGGTGATATTTCATGCCATACATCACTAGACATGGCAACTGGAGGATTGCCCAGTCGGGTACAGTCGGACAACGCCACAGCAGTAGTCTACTTCAACAAGCAAGTGGCACACAAAGTCTTGCAGCTTGGCTAGAGGTCAAGGCTATTTTATCGAGGGCAGAGGAGCACGTCCCTGCCATTTCCGCGGTTCATACTCCTGGCGTAGACAACGTTCTGGCAGACTTCCTCAGTCATCACACGTGGACAGCGGAGTGTGGGAGCTACATCCAGAGGTGTTCATCCTCATCATCCGGCAGTGGGGTCTTCCATGCATAGACCTGATGGCAACCAAGCCCAATAGGAAGTTTCCAACGTTCTGCTCTTGCTGGGCGGGTCCCCTGGCTCTGGCAGTGGATGCCTTGTCGATCCCTTGGACATTTCCTCTGGCATACATCTTTCCTCCTGTTCTCCTGTTGAAGCTGAGACTGGAGTGCTGCCCAGTCATTCTGATTGCTCCATACTGGCCCCAACAGGCTTGGTTTCTGGAGCTTATGGACCTCTCAGTGGCGGAACCACTTTGACTTCCCCCCGTCCGGACCTTCTTCTACAGGGTTACCTCTGGAAGGAAGACATTCATTGTCTGGCTTTGACAGCATGGAGATTGAATCTTCAATTTTGAAGAAGAAAGGATTTTTGTTCTGGCGTGGTGGCTACTATGCTTAGTGCCCTTAAGCCTGTTTCCTCTAAGGTCTACCATCGAGTTTGGTCTACTTTTCTGTCTTGGTGTGCTCACAAAGACCTGTCTCAGGATTTTGACCTTCCTACACTTCTTTCCTTCGTCCAGGATGGTGTGGATAAGGGTCTCAGTCTGAGTTCTCTTAAGGTTCAGACTTCTGCTCTGTCTGTCTTCTTTCAGAGATGCCTTGCTATCATTCCTGATGTCAAGGTTTTCTTCCAGGGTGTTGCTCATACCCTTCCAGTGTTTAAGTCCCCTGCTCCTCAGTGGAATCTTAACCTGGTCTTGGGAGTACTTCAGCTTCCTCCTTTCAAGTCTTTGGCTACCATTCCTCTACGTATGGCTGACATGGAAGATGGGCTTTCTCCTGGAGATTGTTTCTGTTCGCCGAGTCGCGGAGCTGCATGCCCTGTCTTGTAGGCCACCCTTTTTGGTCTTTCACAAGGACAGGACAGTGCTTCATACCTCACAAGAGTTTCTTCAGAATGTGGAGATTGTGGTCCCTTCCTTCTGTCCTAACCATACTTCTGACAAAGAGAGGGATCTTCATCTGTTGGATGTTGTGTGTCTCAAGTTCTGTGTGCATCGCATTGAGTCCTTGAGGCAGTCTGACACTCTTTTTGTCATTCCTGAGGGTCCTAGGGCAGGGAAGCCTGCTTCCAAGGTTACCATCGCTTCTTGGATTAAGTCCACGATTCGTAGGCTTACGAACTTCGGAATAAGCCTGTTCCCTTCAGGGTCACGGCTCATTCTGCAAGGTCTACTGGGGCTTGTTGGGCCTACAAGAACCAGACCTCAGCTGATCAGTTGTGCAAAGCAGGCACTTGGTCGTCTGTGCACACTTTTTCTAAACACTATCGTGTGAATGTGCTGGCATCGGCTGATGCCAGTTTTGGGAGGAAGATCCTGGAGGCAGCCTTGCCTGTCTACTAACTCTTTAGTCTCTCAGTACTCTTTCACTTTTGAGCCCTGTTGGTTCAGTATCACGGTTCCCATGACTCCTTGTCACTCTCTGTTGTGGCGCTCTTCCATTGGCGGAGCTTGATTGGCCTGCCCAGGGTGTCCCTTTATATACAGGGCCTATGGCACCTGTCAGGTGTCCTTTCATGGTGTTCCTGTTCCTGCGCCTTTGTTGCTGTGTTCCTGCATTCCTGTGTACCGACTTGGCCTGTCTGAATACTCTGCTGTTCCTGCTCCGTGATTGACCCGGCTCTGGCTGACGTTCCTGGTCCATGATTAACCCAGTTCTGGCTGACGTTCCTGCTCCATGATTGACCCGGTTATGGCTGACGTTCCTGCTCCGTGATTGACCCGGTTCTGGCTGACGTTCCTGCTCCGTGATTGACCCGGTTCTGGCTGACGTTCCTGCTCCGTGATTGACCCGGCTCCGGCTGACGTTTTTGCTCCGTGATTGACCCGGCTCCGGCTGACGTTCCTGCTCCGTGATTGACCCGGTTCCGGCTGACGTTCCTGCTCCGTGATTGACCCGGTTCTGGCTAACGTTCCTGCTCCGTGATTGACCCGGCTCTGGCTGACGTTCCTGCTCCGTGTTTGCTTCCAGTGTTCCTGCAAACTTTTGAGCTCTTGCCTGGGGACATTCTGAACTGTGCTTGCAGTGTTGCACTGACTGATCACGCCTCCTCTGCTATACTGTTGCCTCTGTTATTGAGCCTGTCTGTTGCCTCCGTTACCGAGCTTGTCAGAGAATACTTGCCGAGCTGTTGCCTCTGTTACCGAGCCTGTCAGGGAACACTTGCTGTGCTTGTTGCCTCCATTACCGAGCATGTCTGTAAACACTTGCCAAGCTTGCTACCTACGATCCTGAGCCGTTTAACACTTGATGAACTTGTTGCCTCCATTACCGAGCCTATCCGTTACACTAGCAGAGCAGTGACTCAAACTACGGTGCTCGTTCCCTTGCAGTTGTTGCACCACGTGGTGCCATTGAGCATTCCGTTAGCTCTTGCAGTGTGTTGCTCTGTTTCGGCACTGGAAGGGTGCCTTGGCTCTGGTCTGCTATTGCTCACAGTGTTGCACCATCATATGGCACCAGGAGGTGCGTTTGGCTCATGGTATATTTGCTTGTGCAGTGTCTCCTCCGTTACCACACCTAAAGGGTGCTCTTGGCTCTGGTCCCATTTGCATATGCAGTGTCTCCTTCGTTACCGCACCTAAAGGGTGCTCCTGGCTCTAGTTCCATTGGCTCTGGCAGTGTCTCTCCTCCGTTATCACACCCAAGTGGTGGTATTGGCTCCAGCTCCAGTCAGTCTTTGCTGTACTATTGGGCATATTACGATACAGCTATCTGGTTGTGATTCAGTTCAGTCGCACTGCTAGCGCTCGCTTTCTGCACTACTACTGGGACTGTTTTATAGTACTGGGCATTGGCTAATCACCACAACAGAAACTGATTATTTGTATTGGGCATTAACCCTTTTACCTTTTGATTCTACTGAGTGCTATTTGCTCCTACTATTTTGGGCCTGTACTACATCCATTACTTGTCTTACTTGTGATTACCTATTCTGGCCTCCAGTGGCACTGTTCCTTATTATTACCTCAATAGAACTGTGTTTTATTTTTAACCTTGGTCTGAGTGTCATAATAACCGTAACATTCAGTGTACTGTGTAACAGTTCTTGGGGTTTGTTTTACCCATGTTCAGTGTCCATTGACACTTTGTGGTTAGTTTTGAGCTATTCATGATCTGTAGGTTCATTGGTGCTATGGTGACTTTGGGAGTCTGCACCTGGTCCTTGCCTTTCTTCTCACCCTGGGGAACTTAATGGTTGGACATCCTAAAGTTACCAGTAACCTGTATTGGACAACAGAGAAAACAGGGTTTTAGTCTTACCTGTTAAATCCGATTCTATTAGTCCATACAGGTTAATGGTCTCCCACCCTGTCAAGGGACCTTGCTTGGCTCTCCTGTGACAGAACGTGGGGGACCACTTTTGGGTTCATGCTCACAGGAGTCTTCTGTTTCCTCGCGGACTACTTGTAGTTCGTTCCAAAACTTACTGAAGCTAACAGGAAGCTGCAGCTAAGGTTAGAGGGTAGGCTCCACCCCTGCACCCACTTCTCAGAATTGTTCCTGCCTACTTAAAGGGGCAGAGTGCTTACCCAAAGTTACCAGTAACCTGTATGGACTAAGAGAAAAGGATTTAACAGGTAAGACTAAAATCCTATTATAGTGAAACTAAGATTAAAAGAAATAGTGACTCCTTTATTCTCCATTTAACAATGTATGCATTTCACTGTATGTGGAGTAGACTTATCTTTGCCTCCTGATATGTTGCAAGCTTCTGTTGTATTTTATGAAGTTCCTTTAGTTTGATATATATCCTTTTACCCCCATGATTGATTAACTTATTACAAAGAATTATCAACAGGAAGAAACCTTGGAAGTAAGGACTAAGAAATCCAGAACAAAACCTGTTATTCAGGATGTGGACATTGAAACACATGCGAAAAATAACCAGGTAAGCTCAGTGCTACATATCAAAAATGCTTAGGCTGAGATCTACTAAAGTAGATAGAGAAAACTAAGAAATAATGGCATGGGGAAGCTCACCGCAATCATGGTCCTTAATGATCTAGTCCAGCTGTGTCTGTCGCTCCCAAGGTGCAGCTATTTTGATTGCTTTCTGAGGCTTATATGAAGTGCCTCAAGTTTAAAGAAATGTTTAAGCAGACACTGATTGAGAGGGAAATCTTGTACAGCTGTATGCAAAAGATTGGACATCCTTGGTCCAATTACATGTTTCTTTCAGTTTCCAAGTAAAAAAAACCCAACGTCTGCAGCTAACAAACATGACATATTTCTCCAAATTGTAATGCGCAGTTGCTATTTATTTGCTGAATTTAACAGACTGAAAAAGTAAAGGAGAAAATATGGCATTTGTACAAGTTTGAGCACCTTTTCAGTTGATCCACTAGTGTTATTTTCTTGTAAGTCTCATAAGTAAATTGTCTTGTTCGACATTAACCTAAGGGGATAACAGTTCCAGAGCTTAATAAATTCCCTGACTCTTCAACCCTCTCTGGGTGTTGTGCTTATACTCAACAACCATGGGCTCCTCCTCTAAACAGCTGACCGAGGATCAGAAAATAAAGATAACTATTTCTTACAAAGCAGGCAAAGGCTTTAAAAAGATATCTAAATTCTTTCTTCTTTCTGCTGTCTGTAATGTCATTAAGAAAGGGATGTTCAAGGAAACTGTAGAAGACCACAAAATATCTCAAATATAACTGCTCATAGACTGGCTAGGTATGCAAAGCAAAACCCCCATATCATTGCAAAGGACCTGCACAAATGTTTAGCTGGCACCTGAGGTGTGGTGCACCAGTCTACTGTGCAGCATTGGTTGCACAAACATGAAAACTCAATCTCACCACAAAAGTCAACTTCTGAAGTATTCAACACAACATTTATATAAGCCAGATGCATTTTGAACCAAGTGCCCTGGTCTGATGAAGTTACGATTAAACTATTTAGCTACAATAACCAGAAGTACATTTGGAGGAAAAGAAAGCATTTGAAGAAAAGAACACCTTGCCAACTGTTAAGCATGTGGGTGGATCTATTCTGTTATGCGTTGTGGTACAGGACATATTGTGTGGGTAGAAGGAAGAACTAATTTTACTAATTATCAACAAATCCTGGAAACTAATGTCATATAGAAACTGAAGCTGAAAATAATTTATTACAAGAAAATGATCCAAAACATACCTCAAAATCAGTCTCAAACTAAAGCTTAAGGTTTTTCAAATGACTTTCTCTTTCCCCAGACTGGAATATTATTGAAACTCTGTGAGTAGATCTCAAACATGCAGTACATGCAGGATGAACTAACAATATTTCTGAAATAGAAGCATTCTGCGAGGAATAGTAGGGGAAAATCCTAAAGCAAGAATAGAAAGACTGTTAGCTGGCTACAAAAAACTCTTGGCAGCTGTGACTTCTTCCAAAAAAAAGGAACAGGAGACTGAAACACAGATGCCTGGAAGACCAACACTGCAGTAGGAGACGGGACTTCCTGCTAAATAGCTAGCCTAAGATACAGGAATAGTCTGAAAAAACAGACTCTGACACAGGTATAAAAGAATAGACTCAGAACTAGGTGAAAAGTAACAGACTGTTCAATAGACCATCCTGACATGCAAATATTTGAAGGTCAGGAGGCTGTGGTCACGTGTGCAGCAGCAATGCAGATAATCTGAAACATGGAACAAAAAAGTGAGTTCTCACATCATCTAAACTGCTGGAAATGTGAGACATGGATCTCTTGGAACATGGTCTTACAATTAGTTTGATTAATGTAGTGGCTTTATCAGGTGTATCTGCTTAAATTCTATGAGAAATCCACTGGTCAGATCGGTGGCAGATTGAGGACTGTGGGAAAGATCTTCTTCTATCACAAATCACACTCCCCCAGTAGTTGAGCCCCTTGATTTTAGCAAATGTTTGTTCATTTGGGGATTGCCAGATATGGATGTAAGCTGTAAGATCTACTGACAATGTTGCTTGTTGGCACTCTGGGAGTATAGAATAATTAAGCTGAGCAAAGGGGAAGGACAGACAACAGACATAGAAAACAGGGCAATATTGTGACAAAACAGTTTCTAAATTAGAGAAAGACAGAGGTCAAAGATAGAAAATCTATATGAATAGTGTAGCACAAAACTAGACCGACAAAGGAACAGAACGCGACTTGGATAACAGCACAGGCACCAATACAAGGGATATGAATTGCAACTTGGGGAAAACAGTAAGACAGGGCTGACAACATCAACATCAGGAGTTGGTCAAGATACATATACAGGATCCACAGTCTCTGTCACTGAATGTGCATGGTAGACAGGAGGTGACAGAACAAGAAAGTACTAGCAGAGGCAGAAATAACAAACAAAATACAGATGCACAAGTATCAGGCTAAACCGTTAGCTGTCACTGAAATGACATACTTCATTTCAGAGTGAAGAATCATGACTATAGAGCTTCCAGTTTCTCTATGAAAAATATTGCAAAACAAATATATGCAATGTTCAAAAATGTGGAAAAATTAATCAAATTAGTGTACTGTCCTTGAAATTCATGTACAAGTGGGACATCTATTCAAAAATAAAACACTGGTTATATGTACCAATGCTCCAGAATGAATGACTGGATTAGGATAAAGAACAAAAGTGGGGATGGGCAATACAAGAAAGAAACCATAGTAAGCAATATATATAAAAAAAATATTATATTTATTACAGCATTCAATATTGCAGACAAGAGTAGAAGACAAAAGGCATATCTCAAAGCAAACAAAAGACATGCTAGACTCCTCTCCTGATCTAATGATCCCACTGCTAGTCAATAACTCATCTTTAATCAGGACCCCAATTTCTGAGATTTACTCTCATATTTGAAAGTGAAAATAGCCAGCAGGAATCACTTAGCAGTCAAGTTAGTTGTTTTAAGGTTTATTTGGTGAATATGCCAGAAAGATAACTTGTATTGGATTCCTCCAGTATATTTCAATTCCACTTTCTGAAGGACTGACAAACTGGATTTCTCAGACGAGCAGAATGTATGATATATCTTGATTTTTTTAAAAGATTTCTGTATGTTAGAGGTAGCAAAACTATTAAAAATGTTTTGCTGTCACACATTCTGAAAACACATGTGCATACCTGTAAGACCTTGGACCTAGAGATCTCTTTCTGGGTTTTTCTGGGCGCTACCCCAGTGCAGAAGCACTTCAGCTCATATAAGAGTTTTCTGCCTAGAGTTCCTGAGTTGTTTGCATTCAATCTTGTTAAGTTCTGTAACCTTTTGACAAGCCTTGACCACCAAAGATTCAGTATGCGACCTGGTCTCAACCATTGCTATGATTGTTTGAAAAGCACTTCAGTCTGGTTCCCACCCACAACCATTGCTATCACTGTTTGACATATTCTTCAGTCTTCCTCTGTGAACATTGCCACTATTGTTTATCCCAGTGTGTCATTAGTTATCTAATTATATTACAGAATATATTTATCTTATGTGTGAACTTGCTCACAAACTCTCCCTGGCTGGTTCTTCTATGCTTTGTACCTTTCCACTTTATCACAGCTGTAGCCCCATCTGCCCTTTGCTAGGTGTGCCACTTCTGCTTAGCTTTCACTTTGGTCCTACTGCCTCCACTTCCAAGCATTCTAGTGGCATCTGCTGCAATCATATTCCAGATACTTACTGTACCCTCTTATTTCTATTTGTTGGTATTTTACCCTCCTACTTACTTAGTTGACCACTTTCCCTAGCAACCTCTAGTTACTATCAAGCCTCAACTCCCTATGTATACTTACACCTGTTTTCTTGTCTATGCATGCTAAAGTTTATGCTTGCCTTGCAAAAGCCCTATGTTACCCACAGATTCCTGTTCAGTCTGATAAATTTAGAAAGCAGTCTTCTAGTCCAAGCATCAGACTTGGTGCAGATTAACTATTTCCTGTTTTCTGACAGTGTCCAGCTCCCTCTCACCTCACCCAAAATCAGCACTTCATATTTCTAGCAAGGATCCAAACCCCAAGTACACTGGTTGGTTGTGTATGTATTCCCTCATCTGCCCTTCAGATCTATCATCCTAGTCTGTCCAGGCAGTCATAACAATAACAGTCTTAGCACAGAAAGGCAAGCCACTGCTCATATGATTCAGCCAGTTTTCTAGTTTCCAAAATGTTGTTGTCTAACTTGTTTATGTCCTGATCTATTATGTGCATATTCTACAATTACATAAATTGTACAGTCAAATGCCTGTTTTTTTATTATTTTTTTTATCATCTGTTTTTTTCCATTTATATGTCGCTGACGGTGAGCTAATTTCATTACAGTTTCCAGAGAGTTTTCTGGTCATCAAAGCAGGATGTAATATAATGTTACGATCTCCCTGCAGCACTGAATGCTCTGCTTGCTATATTGTTTACTTTGTATCAGTAGTCCTGCTTTCATGTTCCCCGATAGCAAATCCAGGGAGCTCATTGTCAAGATACTAGAAGTATAAAAAATACGTGAAGATGAAAATAAATAAAATGTTTCAGCAAAGTGACTGTACATATTATATACTTGCAGAATATATAAATTCAAAATAAACAGTATTCCTTTAAAGGATTGTGTTAGGTGCAATTTAGTGTTCCTGACACCCCTTAATATATGCAAACCCATACTGATAGGACACTGTTTTTATTGGGAGACCTTTTTTAACTACCCAATATGTTAGGAAATTATATAGTTTTTAAATAAATGCAATTTACCTTTTTCTGAAATGTGAACCTTTTGTGTTTTACCTATTAGATAGCATTTTAAGGGTGCATGCTACATCTCTTCTTGTACCTGAAATGCAGAATGGTGCAAAACTAAAAAATGCTATTTTTAAAAGGCAACTTATGTGTAAAATCCTGAATTTAGTGTTTTAAAATTGATGTTACCAGACATAAAGCTATATCAGTATACAATATTCCCAGGTTCTCACAAACCACAATAGTCCTTTGCTATGGCAAAAGCAGTGTTTCCCAATGTTAGTCCTCAAAGCATTCCAGCAAGTCAGGTTTTCAGGAAATCACTCATTGTGACTGATCAATATGTGTTTAACTAGGGATATCCACAGAACCTTTGTTTTTGTATACCTCCAGTACAGTTTTTGAGAATCGCTAATCTAATGCATAATAACCATAGAAGAGTGACTCCCAATTCACTTCTTGGGGGTGCCTAACAAACCATCCTTGCTTCTGCACAGATTAGTTAATTAACCCTTTGAGTGCCAGAGGGGTACGCAAAGCATTACAGAGCAATGCGTTGCATACCCCTCTGGCAGGCAGTGGGTTAAATGACTGAGCACTGGATTAATATCCCTGTTCTCGAGCAAAGAAATCCTAAAGAGATAGCCTGTAAGGAGAGGGTTTGGAACTATTGTTATACAACACAATGGGAGGTATACGTTTTTGCTACCTTCCTTGACAATCTAGAATATAATTATAAATGAAATGCTTAAAAATATGTTTACTTAAGTTCTGTACAGTGACCAATTCAGAAGTTACTTATAACTTCCAATATTTTGTCTCTGCAGTTATTTAAATTGAACAATGTCACTCTTCAGAATTGGCTTAAACAGCATGGGATTTCAACAAAAACCAGAGACAAAAAAGAAGAACTTATAGCCAAAATTATGCAGTTTTTAGAAGAATAACATTAACAGCTTGTTGTGTTTCTTGTTTGTATTTTAAATATTTTTGCTGTAGTTTTATAGAAAAGTTAATTTGCAAAACATTTTAATTTGAACATGCGTTATTGGAAAGAAAAATTATATAAACTAGTAGTAATTTTAAACGTTTGCGATTTTTCCTGTGCAATTTAGTCTAGCAGGCATAAATTGTGTATTTATAATATCTGCCATTAGCAATCAACTACACAGCCAGAGGCCACATATTCTAGAATCAGCACTATGCACATTCTTGGAAATGGTATTCTAGAGCCAAGTAAAATCATCCTACCACATGTGTAGTCGGAAATGAGAAGTACAATGTTTTTGCTCCTTCCACATTCAACACTTGCTTGGTGCCTTTTGTTATTTTGCTCTTTGATAAAATAAGCTAGACAGTTTCAGCACACATCTTATGTATTGTATACCTGTCGCACTCAATGGGTTAAAACACATTAGAAGGCTGATGCACTGAAAATAATCGTAGCAATTCTGGGCTAAAGCAACTGTAGCAACAAATAAAATGACCCATTTAAATGGAACATTTTTCACTGACGTCCAATACAGGTCACTGGTACAATGGGATGTCAGTCCCCTTTAAGTAGGCAGGAACTTTTCAGAAACTTGTACAGGGGGGGTGGAGCCTCCTCTCCCTCCTAGTCCACTCCCTCTGGCACAAGACTCCATATTGATTAGTTCCTCGTGCTATGCACATCAGGCAGTGAACATCTCTCAAGAAACTTTAGTTGTTTTATTATTTTCTTCAAATATGGAATACCACCATTTGGCGGGTAACCGTGACTGACCGTGCTCTCACCCGAAGTGGCCAGTGCAGCATCCAGGGATTTTCTAGTGGACCTTATGCCCTGAAGAGGGAACAACTTGATTTCAAGTAGCTTCCCTGTGAGGAACTGGCACTTGTGTTAATTCCTTTATTTTACATGGTTACCTGAAGAACGAAGATACAGGAAGGTGAGCCACCCTTTGAGTGCTGAAGGTCCACTTGTCCCACAGTGTCCCTTTATTGGGCTGTATTTGGGGAGTTCTCACTATGTACTCCAGCACTCAAAGGGTGTTTATTTACTATGTAAATGTCTGTGTGTTGTCCTGGGGCTGTTGGTGCATTTGTGTTAACATTTATTATATTCAATGTATACTTTTAGGGTATTTACTATGTTATGTGTGCATCACTTTAAAAAAAAGTGGGACTGGGACAGCACAGTCTGGGACGTATCTCTGGAACCGCTTGTCACAGCAACTCCAGAGTGGGCTTAAACTATTGGTCTTCACTTGTTCTTCTATCCGGTTAGCGAATTCAGAGTTTTGGGGGTATCTGAGGGGCGTCGGACCCCGTTTAGTGTATTTAAAGGGAAAACTACATTTCCCATGAGCGCTTGATTCGCGCCGTTTTTTTATCTTTGGCTATTAGGTTAGCAGCCATTTTGGATCTCTCTTTCTTCAGATACACTAAGCAGGGAACGAGCCTTCTCTTTCTCCTCCGCAGTTTAACCCTTTGGGTGCCAGATAAGTTTAACTTTGGGGATTTTTGGGTTCAAACTTTATTATTTAACACATTCTGACCGGGTATTTTGTATTGGTGTGCATATTAAGTATGTCTACTCCATCTGAGCAAGGGGCTAGACCCAAGACCAAGGAGGTTGGGGGGTCAGTATCTCCTTTTGCATTATGCTCCTCCTGTCAATCCAAGTTGCCCAGGGATTTCTCTGGTCATTTGTGCCCAACATGCTTGGAGGGTCAGGACAACCAGGGGCCCTCCAGCTACGTTATTGAGCCAGTTTGGGTTCAGGTGTTTAAGGCTGCTACCAGGGATCTTAGATTCACGCTGCAACTCTTTCCCTCTCAAGTTCAAGGGGCTCTCCAAGTCTGGCAGAGCCCCTCTCCCATCAGGACCCCCCTTCCCAAACAGCAGGGGGACCCTGAGCGGTACGAGTCTTCTGAGGAAGAATTGTTTCACGAATCAGATGTTGAGGATGGGGCGATTTCTGAGTCCAATAGGTCAATTGGGGACCCCTATGAGTGCGACCCTGAAGTCTCTGCAGAAGGGCTGATCAGGGCCGTGCTAAATACCCTCAACCTTCCCTTGTGTCAGGAGTTTACTCATGACCCAACGGACGTATTTCAAAAGCCTTCCAAGGCTGTTACATGTTTTCCCACTAATCCTACTCTGGAACGTTTAATTTCTTCCGAATGGAAGTCTCCTGATAGGTCATCTTCAGTATCAAAGAAGTTTGCTAAACTTTATCCTTTTCCTGAGGTTCAGCTGGCCAAATGGGTACATCCACCTAAGGTGGATGCCCCAGTTTCTAGACTATCTAAGTCTACTGCTTTGGCAGTGTCTGACGCTACTGCCCTTCAGGATTGGACAGACAAGAAGTTGGTAACTTGCCTTAAAACTAATTTTGCTTCCATTGGCACCGCCATGCGTTCTACCATTGCGGTAGCATGGGTTAACAGGGCCATAGCGGCATGGACTAAACAGCTCACTGCAGCGGTTCACCATGATGCTCCAGTATCTGATCAGTTGCAATTGCTTGCTAACATCTCTGAAGCTCACAATTATATTGCTGATGCTGTGCGCATGATGGCGAGAGCTTCTACTGCATCTGTGGTGGCCAGACGTGCACTCTGGCTTAAAGTTTGGTCCGCTGACACAGCCTCTTTACTTTACTTTCTATTCCCTTTTAAGGGGCGTCCCTCTTTGGAGCTGAACTTAAGGACATGATCAGTGAGGCAACTGGGGGTAAGAGTACTTCGTTGCCTTCAGTTCACAGGAAAAAGAATTTTCCAGTTAAACACAATCGGTCCTTTCGTACGTTCCAAACGGAGACTCGCACTACGCCCCAGGCAGGTGCGTCCACTCATCGCCCCTCCTTCAAGCCCAGACAGCCTTGGAAACCTAGAGCCGCTCCCAAAGCCAAGACCTCCAAGACTGCTTCGGCATGACTCGCCAAACCTGGGTCCGCATCCGGCTGTAGGAGGGCGGCTCCGCCTCTTTCGCCAGTTATGGGAGGAGTCAGTAGCGGACCCTTGGGTTCTTCAGGTGATTTCGGAGGGTTACAGGATCCCTTTTTCTTCTCTTCCTCCATTTCGGTTCCATCTTTGACGTCCATCCCAAGATTCCACCACAAAGCGTCTATTCAACGGCACTATTCGGGATCTTTTCGACAAGGATGTTTTAGAACCAATCCCTACAGGGGAACTAGGTTCAGGATTTTATTCCAACCTGTTCCTAGTTCCCAAAAAGGACGGGGGTGCCCGTCCTATTTTGGACCTCAAAGATCTGAATACCTTCATCCTAACTTCTCACTTCCGTCAGGAGTCACTTCGGTTAGTGATAGCTGCGATGTCTCCAGGGGAATTTCTAGCGTCCCTGGATCTTCAGGATGCGTATCTGCATAATCCTATACATCAGGACAGCAGACGGTATCTCAGGTTTGCTTGTCACGGAGGTCATTTTCAATTTCCGGCCTTCCATTTAGACTCACGACGGCTCCTCAGGTCTTTCAAAGAGTCCTGGGAACTCTGATTGCAGTATTTCATCGAGATGGGGTGTGAGTGACCCCTTACATGGACGATCTACTCTTGAAGGCTTCCTCTGCTCAGATCCTTCACCAACAGATTCAGACATGTTCTCAGACTCCTTCTCGCCACGAATGGTTGGTGAATTTGAACAAGTCAGATTTGATTCCTTCCCAAAGGATTCTCTTCCTGGGGATAATTTTCGACACAGTGCGGAGCAAGGTTTTTCTACCGGAAGACGTGGCTTATCAGATTGCCAATCGAGTCTCTGAGATTCTCCATCTAGACAGAGTCTCAATATTGACGTTGACTTATTTGGTAGGGAAATTAATCTCCACAATACAGGTGGTTCCCTTTGCCATGGCACACACCAGGGAGCTTCAGAGGTTTGTTCTTCGCATGTGCAGCCGTCATCCGGATCATCCCCGCTTGTCAGTATCTCTTCCCTGTCATGTCGTGAGGAGTCTGGACTGGTGGTCGTACCCATCTCATCTTCTCATTCTGGAACTGAGAGCAGCCCGCCTTGCCCTGATTCATTGGGAATCTCATCTAGACGGCTGTCCAGTCAGAGTGGAATCCGACAACGCTACCGCGGTGGCTTACATCAACAGACAAGGCGGCACAAGAAGTCTCGACGCTTGGCTGGAGGTCAAGGCTATTGTGTCTTGGGCAGAAGATCACGTGCCGGATATCTCTGCTGTTCACATTCCAGGCGTAGACAACATCATGGCAGACTTTCTCAGTCGTCACACCGTCGACAGCGGAGAGTGGGCTCTGCATCCAGAAGTATTTCTCCTTCTTACCCAGAGGTGGGGAACACCGGTGGTGGACTTGATGGTGACCAGACACAACAGGAAGGTTCCAGTGTTCTGCTCTCGAGGAAAGGACCCACTGGCCCTAGCGGCAGATGCCTTCTCAATTCCGTGGGACTTCTCCCTAGTTTACATCTTTACTTCTTTCCTCTGTTGCTCAGAGTCATTCAGAAGCTGAAGGCGGAGCGGTGTCCCGCTGTCCTGATCACGCCGGACTGGCCTCGTCAGTCTTGGCATCCCGAACTGATGGTTATGTCTGCGGCGGATCGATTACCACTACCTTCCCGTCCGGATCTGCTAGTGCATGGTTATCTGTGGAAGAAAGACGTTCAACGTTTCTGTTTGATGGCCTGGAGGTTGAATCCTCGATTCTGAAGAGGAAAGGTTATTCATCAGCAGTAGTCTCTACTATGATGAGTGCTCGCAAGCCCGTGTCTTCCAAGATCTACCATAGGGTGTGGTCAACCTTTGGCTCCTGGTGCGATACTAGGCAGCTATCTCACGATTTCCATCTTCCTACTGTATTAGAATTTTTACAGGATGGTGTGGATAAAGGACTTAGTTTGAGTTCTCTTAAAGTTCAGACATCTGCTCTTTCTGTATTCTTTCAGGAGCGGATTGCTGTGCTACCTGACGTTAAGGTTTTCCTTCAGGGGGTAGCTCAGGTTCGGCCCACTTTCCGGAGCCCGGCTCCTCAGTGGGATCTCAATTGGTTTGGGGGTCCTGCAACGACCCCCCTTTGAGTCGCTGGCTACTATTCCCTTGCGTCTCTTGATTTGGACGATGGCCTTCTTTTTGGCTACCGTTTCAATTCGCCAGGTGGTGGAGTTACAGGTCCTGTCCTGTAAACCGCCTTACCTGGTGTTTCACAAAGATAAGGCAGTCCTTCGTACTTCTAAGGAGTTTTTGCCTAAGGTTGTCTCTGATTTCACATCAATCAGGAGATTGTGGTACCTTCTCTTTGCCCTAATCCTTTCTCAGATAAAGAAAAGGATCTTCATCTGTTGGATGTGGTGCGTTGTCTTAAGTTCCATGTACATCGCATTGAGCCTATCAGGAAGTCTGACGCTCTGTTTGTCATTCCTGAGGGTCCTAGGGCAGGGAGATCGGCATCCAAAGTGACTATCGCCTCTTGGATTAAGCCTACAATTCGCAAGTGTTATGAATTAAGGCATCAGCATGTGCCCTTCAGGGTTCCTGCTCATTCTACGAGGTCTATTGGGGCCTCGTGGGCCTACAAGAATCACGCATCTGCAGAACAGTTATGCAAGGCGCCCACTTGGTCCTCTGTGCATACCTTTTCGAAGCACTACCGTGTAGATGTGCTGGCTTCGGCTGATGCCAGCTTTGGGAGGAAGGTTCTGGAGGCAGCTTTGCCTGTCTAGAATCTTCTTCTTTTGAGATTCCTAGTGCTTCCTTGCTGTTGAGCCCTGTTGGCTCTAGTTTGTGTGCAGTAGGTGTTCATGGGGGTTCGTTTCACCCATGGTTGGTGTCCGTTGATACCTCAGTTTTTTTTGGGCTCTATGATTATTATTTCCTAGAGGCCTGGATGTTATGGGGACTTATGCCTGGCCCCTCTTTTCTTCCCGCCTCTGGTCAGCTCAATGTTTGTACATCCCATTGTACCAGTGACCTGTATTGGACGTCAGTGAAAATAGGATTTTAGTCTTACCTGTTAAATCCTTTTCACTTAGTCCATACAGGTCACTGGTCTCCCACCCTGTCAAGGGGCCACGCTTGGTTCTCCTGTGGCATTTTGTGGGAGACCTCTGGGGCATGCTCACAGGAGTTTTCACTCTCTTCTACCTTTGGTCAGTTTTGTGTCTCTAATCAATATGGAGTCTTGTGCCAGAGGGAGAGGAAGCTCCACCCCCCCTGTACAAGTTTCTGAAAAGTTCCTGCCTACTTAAAGGGGACTGACATCCCATTGTACCAGTGACCTGTATGGACTAAGTGAAAAGGATTTAACAGGTAAGACTAAAATCCTATTATCCACTTGAATGACAGAGAGTTTGCCAAAGCATTGTTTTACATTGTGTTGAGACCTGTTTAGCATTAAAGTGGTTAAATGCTGCATTTAAATCAATATTATTATTTTTTTTATCCACTATAGTGCAATTGTTTAAATTTTGTTAATTTCGTATTAAAATATATACCAGTATAATCAGCATTAGGCTTCTATGTTTTTTTATTCTTTCATGGCTCAGTGAAGTGCATTTTTAACCATGCTGCATACATTAAGATGTTCTTTTAGAATGCTGTGCATGTCCATTTTCCCAGTTCCTAAAATCTACCACTGGAAGTTGATGTTTATTTTTTTTTATTTTTCAGTTGAAACCCTTTTAATTCAGGCTATATTGTTCAAATATATTAACTGGAGAATGCAATTATTTCCTCTGTTTTAATACATGTACAATAGTTTTTTTTTATACTATACATTTTTTTGTCAGTTATAATTTTAAATGGAACAAAACCTAAATCCTAGTATCCTAGTAACTACCATTGGCTTATAGTATGCAGTGAAAAGGGAGAATTTTTCTTTCTGAGAAGAAATATAGTATCCAGTGGTCATTTTTAATTCAACGTTAAAGAAATTTGAAAAAATGTATATGGTTCCAGTAAGGAGTATATGCATTAAAGGGATAGTAATACTTAAAATGTAAAAAAAAATATGTTGAAGGGTTTATCCCCCTGAGTACAACAAGGGTACTCCCACTGCTGAAAGGTGTTTTATTCAAAAGTTATTACAGCTCAAAGTTTAATTATATAGGTGCAATATCACAGTGGCCTGAAATTGTAAAAAAACCAAACAAAACAAAAAAAACCAAACAAACAAAAAAAACGTTCCATGTTCCTTTGCAGCCATGCAGCTGCATGGCTGGTCGTTGAGGGGTTAATATTAAAATTGCACACAAGCTCCTTGTCTAGACTGTGGATAGGAAAATTGAAAATAAAAGCTTTTTTAGGTTGCCGTATGTGTCTAGAATGTATAAGGGAGTTTCAGAGAGACACATTAATGGCACATTATTCTCATCACTCTAGTTGCTTAACAGACATTCAATTTGTTCATGTTCATTTATGTTGGTTGGAGAAACAGGCAGATAAATTGTTGTCATTCATTAAACCAAATTTCAGGCTAATGGCAGAAATGAACTTTGTCAAATGTAAACAAGCACAATTGTAATATATACATAAACCCTGAACTCTACACATAGTATCACAGGGCATAAGAAGTATTGCAATGTGTGGATAAACTCTGCATAGAGAAAGTAAGCAGATAAGTAATATCAACACATTTTCATGAATTCTGCACATAATGAGTTCTGTTCCAAATTTGCGTGCATTGTACACATCTAACATGTATATGAAAGTAGGGCCTTATTCTCCAAAAGATGCAATTATGGAACAAACTAAGGGCTCGATTCAAATGTTGGCGTCGCCAGAAAAAACTGGCGACGCTGCTTTTAACGTCAACTGAGCAATGCAAATGTTCTACTAGAAACAAGCGACGCCAGTTCTGAAACAGACGTCGCCCGTCGCCAGAACAGCAAGATCTCACCCATAGAGGATAATGTACAAGCGACGCCAAAAGCGATTCAAATGTTGGAGTTAGGGCTAACGCGAGTTAAATTGCAACATTTCACGCCAGAAATCTAAAGCCTACTTTTTTTGGCGAATAGCACAGGAGGCAGTGTTAAAAAACCCACGTCTCCAGTTCTGAACAGCATTCTCTGTGCTTTTCCCTACCCAGCTACTAGGGGAACACAGAGATGGCTTTCAGCACCATAGACAGCTTTGAATGCCATAGGGATGTGTACTGCTCACCCCTGTGGCATTCAAAGGGTTACAATAAAGAAAACTAGTACACCAAGCACTACACAATGCCCCCTTCCACACACCCCTTAATATGTCACATATATTGCATATATGGGACATACTAACCCCATCCACATCCACCTCATGGACTTCCATGTAGTGGACAAATCTGTCTTTTACTCCACAATCAACCCTTTGATTACCAGAGAGGTAGGAAAGCATTGCATAGCATGTCTCCCAGCCCTCTGGTTCCCAAAGGGTTATTAGGCAAGGTATGCCTGTATGTGTGTGAGTGGGTGTGTTACATACATTGTATAATATAAATACTATCATGAAACGTAGATTGACTTAGATCCATTCATTTGTAATGCCCACCACCTGTGTCCCATTGCTATCATTATTTTTGCTCCACTCTCCTTCCAATGCAGAGTGAAGCAAACACACAAATAACAATGGGACACAGTAAGTAGGACATTATTAACCCCTTGAGTGCCAGAGTGGTATGCAACGCATTGCCAAGGCGTGCGCTGCATTCCACACTGGCACTCAAAGGGTTAAAATACAATTAAGGAAGCAGGCTGCACTCTGACTGCAGCGCTTCCCTTCATTCATAAAAGTGCCATTGCTACGGGTGGCTGTGAAGCCCGCAGCATAAGAAAAGGCTGGGGACAAGAGAGACATCGGAGGAAGCGGGTGGCAGGCTTGTATTTGATGCCCGCTTCCTCCAATACCTCTCCTCTCCTCACACGTCGCCATTGTCCCCTGCCTGGCGTCGCCTATTCTAAAATTCGCAGACGCGTTGGCACAATGCCAACGCGTGAGGAGAGGAGAGATATTGGAGGAAGCGGGCACAAGGGAATACCCAAATAAAAAAAAACATATGTCCAGCATCAGGTACCACTTTGTCAATGGCAATGAGGAGGAATAGTGCTTCAAATGTCCCATACACACATCCCCCCAAAAATGTGTAAAGTCAATATTACCAATCACCAGTGCAGAACATAGCAACATGGGAAAAGTGATGCATCCTGAGCTGGTGCACATGGGGCATCAACATCACATGACACCCTCATACCTCCCAAGTGTCCCTTCTTAGGAGGGACAGTCCCTCTTGGAGATCCAAATCCCTCTGTCCCTCTTTTCTACCCTTTTGTCCCACTTTTTCGGACATCAGAATGAGTGATGTGTATTACATTGGTCCACAGCAATAAAACATACATAAATGTGTTGTTAATTGTCAGTATATGTGTTTATCCAGTAATATGGGCAACTAAAATACTTTGTTCTTTTCCTAAATCATCCATCAGTTAAACAAAGAGGTGCAGATGGGTCAAGAAATAACTTAAATATTCTTGGCAATGCCTCACCTACCAGACGTGCCCCCAGAAACGCCACCTAAAACAGAAGTGTCCCTCTTTCGCCATTTGAAATGTTGGGAGGAATGCACCCTGGTTGGGAACCACCGCCCTACACAGACAAACCATAAGAATCAAGCAACCCAACAGGGACCAGGGGAACACAAAGCAGCACAACATAAGCCATCCAAAATCACCTCCGAACAACAGGGGTTAACACACAACACCACATGCACATCTGTCACTCCAACAACATGTCAAGCTCACCTATGTAACCTCAGCAGTCCATGGAGACGAAACACACACCTGGCAGGTACATACCACTTACAACACATCACACCACTAACCACACACCAGAAAATAATTACCTGGATAACACACACCTTACCATTAGTCCATCATAACCCACATGACTGTTCATGGACAACACACCATATATATATATATATATATATATATATATATATATATATATATATATATATAAATATTTATATGAGAGAGAGAAAGAAAATATGATGGCAAAGGAATAGCATGACTGTTGTGTTCATAGTGCACCTTCAATCTTGTTTCCACCCTCTGCAGGCATCCAGGCCATGATTTAATATGGTCCAGAAGTTTGTTCCGGTGACATGTTTACTCCACATCCATGAGGATCATCTGTTTGTTAGTGTTGATATCAATAAAACATATGATCGTATATAACTATCTATCTTGTGTCATTGATTACTTCTCCCTCTTCATGTTCTTTGAAAAGATGATAGTAATACATTGAATGTTTGAAAATCCATGCAGTAGAGTTTATCACCCTGAGTGAAACAAGTGATCTCCCACTGCTGACAGGTGTGGAATTCAAAAGTTGTTCCAACTCCAAGTTTACATTCATAGATTGAATATCCCAGTGGCCTGAAAGTGTCAAATGGCACTGTTACTACACCATCCAATGGACAGCTCCGGTCCCTGCACCATGGATCCCCATAGGATGATGTAGTCACAGTGCCATTTGACACCTTCAGGCCACTGGGATATTTGTTATATGACTTCAAGTGTTGAGCTGGGAAAACCTTGGAATGAAACACCTTTCAGCAGTGGTTGTTCCCTTTTTCAATCAGGGGGGTGAACCCAACTACATATGTTTGGACACATCCTAAGCATTACTATCCCCTTAATTGTGATCATGTGGTTTATCTGTTGAGATATCTAATGTGTTCATGTTGTTTAAGTTCAAGTCACATCATGGAACAACACCCTGATGTTGTTCGGCTTTCAGATGTCTGTGAGTTGAACTTGGACAAACATGTCTGATTGTGATGTGTGTGTTCACCCTGCTGTAAAAGCTTGTGACACCATTCATTGTGCATGAGTTGTGTTCAATGCATAGCTTTGCAATGCATTGGAGACAACTCATTACTTGACACCCATGTTAGATGTGCATGAGTTGAGTTCAATGCATAGCTTTGCAATGCATTGGAGACAACTCTGCCCCTCTAACTGTATCATCTGAATAAAACACAGACATTGATATGTTCTCAAGCAACAACTGCACATTTATTTTCTTTTTTTGGGGTGTGCTTTGGGCGGGGCTGCAGGGGTGGCTTCCTGCACTTGATGCCGTGAGGCTCTAGTGGTTCTGGGGGCTGGGGGTGCCACTGGTGGAGTGCTGGCAGGGGTTGAGGCACTGGAACTGGAGGCCTGGGCCTGGCGGATGGTCTCCAGCCTGTTACTCTCACGGAGCTCAGCAACCACCTGGTCAATTGAAGCTGTCACCCTGTTGGTGTGGGTGACCAGGTGGTTGCTGAGAGTAACGTGATGGGCCTCCAGTGCCCTCATGCTGTCCAGGAGGTGTGCCATATGTTGCTCAAGCCTGTTGAGTGAGCAGGCACACCTCCTGGCCACCCTGAGTTGCCTCCTTTGGAGTACCAGACACTCCTGATCCATCACCATGGTGTTGTCAGGAGTGTGTGGTGTGGAGGGGGAACGGGACAGTGGTGGGGATGCCCTCTGGCTGTCCTGTGGCTCCACCACAGGTGTTGGGGGAGATGGGGTGGACCCATGGGTCCGGATGTGGAGGGAGCATGGGGAGCCCATCACTGCATCCCCAGATGAGTGACCCCCTGGGGATGTCACAACTGCCATATGTGTGGCTAGCATGGTTTGTGGGGGTGTTGTGTGTTGGGGCGGGGATGGTGTGGTGACCACCACCAGGGCCTGTGGCCGTTGTGGCTGGCCAATGAGGCCAAAGTGTTCATAGTCCATAGGCCACTGGCTACTGTCCCGCGGTTGTGGCCTGGTGGCTGCCTGCAGTGGCCCATGCTGTGGCATCCCCACGATGTCGGGCATCCGGTGCCTCCCCATGGCTGTCGGCACATCCTGCAGGGGAGTGTACCGGTGCTGGACTGTGGGAGGTGGGGCCTGGGGGCCATGCTGTGGCCACTGCTGCTGGTGGTGCGGTGGGCCTTGGGGGCCATGCTGGGGCCACTGCTGCTGCCACTGCTGCTGGTGGTGCGGTGGGCCTTGGGGGCCATGCTGGGGCCACTGCTGCTGCCACTGCTGCTGGTGGTGCGGTGGGCCTTGGGGGCCATGCTGGGGCCACTGCTGCTGCCACTGCTGCTGGTGTGGTGGTGGTGGTGGTGGTGCACTGGAGGTGCTGGCCTCCTCAGTGGAGGAACCTCCTGTGTCCTCTGCTCCTGCTGTCTGGTGTGCTGTGTGGGGAAATGACATGATGTAATCAGTGATGTGAACTATGACAGGAGTGCTGCAAGACTATTACACTGACACGCAAACCGTTGAGTGGCAGGATGGTAGCCATTGCATTTCTTTGCAATGCATTGGTTACCATCCTAACACATTTTGCTAGGTTTGACGTGATCACATACATTGATTACAGTAACCTGCAGTGATGTGATTTGGTCATCATGTGTATCCTGAGCAATGGGGATGGCAAGGCATATACCTCCTTGCTATCCCCATTCATCAGGATCCATGTGGTGAGCAACACTGAACCATCACACCTTGAGTGACACAAACCCACTGCACATTCTTCACCTAGGCCTCAACAGCAAACACACCAGGACCTCTAAACACAGCAATGCACCAGTGAGGACCTATGACTACAGAGGCCAATCAATCAGTAAATGATGTCGGCAGCAGGAATAACCACACCAAGCACGCCAACCAACATGATCTGTGGAACCCAGGAACCCAAACAGCTGGAGGACACACAAACACACCCCAGGACCGCTAAAATCCTAACACACAGCAAACAAGTGCATTGTTAGAATGTACTATTGGAGGTTGTTTCTACCTTTTCACATGTTTGTTATGCTATGGAGCCTAAGCACTGGTATGTCACGTGTTGTTTAGATCTCAGTGCACTGGCTCCACAGAACAACACAGGGATTTCAGGTGTGATGACACTGCAGTTGTCATGTACACATTGTCACCTCTTTCTGACATCCTAGTGAATGCCCCCCCCCCCCATCATGGTTGAGTCCTGTGGATCACATATGTCCTGCAGAGTGGGGATGGCGGGGAATGCCCCCTGGCCATCCCCACTCTGCAGGCTACATATGATGCAGAAAGCTGAACCTTGACTATTCCACTTAGACTAACTACCTACATGTACAACGTCTAGCCCTGACATGCAGTAACAATACAATAGGAAACACACCAAGTCCCCTCCTTGCTATTCTCCGGTAACCCATTGGGTGCCAAGGGACTAGCCAATGTATTGTCAACCAACGAATTACTTATCCCTGTGGCATTCAAGGGGTTGTGTGCTGACCTCTTTGTCACTATGTGTATGACATTGTGATACACATAACAGTTGGATCTGTGACTGACACATGACATTGTGCATTGTTTTTGTGCTGTGCATGATGTCGTTTTGGACAGCATAAAGGGGGTTCAACAGGGACTTGACCATTACCATTCAGGCTAGGTTGGTCATGTATTCTGTCCTTGTTTGACGTCCCTCCAAGCTGTGTGACTGAATTGTGTTGTGTAATGCTGTCCATGTGTCACTGTGTTGGCCTCTGCCTGGTGGGTGTCAGGATTGGTGTGATGTGTGTGTGTGGGTCTTGATGCACTTACCAGTGGTCTGGAGGCTACTTTCATCCCCGGTGTCACTCCATCCAGGGATCCCACACACCATGATGGAGGAGATGGTCTGACGCACAGCCTCCTCCCACTGGCTGTATTCCACCCGCAGGGGAGGACCACCCCCTGTGCCAGCAGCGTGCAAGGCCTGCTCGCCCATCTTCTTCTTCACCTTCATAATGGGAGACAAAAATGGGAAAAGGGTTGAACTAGATGTATACAGGTCTTTTCTCAACATTGATTACTGTGTTGCTATGTTACTGTCTTACCTTAGCCTTGCAGTCTGCCCATCTTTTCTTCACAGAATCCAACGTCCGGCTGCGGCAGGACACTGCATTCACAGCAGCCACAACCTCCTTCCAGGCTGCCTTCCTCTTTGCTGACAGGCCAGCTTTAGGCCCCTTGGGGAAGAGGTACCTGTAGTGGGCAACCACAGCCTCACAGAGGACCAGGTTTTCCTCCTCTGTGTATTTGGGCTCTCTAAACCTCTCCTCCTCCTCACCCCCAGAGGTTGGTTGAGAGCCCTGGCTGTGGCTCCCCAGCCCTGCCTGCACTGGCCCTGTCTGTGTGTGGTGCAGGGGGACTACCCCTCGTCCCACTGTGTCTGCCCCTGCACTAGATGTGCCTGGTCTTGGGTGGCTGCCCCTCCGCCCCAGAGATCTCCCTCTCCCTCCCCTACCCTGACCAGGGTTGCCCCCCTGAATCTCCTCCTCCTCTCCTCCTACACTCCCCACCCCTCTCTTCTCTCCTCTCCTCTCCATCTCTCTCACCCACTCACACCCAGGCACTCACTCAGGCCCTCACACACTCACTCACTCACTCACTCTCTGTCACTCACTTGCACTCACAGACTCACACTGTCAAAATAAAGAAAAAAAGTGTGTGTGTGTTTTACAAAAAAAAAATGGGCTATGTGTATGTGTGTATGTGTGTTTGGATGCGTGTATTTGTATGTTCAAAAGTGTATTGTGTCGCTTTGTGTGCTGCCAAACTCTCCTTCTACCTGTCTGTGTGTGTGCGCCGCCTAAACTCCCTTTCTCTGAAAAACTAACCTCCGCTCCTTGGGTCCTGATATCTAGCTCTTGGGAACTCGATAACAGACAAAGGTGCGTAGGTGATTTTGGGTCTATTTATAGTTTATTCGACTCAACTTGATACTTTGGGGTGCTGTGATTGGCTGAGACTGGGTCACGTTGGACGTTTCGCGTGTTTGGTTTTTTTTTGGAGACGTTTCTCGCGTTTATCGTGTATTTGGCGTCGACGATGAGGTCAAATATTTGGCGACTCCAGTTTTGTAGTCTTCGTGTGTTTTGTAGGCCGTCGCTCGTTAACTCTTCTGGGTAACAAAGATTTGAATCTCACGTTACCTGGTCTTGCTTAACGAGCGAAGGCAGTTTTTTTCTTCACGTTGGTTTTAACGCCAACATTTGAATCGAGCCCTAAATGCTTAATAGGGTTGATTTTACAATCCCCCACATTCAGTATGACTTGAACTCTGCTTCTCAATTCATAGGAAACTTTTCTAGCACTCAAGGAAATAAAAGCACTATTCCATTCAATGGGAATATTAATCCTTCCCCATGGTACAGTTGGTTTGTTCCAGAATTGCTCTTCTATAGCTTGATGAATAAAGCATTTGCTATCTAGTGAGTAAGTTAGTAAACACTAATTCAATAAGTAAATATATTTAGTGTGTAACGTCAAATAGGTATCTATTCAATTCAATAATTTATCGAATCCTCCTATTATGCTGAATGATATGCAAAGACCTGATATACAAACTTGTACATATATCTTTATTAAAAATTATATAAATCAATATCCCAAAGTTATTGCCAAAAAGACCCCATGACATCACGCAGCTATAAACTGTTATTGATCTCCACTGTTAGCGAATGGCACCAATATACACAACCAGCAGACAATATAAAACAACACTAGGTTATGCGGTCTCCAAAAACACATCCTAAGAAGTGAAATAGAATAAAAATATAATTAAACCAGAGAGAGAGTCTAGCCACGTAAATATATTGAATGAATATTCAATCACATCTGTCCAGATGTCAGTGCAGGGCAAAAAAGCTATAAAGCAGCATCCAGGCCTGCGAGAAGCAACAAACAAACCGGTATAATGACCTGGTGTGGTTCAGTATATGAAATGGATATTGTGCATCCCTTAATGAAAAAACTAAAAATATGAAAGAAAAATATCCCTTTCAATTACTCAATTAGACTTGATATCGAGATAACAACTGGTGATGAATTGAGTGGTGAAGTCAGTTGATGTACATATAGTATCTGATGATAAAATGGAGTAAGTGAATGAGATGATGGGGTAATAATATAATAAAATGAATAGACAATTTTGCAGTTCTCGGTGATTTATTTTATTTTCATTTTTGTTATTTTATTATATTATCATGCCATCATCTTACTTCTTCCATTGTATCATCAGATACTATTTTTAGATCAACTGAATTTATCACTATTCACTTCATCACCAGTTCTTATACCAATATCATATCTAAAATCCACATTTTTAATCACTTTTATTGATGATTAAAAATGTTATCCATCCTCAGTATGTAGGTTTATATATTTTTTTCTGTATGAACCACATATTGTGTAAGGTACGTATGTATCTTTATTTATATAGGACCATACATGTATGTACTCAGTGCTTTACAGAGGTGTAACAGTATGATAAAAAATACAGACCTGGGTTAAGAGCATCAGGCTAAAGTGTGATCATTGCATTATTTGCACAAGGAGGATATTGTTAAGATATGGCTACTGAGAAGCCTCCTTGAGCAAGTGGGTTTTCAGGAGATGTTTGAAACTGACAAGTGTGGTTGACTGGTGAATAGTGAAGGGGAGGGCTTTCCAAAGTCGAAGGGGAACCAGTGAAAAAGATTGCAACCATGAGATGGCTCAAGTTGTGTAAGAAGCGGACAAAAAGAACCCTTGAGAAGAATGCAAGTGACGGAAGGGGTGTAGCGGGAGATAATAGCAAAAATTATAAGAGGGTGCTGAAAAGAAAGCGATAGGATAGGATTAGAATCTTGTAAGAAATACGATACTTTATAGGTAGCCAACAGAAGGATTTTAGGAGCAGATGAGAGGGAAGGTATCTGGTAGCAAAGGTAGTTATTCTTGCAGCTTAATTGAGAACAGACTGAAGAGAAAGATGAGAGGAGTAATGTGATATGGAGTTATGTTTTTCATTAATGGATAAGTTGAGAGGAGTAATGTAATGTGTAATGTGATTCAAAGTTATGTTTTTTCATTAAGGGATAAACAATATCCATTTCATATATTGAACCATACCAGGTTAGTATACTGGATTGTTTGTTGCTTCTTTCTGACCTGGATACCGCTTTATAGCTTTTTTTGCAGTGCACAACATCCAGTGGGATTACTTGTTCATTCACTGTATTTCAGTGGCTAGATTCTCTCTGTTTTTATCATATTTTATTATATTTCATGTCTTAGGCTGTGTTTTTGTGGACCAGTGAACCCAGTGTTGCTGTTTTATGTTGTCCGCTGGTTGCATATATTCGCGCTTGTGCTAACAGCGGAGATCAATAACAGTTTGTAGCTGCCTGGTGTTGTGGGGTCTTTTTGGCCACAACTTTGGGATATTGTTTTTTATAATTTTTAATATATATTTTTATAGTACGTGTTCCTGGTCTTTATATATTCTGCATAATAGGAGTATTCAATATATTGTTGAAATGAATAGAAATATGATATGTATCTGGCGCTTCACACTAAATATATATATTTATGGCCGATTTTATTTTCCTGCAAGCGAGGAGTTCTGTGTGAAATAGCAACAGAGATTGATATGCTATTTGTAATGGGGTACATAGGGAGTTTTTTCATATACTAATTCAATAAGCACATGAACGCTGCACAGAGCAGTATGGCTATTCCAATAAATTAATGTATTCCAAGTAGCCTGTTAGAGGACCAACGTCTATGCCTCACCTTCACCCAGGACTAATATAAAATATGTGTAAATCCCAAATAAATGGGACTCGGGCAGACTACTAACCAATATGTGTTCCTGAAAATTATTTCTATTAATTTGTATTGTCAAATTTTTGATTGCTATGCTTAAATGGCTTTTATATAACCTTTTCTCAGAAGCCAGATGCTAAATATTTATTTTGAAAAGAATAGTGTTTTATGTTCTGTTACCTATCTACCTACAAATTAAAACTAAGAAATGTGCTTGCAAATCAGGTGTCTGCCTCTGCTTTTATCCTGAAACAGCCACAGTTATCAGTCTTGAATGAAAGGCCAGTGAACACAACATGGAAGTAGTACAGCATGTAAAATCCTAGTGAATATTTCAGAGTGAATCAAACTACAGGTTCACATTTAAGAATCTTGTCCATAGAAGTTACTGTACAATACAATTGATTCAATGGTTATTATGAAACTTCTTCACTGGTCTTCTACTTTTGCTTACAATTAATCAAACCTCACTATCGGTCAAATTAAATAAAGGAGGGTCATACTTTTAACTTTTTTAACTTTAGCATATGTATGTACTCACATACTCTGCAAGCAGAAAAGCATGAATATGAATGGATTGCTTGCAGACTGACTGTAAAGACGTCTTCACTGGAATGTCTCCATCCTATCTGGCCTTGCTTTTGGAAAGTTTTGGAAACATTTATATTTAGCCCCAAACAAATTAGTTGGATTAAATTTAAAACTAAAAGCTTGAATTTAAAGTGTCATGAATGACTCTGGGCGATATGGGCTGAATAGGAACACAGGATACCATTGTCCTGTTGTATGATGTTCTCAGTGCTGTTTGCGTAAGACACTTAGGGCTCGAACCAAATGTTGGAGACGGCTGTTTTTTATGCCGACGGCATTTTTTCCAGCAGAGTAAGCTATTCAAATGCCTGTGCTGTGAAAAAATACCGGCAAAAAAAGAGCCGTCGTGTGATAAAGTTAAGAGGTGTTTTCATCCATTGAAAATAATGAAAACACCTTAATTAGCAATTCAAATGTGTGCGTTAGCCATGAAAACCCTATAAGGGACTCAAGTTATCACAGGAAAGTTAAGACCTACTTTTTTTTTAGCTTGAGTCCCTTATCTGCTCCCCAAAGTATGAAAAATGTGTCTCAGACGTTAGTAGAATTAACCCTTTGAGTGCCATTGGGGTATAATTACCCTGCCTGCATTCATAGGGTTAGCCCGACTAAGTAAAAAACAAAACAAAAACAAAACATCACATTACAAATAACACTTACCATTACTCCTTATGTCCAGTGGAGTCCTCAGCTTCCTGGTCATCTTCTATCCTTCTCTTCAGTCTTCTCTTCTATCTTCTTTTCCGTCTTTTGAGGCTCAGTCTCAGACTCAGAACTTTAGCAAAAAGCTTAACATCTACATTCGATAGGGAGATGGGCCTAAAACTGGAACACTGTTCCGGATCTTTCCCTGGTTTGGGTAGAACCGTGATGTGAGCAGTAGGCGATTGAGGAGCCAGGTGACAGCCAGGTCCCAAAGAGTTAAAAGTCTGCACAAATTCCATCAATAAGATCTCTTGAAAGATTTTATAATAGGTTGATGTCAGGCCATTGGGGCCCGGGCTCTTCCCAATAGGGATGGACTTTAGTGCCATCTCCACTTCCTCCTTCAAAATCCGTGTTTCCAGAGACTCAATAACCTGATCAGTCAAACGAAGCGGCATAAATGATTTAAGATAGTCTGTGATATCGGGTAGATTCCCGGGCGAAGAACAATCAGAAGGTGACAAAGAGAATTGAATATTATACAGAGACTGATAATAGCACCGAAAAGAATCAGCTATCTGTTTAGTAAGGTAATGAAGAGTACCCAATGTGGAGAGAATCCTAGGTGCTAGCTTGCTTAACCCTAAGGGACCTGTCCAAACGCTTACCTGGTTTGTTGCCATGGGCATAATACGAACTCCGCACGAGTTGAAGAGTACAATGCATCTGACTGTTACAAATGTCTTCCAGTTCAGCACGTAACCTAGACAGTTCCTGAAAGACAGACGGTGACAAGGTCAACTTATGGGAGCACTCAATTCGGGATATACCATCTAGAACCCGAATCCAAATTAGCAGAGTGCTGTCGTTTATGGTAATCCCACAAACTAATGAGGTGCCCTCTGATCACCGATTTATGGGCTTCCCACACCACCGGACGTGAGGGACCGTTCTCAGTGTTTTCAAGAAAATAATTATGCAGTGTGTCTCATAGTTTAGCTACAGAGTCAGGGTCTTTCAAGATAGATTAATTGAGCCGCCAATGAGTCAGACGACGGGGAGGGAAGGAATCTGCAGATGCATCGACACAGGAGCATGATCACTCCAGGTGATATTGCCAATGCGCATCTCCCGAACCAGATGCAGATGATGGTGAGAAAGCAGAAGGTAGTCCAGCCTAGAATATCGGTTATGAGGAGAAGAAAAAAAGGTATAATCCCTCACTATGGGGTTACAAGTACGCCACACATCCACCAACTGAATATCATGCAGGGCAAGCTTCACCTTCCGTATAGCGGAAAAACACTCATATTAATTTACCAAATGTCCAATGGAAGGACTGACACAGCACCTTTCTTTCACCATCCACTGGTAGCAATAGAATCATACATACACTGACATCCCAGCCTTGTTCCACTAACTCACTGGATGTGTGTGATTGTGAGTGTGTGTGCGACAGAGACTATGTATATTGTGTTTTTGTGTTACAGGCAATAGTGTATCTTTTTCACTAGTTATAACATAAGGCTTCTGTTGAATGTAAAACAATATGGTATGTATATCTTTAGTTTTGTCTTGTGAGAGTTGTAGTCAATTCTTACAGTTGTGTTTTAACCAATAGGAATATTCCTTGCATTTTCAGGTAAGATCCTGAATTTCAGTTATTTTACACTGAAGCTTTCTAACCAGTTATCTAATTAACTTACACATGTTTTGAATTACAGGGGACTGCAAGCCAAGATCAAGATTAATCGCTCATTACTGTTTAAAACAAGCTTTTTGAAACTAATTTCCAAACACTTCAATCAGCTTTTTACAAGCTTAAAAATATGTAGAAAGCATTGGATTCCAAATGTTTTTTTTCTGTGTAAAAGAAACACTTAGGGCGGATGTACTAACTTTAGTGAAAAGAATAAAAAAGTATTTTTTTTCCAGTGGACAACCCGCAATATGCCAATTTTTTCCATTCAAATTACTGTGCAGAGAAACTCCATAAAGTATATACGCTTTTGCTCAGAGGTCTGTGTGTCTGGTTCTGTGACTACCAGTGCAATGGGACAAAGATGGAGGGGTCCGTATGTGTGTGGTTCTCTGGCAGGGGTGATCAACATGAGGCCCTCCATCTGCTGCCTGTCTACAATCCCATCATTACCTACCAGCCAGTGATGGGAGTTGTAGTCTGGCAGCAGATGGAAGGCTGCATGTTGCCTATCCCTATTGCTACTAGTACAGAGGGACAGGGCTGGGGGCTCAGTAGGTGTAATTCTGTGGTTACTGTGGGAAAACTCACATTGGTGTTTTTGTAGTTTATTCTATATTATAGCTCTGCTCTCTCTCTCTCTCTCTCTCTCTCTCTCTCTCTCTCTCTCTCTCTCTTTATTCTAACTCAAAACACTTTTTCTCAACCTTTAAATCTCTTCTACACCCACCACTTCAGTCATCTTTCACTAACTTCTATGCCCAAGATCTTGCCACCAACTTCAAGACCATGATCAACTTTATCAGACATGAAATCATTTCCACCCCCACCCCGCCAGTTCAGCACTGTCACCTCTCCCATATACACACTTAGCTATTTTTCACCCGTGACCGAGGATGAGGTTTCCCTTCTCCTCACATGCTCAAAATTAACCACATCCCTCTTGACTCAATCCCATCTCAGCTCATTGGAGAACTTTCCTCTCTGCTAACTACTTTACCATTCAGTGAGTTGTTAGGTCAATATTTACAGCCCTTTTCTTGAGATTAGATAGCTACTTGAGAGTTTCCAAGTGTATCTTAAAATGCTTGGAAAAATCAGTTGTGGGAAGGGTTGCATTGGTTTACATGTGATGTGGTTTCCCTGTATTCTGTGATTCTATACCCCCTGGAAATCACGGTGGTTAGTTATCATATACAGTAGTTATAGACCATATTCCCCCAGGTTGAAGTATTTTTTTATTAACACATATTTGTTTCTTTTTGATGAGGTTAACTACCATCAAAGGCAACAGACTTCAATGGATGCAAGGTTTTCTCCATAATAGTTCAACCTATTTATTGGCTGGTATTTTTGGAGATAGTGACCCATTTTGTCAGTTTATTTTCATCTATAAAAGCGTTATTGATGATTTATTATTTATATGGAAAGTTCCAATTGAACAAGTTCATATTTTGTTTGAAGTAGAGCAATCAAAATTACTTCAACCTGAAGTTTACCATGGAGATAGAGGGTAATTAGATGATCTATTAAGATTTAAAAACAAAGTCATATGTATAAACTGATATATAGAGGAAACATATAGCAGGTAATACTTTGTTAGAACTAAGTTATCATCCAGGTCATGTTTTGAGGGGAATTCCTGTGAGACAGTTCATCAGATTGAGGAGATACTGTTCCAAGAAGGTATCCTTTAAGAGACAAAGTAAATGGGAGATTAAGGGGCAAAGGTTGTTGTATCTCAATGATCTAGAGAGCATTTAATATAGTTAAGGCTAGGGATCACAAGGACCTTGAAAACTGAAGGAGAGCGAATAATATCAGTGGAAGGAAGATTATTGAGAAACAATTAGCTGTTCTCTCAGTTAATGCTCAGCTAAGCGAGGTGGTTGGTACGGGTTTTAGTTTTGTATCTAGAAGAGTATCCACAACTGCAGACCTGGTAGCACCAAGTATATTTAAGTTAAGAAAGGGACAGAAGGCTAGAAATTTATGAATGTGACTAATGTAGTTGTTGGTAGGTGAGTATTTCTAAGGATTTCACCTCCATGCACCACCAATAATGTATATCAAATCACATCCTAAAAATGTCCCATAAAGCATCATATGTTTAATAACCTGTGGTGCATGTGGTATACAATATATTGGTAAGATTTCACACACTTTACAAGTATGAGATCAAATCAGCAAGCATAATGAAGGGAAAATAACTTCTGTCAGTTCCATGGTGATAGTTGTGATACATTAGGATTGATTCAATAACCTCCGACGCAAAAGAAAAAAAAAAACAGCCAAGGGCATTTTCTCAAGAACGGTAAGCGATTCGATTACCTGTGCTATGGAAAAAATGCCAGCAAAAACAACAAAAACCTGCTGGACGCTAAAGTCAGATGGGTTTTAGCCCATTCAAAATAAAAAAAACTGAACAAGATGCAATTTAATTGCATGCGTTAGCCCTTAAGATCCAATAAGGGACTCACTTTATCTCTGGAAATTTAAGACCCAGTTTGTTTGGATGTAGAGTCCATTATCAGATCTCAAAACAGCCGAAGCAGCAACTGAAAGTAAAAAAAAGTGCAAAAAAAAACCCTAAGTCCCCAGTGGATGTATTGATATGGGGCCCCAATAATTTAAGAGCAGTCATGTGCGGGTCAATAATGTAAAGCTCTCAAGTGCAGTGCCCATTAAATATATGTATCACGGTGCCCGTGATTGCTGCCTTTCTTTGTCAGTTACCTGAAGGGGCTCTCCATTGGCTGTCTGCCTTCAGCCCTCCCTGCATTGCCTATTTAGATTGAGCTTGGGCACCCTTTGATCGCCAGAGTTCCTGCTTACCAGTTCCATGGTTCCTGCATCCGTTCCTGATCCGGTTGAGGTTACTGTTCCTGCTGCTTTTTTCTGCCACCGTTCCTGATCCGGCTGCCTGCCCGTATACCTGTTTCCTGTCCATCCTCGGCTGGGTTCCTGCTCCTGGATCAACTGCAGTGTGCTGGTCTCCTTCAGTCGCCCTAGCGACATTTTCATTCACTTGTTCCTCTCTCTAGTACGCGGGTCCGGCTGCCGTTGCACCAGTAGAGATATTGGTTATTCCAGTACGCGGGTACTGCTTTGCTCCACTGCCAACCGGCTGCTGTTGCACCGGTAGTGATCTTGGTTATTCCAGTACGCGGGTACTGGTTCGCTCCCCATACAACCGGCTGCCGTTGCACCGGTAGAGATATTGGTTATTCCAGTACGCGGGTACTGGTTCGCTCCACTGCCAACCTGCTGCTGGTACAGCAAGGCCGGTAAAGCCTCTATCCTTGCTGTACCAGTCTCCAGGCTGCCTTGCCCGGTATATTGGCAAAGCCGGTAGAGCCTACACTATTCATTGTACCAGTCTCCAGGCTGCCTTACCCGGTATATTGGCAAGGCCGGTAGAGCCTATACTATTCGGTGTACCAGTCTCCAGGCTGCGTTGCCTGGTATATTGGCAAGGCCGGTAGAGCCTACGCCATTCATTGTCCTAGCTTCCTGGCTGCCTTGCCCGTTATATTGGTAAGGCCGGTAGAACCTTTTCCATCTTGTGCCACCTAAGGTTGCCTTACCCGGTATTGGCAAGGCCGGTAGAGCCTGTTTTTCATTCATTGTATCACTACTAATGCTACTTTGTAAATCGCTATGTTATATGTGTATGCTACCCAGGGTTATCTTAAACTTGTCAATAAAGTTGTGTTTTTACCTAACTCTGTGTCTGAGAGTCTTAACAAACCATGACAATATGTCCATGACAGAGATGGGTGGGTTCTGTTCATGGAATATTTATTTATGGCTATGTCTTTTTATTACAGGTTTAATGTAAAGAAGATGGAAGAGATGAGAAAGAAGAGAAAGCAGGAAGATAGAAGAAGCCAGACAGTGTTTGACAGGTAAGTGTCAAGATAAGTTAACTATTGATGCTTCACAGTATGCTTTTTTTTCCTTTGATGTTCCCATTATTGTCACTATTTAGCAGGTGTTTGGCCACAAGACCTTTTCTGTGGCCTATGTCCATTGTGCTCTTAGCTAATAAGGCAATTGAATATCGACTGCTGATTTAGGCGAGGCAACTGCTAACCTATGTTATAAATTTTCCTATAGGGATGTTTACTGGAGCTTTACAAAGTGTACCTGTGCCCCCACTAGTCGTTATAAATTTACAATGTCAGCCTCTTGACATAAGATTTTTAATGTTCAGGGGCTAATGATGGTTTTAAGTTTTATCTCACCCATCCGTAAGTTTGTTAACACAGGTAATGTTTTTGATTTCTGTTTTTTTTATGTTTGTCTTGTTTGTTTTGGACAGTGTCTATATAATTGTGTCAGCTGCTCATATTTTCTAGTTATTTAAATCTTTTCTTGGTACAGAAGTTTAGGATTAGTGGATGCGCTCACATAGACCTGGTACAAAGCTGACTAAACTGCATTCTTAGATAGGGTAAGTAGTAACTTGGACAAGGGAAATACTGTTGATGTAGTAAAATTTGATTTTTCAAAGTCCTTTGATACTGTCTCACAACAGGTTACTGCATAAATGAAAATGTTTTTATTTTAGGAGGCAATATATGTGCATAGATAGAGAACTAGTTAAATGATAGAAGGCAGAGAGTTGTTATAAATGGAATAAGGTTGGTATAAAATTGAAAGTGAGGTGCCACAGAGTTCAGTCCTATGCATTTGTGAGAGGCAGGACCACAGACAAGGAAGCAAATTCCCAGCTGCAGAGCCACGAGACTACGGCAGAGTGGGACCGCCCCAGAGCATAGGAGGGAGGATCTGCAAAAAGGGCAACCCAGAAAACAAAAAAATGAGGGCTGGAGAACCGCTAACAGGATAGTGGTGATCAGAGAGAGAAACAGCGGCAGCTGTCAGGGCAGGGAACCCTAGCCGGAGAGGAAGCAACAAAAAGAAAAGCACCGAACAGACAAGCCGCCGGAGCGAGAGGCGAGGCAGAGGGGACAAATCCAACAGGCGAGGCCGCAGAGCAACGTGTGGTGAGCCGCCAAAAAACTAAAAGAAAAAAAAATAGGAGAGCCAACAGCAAGGCAACACGGGCTAATAGTAGGGCAAATAAACAAGGCAAAAACTGAAGGCTACCTGAGGACAGGCCAGGAGAAACAGGGACAGCATCCAGCAACTAGGTGCAGGAAACCAGGAACCGGAACCAGGAAACGGAACAAGCTCAAAATAATCGAGCAACGAAGAGAGGTAAGCCAGGCTAGAAAAAGCAACACTAGCCAGTAGTCTGGAAGGGCGTGACAGCTTGTTGCTGCTGCTTCCATATTATCTCAGACACCAGTGCATGTTTTTTTTTTTTTGGGGGGGGGGGCTTTTTGTTGTTAGACAGCTACCACCAGTACTTCCTCAGTACACAGACTTCTATAGGACATGCTGCTGTATCTGTCTGGCCTGGTCTAATTGCTGGTGGTGCTGCTGCTGGTACTACAGTGCCAGCAAACACCACCTCTGTCACCACCTGGAGCATATCCTATGCTTGTAGAAAAAGCACAAAAAAAAGGATGCGCTCATAGGTTTAGTGTGTCTCAGGGATCACAGAGCAGAAATAGGCTCAAATTTACTCAAATGTAAGTATTGTTGCAAGAAAATGAATGTTTAGTAGGCATGTGAGGGATATTATAACTATCCACCATACAGATATCTTCAGAATTGCTACTCCACAATGATATCCTCAAAAAGAGTATAAACATAAACAAGCACCAAAATGAAAAGGAAGAGCTCTTTAACCCCTTAAGGACTGGGAAAATCTGAGTTAGATTTGACTTAAGGACCGGAGCAATTTTGACTTTTTTGACTATGTCTTTGTTAAACCATATTTTCTCTTTAATTCCTTTTGTGTACCCACATAAATTATATACTGTTTTTTTAAGCACAAGTAGGGCTTTCTTTTGATACCACAATTATATGAATACCTCATTGTTTAATTTGATTAAAATAGAAAAAAAGAGGAAAAAAATTGAAAAAAAACAACATTTTGCTTACATTTTTCTGTCAGGATTTGCATACTATTAGTTAATGGAAAAAAAATACCCCTAAATATATTCATTTGCTTCTCCTGAATATAAGAGTACCCCATATGCCTAGTATTTTAGTCCTTTACTCACATTTACAAGGTAAATATTACAAGATGGCTGCTGTTATTTCCAACTTGTGATGTTTCAACAATTGGCATGTGAGCATCATAGCTTAGCTGACGGTGCCAGAACCAAAAATGTCCCACAAAGGTATATGTTTCTGAAAACTACACAACATAAAGTAAATAATCAGGAGAATTTTGGAGTTTTTCATGCAGCTATTTTTCCAGAAAAAAATTTCAAAATTGTGGTAATATTTTGTTTTTTTGCAGTTTTCACACTTACATTTCAATACTACTGTTGATATCAAGCACATGATAGGTGAAGATTTTTAAAAATGCATTGTTTAGTGTTCAGCTCCTTCTTCTGAGTACGGCAATACCCCATATGCATAGGTTTCTCAAGGATTGGGAGAGCTACGGGGCCCAAATTGGAACATGCGCGTTTCCAGTTTCACACTTTGAATTTTCACAGCTTGCATCACTGGTGCCATGTCTCATTTGGGGCTGTGTAACAGTGCTCCACTCTAAGATTTCCCCCCAAAAGTATATATTTTTGGAAAGTAGACACCCCAGGCTTTCATTTTATGTATGTTTTCAATTTTTTTACGCAGCCATTTTACCACCAATCGCTCGTAAATCTTGACGTAAGTTAAAAAAACACCGTTTTTCACACTTGCACTTCAATGTTGATGTGAATTTCAAGCACAGGATAAGTGAAGATTTTTAAAAATGCATTGTTTAGTGTTCAGCTCCTTCTTCTGAGTACGGCAATACCCCATATGCATAGGTTATTCAAGGTTTGCGGGAGCTATGGGGCCCAAATTGGAACATGCGCGTTTCCAGTTTCACACTTTGAATTTTCACAGCTTGTATCACTGGTGCCATGTCTCATTTGGGGCTGTGTAACAGTGCTCCACTCTAAGATTTCCCCCCAAAAGTATATATTTTTGGAAAGTAGACACCCCAGGCTTTCATTTTATGTATGTTTTCAATTTTTTTACGCAGCCATTTTACCACCAATCGCTCGTAAATCTTGACGTAAGTTAAAAAAAACACTGTTTTTCACACTTGCACTTCAATGTTGATGTGAATTTCAAGCACAGGATAGGTGAAGATTTTTAAAAATGCATTGTTTAGTGTTCAGCTCCTTCTTCTGAGTACGGCAATACCCCATATGCATAGGTTATTCAAGGTTTGGGGGAGCTACGGGGCCCAATTTTGAACAAATATTGAATTTTCACATCTTGGTTAACTGGTGCCATTACTCATTTTGGGCTATGTTCCAGTTCTGCACTTTAGTATTTCCCCCCAAAAGTGTATATTTTTGGAATGTAGACACCCCCAGCTTTCATTTTAGGTGTGTTTTCAAGTTTTTTACACAGCTATTTTGCCACCACTTTCTCATAAACTTGACGTAAGTAAAAAAACAGCGTTTTTCACACTTTGCCTTCAATGTTGATGTGAATTTCAAGCACAGAATAGTTGAAGATTTTATAAACTGAATTGATTAGTGTTCAGCTCCTTCTTCTGAGTACGGCAATACCCCATATGCATAGCTTTCTCATGGTTTGGGGGAGCTACGGGGGCCAAATTGGAACATGCGCGTTTCCAGGTTCACACTTTGAATCTTCACAGCTTGTGTTACTGGTGCCATGTCTCATTTGGGGCTGTGTAACAGTGCTCTTTTTTAAGATTTCCCCCCAAAAGTGTATATTTTTGGAAATAGACACCCCAGGCTCTCGTTTTAGGTGTGTTTTCCAATTTTATACACAGCCATTTTACCACCAATCCTGTGAAAATTTGACGTAAGTAAAAAAAATTCAGCATTTTTCACACTTTGCCTTCAATGTTGATGTGAATTTCAAGCACAGAATAGGTGAAGATTTTATAAACTGAATTGATTAGTGTTCAGCTCCTTCTTCTGAGTACGGCAATACCCCATATGCATAGCTTTCTCATGGTTTGGGGGAGCTACGGGGGCCAAATTGGAACATGCGCGTTTCCAGGTTCACACTTTGAATCTTCACAGCTTGCGTTACTGGTGCCATGTCTCATTTGGGGCTGTGTAACAGTGCTCTTTTTTAAGATTTCCCCCCAAAAGTGTATATTTTTGGAAAGTAGACACCCCAGGCTCTCGTTTTAGGTGTGTTTTCCAATTTTATACACAGCCATTTTACCACCAATCCCTCGTAAACCATGACGTAAGTAAAAAAAAAAAAAAAAAAAAACAACACGTTTTTCACACTTAGGGTTGGCGGCAGTATACTGGGCTGCATACAAATTGGTTTGGGACACAATTTCACCTAAAATGTCTTCCCCCAAAAACAAATCAAAAAAATTATCATGGGTAAGTCCTTCCACATCAATTTGAATCCCTGGGTTGCCTGTGAATTCTGAGATTTGTGGGCATAAATTGATACCCATTCATTAGGATCCGGAGTGGCAGGTGTTGGGGCATTTCTTTGGGCAGGTCTTTTGGCAGGTCTTTGGGCAGATCTTTTGGCAGGTGCTGGGGCAGTTGCCAGGGCAGCTCTTGGGGCAGCACTTGGGGCATTTCTTTGGGTAGGTATTTTGGTAGGTCTTTGGGTAGTTCTTTTGGCAGGTGCTGGGGCAGTTGCCAGAGCAGCTCTTGGGGCAGTGTGTCTTTTCTTGACAGAAGGCCCAGCGTCATCACTAGAACTGCTCTCACTTTCTGAAAACTGCGCTATGTCAAAATCTGACGCAGTGTCTGTTGCCTCAGAGTCAGACGCCAAAAAGGCATATGCCTCTTCAACGCTGTACCTGCGCTGTATTTTGCCCACTAAAAAAACTTTTTTTTTTCTTACGCTATCCCTAAACCTAAATCTAACCCTAAAACTTACCATAGCCTACGTATATCCTGAACCTACCTAACCCAAGTGAACTACCTATCTAAAATGCACTTATTATATTTTTTTTTGGGGTTGGGGGGGGGTTGGGTTTTTTTTTTTCTTACGCTATCCCTAAACCTAAATCTAACCCTAAAACTTACCCTAACCTACGTATATCCTGAACCTACCTAACCCAAGTGAACTACCTATCTAAAGTGCACTTATTATATATATTTTTTTTTTGGGGGGGGGTTTTGGGGTGTTTTGGGTTTTTTTTTTTTCTTACGCTATCCCTAAACCTAAATCTAACCCTAAAACTTACCCTAACCTACGTATATCCTGAACGTACCTAGCCCAATTGAACTACCTATCTAAACTGCGCTTATTATATATATATATTTTTTTTTTATTTTTTTTGGGGGGGGGGTTGTTTTTTTTTTTTCCCCTAAACCTAAATCTATCCCTAAAACTTTCCCTAACACACGTCTACACTAAACCTACCAAACTACCTACCTAAACTATATTTACTATTTAAAAAAAAAAAATTGTAAAAAAATTTAAAAAATGTAAAAAAAATCTAAAACAATTCCAGGGGGATGGGGGGTGTCCCGCAGATCAGAAAACACTGATCTGCAGCAAATTGATCACTCCAAGAGTGATCAGATGGGGGGAACTTATTGATCACTGCAGAACAGTGATCAAAGGGTTAATTTTTTTTTTATTTAAACTTTTTTTTAACTTTTTTTTTTTCCAGGAACACTGGAACACCATCTCTCTATGTCTCTCTCCACCTCAGCAGTATGCTTTTGAAGCGAATCGCATGTTGCAACAATGTTTCTGCCGCTTGTTACTAAGTGTCCCGATACCGGGACACTTAGAAACAAGCGGCTTGAACTCTTCCATCGCTCCGTGCGGCCGCGATGGAAGAGTTTAACCCTTGACGTACCGGGACCGTCAAGGCTCGTTGGATCACTTTTACCCTTGACGGTCCTGGTACGTCAAGGGTCCTTAAGGGGTTAAATCTGTACAGCAGAGTAATATGTAACAATAAAATCAAATATACTCACATATGATATTCACCTGGTAGAAATCCTTATTAGGATCACAGTGATCAGCCCAGTTATTAAACTAGAAAAGTGTATTCATACAAAATAGAATATAATAAAAATCCACATTAATAAAGCCTATTCAATGATTTTCAGGACTACTAGGTCCTTTCATCCGGGACTATAGACAAAAATGAGACTGCCTCCACAAACATTCTTTTCTTAAACACCCTTGCCAGTAACCAAATCAATTAAAGACAAGGGAAATAAAAATGTGTGTAAATGAGAGGTAGGACCTAGGAAGTGGTATCATAACATGCATTATCTTGCAATACAGCTGATCACTCAGTGGGTTATCATAGTAACATTGTTGATGAGGCTGAATAAAGACATGTATCCATCAAGTCCAGCCCATGCCAAATCACTCCTGTTGACCCAGAGGAAGGCTAAAAAAAAAAACCCTTGAAGCCATTCCAATTAAGCCCCAAGTGAGTAAAAAAATTCCTTTCTGACTCGAAATGGAAGTCACACAGTTCCCTTGATCAACAGCCTGTCTGCATTGAAGCCAAATGTCGTAATTCTCAATATTGTTCTGTAATAGATAGGCATCCATTACTTTTTGAAAGCAGTTACAGTATCTGCAAGCAGGGAATCCCAAAACAAAGAATTCCATAGCTTTACCGCCATTACTACAAAAAAACCCTGCCTTTGTTTTAGTCAAAAATGCCTTTTTTTTTTTTTTTTTAGTCAAAAAATGACCTCCCATTCTTAGCTCAGCTCTTTGAGTGAATAATTAATTGGAGTGTTTTTTTGTCTTGGTTTTTGAATATATATGTAAATGGTAAACATATCACCCCTTAAATGTCTCTTCTCTAATTTAAACAAACCCAGATCCCAGTCTCTTTATCAGTTTTGATGCATGTCTCTGCACTTTTTCCAATTCAGTAATGTGTTTTTTAAGAACTGGTGCCTAAAACAATACGCTATATTGCAGAAAACACTAACCAAGGAATTATATAGAAGTAGAATAATATTAGCACCCCGTGCATCTACACCTCTTTTTATGCAGGACCTATTTGCTCTTGCAGCAGTGTGACTCTGCACATTGCTGTGAGGTCTATCGTCTATCAGTACTCCCAAATCTTTCTCTAATGAGGATTCCCCAAGATGTTTGCCATTTAGTGTAAATGAGCAGTGTGGAACGATGTTGCTCATCTGTTTTTAAACAGTGCTTCACCCTTTGAGTGGCAGATTGCGTACTCCTCTTGCACTCAAAGGGTTAATGTGAGGCTGACTCACTCAGGAGGGCAATTATAATGTATAATAATGTACACATTGTAGACACAGGACTTTATTTATAAGTATATGAATGTACACACTGTACACACAGGAGAGTACATACAATGTATATTAATCTACACAGTGTGTACATTAATATACATTATATATACAGGCCTGTGTATACATGACTATATGTTATATATACAGTCCTGTGTGTACATGAATATACATTATATATACAGTCCTGTGCGTACATTACTCCTGTGTGTACACTGTGTAGATTAGTACACATTATATATACAGTCTTGTGTGTACAGGGAGTGCATTAATATACATCATATATACATTCCTATGTTTACAGTGTGTACATATAAAATGCATTATATATACACTCCTGTGCCAGTGAGGCTCAAATTAACCCTTTCAGTGCCAGAGGGTTAAGCAATGCATTGAAATACATTGTGTACCGCTCTGCCTCTCAAAGGGTTAAGCATTGCTTAAAAAAACAAACAGATGGGCAATGCTGTCCCACACTGCTTATGTATTCTATAAAAGAGAATATGAAAGGGCAATGGAGGTGTGAACATTACAGCAATAAAAGTTGTGTTATGATTGCAATAATTACATTTAATATACTGAAGTAGTGTCCAGTAGGTAGCAGTTAGACTGCAGTTGTTGATTGGCAATATACATGAAATCTTTAGATGTTCCATTTTTGTTTTGCTGTTTAAGTATTTTAATAAAGAGTTTTTAGAGCAGCTTTTGAACAGCAGCAAAAACTGAACAAGTTAATGACTTACAAACATGTGAGTTCAAAGATGAGGTAGCATGTTGTGGACATTAAAGAACCTGTTAACCCCATTATGGTATTATCCTAAAGTCTGAAGTGCTAACAGCTTGCTCAGTTAATATGTGAAGGTGCCATGCCAACATATTGTTTGGAACAAAATTTGCAGGTAACCAAATATATAACATTCTCTGTATTGCAGTATCCTGCAATAGTAAAGCTAACATTAACATTATTGGTGACAGGTATCACCAATAATGTTAGCTTTACTATTGCAGGATACATCAACTGCAATACAGAGAATGTTATATATTTGGTTACCTGCAAATTTTGTTCCAAACAATATGTTGGCCGTACTATTCGCCCTCTTAAACATCGTATTACAGAACATATTGGCAGGTAGAATGAGGGAGGACAGAATCTGAAGTGGCCAAGCATATTTTAGAATGCCATGAGAGTAGGCTCTCATCTTTTGAGTTCCAAGGGATTGAAAGAGTTAGGCTTCCCTGGCGGGGGGGTGATATTATATCCCTCATCACCAAGCGAGAGGCTTATTGGATTTTTCACCTTGGAACTCGTGTCCCACACGGACTTAACTCTGAGTGGGACATTAGTCATATTTTTTATATATTTTTTTTATATATTGTTTGATATATTTTTTGACACTGATGTTTTCATTTCATTTTATAATTATAGATGTGTGTCTTCCACCATGGCATTCCCCCCTTTTTTTTTTTTTTAAGGTATACATATAAATACATTTTTTATGTATGTGTGCCTTTGTTTAAATATCCTGTGGCTACAGATCAGAGTTATATCTTTGTTTAGTATTGTTATATTTTCAATTGAATGTGCCTGATTGGGTCCTATGATGTATTGGTTTTGGATAGAGGAGGAGCTCATGACGGCTGATTCTTTTCCAATGGGGAATTCATACTGGCTTTTGAATTGTAATTTTAATTGAATTTTAACCAATCACCGTATAACTGAGGTTTTTTCAGTGACCCAGTTGCTTAAGTCTGTTGTCCATGAATAAACGCTAGATAGAGTGAAACATGTCGGGCTGATGAGCTCTCTGTTTGTCTGAATATGCCTCACGTTTCCCCTCTATCCGTTATTATACGTATATGTCTGGATGTTCGCTGTTTTAAGGATACCTTTAATAAAGCAAGTTGGATTTTACGCGTCTATGACTGTTACATTGTTGCTTGAGTGCAGTTCAACCTTTTGAGTTGGCCTCCATTAACCCCTGGATTAACAGAGGTATAGAGTTGGTAGCACTGCCTGTAGAGCTTCAGCAGCCTGTGACCTTCCTCTGGAGAGCTCAGTAGTCCTTGCAGAGATAAAATCACAACTCTGTGTATGTCGGCCTCAGGCAGTGTAGAGGATATATGCATATCTCCTCCTAATGGCTGCCCCAGGGTGTCCCAAACACAGCCGTAGAATTTGTGGTCACGTGACCATGTTGTATTTTATAGTATAGATATAGCATGTTTGTTTCTACAGCCCAAATGCATATCCTAACACTTATCTACATTAAATGTCATCTGACACTTTTCTGCAGAGAAACAACATCCAGCACTGTATGCATTTCCTTACACAGCAAAGATTGAGATACTACTTTTAATTCCCATTTCAAAAGCATTAATAAACAAATTAGAAAAGCATTGGGCCCAGGACTGAACCCTATGGCACACCACTTACAATTTTAGACCAACATGATAATGTTCCATATATAAGTCTCTGCTTTAATTTAACCAGTACTCTATCCATGATATCACCTTCCAAACTGAAGCCTTTGAATTCATGAGGTAACTTGTTTTGAGGCACTGTATCAAAGGCTTTAGCAAAATCCAAGCATACTGTTGGCACCTGAAGGTCCTGACAGGGCACGCAAATATCTTCCAATGGGTAGAGTATCTCACAAGGGAAAGCAGCAGTGGAGGAAGCAGGCAGCAAAGACAAGCATGCCACCTGCTGGACAGAGAACCAAGCTGCCTAATCAGGGGGCTATAGGGCTGATGGGCATGGAAGTGCATAGAGGGGGGAATGTCGGAAACTCTAGATAACTTAATTGAGGTGGAGGGAGGGAAGGCATCATTTTGCTTTTTTGTGGTTAGAGGGTGGCAGAAAATCTCTCTATATTATGCACGTATTAACATTTCCATTCAAATCTTGAGTATAATTTACACTTACTTATTATGCACAGGTGCTTATTATACCTAAAATTTTATGGTATATGTTGTTTTAACCACATTTTTATAAAATAAATATTTTTTGAGAAACTACCCTTTATATTAACCCCTTAAGGACCAGATGAATCAGTGGTGGTTTGCACTTAAGGACTAGAGCAATTTTTACATTTTTGAGTCTTTGGTCAGCCATATTTTCCATCTAATTGCTTTAGTGCACCCACACAAATTATGTACATATGTTTTAAGCATATATTGGGCTTCCGTTTGATACCACATTTATGTGGATACCCTATCTCTTAATTTGATTAAAATATAAAAAAAGAGGAAAACTATTTAAAAAAAAAACAAACTTTTTTCATACATTTTCATGATCTGTCCATTAAAAACAAAAAAACAAAAACAAATATATTAATTTGCTTCTCCTGAATATGGGAGTACCCCATATACCTAGTATTTCAATCCCTTTTTTCACATTTACAGGGCAAATATTAGAAGATGAACACCATTATTTCCAAGCTGTAATTTTTCAGTATTTGGCATGTGGGGATCATAGCTTATTTAACAGAGTCAGAACCACACAAAAGTATGTGGTTCTGAAAAGTAGATAACAGAGTAATTAGTCAGCAGAATTTTAGAGTTTTGAATGCAACTATTTTTACAGAAACCGAAAAAGAAGAAAACAGCACACAAGAGATCTAAGTGCAGTTTATTTTGACACAGCAAGACAAAATCACATGAATAGGTAAAAAGTGTTTAGGAAAAACAATAATGGCATAAAATTGGATATATAGTAATCCTTAAACCGGGCAGCTACCAATACTTCAAGGGGTAATAAAATAAGAAATAAAAAAACCTATGAACATAAAAACATTTAATATTTGCTAAATAGCGGATAATACCTGATCATAGAACTACCAAGATAAACTTGAGTTGATGTGGTACGAAATAACGTGTACACTAGGGGGACACCACAGAATAAGAAAAAAATGCAGCGTTTTTTACACATATATTTCAATGTTGCTGTGGATTTTAATCACAGGCTAGTTGTAGATGTTAAAAAAAATGCATTCATTAGTGTTTAGCTTCTTCTTCTGAGTATGTCAATACCCGCTATTCATAGGTTTGTCAGGGTTTGGGGGAGCTACATGACTCATTTCGGGCTGCTTAGCAGTGCTCCACTTTAAAATTTTTCCTCGAAAGTGTATATTTTTGAAACCTAGACAACCCAGGGTTTCATTCTAGGTGTAGTTTCATATTTTTCACAGAGACACTTTAACATCAATCCATCTCGCAATCTGCAGTAAACAAGAAAAAAACAGTGAATTTCAAGCACAGGATATTTGGAGATTTGTAAAAATGCATTGATTAGTGGTCAGCTACATCTTCTGAGTGTGGCAATGCTCCATATACATAGGTTTATCAGGGTTTTTGGGGAGCTACTGGGCCCAGTTGAGAACAAGTATGTTTCCATTTTCAGACTGCATTTTTATGGCTTGCTTAACTTTTGCCTTGTACCATTTGGGGCTGTTTGGCAATGCTGCAATTAAAATTTTACCCCCAAAATAGTGTATGGTTTAGAAAAGTAGACAACCCTGAGTTGCATTCTAGGTGCAGTTTGACATTTTTTTCGCTGCCACTTTACCATCAATCCCTCCCAAAACCTGTTGCTGTAGATTTCATGCACAGAATATTAAGAAACTTTTAAAAATTATTTGATTAATGTTCAGCTACATCTGTGTATAGAAATGCCCCATATGCATAGGTTTATCACAGTTTGGGGAGAGTTATTGGGACCAGTTGGGAACGTGCATGTTGGGAACGTGTGTTACATCTAAGGAGGGATGTGTTCTGAAAAATAAAAGACAGGATATTTCAGGGGTGAAAAAGTGGCCAAATAAAGTGGTCAAATAATAAAATTGTAACTTTTACAGCACTGCTGCATTGCACCTACATTATACTATTTGAAGCAGTGGCCAATGCAGAGACCAGGTTTTGAAGGGCAATCAGGACAGTAAAAGGTGGTGTATGTCTGTTTCCTCTTGCTGTAACACACTCTGCAGTGTTTATGTGGTTTTTACTTTTGGGTGGTTGGGGGATTTTAAAAAGATTGTGTCTTACATCAGGTCTCTGTGGTAAAGCTTGGGGTGTCCCTTGAAACAAAAAAAAAATCAAATGAAGTTGGAGCTGCAAAAATGTGCATTTAAAGGATTAACAATGATATATGAATTATAAACAATCTGCCTAATATACTGGACCCTACATTTCCTCATAGTATGGTAAGATTTTGCATAAGTTGATCGCATAGATCAACTCCCCATATGTTTTTTGTATGCTTTCTTAGTACCTCAGTTTTACCATGGACTGAGACTGGAACAGTTCCCTCATCATGCATGGTGGTCAGCATGTACAACTCCTTTTTGTCCCTAAACTTAATAGTCAGCACCTCCTGTTGGCACAAAGCTGAGGACGCCCCCTTTTTTAGCTTGGTATATATGAGTTGTTTGGGCAAATCATTGTAATTGCATCTAACATTGCCACAGACCACTGTGTCAAAACAAAAAATAAAAACCTACCCAAGCTATATAATTACCCTAAACCAAATGAAATTGCAAATACTATATATTTTTTTCTGTGCTTAACTCTAACCCTAAACCTTACCCTAACCCATGTAACTCTAATCCTACCTAAATTAACACTAACTACCCACCCAAACTATCTCATTAATTGATTATTAAATAAAATAATTTCATTAAAAAAGCACATAAAAGAAATTAAATTAAATTACAGAAACAAACTAAACCAAAAGGTTACTATTCCTATAATAAAACTATATATATAGTTAAAAAATATTTCTTTTGTATAAATCCCTATGCCTAAGCCTAATTCTAACCCTAAGCCTTACCCTAATACATGTATACCTTGAATCTTTCTAATTCAACAAAAACTACTATCTAAACTACCTAAATAACTAAAAAAAATCAATCAATTTCAATATTCAATATAAAAAAAGGAAATAAAAAAGGAGGTGGGGAAAAACCCACAAATCAGTAAATGCTAATCTGCAACAATTGATCACTGTGAATATGATCAAATGGGGAAAGATGATCAATTGATTACTGTGCTTACAGTGATCAAAGGGGGCAAATCATTTTTATATATATTTATTATATTTCAACAGGCTGGAACACTTTTTGGAACACTGGGAACACTTACAACAATGTCTCTCTGTTTCTCTTCTCCTCACGATCTGTGTGAGGAGGAGGGAGACAGAGAGAAGTGACAGGGGCAGTGTTTACAAATGCTACCACTGTCATATGGCTTCTAACATATGATTCGCTATTTTAGTGACCCACTTGTGCTAACAATGTCAACATTGGCTAAAACTAAGTAACAACCTTCCCCTTGCTCTCCCATTGCGCTCTCCGACAGTGATGGGAGAGATAACTCTTGCTGTGCCAGTACTGTCAGTGAGTCAATGCACAGACATTGATGGAGGCCCTGACATATCATCGGTCATTGAGTGATTATTGACACAGTGAGGCACTTTATGCTAATTATCTGTATGGTATGTAATTTAATTAGAAAGCTGTTAGAAAGGTCTCCATTGTATGGGCTTTGTCTACTTTTATTAATATCACAGTATGGTAATATTGGCCCAGCACAGAAACCGATTAGCATAAAGTGACACACTGTACCACAAAAGAAAAAGCTTAATTTCTCAAAAACTATTTATTTTACAGAAAAATTGCTTGTATGACACATACTATTTTGTCCAAAAATATAGCATCTTATTTGAAAAATAAATCCATTCTTTAGACATGTCAGTTTAAAATTCAAATGATATTGACATTTCCCTCTTTCACCCTCATTGTCTTTCTTTGTTTTTACTGGATTGTAAGACTAAGAATGTGTCATTATCACCGCAAAAAAATGCAGATACCACACAATTGTTGTGCTGTAACTAGATTGTACTGTTTTGCCAAGTATGAAGAGCACATTGAATACTAAATTGGTAGCTTGCTTCTAGAATGCACTTATAAGAACTTATTAAATCAGTATCTCCATCTCTTTCACAGTTTAGAGATGTAATTATTGATTTGATGGTGTCTGTTGTTGAATAGAAATGCTAATATTGCAGTTTAATGAATTGGCAGTTAAACATGAACTGTAACTCCAATGAATGACTTAAGAACTTCTGACAAGCCAGCACTATTCTTAACCTAGTCTAGTGTTTTCTAAGACATTATCTGCTATGTACACCAATCTGCAAAATAAAACTGACATTCTCCTAAAATGCTTGTCATTTTTGAAACAGTAATCTTTTTTCTGTCCACCTTTTGGTTAATATCAGAGGTTCTCTTCAAGGTAGTTAATGCATAAATACCAGGACAATCTGCTTCGCAACCAAGGGCATGAGGCATTCAGGGTACTTTCATCTTTTTGGTAGCTCTTTTCTCATCATCTTCCAGTATCTGCAGTTGATGCAGAGATGGTTGGGTTGCAGTAACCACAGACCTCTATGACATAATGGTCAAAACAGGAGCCCCTACTTTTCAATATAAAATTACATAAATTATCTTTGATTTAAATATTGCTTTTTTTATTTTAAAAACTTTATTAGGAAAATTGTAAATTATACAGTGAAGAAATGAGGGGAGAAGGTAATAGAAAGTTAACAGAATTACATCAATAAACATGGGTGAGAACAAATTAACAGCTAAAGGAAGAATACGGGACATAAGGGAACTTCAACGGCAGATAATACAAGGGCCTTGTAGAGCATATTATCAATATATTCAACAAGGAAAATCTGATGATTAGAAGGAGAGGGAAGAGAGGGGGAGGAGTGCACATGTTACACAATGGACTGATAATATTGCTGGTACCATCGGTACTGAAAATAGGGGAGTTAGGACAAGAGTTGTATGTATGTATGTATGTATCTTTATTTATATGGCGCCACACAGTGTACGCAGCGCCTTACAATAGACATATGTTACAATAAATAAGAGGGGATGAAATAAGTGCGACATTCATAGAAACAATGGGAGAGAGTTCCCTGCCCCAAGGAGCTTACAGTCTAAATGGATAAAGGGAGACATACAATGGGGTAAGAGGGTGTTAAGTGCTGAGATTACAAGTGCTGAGTTTGGCCAAAGGCAGTGCATGGTCCTAGTGCTCCAGAAGATAAGACTTCAGGGTAGACTTAAAGACAGAGGGGGATTTTTCTAGGCGTAAGGAGAGGGGTATGGAGTTCCATAGGTATGGAGCAGAAAGCGAGAAAGGTTTGAGACGGGAGAGGGCAGAGGGTGTGGATGGTGCAACAAGAAGTGCATTGTGTGCTGAGCGAAGGAGGCGGCCAGGAACATAATAGGAGATGAGGGAAGAGATGTAAGGAGGGGTAGCAGTGTGGAGAGCGTTAAAGGTGAGAAGAAGGACTTTGTAATTGATGCGCTGCTGAACTGGGAGCCATGACAGATGTCTGAGAATTATGTGGGCAGGTTCAGTTTTTGGGGAGAGTGTGGTGATTCGTGCAGCTGAGTTTAAAACAGATTGCATAGGTGAAAGATGAGTAGCAGGGAGGCCAGTTAGTAGGATATTGCAATAGTCTAAGCGGGACAGAATGAGAGCACGTATAAGAGTTTTAGTAGTTTGTTGGGAGAGGAACGGGCGGATTTTAGCAATGTTACGGAGAAAGAAGCGAGATGATCTAGCCACAGAGTTAATGTGAGGGGAGAAGGAAAGAGAGGAATCAAATATGGCCCCAAGGCAGCGTGCTGAGCTGACCGGATCAATATCAATTCCATCAACTGTAATGGTGAAGCTAGGGGTTCGGAAAGGTCTTGGTGGGAAGAATAGCAGTTCGGTTTTGGCCATGTTAATCTTCAGCTGACGCTGTGCCATCCAGGAGGAAATGGCCAAGAGGCAGTCTGAAATTTGCAGCTGGATTTGTGGTGAAAGATCAGGAGTGGAGATGTAAATTTGGGTATCGTCAGCATATAGATGGTATTTAAAGCCAAATGAACTAATAAGTTCACCCAATGAAAGAGTGTACAGTGAGAAAAGCAGAGGACCCAGAACGGAGCCTTGAGGCACCCCCACAGACAGAGGGACCGTGGAGGAGGTGTTATTGTTAGAGGACACAAAAAAGGAACGTTGTGAGAGATAGGAGGAGAGCCATGAAGCAGCTTGATTTCGGAAACCAAGACTGTGGAGAATTTGAGCAAGCAGAGAATGGTTAACTGTGTCAAAGGCAGAGGATAAATCGAGTAGTATAAGTATTGAAAACTGTCCTTTGGCTTTTGCAGTCTGGAGATCATTAGCCACCCTGCAGAGAGCGGTCTCAGTTGAATGACCGCACCGGAAACCAGACTGCATCGGATCCAAAAGACAGTTAGAGTTGAGGAATTTGGTTATTTGGGAGAAGACCAGGCGTTCTAGGAGTTTTGAGGTAAGTGGCAGAAGGGAGACAGGTCGATAGTTAGAGAGACAGGAGGGGTCGAGGTTAGTCTTTTTGAGCAGGGGTTTAATTTGGGCCTGTTTGAAGGAAGAAGGGAAGGTGCCTGTGGAGAGAGAAGTGTTGAAGATGTGTGTTAATATAGGTGTAAGGACTGGTGCAAGTGGTTTGAGTAAGTGGGAGGGCAAAGGGTCCAAGGAGCAGGTAGTGAGGTGGGTAGATAGGAGAAGTTGAGAAACTTCTTCCTCTGTTATTGGGGTAAAACTATCAAAGTATGATGAGGGGGGTTTGGGGAGAGAGAGTTCGGAGGCAGATGGAATAGTAGGAATCTGTTTTTGAATAGATTCCACCTTGTGCTTGAAGTGATCTGCAAAAGCTTGAGGTGAATGTATGGGGTGAGAGGAAGCAGTGGAAGGATGGAGCAAGGAGTCAAAGACTGCAAAGAGACGGCGCGGGTTTGATTTATTGTTGTGGATTAGTATGGTGTAGTATTCTTGTTTAGCTTTTGATAAAGCAGAATGCAGGCAGGACAGCATAAATTTGAAGTGGATGAAATCTGCATGTGAGCGAGATTTCCTCCAAAGGCGTTCAGCAGAACGAGTGCAGGAGCGTAGGAAGCGGGTGTGGGAGTTGAGCCAGGGTCGTGGATTGACTTGATGGCTCCGTTGTGGTTTCAGTGGGGCAAAGGAATCAATAGCAGAGGATAGAATGGAGTTGTAGGAGTTAACTAGAATGTCTGTGTCAGAGATGGCTAGCAAAGAGGAAAGATTGGAGTTAAGTGAGGAGCTCATCCCAGCAAGATCAAGTGAGCGGGTATCCCTTATAAATCTGTTGGTGGGAGGGATGGGGGAAGGGGCAGTGTGAGAAAGAGAGAAGGATATAATATGGTGGTCTGATAGAGGGAATGGGGAAACTGTGAGAGAGGAAAGGTCCAGACCCTTAGTAAAAACAAGATCGAGGCAGTGACCAGCTTTGTGAGTGGCACTGTTGGTCCACTGCTGGAGATCAAGGGAAGCGGTTAGATCTAGAAGACGGGAAGCCCAGGGGACAGAGGGGTTGTCAATATGACAGTTAAAATCACCCAGAATAAGGACAGGATTGTCAGTGGAGAGAAAGAAGGAGAGCCAGGATTCAAAATCTGAGAGAAAGTTTGAAGGAGAAGAGGAGTTAGTAGGTGGCCTGTATATTACAGCCACGCGCATAGACAGGGGGTAATAGAGCTGGATTGCGTGTACTTCAAATGAAGAAAAGTGCACACATGGTGGGATTGAGAGGGTCTGGAAGTGGCAGCGGGAGGAGAGAAGGAGACCTACCCCCCCACCTCGACCAGTGGATCGAGGGGTGTGTGAGAAGCAGAACCCTCCATGAGAGAGTGCAGCCTCCACAGCTGTGTCCTGTGCAGATAACCAAGTTTCTGTGAAGGCAAACAACTGCAGTGATTGCTCACAGAAACAATCATGAATGGTGGTTGTCTTATTAACTATGGAGCGGGTGTTCAACAGAGCACAGGAGAAGGGGAGAAAGGAGGGTGAATAAAGAGGAATGTTTATGAGATTTGAGGGGTTAGAACCCTCCAAGTTGTGGTGGGAGGAAATGGTGGGCCGTGGCTGATAGCAGGTGGGTATGGGGATTGGGCCGGGATTGGGAGCAATATCCCCTGCAGCAAGCAGAAGGATAAGACAAAGGGCAGAGATGTGGGAGTGGGATTTGTATTGGTGCTTAGGAATAGGGACTGCAGAGGTAGAAGGGGTTAAAATCTGGAGAAGTGTGTAGGAGCAGACAGGTGTGAAGGGGAGGAGAGAGGGAGAGATGTGTATGTAGTTTGTAAAGTCAAGGGGAGAGCGGAGGCTGACAAGAATCCTGGGGATCACTGAACATATAACAACAAAATAAATAGCAGATGTAAACATTGCAAGTCCAAATCTGATGCCAGAGAAGAAATGTCTTTGCTGATTATCTTCTTGCAGGTGCTCTTTACAGGTAATGCAGGATTTCTGGTGCCTTGTATTTTGCCTTGTGTGTTGTCCTCGTTGTTGAACTCAGTTGTTAAACTCTTGGAGGCACCAGACAAATATAGCTCCAGATGCACCAGGCACACAAGGGGTTAATATGTCAACAAGGCAGATGATACACTGTTCATACCCAGACAAATATAGCTCCAGACGCACCAGGCACACAAGGGGTTAATATGTCAACAAGGCAGATGATACACTGTTCATACCAGGCACACAAGGGGTTAATATGTCAACAAGGCAGATGATACACTGTTCATACCCAGACAAATATAGCTCCAGACGCACCAGGCACACAAGGGGTTAATATGTCAACAAGGCAGATGATACACTGTTCATACCCAGACAAATATAGCTCCAGACGCACCAGGCACACAAGGGGTTAATATGTCAACAAGGCAGATGATACACTGTTCATACCTGTGGATGAGAAGAGAAGAGAATGGGTCACCCAATAACTCAGTTGTTAAACTCTTGGAGGCACTTTAGAAGAGGGGCACTTAGGAAGAGGGGCACAAATGCTCTTCCCCCAGCAAAATGTGTGGGTGAGGGGAGAGAACAAAAATGGGGGGGTTGGTGGTTAAATTACAAATACCAGGAGGAGATGAGTATAGGGTAGGGTCCGAATAGGGTACATATGTGGCTTGGCAGGGTCAGCGAGGGTGCACCCAGAAGGGAAGAAGCATAAAAGTAAGCAGTGTAATTTGCACTGAGTCTATTCCTGTCAATACCAGAGATGTCATGAAGGAGGTGGTATGAGAGTATCTCATTGTAAGAAGTCTAGATGGTTGAGTCAATGAGAAATGGAGGTGGAGCGGTAGGAAATCCAGGGGGACCACATCTATTCAGAGGAGGTAAAGGAGGATATTGTGAGGGCATGACAGTGTTCCATAGAGATCAGGGAGTCCATATGTGAGAGCCAAGCAGAGATCAGGGAGAGTTGTGGACTAGCCAAAATAGGTGGATAACGGCTTTCTCGATGATCAGCATAGTCCTCAACTGATATAGGTCCAGAGAGAGGTAGAGGAGTGTACAGGAAGAGGCAGAACAGGGGGTCTCAGGGAGGAGAGATCTGAAAGATTGTTTGAATATGAGCTAGGATTTAGTCCAGAATCTTGTGATGACAGTGCAAGTCCACCACATGTGAAGCATCGTGCACTAGCATCTCCAACACAGGTCCGATTTGAAGGAAAAAATTTGTGCCAGCTCCATGGGCTGTTGTGACTCAACATCCTCGACTTGACGTGTGTCTACAGCAATGTTGTGGAGAAGGACACATGTCTGGATGATGTCACATGCTTTACCAGGTGCATATTGTAGAGCACCCCCTGAGTGATCCAGGTAATGAAACCTGGCTTTGAGCAAGCCAAAGGTGCGCTCTACAGCATTCCTGGTCCTGATGTGTGCCTTATTATAGCTCTCCTGCCCAGGTGTGTGGGGGACTGGCTATTGGTGTGAGCAGCCACGACTTGCACCCATAGCCGGCAACATCTGTGGACAGTGAGTGACATGGTGATATGAAAATGTGGATGATGTACTCCAGGTAAGTGTTTGCTGGTGTGTCTGTGGTTGGTGATGTGATTAGTTGTAATTGGTATGTACCTGTCAGGTGTGTGTGTGTATGTGTATGACGTTGTGAGGTGCATGTTGTGTCTCCATTGGCTGTTGATGTTGCATAGGTGAGCTTGATTTGTTTTGGAATTGACAGGTGTGCATATTGTGTTGTGTGTTAACTCCTGTTGTGGGGTTGCTGGGTTCTTGTTGTTTGTCACTTACTTGTTTGTATGGTCTATGCATTGTTGTTGTGTTTGCTTGGCTTTTCAGGAGTTAATTTTACCTTTGTATGCTTGGGTTATATACTTGTGTTGTTTGAGCTGCTGTTTCTTTGTTTTCTCTTTTGTCTTCTCTGACAATGGTTTTTACTATGTGTTGTGTTCTGTGCAGCTAGGAAAACTGGGTCTTAAATTTCTGCCAGAAAATGTTGCAATTTATAACGCATTTTACCTACTGCAAACATTTGCATGGCTTTGGAGATAGCTGTTGCATTTGTCTCAAAGGGTGATATTTTCTCGTCCGCTGGGTTTTCAGAACTGGTATAAGTTGTTCGTAGCACATACATCTGAATGGCTTACCGTGCTTTTAAAACCACCAAAAACAGTTTTTTCTGCCAACGATAACATTTGCATTGATGCCTTAGTTCTTGAAATATATCACAATGATAGGTAGTGTAACTACATTGGAGGACAAAGTGACATAATGAATTATACAGTGTTAAGTTTGCAAAGATGGATTTGTGGTGCAAAAATATATACTACATCCCCAAAGATGATGACTGGCATCTGTTGAACAATATGCTTTCCTGCCAGCGCACTTAGAATTTAGGATAAAATTTTGGTTATTAGTTTTGTAATAAGAGGACCAAAAAGTGAGTTTTGGACACAGCCTCAGACCAAGATAATTGTAGAAGTCAAGGAGAACCAAGTCCCAGTTAGCCTTTGTTATGATGGCTTGTCCCAGAACAGACAGCCCTTAGAATGGAACCTTGGGGAACCCCACATGTGACTCTCAGTGTGGGTGGAGGGCAGTCAGAAACAGACATATATTGTGTTGTGTATAGGTAGGACTGAAACCAGTTTAGAGTATGAATACCTAAATCTGAATTTTTTATGTTATGTATCAGAATATTATGGTCTACTGTATCAAAAGCCTTACTATAATCTAAGAAAACAGTGCCAGTTAAGTTAATCATGTTCTATACAACTTTGGATATCACTGCAGACTTTTGGGAAGGCAGTGACTATTGAATGATCTGGACAAAAACAAGATTAAAACTGGATAAGAAAGTTGAACAGCCTCAGAATTATGTAGGGGGTACTTAGTTTTTTGAGGCTGAGGAGGCGTCTCCTATTCTAAATGAGTATCCAAAGTAAAGATTAGGGTTAAAACCTAAGTGAGAGATGATGATTCTGATGTATCGAGTTTAGGTGGCTGTGGTAAGTGGACCTGCTGGAGTTGGGAGAAATGGACGATTGTCTGGTTTATCTTTGATAAGGGAGGCTAGGTGAAGAAGAGCTGTGAATGGACACCATTGTTCATTGGTTGCAAAATATGGAATGTGAGATCCTATACCTTATTGATCTGTTTTAGATCAAGGAAGATATAAGGTGCAGTGGTCTTTGTGAAAAAATGAGATGGCATTTCTGTAAAATCTGGGATGAATAAGAGCAAGCAGTAATTTTACCTGGTCTCAAAAAACAAAGAAGGCTAGGCGAATGGCAGTGGTGAAGATGGTGTTTGTGGTGGAATGGGTGAGATTGTAACTAATCTAATATTTTCCTGAACATCGGGCCTGTGATTGGTAAGGGGGTACTAGAGGAGTGGTAAGGGTGTTTAAATAAGCCTCTGAGAAACAGTTTGAAACTTTGATTGGAAAATAAGGATGGAGTATTGGGAAATATAAAAGCTAGATAGTGTTGTATGCCTGATAGACATAGCTTGATGTGATCCAGTCTAATACAAGGAATGGTTGGCAAAATGATTTGAAAGTGAGAATGATGGATGGAGTAAATTGGTGGGAGGGGTTGTTTGGGTAATGACATGTAGGAAAGATGGTATACATCCAAGAGTTCTTCAGGAACTCTGTGCAAAACCCCCCTTTTTACTCTTTAAAGATTCTCTCACCACAGGTTCAGTGCCACAATATTGGCGTTAAGCCAATGTAGTGCCTTTGTTTAGGGAGGGAAGGGTACTAAAACAGAACCTGGGAATTATAGACCAGTGAGTTTGACCTCTCTAATGGGAAAACTGCTAGAAGGGATAATAAGGGATTATATTCAGGATTACATGTCAAAAACTAAGATTATTAGCAGGAATTAACATGGCTTTATGAGGAATAGATCATGCCAAACTAATCTTTTCAGCTTCTATGAAGAAGTAAGTAGTAACCTCGATAATGGCAAGGCAGTTGATGTAGTAATGCAAAGGCATTTGAGACAGTGCTACACAGGAGGATGGAGTATAAAATAAGGAAACTGGGACTGGGGGATAACCTTTGGAATTGAATAGAAAACTGGTTGAAGGTGTGTGTTTTTGTAAATGGACAATTCTCCAATACAGTTTAAATTCAGAGTGGAGTACCTCAGGGTTTAGTACTTGGGCCACTGCTTTTTAACACACACACACACACACACACACACACACACACACACACACATATATATGTACACATATATGGATATAGAAATAGAAAGCAAAATATCAATATTTGCAGATGAGACTAAATTATGTTGGGTAATAATTTTAGAAGAATATATTTGTTCTCTACAGAGGAATTTACATAAAATGGCAGACTGGGCAAATAAATGGAATATGAAGTTTAATGTGGGAAAAAAATACCAAAGCTACTTATGGACTTTTGGAATCATTTTATGGGACTCATTGCTAGAGAGAGACCTGGGAATCCTTGTAAACTGCAAACTTGGAAACAGCGATCAGTGTCAAATAGCAGTAGCAAAAGCAAACAAAATCCTGTCTTGCATAAAAAGAGGTATTGAAGCGAGAGTGGATAACATAATTTTGACATATGTAGTGCAGTTTTGGGCACAAGTTCTGAAAAAGGATATTCTAGAACTGGAGAAAGTAAAGAGAAGAGTAACAAAATGGAAAGGGAATGGAGGACTTGGCATATGAGGAACGACTAGACAAACTTGGTTTATTTACTCTAAAGAAAAGATGACTAAGAGGAAATCTTATCACATTGTACAAGTATGTGAGAGGTCACTACAGGGATCTCTCTGGTGAGCTGTTCATTCCAAGGCCTGACCAAATAACCAGGAGCCACCCCTTGAGATTAGCAGAAAGGAGGTTTTGACTTCAGCAGTGGAAGGGATTTTTTTACAGTAAGGTCTGTTAAATTGTGGAATTCCTTGCCAAAGGATGTGGTTATGGCAAACACAATGGAGACATTTAAGAGAAGATTAGATACATTTCTTTCAAAAAGGAACAAACAGGGTTACACTGTGTATTAGTAGGAAAACAGGAATTTCTGATAAATACTGTCTGGCGAGGCTGACAAAAGGGAGAGGAGGTGAGAAATAAAGGATTGGCCCAATGGGATGATTCGCATTGCGAAAATCAGGTGACGTAAAAGGGACTTAATGTTGAGTTCAGGTGAAGGACTCGGGTAGAATATGAATCTATGAGGGATTGGATTCGAAGGAGTTTGTCTATTGGCAGTCTGGCTTAGAATCTCTCTGAATCAAGTAGTATGTTGAGAAATTCGATGGTGGTAGATTGACTATTTGTTTTGTCTACTGCTACTGGAATGTGCAGTTCTTGAAATAAGGATAAGAGTTTTTGCAAACTGGTGGGGAGGGGGAGTCATGATGTTCTAGGAGTATGTTAAACCCCGTTTGAATGGTAGTAAATCCTTTGATTGGCAGAGAGATGGAGCAAGTCATGAAATAAGTAGATCTCATTTTAATTCAGCATGATGACAGGCTTTTACAGGAAGCTAAACAAAAAAGAGAGTGAAGGCACACACTTCTAAGTGCAGACTGCTTAAAAGTTCAATGGCTTTGACACCGCCACACACTTGCACACTTGTTTTCTCCTCCTTCACCGTGATATGGATCACCTTTGTATTAGGTTAAATTGCACCCACCTTTTTGATAGACTATATCCTGCCTCTAAGTGCGTGCACTTATACAAAATAACCCCCAGTAGTGGTATACTTCGGTGCTGCCTCCCCATCTGTTCCGTGACTCGTAGATGGTTCCAATTGGTGCTTTCAATGTCTTTGAGATCCCCAAGACATCACCCTCTATCTAGGGTAATCTCACCTTAAATGTGAACCTCTCTATTCACTGGAACAAATATAGGGTCCTGAACAATAATTGGATGTATATTCATATAGGTGATAAACTCCAAATGTTTATTAAAAATAAAATAAAAGTAGCAATATATCGCCTATACTATTTTAAAAAAACACCTCCAAAATGAGGAATATGGTGTATGTATAAATACAGCACTCACTATTAGAATGCAACAAATAGTTGTACTCCCAAACCCCTATATTTGTTCCAGTGAATAGAGAGGTTCATATTTAAGGTGAGATTACCCCAGATAGAGGGGGACGTCTTGGAGATCTCAAAGACGTTGAAAGCGCCATCTAAGAGTCACGGAACAGATGGGGAGGCAGCACAGAAGTATACCACTACTGGCGGTTATCCAGTATAAGCGCACATACCTAGAGGCAGGATATTGTCTCTCAAAGAGGTGAGTACAATTTAACTTAATACAAAGGTGTTCCATAACACAGTGAAGGAGGAGAAAATAAGTGTGCAATATCACGGTGTAGGTGCCAAAGCCATTGAACTTTTAAGCAGTCTGCACTTAGAAGTGTGCGCCTTTTCTCTATTTTTTGTTTTCTATACATGTTGGGTGGAGAACCTGTGCGGAGGTTTGTAAGAGAGTTGTAGCAACATCAAGTTGGATTTGCATTTGGGATTTCTTCAGTATATAAGAGACGTTATCTGATTCATTGAACATATTGTATCTTTATTTTTTTATATATTATATTGTATATGTTGTGTATATTTTACATATATTAGCACCCAAGGAAGATAGTGGTGGTGTTTTACAGGAAGCTGAACACGGTAAGTGGTCATCACAAAAATAGAATATACATTTGTAATCCGTTTATATTTGTTCATAAATGGATCTCTAAACTGTGGAGCCACAGTGCAGGGCCTATAATTTTAAGTCATTTGCTACTAGCCAGACCTGAAAAGTTACTCGCCACTGCAAGCCAAAACATACCCACCAGGGCTGAATTTCTACTCACCAGGGCTAAATTTTCACTCGCCATTGGCTAGTGGCGAGTGGAAATTTTAAGCCCTGGCCACATTACATCATGAATATGTAATTAGCTATATCTATATAAATTATGTGCTATGCTGCTATGAATATAAGGGCTACTAAAATGATGACTGATTTACAGGACAAGAAATATCAGGATAGAGTAAATGATCTGAACATGTATAGCTTGGAGGAGAGACGAGAGAGAGGGGATATGAAAGAAACATTCAAATACATGAAGGGATTCAACAAAATGCAGGAGGGAAGTACATTTCAAAGGAGTAAAAATGTTAGTTTTACTTCACTGAGAGGGTAGTAGTTAAGTGGAATAGCCTACCAGCAGAAGTGGTAGTTAATACAGTGACATAATTTAAAGGGGAACTATCAGCCCTATACAAGTTTAGCTTATTTTAATCCTTATCTAGCGATAAGCTTAAAGGGGTAGTAATACTTAAAATGTAAAAAAAAATATGTTGTACGGTTTATACCCCTGAGTAAAAAAGAGTACTCCCACTGCTGAAAGGTGTTTTATTCAAAAGTTATTACAGCTCAAAGCTGAATTTTTTAGGTGCAGTATCACAGTGGACTGAAATTGTAAAGTGGTGCTGTTGCTACACCATCCTATGGAGATTTATGGTCTATGGACAAGAGCTGTCCATAGGATGGTGTAACAACAGCATCACTGTACAATTTCAAGCCACTGTGATATTGCACCCATAAAATTCAAATTTGAGCTGTAATAAGTATTGAATAAAACAACTTTCAGCAGTGAGCATCCCCTTTTTTTTACTCAGGGGGGATAAACACTACAATATATATTTTTTACTATTAAGAATTACTAGCCCGTTAAATCATTATGTTATTTATGTTTAAAAAAGCATGCTGTGGCAAAATCTACATTGTTAAAAAAGAGCCTGTGCTTTAGTTCCGGATAGACTGCATTTATAGCTCTGTACCGCAGTCTGTCAATTTTTTCTGTTCCTCCCCAAACATGGTCGTCTTCCAACCTCCTCCGATGACGGAAGAGTTATCAATGTAAGCTGGTTGGAATGCGACCATGCTTGGGGAGGGAACAGAAGAAGATTGAGAGACTGTGGTGCAGAGCTGTAACTGCAGTCTGTCCAGAAGTAAAGCACAGGCTTGTTTTCAACAATGCAGATTTCACCAAAGCATGCTTTTTTTAAACAAAAATAACAAACTATTTAAGCTATTCGCTAAGCAAGGATTAAAATAAAGTAAACTTGTATAGGGGTGATAGATCCCCTTTAAGCATGCATGGGATAGGCATAAGGCTGTCCTGAACATAAGATAAGACCAAGGACCAAATAACGTTTGAGGTTTTTACAGTAGGAAAATGGGTAGATTAGATGGGCCAAATGGTTCCTATATGCCATCAAATTCTCTGTTTCTGTCAATAAATGGAATTGAAACATTAGGTCAGGGAGGAGACCCTTGGCTATTCTTAACTAACTATGACAGCTAGAGGTTAGCATTACAGCTGGCTTAGTTTATTACAAATGGTTTGTTAATATAATTAAAAAGACAGATCTTAGTCAGAGCTAACAAAGTAAGAAGTTGAGGTAATGTATGGCAGCAGGACAGTTGCAATGGTTTTGTAGAAGCCAACATAATGTGTCTGCAAATGTATCAAATAGCTTAGGGCTACTCTTTGAACTGAATGTCAACCTGATTGTGAAATAATACTGGAAGGAGCTTAAAAGCATTGGATATGTTGGTCTTTGACAACCAACAGTTGGGACGGGCTTGTCTGATCAGGGCGATGGTGTTGTCAATACTAGAATATCAGAGGGAGTAAGCTTCCAAGAGAATCAGGGAGTTGACACTGGGAATGGGGGAGGAGTATGGAGCTGTAAAATCTATAATTAGTCTCTTTTTGAGGGATCATTTTCTAGTGGCTATTCCTATTGGATTAATACGCCAGATTGGGAAGGTGTGGAGGTGGGGTTGGAGAAGAGACTTAAGAGGAAACCTTTCCCATATTCATGTCCAACAGGGATGTAACTACCTCTGGTTAATTTAGAGCTAATCTAAGGTTCTGGCATTCCAAAGATATAGATGGACTGGCTGTGAGTTCATTATCTACGTTGCTCCAATCTGTAGTAAAGTTAAACTGGGCTAGGGCTACTGCTGTTAGTGGAAAATGAACTAGTCGAAGAAATAGTGGCCACTGTATTTTTATTACAAGTATACTATAGCATACAAATAGTGGTCCATTTCCTGACGTCTGTGGGGCAGGCAGAACAAAGGATGTCCATATGTGTGCTAATGCTAGAATAAATTCCAGGATGGAAAGATGTTTAGATAACCTGGGAGCCTTGGTTTTTAAGAAAATGTCTCCGTAACTCATGGTCTTCTGCTGTGCCAAATCTTGAGAAGCTATGAGTAATGCTATTAAATTAACATCCTTCCCCATCTGTGTTGTCCCTCTGGATGTGTTGAGGGACCATATGTGCAGCTGGTATATGTGGGGAAGACATAGAAGAAGTACCTGAAGCTTGAGAGACTTTGGGGGCTTCAGAGGCATGTTTGAGGGCAGACAGCCTGCCTTGCATATCTGAGACTGCAGATTTTAAATTGGTTAGAAGGTGGGTAATATGGGCTAAATGATGTGAGGGAGTGGAAGGGGGGACTGGGGTAGATATAGGGATTGAGAAAAGAAGGCTGACGAGCTCTACTTTCCTTGCAGAGACTGAGAAGGGGATTTGGTGACAATTTAGCCTGGCCATCAATTTTGAGACAAGGGCGTGAGGGTCTGGGAGTTTTGGGGACTTCAGCGGATGACCCTTCAAAATCAGAGGGGACCAGTCGATCTGGCGTATCCAGAGGGAGAAGATGTGAAGGGAGGAAAATACTTAAGCATGAAGGGATTATGGAATCTATGTGACTAAGGAATTCAAGAGTTGTGAATAGGAGTTGTGACGAACTAAAACTTGGAGTGGTGAATGGACATTGAAAGACACATTGTGTCTTTGAGAAGTCCAATGGGGGTCTGATGAACATGCCAAAGTATAAGGTAGTGAAAACGTGGAATAACCATGCTGGTTGAGAATGTGAAGAATGAGGTATAGCGTGGATGACTGGTTGACTGGTGGAGAGGATATTGCTACTTTGTTGTTAGGTAAGGAGATAATCTGCGGCTACTCTGAAGAGTTAGGTGGAAAAAGGTAAGGCATGTAGAGGATACCATCTGTCTCTACAAAGAGGTAAGGCATGGAGGGATACCTTTGGCCTCTTCAAAGAGGTAAGGCATGAAAGGGATACCTTCGTCCTGTACGAAGAGGTAAGATGTGGAGGGCAGACCTTCGGCCCCTTTTAAGAGGTAAGGCATAGATGGGATACTTTTGGTCTCTAAGAAGAGGTTAGGCATGGAAGGGATGTGTGTGGGGGTGCCTTCGCTTCTACAAAGAGGTAAGGCATGGACCGGGGAAAGGGGTAAGTTGAGAAGAGGATAATAATGGCTTCAACTAAGGTGTGAAATGATTATTTCCAAGTTTTTTTAGGTTTTTTTTGGCGGCCTTAGCAGCAGTAAGGTGGGGTGGTGAATGATGGGGATAGGTAACACGTAAGGAACTGGTGGTTGCATGCGGCCAAGTGTACATATAAATTAGAGGTGTGTGACTAGTGGATTTTAACTAGAGGGGGACAATGTGCAAGGAGGGGAGAGAAGGATAAGAGGATAGGAGAAAAAACAAAAGAAATTAACACAGAGTATGCAGAACAGAACACGATGAACAGCTGAAATATGCTGAAAGAGAGAAAACTGGTGATTTTTTTTTTTAGAGCAATGGGGACATAATTAACAGCATTGAATGAGTTAAAATTAATTGAGACACAAAGAGAAGCGAGCAAGAGAGAAAATGGTTAAATGGTGGCTTAAAAACTGAAGGAGAAACTTACTTAGTTGGAATACACAAGATCCTGACTGGAGCAAGGAGGTGCTGTTGGTAGTGGGACGGCTGAAGGCCTTGGTGGCCTGGGCAGAGGAAAAGAACCATGTTAGCCAGAAAGTGCATCATAAGGTAAGGGATGTAAGGGATGAAGGAAGGTGGAGAGGCAACAAAGTGAAAAGGAGTTGGGAATGGAAAACAGAAGGGGAAGGGCTGCAGTCCAAATACTGGAGCAGGATATTTAATACAAATAAGAAATGAAACTTACGAGGAAGCAAAATGGTAGACAGAGGAGCATGGCTGTTGGATGAGCTACACTTTATAGAAAGTGTGGACCATAGCTTAGGACCACTGGTGACAGAGTGAGCCCAGTGGGAGGATTTGCTGCCTGGTATTTGAAAGCTTAGAGCCCCTTCCACAAATACAGGCCAAGTCTTATAATGATGCTACCCCTGGATCCTGCGTAAGAAAAAGATGAGTTTTGCTCCTCTTTGTGTACATAGCTGGCATCTGGCATCTATGGCAGGTACAAGCAGTAATGCCTGTATAGTCCTATATTGCCCATATGTTTGCCCATTTAGATGCACAAAGAGCTTTGTATGTTAAGCAGACACAGGAACTTTTACAAATGTCTCCACAGAAATAGCTGCAGCATTATATTTGTACAACTCCCTCAATGTTTTCTTCAGCGTAATGCAGGCCCCAAGCTTTATCTTTATTTTTACTATACACTCTTGTATAATAATTCATGCAGATGCTGCCTTCTTACTCCAAGAACACATGGTCCTTGGCGGTGACTCCATCAGCATTTAATTGCAGTTATTTATTTATTGCTTCACTTGCTGATGGTTCCTTAATGAAGAATTATTGACTGCCAAGATGAGAGAGCCTGAGGGAAATATGCTATTTCTCATGCAACACTTAAACCTGAATTCTGGAGTCATTGTACAACCTATGTTTTTTTGTTGTTTTTTTTTAAGATCTCTAGGTATATATGGCTTTTCCTTGTCAGAGGTATTTTGATGGTTGGGTGCAGCTGACCCTTGAGCTGGGGTGGCCACATCTCACCTTTAACACCTTCGATGCCAGTGATGTCTGCAAAGCATTGCGAAGCAAAGGTGTCTGGCATCTAAGCGGTGAATACAAGAACCTTGCAAAAAAAATACAAAAAACTGTATACTGCAGAAATGCATTTTTATCAATATTGCCCACAGAACATATATACAGTACTGTGCAAAAGTCTTAGGCAGGTGTGAAAAAATGCTGTAAAGTAAGAATGCTTTCAAAAATCAAATCAATATTTGGTGTGACCACCCTTTGTCTTCAAAACAGCATTAAAGGAGCAGTAAACTTTTTTTTTATGAAAACATTTATTTTATAGAGCATTTCCTGCTAAATAAAAGAAGGTAACTCCCACTGCTGTCAGATGTTTTATTCAAAATGTATAGCAGTTCAGGAAGTGAATTTACTGTGAATACTTCCTGATAGTTCTAACTGACAGGAAGTGACAGGCAATTTCTATCACATTCTATGGAGAACTGTATGTCTCTAACTTTTCTGACTTTCCTCTCCATTAGAATATAACAGGAATTCTAATTAGAATTTGACCACTAGAGGGCACTGCTAATGTAAAAAACATGGGTTTAAACTGTAATAACTCTGGAAATATAAATCTCTTGGCAGTGGGAGTACCCTTATTTTACTCAATAGGAAAACCCTACAATATATATTTTTTCATAAAATAGGTTTACTGCTCCTTTAATTCTTTATGTACAAAATCAGAGATTTTGAAGGCATAAAGGGCTTGATTCTTTAACCAGCACTAAAAAAAATCAAACAGGCGTTGTGTTTTTTAAGTCAGGTTTTTGTATCCTATTACCCAACTCGTGAAAACAAAATCAGCGGTAATTATACGCACTGCCAGTATAAAAAAAAAAAGCTCATAGGAAACAGCTAAAAACAAGGTGCAAGTAGCATTCTAATACCCACACTCAGTATTACCGCCTGTTTTGTGGTTACATTTTCTGTCGGTAATCCTGCTCCTTAGAGTTGAGGTGTAGAAGCCACATCGTTGTTCGAAGAAAAGTAGTGCAGAATACAGTATACATCATAGAAATCTGACACAGAGTGCCCCCTTTGACATATTAACCCCCCCCTTGAAATTCAAATTATAGTGCTTACTTTAACCATTTTAATTCAACAAATATTGTTCACATTTGGCATTTGACTTACAGTGCTCCCATTACTTTCTTTATCCAGTTAAATTCAACATTATTCCTCTACATTTTTTTCGACATGCCCTCATTGTATTTGTATTGCATGATTAACCCTATGAGTACCAGAGAGGTAGCAACGCATTGCAAGGGTTAATAGGCAAAAAGGTAAAAAGTTTATTTTTAATTGTATTTCTATTGTAGTTTAAAAAAAAAAAAACTTTAGACCTCAAGGGGAAGATCAGGACCCATTCTGACACCCCCTAGCATTGATCACCTATCCAGTAGGATAGGTGATCAATGCTGGCGAAAATTGCTTGCATTTTTCATAAAGCCCATATAACATGTGTCACATATATTACATGGGCTGTCTTCTTTTTTTTTGTTAAATTTATTTTAAATGTATTGTTCAGACACCAAGGGGGGACACCAAGACCCCTCATGACACCTCCCTAACATGGATCACCTATTCAGAAGGATAGGGAATTCATTGGGCAACTTTTTTTAATAAAATAGGTTATATGCACTTTTTATTAATGTATAATGATTCAGACCTTGAGGGGGAACCAGGACCCCTCTTGATAACCCCCTATCATGGATCATCTATCCAGAAGGATAGATAATCCATGTGGTGAAAATGAAGGCATTTCCTGCCTTCCTTAGTACTGGAGCAGCTGTATAAGCTGCTGCAGTTCAAGAGCTTGAATGAATGAACCCTGTCCCCCTCAAGGTCTGAACAATACATTTAAAATACATTTAACAAAAAAAAAGAAGAAGAAACCCATATAACATATGTGACACATATGTTATATGGGCTTTATTAAAAAATACACAAATATATTCTGGTGCTTCCTCCAGTGAGTTTATAGTTGAAATCAAAAAATATACAATTCTTATAGAATTAAGACAATATATCTCTTATAATAGAGTATACCCAAATACAATCTGTTTAATTAGAACAATATATATTTTATTTTAGATTATATTTAGGTATATTCTGTTATAAGAGATATATTACCACTCTGCCTCAAACAAAAGGTTTTTAACTTGTGTGTTCTTCCAGTCCTTACATATGAAACATGGAAACTGAATTCCAAAGCCATAAAAAAACTTAAGGTTACACAGAGAAGTATGGAGCAGAAAATTCTAAGCATAACAAAAAGATACTGAAAAACACGTGCATGGATTCATCAGCAAACAAAGGCCTATGATGTAATTGAAGGAGTGAAGCTCCTGAAATGGAAATGGGCAGGCCACATAGCAAGAATATCTGATGGTAGATAGACCAAACATATTTTGGAATGGATCCCACATGATACTAAATGCCCAAGAAAAAGATCAAAGACAAGAAGGGTAGATGAAATAACCAAATTTGTTGGTACACAGTGGCAACAAAAGGCACGGGACTGAAGTTGTTGGAGTCTTGCTGAGGAGGCCTTCATCCTGCAGTGGATCAACAATGGTTGAAGATGATGATGATGGTTTATATATATATATATATATATATATATATATATATATATATATATATATAATCTGTGTGTGTAACTGTGTATTTATGAAAGAATGTTTTCTTGAACAAGTTATCCTGTCCTTCCTTTATTTACTGCTTACAGCAGATTTTTTATTTTAGGCAGATGGCCATAATCACTTACTCTACATTAGATGTATGGTGTAGTCACCAGAAGAAGCACTGTGCTATTTTATTTGTTTTACTGTTGTTCGTATGCCAAAATAAATAGTTTGGCTATATGGAACTACGTTGGAGCCCACCGCTGATCCAGTCAAATGTAAATAAGATTTCCATACCTGTGTTAGTGTACTACTAAATGGTCACATATAAATCCTATGGAAATCTTAAGTGGTAGCTTAGCACCAATCAGGACTTGTCTGACAGCCATAGTAATTGCTTCATGAGGATTATGGTGTGTAAGCTGCTAACATGGAAAGTAATTAGAATGATGCTGTTGCTAAGAAGCGTGATCTCACTGAAGAGTAGAGTCAAGGTAGGTTGCCAATGGTTGAATTACAGAATGTATAGCAGAAATAATTGGTCTCCCTGATGGTTGTTGTGTGGATTTTAGGCAATATATAGATGACTGGAACTATATGTGAAATACTGAAATAAGTTGTGGTCTATCCAGTTATTCTGTAGTGCTACCTCAAGTTCCATCTATAATTGCCTTAAATTGAATAGCAGGGTCAGTTGTCAACTGCAGAGAAAGCAATTATTGTAATATCCATAATAACAATTATTCCTCCTTTGTCAACTGGACGGATGATAATGTTGTTATCCTTAGTAAGGGGTTTGTTGGCTGCACTCTCAGGTTTAGTAAGATTCATGCTTAACCTTTTAGAGATTGCCATTTTCTTTGTAGTTCATACTGGCAGGGTCAACAAATCCTTTAGGACGTAACTCCTGAGGTTGGGTCTCACTCTTTATCCTTAACGTGCCAGGACCGTACATAAAAGTTTCCAAAAGTATATGCCTTCACTTTTAATACTGTTTATTGGCATATCAACACATAGATGCATAGTTTAATGTTAAGAATGAGAAATTATGACAGAATATTAGCCTAAATTAGTAAGAGATTAAATGTAGAAAAACAGTTTATTAACTGTCACACCTTCTTCACCTGGTTATGGTTACGTCTCTCTTGGGCTAGCTTGTTATCTATTGGTTGTTGGGACTAGCTGAGACCAAATAACTGTACCATGAGGAGAAATAAAAATTCCCATTAATATAACTGGGGCATTTAACCCCTTGAAAACTAGAGAGGTCTCCACTCCTTTGCTTCTCAATGCAGTGAAGACCTCTCTAGTATTCAAGGGGTTTAAAGCACCATTAAATGGTCAGTAATGCCCATATTTAACTTTATTTAATATTGTAGAGGTTATAAAAATAAAGTATTTGGAGAAAGTGCCATCACCACTAAAGTTTCGCTTTTCCTGCTGTTAGCAGGATTCGAGTCGGCTAATTCAAGGAGCCTTTTCAGCAGAGAAGAAATCTCGTTATTTAAAAAGAACTACTTCAATGGAACGGTCTACAAAGTGTGCTTGCAAACCAGGCACACTTGGTAGACTGTTCCAACGAAGTAATTATTTTTAAATAGCGCAATTTCGGCTCTGCTGCAGAGCCTCTGACTGGTCCTAGGACCGGGATCTCCTGCTGTCAGCAGAGTGTTGACATCAGGAGAAGGGGAGGGGAAGGGGAAATTTAGTGGTGAATAGCTCTCAAACCATAAGGGTTTGAGAGATGGCACTTTCTCCAAATTCTTTATTTTTGTAACCTCTACAATATTAAATATTAAAAGTTAAATATGGGCATTACTGACCCTTTAAATCATTAGTGGTATGTTCCAGAACACCACTTACAGAAGGTCTGTGTCTATGAGAGAAAAAAGACCATACACTCAATGCAATTGAATAGCTATACAACAATACAACTTAATTGTTTATCCTTACTTTCATGTCATATACACAATTGTTTCCTATGATAAAATAGAAACAAATGTAATCAGTCAGGATTTGTTTCATATTACTTCTTTACTGAAATGAGGCCATTGCTGTTGTCTCAATTAATTAAATATAAATATGAATTTCTCATTAAGAAAAATACATAAGTTATTAAAAGGTATAGTAACCTTTAATTTTGACTTTACATAATCTTCAAGTGCAAATGTATACTATTGATATGGTTTTATCAATTTGTTTTTATCACTGTCGCCAATTTTTTCATAGCAGGGGGATTTCATAGCAAGGATAGTGATACAAAGTAAAAAATATTACAACTGAGTGCTGCAGGTATTGGGTTACATTGTATCAATATCCTGCTTTTATGATCAGCAGACCAGAAACACAGATCCAGGGAGCTTATCGTCATGGATATCAATTTCATATAGGTGAAGGTGAAATAGAAATAAACATTTTTACAGGCAAGTTGACTGAACATATTATGCTCTTGCTGCATATGTAATTCAAAGAAAGGCTACTTTCCCTTTAAATTAAATTATGCAGTTTTAGAACCAGAGGTCACACTACAGTGCCAGCTTCTAAATAGGAAAAAGTTTAACAAAACTTTCTTTGTACAGGCCCTAATGAATGTCGCTAGATGTATAATGAGCAAATATGCAGTGGAGTGCATTAGTATGCACAGGATGGAAACTTCTTACTAGAAACATTATGTCAGCAACTTGGCTGTATCTGTAAAAAGAAATAAATGATAATACTTTATCAGGTTTAAAATGTGTTTTATGTGAATAAACACATCTCCAAGATAAAAAAAAAAAAGAACAGATTTCAACATTGCTTGGATTGTGGATTTGGGAACGGCCCAAAATCATGTGGCTAAAGTTCTTATGCTTAGTAAAAAATGTGTATGTGTGTGCGGGGGGGTTTAAATCAGTGATTATTTTCAAAGCAGCAATAAAGAGTTACAACAGGGAAATATATCTAGTATATAACTTTGTATTGGAGCCTTTATCATTTTAGTGCCAGGGGGTGTCCAATGCATTGCTTCATAATGCTTCTCTTTAACATTTGGATGCTAACGATATCACCAATACATTGGAAAGTGATGTGCTGGAGACATTGCTAGCATCCAAGGGATGAACCTCTTCTATAAAAGGAGAAGAGTCTAGTATAATGAATATCACCCCCACCTAGCGTGTAGTACGTTTTTGATTTCTTTGACCTTCCTCTGTTAATGCTTCAATGACCACTAGATCAATAAAACAAAACTGCTGTGTAAATGATCATATTTAAATGCTTGTTGCCTATGCTTTATTAACTAGGCTGGTGGTTCTCTAATTTTATTGCTCAAAGAACCCCTACACACACAGTTTCAGGTTACACTTAACTTCTTATAAGTCATTTCACAGTAGTATCATGAAAGAGACATATAATGTAATGTATATACCTACAGTAAATTACAACTCTTAGGTGCCATAATCTGAATGCAGAGCAAAAATTAGTTATAGCTCATAAATTCCATGTATTTAAATTTACCTTTCACTGTATAAAGAGTATGTTGTGTGTGGAGGTGACTGCATGCATGAGTGTCTTAGCAATAAAAGACAGTGACTGTACATCACATCACTAAGTGCTTACACACCTACCCAACAAGCTCTACCAGTAATAGTTTTCAGATCAAAACCCCATGTTAAAGGAGCAGTAACGTTATAAGGTTTTCCTTCATGAGTAAAAGAAGGTACTCCCTCTGCCTGAAGGTGTTTCACATAGAAATTATATATTGTTTTGGGAATAGAATTAGGTTCCTTTTGGTCCCAAATGTACATATACAGTAATGTGCAAAAGTTTTAGGAAGGTGTGAAAAATGCTGTAAAGTAAGAATGTTTTCAAAAATAGACATGTTAATGGTTTATTTTTATCAATTAACAAAATACATAGTGAGTGAACTGAAGAAAAATATTAATCAAATCAATATTTGGTGTGAGTACCCTTTTCCTTCAAAACAGCATCAATTCTTCTAGGTACACTTGCACAGTTTGTTAAGGAATTCAGCAGGGAGGTTGTTCCAAACATCTTTGAGAAGTAACCACAGTTCTGTGGGATTTAGTCAGCCTCAGTTGCTTCTCTCTCTTCATGTAATCACAGACAGACTCAATGATGTTGAGATCAGGCCTCTGTGGGGGCCATACCATCACTTCCAGGACTCCTTGCTCTTCTTTACACTGAAGATAGTTCTTAATGATTTTGGCTGTATGTTTTGGGTCGTTGTCATGCTGCAGAATAAATCTGGGGCCAAACAGATGCCTCCCTGATGGTACTGCATGATGCATAAGTATATGATTGTACTTCTCAGCATTGAGTAGACCATTTATTCTGAAGAATCCCCAACTCCATTTGCAAAAATGCAGCCCAAACTTGCAAGAAACCTCCACCATTCTTCACTGTTGCCTCAGACACTCATTGTTGTACAGCTCTCCAGCCCTTCTGTGAACAAACTGCCTTCTGCTACAGCCAAATATTTTAAATTTTGACTCATCAGTACAGAGCATTTGCTGCCATTTTTTTTGTGCATAGTTGAGTTGCTTGGCCTTGTTTCCACATCAGAGGTATGGATTTTTGGCTACAGGTCCTTCCATAAAGACCACTTCTCACCAAACATCTCTGGACAGTAGATGGGTGTACCAGTGTCCCACTGTTTTCTGCCAATTCTGAGCTGCTGGCACTGCTAGACATCTTCCATTTGCAAAGGGACATAAGCATGATGTGTATTTCATCTGCTGCACTAAGTTTCCTTGGCTGACCACTGAGTCTAAGGTTCTCAACATTGCCTGTTCCTTTGAGCTTCTTCAAAATAGCTTTGACAGTGCTTCTGGAAACCTCTGTCTGCCTTGACCTTTCTGCCTGGCAGAGACCTTGCTGATGCAGTACAACAACCTTGTATCTTGTTGCTGTGGCCAGTCTTGCCATGGTGTATGACTTCTGACATTAATCTGTCTTCAGCAACCTCACCTTGTTAGCTGAGTCTGGCTGTTCTTCACCCAGTTTTATTCCTTCTACACAGCAGTTTCAGTTAATTATTGTGTTTCAACCAACATATCAAATTGATGATCATTAGCACCTCTTCGGTATAACTGTTTAATGATATACCTGACTATATGCCTACAAAATCCCTTACTTTGTGCAAGTGTACCTAGAAGCATTGATGCTGTTTTGAAGGCAAAGGGTGTTTACGGCAAATATTGATTTGATTTAGATTTTTCTTCTGTTCGCTCACTATGCATTTTGTTAACTGATAAATATAAATTAACGTCTATTTTTGAAAGAATTTTTACTTTACAGCATTTTTTCACACCTGCCTAACACATTTGCACATTATTGTATATGGCCTAGTTTTAAATAGGTAAGGTGTAGAAATATAGGAGAAACTCATTTAAAATAATATTTTTTCATGATTCTACCCCAGAATGTTTGCACATAGGGCAGTATTCATTAAATTACACTAGCTTTGCCATTTACAAAAACATTGGTGTAAAATTTAAAATATGGGGTTAAAGGGAAAGGGTAGCATTTAGTGTTTGTGTGTGTTTTTTGTAAATAAAAAATGTAATTGGTGTGTTTTTAAAATATTTTTTATGAGGTACAATCTGTAATAACAGCCTACTCCCTTAATCTGGGACTTGCAATAAAAATAATGTCTCTCCCTTTAAATGTTCACACAGTGATAAAGGAGGAAGATGCACTAAGGTTCAATAAGGGTCCATTTTTATATGGTGGTAAACTGGACCAAATCCGTCTTGTGGTATGCACATCTTATCCTTGTAATTACACCTCAAATATGCCTACAGCTTCATATTTTCCATATTGCCTTTGCCAGAGTTATGATGTGCAGTGGCTCCTTCGATAACAGCACATTTCCGTATTGAAATGTAGCATAATGAGCCATTGCTTTATTCCTGCAGGTGTGTTTATATGTTATTGCGGTCATTCACCACATGCACAAAGCTCCAAATTGGCTATGCTATCAGAGTTCACAGACCCCAATTCACTAATCTGAGGATGGCAATTTTGGGATCTTCCCATAGCTTTCTGTGTAGCCACAGAGAACAGTTCCCTGCCCCAATTAACAGTTGGTTCAAGTACACACAGAACCATCAGATTAGTTGTTACGTGTACACAGCAGACTATTCTCTGATCAGCTGATTCTTTTAAACAAAAGTCTCTGCCACACGCTACAAGGCAAATATATTAATATATAAACACTATAGAATAACTATTGCATGAATTATGAAAATATATTTAAGCTGCTGTACTAAGATGAACTGTAGTAATTCTGGAGAAAACCAAATGTGCCATAAAACACAAATAACTTCCAAAGCTCCATAGATTTAAATTGGGATTATTTAAATATATATTCTTTCTTTGTAGGAAAACCTTGCAAAATGTAAGTTACAAAGCTGTGTGGCTTTCCCTGCCATTCAGCACAAAGTAGAAATGTGGGTATACTGCAGTAGTGATAAACTACACACCCATACATGTGGGTATCATTTCTCTTTTGACTGGATCTATGACTATGAATGGTAGATGATCAACTGCAGAAGATATATTAGGATCCTGTTATCCCCATATTCATGTCTTATTACTTTAATCAGCTACTTTCAAGACACATCCTCTTCACTACAATTTAATATGTACACTTGATATTCTCAAATAAGGATGTGTCACTTTGCCTTGATATAATGGGTAAATTATCATGATGTGGCCAAAATATATAAATATACCAATGACTGAATTTAGGGGTTAAAAGCTCCATTTCAAAACAGACGTTTGGGAAACTTTTATTTGTCCTCTATACTGCAGTTGGTATAAGCCAGCATTTCTATGCTTTAGCTTTCTGCGTTAGGCAATACCACTGGAAACAAAAAAAAAAGTGAATGATGCAACAGAGGTCACAAAAGTCCATTTCATTCACAATGGTCATTCTGCATCAGTACAGTAGGGCTTGTGTTACTAGGAGTACAGTGTCAATGCCCTCTCAGATGTTACCAGTGACACTAGCTTTACACTTTTTTAGTTAGGAATGCACAGTAAATTGTACATAGTTTCTAAAAGGAATGGGCAATGCAAGAGATATGTATTACATACTTATTCAGATGTCATGGGATGCAATATTTGTCTCAGAGAAAATACAATTAATGTCTCTATATTTAAAAATCAGAATTCCTGCTACATTTTGGTGTTTGGTATTGTCACGGACCCCAGAAATAATCAGTAGTCAGTACGGTATAGTAAAATGTAATTTATTGAATAACAATAAGGTAGCACACAAAATTAAGGAAGCAGGAAAAGCAGAGGACACTAACCTGCAACGCTACTATCAGAAATAGTAATCTGCCAAGAAAGACCACTCTGCTAGAGACTAGGCCGAAGCCTCTGGTAGTCTCCTCAGGAGCCAGAAACAGGAGCAGGAACACAAAGACTTGGTTCAGAACCACAGGAAAGATATCTGACTCACGCCTGCAGTCAGGAATAGGAAAAGTAACTCTGACTCAGCCTGCAGTCAGTAATAGGAAGAGTAACTCTGACTCATGCCTGCAGTCAGTAATAGCTAGTCTACCACAGCCCCAGGTCCACACCAGATTGGGTCTCTGCTAGATACAGGGGACAAACAAGAGAATAGTCAGACAGAGCCACAGGTCAGCACCAGAGAGGGTAGTCAGACAAGCCAGGTCATACACAGTTCAGGTAGTCAGCCAGAGCCACAGGTCTGCACCACATTGGATGGTCAGACAAGCCAGGTCATGCACAGAGCCCAAGGAAATAGAACTGTATTGTACAACAACGCAAGGGCAACTGAGTCAGGACTCAGACTGCCCTTTAAACCGATCCTCAGGAAGTAGGTAGGAGGAGCAGCTCAGAGGGAGGAAGTAGGTAGGAAGAGGCTACAGGAAGCAAAATACAAAACAGAGGCCTGCTTCATTCAGAAGCCTCGTGCCTGCACATGACGCATCTTGCTCTGATGCGTCCAACCTCTGCCATAATCCTGCATCAATCAGTGCAGGATGGACAGCCTCTGATGCTGAAGCGGCATTTCAAGCGTCGCCTGAAGCGGCGTGCTGGAACCAAGGTAAGCTGTGACAGGTATTTTGAAATTACCTTTTCCTAGTGGTCCTATTACTGGGTATGCGTGTCTGATGATTGGTTCAATTGAGCTTCATTATTGACTTACATTCATGTGCGTTGATCATTCATTGGAAGTTGTGATGAGCATTGAAACCTCCAATGTTGTTTGTGTGAAAGATCTGCCTTGCAGATAAGGCATTCTGCAACATGTCTGTAAGCCTGTATGAAAGCAGATGCATCATGCAGGATCTTGGTGACTTTACACAAAGTTACCTGTGTGAAAGGTACCAGGATGTCTTTCTACACAGACAACACACCTGTACAAAAAGGCCTAAAAAGTATAATTAACAACAGTACTAAAATAACTGTGTATTCATATTGAAAGGCATATTAAAAATGAATAGAAAAAAAAGAACAGGGGGTGCCAATAGTGCCCTATCCTACTATAAATAGAATGAAGGTGAAATGACAATTACACTCACATTTGAGGATGGCTGTGTAATAAACATACGCATACACATTGCTATACCAGTGCATATACCATCTCTGGTTTGATATAAATGCAGTTACTTTTCAATCCAGGAACAAAAATCTCCAAAAATGGAAAGCTTGATCGTCATCTACAATAATTTAACAATGAAATAAAAACAATTAAAATATACCACTGAGTACTTCTACACATGGCACAGCTACACGCTGCTTCCTCAGGCTTGTGGTAACAAAACAAATATATGTTTTCTACTAAAAGAATGTGTTGGAGTCATCTCCAACATGTGGTAAGGTGAAGTGGTGAACCCTTTGAGTGCCAGAGGGGTATTTAACACATTGTAAAGCAATGCTTTGGATACCACTCTGGCATGCAAAGGGTTACCAACTTCAACTCTATAAACAGTCCATGATATCTTAATGGAAAGTATGAATCAATTCTGCGTGGACTTGCTCTTCAAAATGAATCTTTAATTGTTACAGAACATCAGGTCCATGGAGACTTACATGATTTTTTGTTGTTGGACTCCAGGAACCCAAACTCCACCCACTGCAGGCTTTCTTAGAGGACTTCAGTGTAACAAGTTTTAGTTTTGAAAAATAACCATGTCTACCTTCATATACATAATATCCAGATAGATTATGGACACCCAACTGGGTTTAAGTAGATTTCTTTTTACAAGAGGACACATAGCCAGAGAATGTAGACTGTAAGCTGTCATGAGCAGGGCCCTCTTATCCATTTGTTTTCCATGTTCCATTTCTAATATTTAATATGTCTGTTTCTTTCCCCTATTGTACAGCCCTGCAGAATAAGTTGGTGCCACATAAAAAGTATACTAATAATAATAATTTTTCACCTTCCACTGGAATTATTGTGAGAAGGCTGTGTTTGCCGACGTCTTCTTGTACTTTGAGTGAATTTTTGGTGTGCGCTTCCGAAGCTGAGTAAGTGTGTGTGTGCGCATATATGAGTGATCATGTGTATGATGATGTGTGTTTGTGTCCATATATGTGTGATGATGTATGTGTGAAGATGTGTTTGTGATAATGCTTGTGTGTGTGTGTGTGATAATGCATGTGTATGATGAAGAGTGTGTGTTTGTGTGTGTGTGATAATGCATGTGTATGATGAAGAGTGTGTGTGTGTGATAATGTGTGCATGAAGTGTGTGTGATGATGTGTGTGTTTGCGTAGATGCATGTGATGTGTTCTTGTGATGCTGTGCTTGTGTGTGGACATGTGATGATGTGTATGTGATGATGTGTGAGTGTTTGATGATGTGTATTGGTGTGCGATGACGTATGTGTGATGATGTGTGTTTTTGTTCCTGTGTGGTGGTGATGATCTATGTATGTATGTGTGTGCACATGCGTGATGGTGTGGTTGCTTGTGATGTTGTTTGTGCATGCTTTACTTTTTAGCAGAGAAATAAGTGTACTTTCCCTTCCCATTGGAACAGCCACAAAAAGCAGAAACATGTCTCCAAGTCCAGGGATATTCCCATGGGAAGGAAATTCAGGGGTAGATTTAAAGGCAGGTGTTAGCCCAAAAAAAAACCACTATCGGGTGCGTTAACATGTTGTAATCCATTTAAAGGTCCGTCTTAAGAACAGCTAACAGCAGCTTGATAATCCTTATGGCCAATAGACTCACGTGCATTGAGACTCATGGAACAAGGTTCCGCAGAGCCATTTAAAGGAGTGTGGTACTGCTAACGGCTGAAAAAAAGATACAGTTAATGGGCAAAAGTTAAGACCCAGTTTTGTTAGCCGTTAGACACATAACGGTCAAAAAAACACCTTTAGATAGTCAAACAGACAAACCGCATACCACATAAGCATGCAAATGGAAAAATTAACCCGTGCAATGTCAAAATAACACAAAAACCTTGCCCATGCAACACAAATCACTCTCACACACAACACAACAATCAAGCAACACCACAGGGACAATGCCTTCCAAAAAATCACCAACACAACATGGCACGGAGCAGTGGAGGTCATCACACAACACGGACACCTGCCAATACAAAACAAGCTTACCTGTGCAACATCACCAGACGATCCAGACACAACCTACACCCCACAACTTCATACCCACAACTGACAGAGACACAGCAATCAGAACATACCACATTTTAAAACACAAACACACCTGCAAAAACTTACCTGGAAAACAAACACCTCCCCGTTGGTCATCACTCACCTCATCACCACACCTAGACAATGCCCTACCACGTATTTGAAGGGACAGCTCACCACACTCACTTGTGGCTTGTTTTCCATGCAGAGAGAAAGAAAGAGAGAGAGAGCAAAAAGTAGGTTCGCTTACATATTGATGCGAAGACTGTGGAGAAGGCGTGCAAGGCCGAGAGATAGGAAACACCAGCAGCCTCCAGACACACCTGATCACCAGCCTTCACCTGTTGCAAGTGAGAAGGCTCTGGCTCAAGAGCCACATAGGAGCCCATCCCCACCTGGAGGACAACACCTGCTTGCAGATGCACAGATGCAGCAACAGGATGCTCCCCAGCAACATGATGCTCCCCAGCTGCCACAGGGACCCCTGGAGCAGCGTAGGATGTATAGATGACCACCGAGGCCCAGGGTATATACACCATCCAAGGGTCACTATCTTTGGAATGTCTGATGACGAGGTGATTGATCGCTACAGGTTGAGGCCACACAGCATCATTGCCCTATATGAGGTCATCAAGGATGAGGTTGATCCCATCTACATCCACAATCATGCCCTAACTGGCTTGCAGAAACTCATGTGTGCAATACATTTCATGGCAAGTGGAGCCTTCCGGTCAATAGAGGGTTACACATCAAGCATGTCACAGGCCACATTCTCCAGGGTGCTGGCCCAGGTCTTGCCAGCCCTCAAAACCAAGGCCAGTACCTATATACATTTTCCCACTACCAACATGGAGTGGACACATCTGAAGCAGGGATTTTACGCAAGGGGAGGCATGCCCAGGGTCATGGGTGCAATAGATTGCACCAATGTCCATATGAAAGCTCCAGCATGACATCCGGACATCTATTCATCAATAGGAAGAACTTCCACTCCATGAATGTGCAGATGGTGTGACAGCAACATGAGGATCATGAATGTCTGTGCAAAGTATCCCGGGAGCTGTCATTATTCCTACATTCTCCAAAACTCCTCAGTACACAGAGAATTTGAGAATGGAACTCTTACAGGGGGATGGCTTCTGGGTGAGTTAACAATACTAAATCAGACCACATCCACAGGTGTACACACAACACTGCTGAGCATGCTCCTGACAGCTAATACGTCCACCTCAGAAAACATCATTCATACAACATGTGCTCCTTGTCTCACCAGGTCACTCACTTTCCACAGGTGATTCTGGCTATGGCTGGAAACCATGGCTCCTCACCCTGGTCGCCAATCCCCAAACTGATGGCCAGGAAAGATATAACCATGGCAGAACTCAGAATGCCATTGACTGGACCTTCGGACTCCTCAAGTCCTGATTCAGATCTCTGGACCACTCTGGGGGAGCACTGCAGTATGCCCCAGGCAAAGTGTGTGACATTATAATGGTGTGTGCAATACTGCACAACATCACAGTGGACACTAGGCTGGTGGACGATATCCAGCCCCCCACATACCTGATGTGCCCATGGACATTGGTCATGGTAAGGAGACCCTGAGAGGGGTGCAGATGAGAGACAGGCTGATCAGGGACCACTTCAGCTGTGAGTATAACACAGGCATTCACACAATCCATGCATGTCCATCACCAGTCCTGTGAATTGGTGCCAACACACTAACCACACCACACATGATGTTCTGTTTCACACCACAGAATCAATGACACAGCCCTGACACTGGCAGCAGTATGGCCCCAAACATCATCCATACCATGGACGTGGCATATTGTGTCTGTGGATTCCAAAACCATCTTCCATTCCCTCCTCCATGTTGACATTGCTACCTCAAGAATATCATGCATACCCACATGAGAACCAAGGTACAACATATAACTCATGTTTAGCATCTTCCAGGGCTTGACTGACAGCAACTAACATGATTGGCCATGATCATAGCCATAGCAACCATGGTACCCTATTAGCGAAAAGAAAGTTATTTAATGAAATGCATTGGATAACACTCTGTCACATCAGGTGTTAAAGGGCCATTGGAGTGAACATGGGACCTGTAGTTACAGTTAGGAAAAAAATAATTTGATCCCCTGTTGATTTTGTACGTTTGTCCACTGACAAAGAAATGATCAGTCTATAATTTTAATGGTAGGTTTATTTGAACAGTGAGAGACAGAATAACAACAAAAAATCCAAAAAAATGCATTTCAAAACACTGAATTTGCATTTTACTGAGTGAAATAAGTATTTGACCCCCTTGCAAAACATGACTTAGTACTTGGTGGCAAAACCCTTAATGTGCTTCTTCTTGAGCCACTCCTTTGTTGCCTTGGCCATGTGTTTTGGGTCATTGTCATGCTGGAATACCCATCCATGACCCATTTTCAACACCCTGGCTGAGGGAAAGAGGTTCTCACCCAAGATTTGACAGCATATGGCCCTGTCCATCGTCCCTTTGATGCGGTGAAGTTCTCCTTTCCCCTTAGCAGAAAAACACCCCCAAAGCGTCATGTTTCCACCTCCATGTTTGACGGTGGAGATGATGTTCTTGGGGTCATAGGCAGCATTCCTCCTCCTCCAAACACGGCGAGTTGAGTTGATGCCAAAGAGCTCGATTATGGTCTCATATGACCACAACACTTTCACCCAGTTCTCCTCTGAATCATTCAGATGTTCATTGGCAAACTTCAGATGGGCCTGTACATGTGCTTTCTTGAGCAGGGGGACCTTGAAGGCACTGCAGGATTTCAGTCCTTCACGGAGTAGTGTGTTACCAATTGTTTTCTTGGTGACTATGGTCCCAGCTGCCTTGAGATCATTGACAAGATCCTCCCGTGTAGTTCTGGGCTGATTCCTCACCATTCTCGTGATCATTGAAACTCCAGGAGATGAGATCTTACATGGAGCCCCAGACCAAATGAGGATTGACAGTTATTTTGTGTTTCTTACATTTGCGAATTATCACTCCAACTGTTGTCACCTTCTCACCAAGCTGCTTGCCGATGGTCTTATAGCCCATTCCAGCCTTGTGTGGGTCTACAATCTTGTCCCTGACATCTTTGGACAGCTCTTATTTCACTCAGTAAAATGCAAATCTATTTATAACTTTTTTCAAAAATGAATTTTATTGGATATATTTTGTTGTAATTCTGTCTCTCACTGTTCAAATAAACCTACCATTAAAATTATAGACTTATCATTTCTTTGTCAGTGAGCAAATATACAGAATCAGCAGGGGATCAAATATTTTTTTCCCTCACTGTAGCTATAGCTGACAAGAGCAGCAGAGGGATGATCTACAGTGGTAGTGTGTTACACAACATAGAGGTCATGAAACGTGGATCATATCTCCAGGGACACTAAACTGACCTGTGTGTGTGAAGTGATATGTGCCCCTTACATAAATACACACATCAACAAATATGTCCTAATAGTTCCATGAAACAAATAAAATGGGCTGCCAACCTGGCAATCATAGATACATGAGGTCTATCCAAGTTAATTCCCCAGGCCACCAATCAGGTCAGTATTGAGGGACTTCTCTGATTAAGGTCTGTTGCTGTTTGGAGCATTCACTCTTTGTGAGTTACCCAGTCTTGCTTAATCAGGGATGTCCATCAATCATGGCCTGTTGGTGTGCCACCTACAGTGCTTGACATTTGGTTTCCATGTGTATCCTGCAAATAGTGGATGGTATAACATCCATCCATAGCATCACCACTCCTGAGGATCCATGTAAAATCCAAACAAACAGACTAAGTGGAGAAGTGATATCACTGAAGCTTGTTTCATCCTTTAGTAAAACATCATCACAACTTCCTGGATAACCCAGTGCTCACCCTAAGCTTTCAATGTGTGTGCTACACATTGAAATCTTAGCCTGATCATTGCGTTATCCAATAAGTTAGGCTGTGATTTACACCCTGATTGTGAAATTGACTTACAGGAGAACCCAATCTTCACCTAGGATTTCAATGTGTAGTAAGTCAGTTTCAGAATCAGGGTGTAAATCACAGCCTATTTAGCTGCATGTTCTATCATCTATCCTGCCTGGTAATTCTCAACTAAGTCAAATATCTGTTTGGTTAACCCCATAAACCACAACAATTGATGCATATGAATGTTCACAGTGTTGCACCAGTTGTTGTGCTAAGGAGTAGGTATCTGTTGTTCAAATACAACCCACATCATGGCCATATAACACTGTCATGTTATTTGGCTCCATTGGTGGATTGCAAGTTGAATTTGGATAAAGTTGTATGTGCTAACCCATGTTCAAACATTCTACAATCATGTAACCTTGGCAGACGGTGTGTTCACTGCATTGCTCTGCAATGCATTGGAGACATCTTTGCCACTTAATCTATCAGTAACCACAAACCTTCTCAGACAGGATTAAAATTTTTGTTTTATTTGGGGGGAAAATAACATGTTGGCCTCTTTATTTTTTCTTTTTGGGGGTACCTTGGGCTTGGTTCCAGATGTGGGTGGCCTGGCTGACTACCTGGTCACCCTATGCACCCTTGGGGTTCCTTCAGGGCTCACACTGGAGGGAGAGGTGGGTGCAGTAGAACGCTCTGTAGAGCGCTGCTCCCTCTCCACATGCAGGTTCTCCCTGCGGTTGTGAACTCTGACCTCCACCAGCAGCTGCCCCATCATGTCCATCATCCCTGCATGGTACTGCCTGAGTTCTGTGGTCATCAGCATTTGCTGTACCTCCAGGGCATGGATGCTGGATAGTATCCTTTGAGTGTTCCTCAGGGAATCCCTTTGGAGCCTTCTGATGTACGTGTTGGTCCTCTGGGATTCCCTTAGTTGCCTCCTCTGTAACTCCAGGCACTCCCCCTCCATCCATGTTGATCATGTTGTGGTTGCTGCTGGTGGAGAGTACGCTGGTGCGGTCTCTGCTGGTGGGGTTGCTCTATCTGCTGGTGCCGTGTCTGCTTGTGGGGTTGCTGCTGCAGATGTTGGCCATGTGCCCACCACATCCAGTGACCCAGAGCTGCCCACTAATCCCTGGGGCTCCCCAATCAGGCCCAGGTGCTCATATTCCAGTGGCCAGGGATCATACCTTGGCCACTGGTAGCTGCTTGGCTCCCACCTCAGGTCGTACCTGGGCCGATGCTGGGGAGCCAACCAAGAGGGTAGGTCTGGAGGATGGACATATGGCCCATATGAAGGGGTGGCCATAGTCCCGGGCAGCCAGGACTATCCTGGTGGTGGTGGTGGTGCTGCAGCAGGGTGGTAAGGTCCCAAAGAGGATGGCTGCATGGATCTCTCAAAATAAAACCAGTCCTGGTAGTGTGGCGTAGAAGCTGGTGGGACAGCAGATGCTGGAACTGGTGGTGCAGCAGAAGATGCTGGAGGTGGTGGTGCAGCAGAAGATGCTGGAGGTGGTGGTTCAGCTGTATAGGGTGACCATGTGCCAGTCCCATCCTCTTGCCCCCCTAGAAGACTCTCATCTGGGGATGTGTGTACCTTCTCCATGGCCTCCTGCTGTGCTGCAGGCCCGTATGTTGTGTGGGGAAATGAAATGGTATGATTAGTAATGACAGAATCAATGTAAGATTATTTAATTGACATGTGACTCTCTGGTTGTCATGATGGTATCCTATGCTCTGTGTTGTGATGCATGGAATACCACCCTGGCAATCACAGATACATTAGGTCTGTCCAGGGTAATTCCCCAGGCCACCAGTCAGGTCAGGATTGAGGGATTTCTCTTATTAAGGTCTGTTGCCGTTTGGATCATTTGCTCCATCTTTGAGAGTGACCCTGCCTTGCTTAATCAGGGTTGTCCATCAATCATGGCCTGTTGGTGTACCACCTACAGTGCTTGACATTTGGTTTCCATGTGTATCCTGAAAATAGTGGCTGGTATAACATCCATCCATAGCATCACCACTCTTGAGGATCCATGTGAAAACCAAAAGTATGATATGACAGATCAAGTGAGAGTACATGATTGCATACACAATACAAAGGCCTACTTGGTTCTCCTTTAATACCACAGTGTTGGTTGTTTCAAGGCCTGTGTGTTGCACATACCTCCAGTTAGTCTCACTGGTATTGCAATGTTCTTCCTCATCCATCACTCTTGAGAATCAGTGAGCAGTGATGAAGACCTAATGGAGTGGAGGTAAAGTGGAAATGATGACTTCTCCAGTGATTTCATTTCTCCATTTCCAAAGTTTTTCTATGGAGTCTATCCAATGAGCCCTCAATAACTTGATCCATTTTATTGAATAGTCTCTATAGACAATCAGGGTTGTCCATCAATCATGGCCTGTTGGTGTACCACCTACAGTGCTTGACATTTGGTTTCCATGTGTATCCTGAAAATAGTGGCTGGTATAACATCCATCCATAGCATCACCACTCTTGAGGATCCATGTGAAAACCAAAAGTATGATATGACAGTTCAAGTGAGAGTACATGATTGCATACACAATACAAAGGCCTACTTGGTTCTCCTTTAATACCACAGTGTTGGTTGTTTCAAGGCCTGTGTGTTGCACATACCCCCAGTTAGTCTCACTGGTATTGCAATGTTCTTCCTCATCCATCACTCTTGAGAATCAGTGAGCAGTGATGAAGACCTAATGGAGTGGAGGTAAAGTGGAAATGATGACTTCTCCAGTGATTTCATTTCTCCATTTCCAAAGTTTTTCTATGGAGTCTATCCAATGAGCCCTCAATAACTTGATCCATTTTATTGAATAGTCTCTATAGACAAACATGGGAATTGGTGAAATGATGGTATGGAAAGGTTAACTTCACTCCATCATGTCTTTTACATTGCTTAATGAATGTCCCCTGTGTAGCATGCAGGGGAGGACTGACCATCCGTGACCGAATGCCCGCAACCGAGGGGGGCCCGCAATGGTCGCCACCGCCAATTATACAATTTTAATGCAAGGGCCCGCCCGCCCGTGCCTGCCATCGTGACCTTCATACTGCCTGCCATCATGAATAACTTAAGGCAGCGCAGCGTAATAAGTTATGCAGTGACAGTCCAGTGCCGCATACCTCATTGCCCGAACACAGGATCGCGGAAGATCTAATCCACCAGCCGCTTGCTTCCAGCTGCTGCCAGCAAGTGCTTCGGCTTCTTTCTCAGTGTGACTTTTCCTGTTTCCGCATGCTATGCGACCGTTTGGTCTGCGCAGCATGTGCATTGATGTCATCACGGCCCGCAGGGGCGCGTGATGATGCGGAGGGAGTGGGACTGTGACAGAGCATTGTGAGAGCCAGCTGGAGCCAAGGAGGATGGTGGGCCGCAGCCTCCCTCCAGCTCACTGGTTCCCTGCCCTCAACTGGTGGCTATATAATTTTTTTTTACATTTTTTGGACCCGGGCTACCATCAATGTGGGACAGAAGAAGATAAATATGACCGGAGACAGTGGAGAGAGTCTTCGGTGCGGCGAGCAGCGGTTGGTTGCCTTATTGCCTAGCAACCCAATGGTACTTATGCAGCAGGCCAACAGGGAAAGGGAAATCCCACAGAATGTAGCTGGCTGCGTGACTTCTTTACACAACAGAGGGGCAGCTGTTGGTGGCAGGAGAGCACAGAGGTAATAATATGTAGTCTGGACATATGAAATCTGTTAATCTATACCTATGTTGGAAGTGTTGTTAACCCTATGAGTGCAGAGGGGTATGCAACGCATTGCTTTGCAATGCGTTGCATACCCCTCTGGCACTGAAAGGATTATATGTGGGAGTGATCCTGCTTTTTGTTCACAAAAGATACATGGCCTCCTTTAACCCTTTGTGTGTTGCAAACCCCTCTATAGCAAGTAATGCTGTCCAAGACTATTAAAAAGCCTGAATCAATTACCAACACAAAGTTATGCTGCCATCATTTTGTTTTGTATTTTTAATAACTGTGAAGTCACCAGGTGATATAAAATTCAATTAAGGACTTTGAACTAAAAAGAGCTAGATTTGCCATTATTCTTTTTTTCCTTTCTATGTCTTCACCTCTTCAGTTTTACAAAATAAGACTTGTGAAGTCTAATACAAAGTCATGATATAAAGGCCACCAACCCCCAGCTATAGCCTATATTTCATTAATAAAAAGGGTGTGTGTGCCAGTGTGTGAATGTGTGTTAGTGTATACACTTGTAGGTACTAGTGTACCAGTGTGTGAATTTGTGCACTAGTGAGTGTGTGTCATTGTGTGCATGTGTGTTAGTGTGTAACAAGAAGAACAGGGCAAATAGGGGCATCATTTATGCACAATATATCAGGTATACAAAAATCATGTGTAATGTGCTGTACAATAGACTGCACTCAAACCAGAAGAGCGCCACAGTAAAAGTAAAAAATAATTTCTTGGAAATAGTCATTTCACACTAAAGGTGCTTACTCATAAATCTATAAATTAGAACCTTTAGTGCAGAACTCATTAGATTGCTTGGATTTTGTCCCAATGTCCACATGTAAATATTCAGACGACTATTCCAAGAAATAGTTTTTTTTACTTTTAGGGTGGCTGTCTTCTGGTTTGAGTGCAGTGTATTGTACATCACATTATCATGAGAATAAACAGTTTTGACAACCTGCACCAGTCGGACGGTCACATATGGCGATGAGTTACACATGATTTTTGTATAGCTGATATATAGTGCACAAATTATGCCCCTATTTGTCCTCCTCTTCTTGTTACACACTAACACACATACACACACGTGCACAAATTCACACACTGGTACACATATTCACACACTAGTACATCCATGTATATACACTAGCACACACATTCACATACTGATACATATATGCATATGCTAACACACATTCACACACTAGTACACACTAACACACATTCACACAATGGCACACATAGTACACATATTCACACACTAGTACATACATTCACACACACTCATGCCCTGGCACACACACATGCATACACTAGAACACACATGCATGCACTAGCAAACACATTCACACCCTGGCACACACACATGCATGCACTAGAACACACATTCTGATGGCTATTTCCAAGAAATACATTTTTACTTTTATGGTGGCAGCATCCCCATGCTTTCTGCCACACTCTTTCCCTGACATGTCCTTTGCCCTTTATTCTCAGTCAGTTTCGTTGTTCTCACTCCTACCTACCTAACCTTCCCTGCTTCACTGCCTCTTGCCTTCCAATACCCCACTGTCTCCCTGCCGTTATTCTATAAACCATATAGACATACTAGGTTGTAGTATGACTGGTTTAAAGAATAACAGAATGGAATGGGGGGAGTAATGGATGGCCTGGGGAAGTAATGGATGGCTTGGGGGGTTATTGGATGGACTGGGGGTACTGGATGGCCTGGGGGGTATGTGTGTGTGGGGGCTTATGATGTCATGGGGTGGGGCTTGTGATGTCATGGGGAGGGGTCAATGATGTCATTGGGCAGGGGGCCCAGACCTCTTTTTGGACCAGGGGCCCTGGGTCCTGTCAGTCCGCCCCTGGTAGCATGTAATCCTAACCCTGTCGAATAGTTTGTTGTCGGTTAACCCTTTGAGTATCGGAGGGGCTGCCAAAGCATTGTTGAGTGATGCATTGATAGTCCCTCTAGCACTCAAGGGGTTATGGGCTGACTTTTCTGTGGGTACATGGGTGACATTGTGGAGGAACAGTAATGATGTTTAACAGACAACACTTTGAAACGCAGGGTTTATGTGGATTGTGTGTGATCAGTACATCAACAAGAGGGTTGAACTGGGACTTGGACAGGCTGAACCTTGCCATTTGTCCTTGTATTATGTCCTATTTGAACCCTCAGGGTGCTGTGTTGGTGCAGTTGTGTGGATGAATGATGGGCATGTGTTGAGGTGTCACTGTGTTTGCGTGTGCAGCTTGTGTTAGTTGATGTGGTGTGTGGTTATTTGATGATGTGCTTTCTGGTAATGTGGAGGTTACGCTCATCCCCAGTGCCCGATCCTCCAGGGACCCCCTCAATCTGCATGGACAACAAGGTCTGCTGCAGCCTCTCCTCCCATCCTCTGAAGGTGAGTGGGACAGGTGGACCACCTCCTGTGCCTCGGGGTCATGCATGGCAACATCCCCCAACTTCTTTTTGATCAACCTCTTGCAGTCGCTCCATCTTTTCTTTATGGACTCCACGTCCTGCCTGCAGCTGGCCACCTCATTCACCTTGCTGCATATTTGATTCCAGACAGCCTTCCTCCTCACAGCCAGGCCAGGGACCCGCACCCTCGAAAAGAGGATGCTCTCCCTCTCCCTCTCTAGAACAGCCTCCACGAGAGCCCTTTTCTCTTCTGTGTAGCGAAGATCCCTGATCCTCTCCTCCTCAGCTTTGGTCTGCGTGGTGACAGAGCTGTGCCCAGAATGTCCTGCCTGCTCTGCCCCTGTCTGTGCATAGTTCTCCCCGACAGGTACCCCTCATCCCACTGACACATCTGTCCCTGGCCTCTGTGTGCCTACTCTTCTAGGCCAGGTCCCCCTCTGTCCTGCGGATCTCCCTCTTCCACTCCTACTCTGCCCAGGGATGCCCTCCTGACCTTCTTCCTTCTCCTCCACTACTCTCCTCATCCCTCTCTCCTGTCCTCCTCTCCTCGACATCATTCACTCACTCACACCCAGGCACTCACACAGGCCCTCATAGACACACTCGATCCTACTCACTCTCTGTCATACTCTGTCACTCATAGATTCAGACTGAAAAAATAAAGTTTTAAAATGTGTTTGGTGTTATAAAAAAAGGACTATGTGTATGTGTGCGTATGTGTTTGTATGCGTGTGTGTAATATGTGCAAAAGTGTGCTATGTGTATATTTAGGTGCAACTCCAATTCTCTCTCCGCTCCACCAACTCCTTCTACCTCCAATGACAGCTCCTCTCTCCCTCGCTCTTAACACTATCCTCTGCTCCTGGGTCTGTGCTCTAGCTTGCTGAAACTTGAAACACAGACAGGGTGTGATCTTTATTTTTGGGTATATGTAGGTATATTTGAATTTTTTGGATACTTTGGGGCCTTGGGATTGGATGTGGGTTTGAATTTGTTGGTGCATCAATCAGGGTTGCTAGCCAATGCCAGCCATTATGTTACATTTTGACTTAAGTTGTATTTTAACGGGTGATTGGGACACACAGTTATGCAAAAAAAGGTGCAACGCAGGTTTTTGTGTTGCGTGTTTTTGTTGTGCCTACGCTCGTTAGCTATTCTTGTAGACTACCTGTTGAATCTGCCATAAATCATGTATTATTTGCAGCTGATAGGCCTTTTTTACTAAACGGCTGTTTTCACATAAATCTTTAAATCTACCCCTAAATGTTTTATCCAACCATAGATCCAAATCATACAAAACTGATTCACAATGCCCATTAAGATTTCCTTCCCTGATTAAAGTAAGTGTGGGATAAGAGTTGTGAGCTTTCCTTTATTATTGTTAGTACTAACCCCCCTTTATTTACTTACCTCTTATAAGAACTTGCCAAAAATAATAATTTAGTGAAGCTTGTTACTGTTTATAAGCATATATTCTTTCCTAAAATCCTACAATCCTATAATAGGTTCTATAAAGAATATAACTTATTTTGCTTACTGGAAGTATCAGCAAGACATCTGAAAAGAAAACAACAATATGAAAATATAATTCCATTATTTCAGGAACCATCATGTCAAAGGCAGACAATTTTATTATCAGGAGAGACATTCCTGCATTTTATCTTCTCTCGCTTTTCTCCCTAACCCCTTCCTTTAGACAGAAAATCTTTATTTTAATTTGCTTCACTTGCTGATGTTACATTTTCTTGACAATATGGTATAAACTTACTTCGACATGTTATGTCTAGGATGCTTAGGATTAATTGTATTTAATGGTATTTTTACTAGCATTGTTTAAAAGTGCATATGAACTTTAGTGTAATTGTTACTGGAATCCTCTGTAGCTATGATCAGTTTACTCAAGATCTCAGTTTAAAAATGATGGTATTTGTCTCATTTCCTTTGTGCTTATCTTGTCTTCAGAAAAAACATTTTTGTCTTTGCTTAGAATAAGTATTCATCAAGGGGAGTTTAAAGAAATGTTACATTTTATGAAAAAACATATATTGTAAGGTTCTTCATTCAAAAGTTATAAGGGTTCATACTTTTTATATTGACCCTTTCAATGCCAGTGGAGTGTCCAATGCATTGCTTGGACACTCCTCTGGCAATCAAAAGGTTAAACTGCTAGCAACAATGCCATCTGGGATCGAGAGAGTTATTCTAATGCATTCTATGCGGAATGTTTCTGGCTACAGTTCTTCATGGAATGTGATATTAACAGCTCCACCACTTAATGACAGTTTGAACTGTTATCACTTTTGAAAAAAAGCAACACCCAGCAGTGGAAGTACACTTTTTGTATCAGGATCAAAAGCCATAAAATACATATATTTTTATAATAAAATTATACTGATCCTTTAACCTTTTTGATGCTGGGGAAGTCTCCAATCCAATGCTTTGTAATCATACCTAGGACATTTCTGCTTTGGAGCCCCCAGAGAGCAAAAGCTCATGGGCTGGGAAATGGATACTTCTAACTGACACAAAAGTACATCATAAAGTGGGTGGGACTTAAATTGGTAGGCAGAATTTAGAGAAGAAACTGTGGGTTTAGAATGGATGGGAAGAACGGGTCAGGAAAAGGCACAATGGATAAGAGGTAGGAATTACAAAAGGAATTGACCAAAGCCTGACAAGTAGCCTCTGTCCCTAGAGATCTGGAATTTTGTTTAAAAACAGTCTGCAGGGCAGATTCAGAGAGTTCCCAGGTATGCTGTATTACACTGTAGATCTCAAGCTGCTAGCATCTAAGGAGTTAAGAAGATGCAGTAGTCTAGATTGGGGTTGCATAATACTGGGGTGTTTGGGGAGGAGAATAATAATATGTGATTTATGTAGGTTGACTGCTACCACTACAACCTGTTAATGATGCTGTTTCATTTGGAAAGGCTAAGCCTCCCCTAGCCTATGTTATTCTACTCCTATGGTGTGGTGGATGACCTGAGGCTGTCCACCCCTGATCTGGATATTTTTCAGTCGGTGTCTCTGTAGCATAAATGACATGATAGAACACAGCCGGTAGAAGCACTGACACTTGGCAATAACCATGGACAATAAACCACACAATTACACAATTACACCAATGCAAAAATCCACACACAGCACTTCATTAAAAAAGACACACCAGCAGTGGTGTAACTACTTATTGTAGGGTCAGATGCTAATATTTGTGAGGCCCCTTACAAACAAATACTTTCACAGATGCGGGACTAGAACTAATTGGACCCTGGGGCAGACGGGACTGATTGGATGCTGGACCCTGGGCTCAACTGCAACCTATTCACTTCATGTAGTTACTTCTCTGCACACCACCAGAAATGATTAACCTTTTATGGTCATTTACCCTTTGAGTGCCAGGGGGTATCCAACACATTGCTTTGCTCTTTCTTCTGGTCTTTTACCCTTTGAGTGCAATGCATTGGATACCCCTCTGGCGCTCAAAGGGCTAAGGGGTTAAGGCTGTGCTTGTGTATGACTTCCTTTAGGCAAAGTAAAAATGATTTAAACATTTTAATCCATAAAATACCTTAGTATCCTAATCCATTCTAGACTCCAAGAGGTAATACGTTCAAGTTGCTGGTGGAAAAAGTTTAAATTCTCCTGTCAGTTTTGTCTCGACACTGAAACACAATCTGTATAAATATTATGAATAGTTGCTAAAACTTTCATTCAGTGCTCCTTTTGAGGTATATTTTCAGTAAACCACAATAAGTTTATTGTCAGTCAAGAAATCTGACAGGCATGAATAGCATATATAAAAATATACCAAAGTGTTAATTTGGAAAATGTATTGAAATGAAAACATCAGAACCGAGGACTATATTCAGATAAGAAATTTTTGAGCAATCCCATCTGAGCTATAGGGGATATATACTGTATGAATTCGCTTTTATTCAAATGGTTTTGATCTGAACCCCTGAATGTTTGAGAAAAAAATTCAGAGAAGGAGCCCATTAGCATGACATCATTTGAACCATTAAAAGGATATTGAAATAAGACTTCCACTCACATTTTTGGCAGGTCAGATGTTTTTTATTCATTGAGATTTGTCATTAATGTCTTTGAAACCAATAAAATTTTTAATAATCAAGAAACCCAACAGCCATGCATTGTGTGTTCCAGTACCTTGGGAGCAGTGAGTGGACACAGGGGAAGATCTCCACATGTGTGACGGGCAGTTTTCCTGACCTGAAAAAATGTGAGTGGAAGTCTTATTTCAATATACTTTTAATGGTTCAAACGATATCATGCTATTGGGTGCCTTCTCTGTATTTTTGTCTTATATGATTACTGTTTCTGGAGAACACATCTATTAAGAAGAGCTGCCTGTTGTTAAGTGTGAATACTATTTCAACCATTTCAGTTGCTAAAAAGTTTGAGCTGGGAATTACATATGCAATAGCCTAGTGATGCACCTTCCCAATGTCCCACAGATACTAACCAAAATGTGTCTTCTGTGTGTCACTTGCACCTCTGCACCTTTTTTACTGCTGTATATTAGCAGATCTCAGGAGGAAATCTGTGTTAAATTATGCATTTTTCCTGCACATGCTATAGTGTTGTAGTTCAAGGCTTATCAACATTAAAGTTTTAATGATGGTGTGTGTGTTGTTACTTAAGCAATCATTTACTCTAGTACATAGAAGTGCAGGAGTAGTAAGCCAACATCCCTACTCAGAAGACAAACTGTGCTACAGTTTTGTACAGTCCTCCTGTTCCTCATTTCTAAATATGGGTAACAATCAGCATTTCTAGAGGGCTAACAGTGCAGGTTTTTAGGATATACCTGATTTTGCATGGTTCACTAATTTAACATCATGGAGTAAATTATTGCAGGATTATCTGTAATATTCCCAGCCCTCTAGGAATGTTGTTTGAGACCTCTGGCCTTTAGGTTTTAATGCCCTTATTCTTTTCTTCCTTCTTAGAGGTCTCTTCCCCTTCCCCTTTCAGAACCCCACATAACACAATAAACAATTTAAGAACGCAAATAAAGAAAAAAAGGTGTTGACACAGGAACTTGTTACAAATAAGAAGAACTGGGTCTTGACCTATTTAATCGATCCCTAGGAAAAGCCCTCCCAAACTCCTAATGCTGTGCCCTGGACTCTTAGCTGTACCAGAACCTGCAACCAGCTGCATGCTGAAAGGGTATAGGGGTTTTCAGGAACTGCTGGTGCTATATGCCTGAACCCCCAGGAGGAAATTTGTATGTAGCCAATCTACCATGACTCGCCTACCATGCTTACTCTTCATCTCAGTGCTAAAGCTGATCTGACTACAGGGCCAGTGCCACTTCATCTGCACATCTGGCTATGTTGCACTGGCCTGGGAGCACTGCACTGCACTGCCACCACTTACAGTAGGGATTCCAAATGGGGACCCTCTAAGCCCACCTCTTTTCACTGTAACCCAATGCTACCCTTTAGGGTGTGCTTACAGCCCCATTCAAGGCCCTGCTCTGACAGGTGTGGACCGCCCGGGGACAGGCCCAATTATATTTTTATGGCTAATGTTCTATCTATATTACAGTCATTTCCATTTAAATCCCAAGTGGAAAAAACCCTTCCTGATTCCAAAAGGCAGCTGGATATCTCCCTTGATCAACTTCCTACCACACCCTAGTAGACTATCATGGCTGCCCCATCTCCTCCATGATTCCTTTACTATATCATTCATCCACTCCCACCGTACACCCTGCTTTTAAAGATTGTTGCTCTTCATACGCTTCTTGTCTGGCCCCAGCTGTTTTGCATGCTTGGCTGCCCAGTACATGAAAGAGTGGTCCAATATTAACAACTGCACCAGACTAGCAACTGTTATGCAATGTAATCCCATTTAGTAATAAACCAGAATGCACATCCCACCTCCTCCACTGTCCTATGTCCGAGTTCCTTTGTTATGGAAATCAGCTATTTCACCTATGCTATTTCTTTATAATTCCATTATTATATTTATGTTCAGGAATATATTCTGGTGACTTAGACCCACTTTATTATAACCTTATTTCCATGTAAAATTCTCAGATTCCAGTTAGTATATTAGTGTAATAATTGTCAAATTATTTGTTATTGTATTTCCCCCATCAAACATTATAACTCGGTTAAATAAATAATAAGGTAGTGAATTATGTTCCATATCAATAAGCAGATATAGCCCTGAGTTAAAAAATAGACTTCTGAATAATAAGTTATTTATATTTTAAGATAACAAGAACTATAACAACTGAGATATGAAATACACAAAGAAAGAAATAGGAGAGTGCTTACTATATATATATCTCAATAAATAAATATATCTATATAATTATAAAGAAATAATAATTTAATAATACACAGACAATACATATGAATTTGTAAATTATATAAGCATGTGCTAAATCCTTAGAAAATGGTAAGAATATGGAATATAAGGTGGGGAAGGTGTGGTAGTATCAAATATCTTAGTGTGGACCTTATATTTAAAATACATGGCAATAAATTGGGCAGTGAAATCTGTGGAGGGAGAATGTTGGGTGCCAAATAGAAGGGACTTGAAGCTACTGAAGAGCCATTTAGGGTTAGAGGAGAGGAGAGAGGTTATGCTAATCTGTTTGCCAAGGGAGAGGGTAGAGCAGCACTGCTGAGGCATGGTTCATTTGGAGTTGCAAAGGTGATTTGTCAAGAGCAATTTTGAGAGTGGAGTGGTAGCATGATGTGACCAAACTGGGCAGGAACAAGTATTATATGGTAGAGAAGAGAGGAGGCAAGGAGAGTTGATGTAACTCAATGGCATTTATCTTTCGGCATATGCGGAATGTTTTAGGCTATAGGTTAACAGGTGGTTTTAGAAAGAAGGAAAGGGTGTTAGAAAGGTTAGAGACAGACAGCATCTTGGTGAATTCTAGTCCAAGGAGGAAGTTAAGGTGAAGCGGCAGAGATTTCAGGCACATCAATGAGAGAAAGTAGGAGATATGGTCAATAAATTGGAGAGGAGAGGAGAATTGGGGGGTGGGGGTGATAAATTACAGCAACCCTCAACCTCTGTCTATCACTAGGTCTAGTGGCTGAATTATAATTCGCCAAAGGATTATGCAGAGATGATAATGTATCAAGGGGGGAAATCCAGATCTCAGTGACTGCCAAGAGCTTAACAAAGTTAGAGATAAAAAGATTGTGAGTGTTTGTTTATTACACACAGAGCAGGCATTCCAGATGGAGAAACATCAAAGAAAACCAACTAATGCTTGGTGTTTGATACCGTGTCAAACACAGAGCGTGAGCTACAAACACAGTGACCCTACCAAACACTAACCCTACCCTTGGCCTTATACTACCCCTAACATTAACTTTAAAGTGTACCAGTACTAGACCTAACACTCTCCTGTCAGCCATAGCTGTAACACTTACCTGGCAGTCTGATGTTGTTACAGCTTACCGTGGTTTCTGCATCATCTGCAGGCGCGAGGCTTCAGGCCTCTGTTTTATGTGTTTGCTTCCTGTAGTCTCCTCCTACCTACTTCCTCCCTCTGAGCTGCTCCTCCTACCTACTTCATGAGGAGGGGTTTAAAGGGCTGAATGAGTCCTGACTCATTTGCTCTGGCTGACTACCTGAACTGTGTATGACCCGGCTTGTCTGTCCATCCATTCTGGTGTTGACCTGTGGCTCTGTCTGAACATTCTCCTTGTGCGTTCCAATTTGGCTTAGACATCCTTTCTGGTGCAAACTTGTGGCTCTGGCTGACTACCGGCTCCGTGTATGACCTGGCTTGTCTGACTACCCACTCTGGTGTTGACCTGGGGCTCTGTCCACTGCGCATCCAGCATACCAACACTTCACTGGATATCCTATCTGGTGCAAACCTGTGGCTCTGGCTGACTACCCGCTCTGTGTATGACCTAGCTTGTCTGACAATCCTTTCTGGTGGTGACTAGGGGGCTCTGTCTGTTTCCTCTGTGTGTGGGTCCCCGCTCCACAGACACCCATCCTAGTGTGGACCTGGCACTCTATCAGACTCCTAGACTGACTGCAGGCTGAGTCAGTGCTAGTCCTTTGAGCGTTCTGAATTACCTCGAGGCTCCAGTGGGCTGAAGCCTAGTCTCGGACAGAATGGTGGATCCATTGGCAGACTGCTATTTCTGATACAGTGCTTGCCTTTTTGATCACCCTCTGTGTGTTATCTGTTTACATGCATTACTGTGATTATTCTATAAAAGATTGTTTTACTTTACCATACTGACTCCTGGTTTATTCCTGGGAACTGTGACAGATGTACAGTGGGGTCTTCTGCACCCTGGTCTTCCTCTTTAATTCTTCTTCTGTAAGCTTCCATCTTCTTCATCTGCAATTCTTTCTTTTTCTTCATCTGTCATCTTCTTCTTCATCTGTCATCTCTGCCTTCATCTGTTATCTTCTTTCTTCTTTTCTTCACCTGTGCTCTTCTTCAGTTTTCTTCATTAAACTTAGTGTTCCCCTGTAAAAAAAAAAAAATGTTATTAATATTAAATCTGTCCTTGAAGTTACTCTGCCATGGGCTTACCCATAACCCCTTTGGAGTTTGATGTGGCACACAAACCCCAAAAAGAAGACAACCAGGGGGACAGAAAACCCCCCAGAAAAGAACAAGAACATCTTAACAAATGATGGAAGTCTAGTGGTCTCCAGAAGCTAGTTTTCAGTTGAGTGGTACATGTGTATTATGCTTTTAGAAATTCATTAATTTGAAATCATTCTCTGCTATGTGTGCTGCCTATTATTTTGTCTTTTTGTTTTATTAGCAATATTGCCCAGTTCTGAAGACTGTTCCAGCAACTGTGAGTTGTATACATTTTGTCTTAAAGTGTATAGTGCTGATACCTTAGATCTTTCCAGTTATTTATACTAGTTGAATAGTCCGTGTACACGGGCCACAGTGCCAGGCAACAACAGCCGCGGTGCAGTCAGGCACAGTAGAGACTGCCCGCGCCATGGCTGGTAACAGAGCGGGTAGCTCTGAATTCAGACCGTAGTCCTCCCTGCGCACGACTACGGTCTGAATTCGGATTGCCCCACTCCATTATCAGCCACGGCGCGGGCAGTCTGTACTGCGCATGACTGCAGCGCGTGCAGCCGTCTGTACTGCGCATGACAGCTTCTGACAAATATACATTAGCGAAATATTATATAGGATCGCTGTAGTTACGTTTTTGGTGCAGTACTTTTTTAGGCTTAAAATAAAATTACATACCTAGCTCAACATTGAAATTGCAACACCAGGAAGCTGATTCAAGAATCAACTTAAAAGTATTTGGGACAAAAATCTGCACAACAAAACATTTTATTCGGTAGTTATTATGTGCACTTTGAGAGACTGTATTTTTTGCCAATGAGATGGTCAATAACTTCTTAGGCAATGATAGTCCCAGGAGCATCAATTTGCTTACACAGTTCTTGCATGGTGGGGTTCAGGTGGAAGTGGCAACCCATGGTATACCATACTTGTATGATAAGGGTCATGTATACAGAACTTACAGGGCTAATGCAATGTACTAATGCTACAGAGATAGTCCATGGTAGCACATATTATATGTGAGTGGGTATTGCTTTGCTGCAGTAGAATGCCAATAAAGTGCAGGGAAATGTTCTGATGCAGAGTTGAACAACCAGGTCAACATAGTGGGTTTGAGAGTGCCCAGAATCTGCATTTGCTATCACAATCATGGTGCCACTGTGGCACTTTGGTCTACCACGGCACCCACATAAGTTGCTCATTCTCTTCTATCTAAACCTTTAATATATGAGAATACTGAATTGCAGATTGTGAGGGGACATGTAGGTAGCAGAATATCTCACCAATCAACAACAACCTATTCCTATAGCCTTAAGACCTCTTGAGGTACCTTCTATAAGTTATGGAATGGTTAGTAGCTCTACTAAAGCATTAGACAAAAGTTGTGCCTATATCTTTAGATGCATATTTTATACATTAATATAATATACATGCAATACGGCCAAACCCAATAGGTGTTATAAATTAAGGGATACACATTACAAACAAATAAGAATAAATACATGACAAATCAGGCAGATCTAAGATCACTAGCTAACATGCAGATCTGGGTAGTACCTTATTGTGAGGAGACTGAACATTGGTGCAGAGGATAGCATTTAGGATTTTTGTCCATCATCTCTTCCAGCAGGCCTGTATAGCTGTAGACCTTAAAAAACCTTCTCTCACCTTGATAATACCGGGACAAAGAGAACAGATCTGCCTCCCCCACCTCGCAGAAGCATCCAATAAGTGTGTGTTTATGGATTTTGCATTAAATGATCTTTATCTTTTCTCTATTTGTGGGACATAAGAATAATGTTCTTATTTTAATATGCCCTTGACAAATGATCTGGGAAATGACAGAGGTGCCCTGAAAATCCCAAAAATGTGTGCCATGAGCCTAAATGAACAACAACTGCTTAGACAATTGTCTGAGCATACTACCATCCTAGATGCAATCTGCACTTGCCATTGAAGAGCACAGATCTCCATTTTTGCCTCAAGCGTCATAGGACTTTGGACCATTCTCGTTGACTGGTGAGATGACAGGAGTGGTAGGCCTTGGCATGGCTCTCTCTCTCCCATGGACTGATGTTATACAAGCAATATAAAATGCTTTTGGTCAACACATCTGAAGCTCCCCTTTGAACATACTTGTCATTGTGAGTGGGTTACAGTATGCTATTCTTCGGAGAAAATGATATGCATAAGCTGTGGTTGGAAGTTGTCAGTCAGTCCTTGGCTGCTGTGTACTTTTTTTGTTCTCAAAATCAGCAGAAAATGCAATTAATACTAGGTCTGTCCAGTTAATAACCTTTATAATCATTTATATCTTTACTAACTGGTTACTCACGTTACCCAACACAGTGGAACTGTTATCATTTATATTTCTCAGGCAGCCTGTTGAAGATGTGATTTGCATACCTCTGTGTCTCTCTTGGTTTTTCACTTTCAGTGCTGAGCAGTTTAAATACAGTGTAATCTGGTAATGATAATTGTTTGTATCCTCCTGAGACGTAATCCTCCACATACAAAAATAGATCCTTAAGTATGTTTACTTTCATTTTTGACCATTATAGCACTACATTTTGTATTCCATATATTTTAACCTCTTGGGTGCTAGATCTCTCTTCATAACATTCCAAAGAAATGTATTGAAGGCATTTCTAGAATACAACGGTTTAACCCTTTGAATGCTAGAGAGGTACCCCTCTGACACTCAAAGGATTGAGGAAATAACTATTAACTGCACTATACACAGAAGCAAGCATTAACCTGTTGAGTGCCAGATGGGTATGCAACGCATTGCAAAGCAATGCGTTGCGTACCATTCTGGCACTCAAAGGGTTAAAGGTAACAATGTGCCAATTTCAATTAAATATCAAAGTGTTTATCAGGAAAACATGTTTGATTGTTTTATTATGTTATTTTGATAAACACATAATAATACCCTTCCAGAAGAATAATGAAGTAGTCTAATGATTGTTTTCCTTTATGTCCCTAAGAGAAGACATGCCATGAGAATGTGGCCTAGAGCCAGATCACTCAAGAAATAACAGCATGTCACATCTGAAATATAATATGTTGAATTATTCTGCTAGACGAACTGCATCTGCTGTTTCATCCTGGTGCTTAATTAAAGGTAGGTTTGATGTGATGTTTGAATACCAACAAATTTTCCTGTCAGGAAAATGCACTGCAGTAAAAAGCAAACAGCAGTGTCAGCATATACATATTCACTGCCAACCTAGAATTCTTTTGGATTGTTTTGCTGTTCAAAGTATTGTGACAGAAGATTTATATGGACCTTATTTATAACCAAAGTTAATCTGTTCTGGGGCAAACCAAATGCACCATCAGGGGAGAAATAAGAAAATCCTCAAAGTCGCCATCAAATAAATTAGGCTTTTAACCTCTAGAATGTTACAGAGCTCTTCAAGGTATTGGTTTACAATGGAGACCTCTCTCTAGCATTATGTAGGTAAAAAATCCCACATGAATCAGTTCAATTTTTAATTTTCCCCTATGATTAGGCTGGTTTGCCCCAAATTATGTCCATATTGAATTTATACACAAGGCCCTATGTTTCTTATTGCATTTTGTGTTTTTCATTGACAGATCCCCATTGTGAAATTTGTACATAAAACCCTTGATAAATGTGTCACCTCTAGGCCAGTAGGTAAGAAAGAAATGAGTTCAGTTCCATAAAATCTAGAAGAGCCAATCAAAGTGAACTCTCCCTCATCAGATATAAGGATTATCCTGCTCAGGTGTCTCTGTGCAGCTCTTTAAAATAGAAATTATCCTTCAATGCGTTCTACTTGGAATTAACTTTATAATTAAAAAACAGATACCACACCATCCCGTGCATTAAGTTTTACTGAAAAAAACAAACAAACAAATCAAGTGGCTATTCACATATTATAGCTGTATATAGCTGTAGCTGTTGTTGTCCCCTGTGTATATTGACATAAGATTCTGATTTACTGTGGAAACAAAAGGAGAAACGAACAGCCCCCCCCCAGTGCAAAGAAGACAAGATAAATACAGACCACCACCAAAGCACCTGACAGTAGGTACTCACAAGTATAGATACTAGGTTAAAAACCACTCTAACAAGTTTCACGGCTTTCAGATGTTTTATCAAAGAAATGAGCATAAAAAACAAAAATGGAAAGCTGTTTGACATTGATATTTTTACTTAATAAAACGTTGTTACTGTTCAGCGTATAGCAGCCTCTGGATTCATCTGTTGCAGAGCCAGTGAGAGTCTGAGCGGAGACAGGGAAATATCTCCACCTTCTTATTATGTCAGAGTGCTCTGACGAATGGGACCTGTGAGTGCAATTCCACTTTTGATTATGCTAGTATCTTGGTTATATTACGCTATTGGGCACCTTCTCCTTGTTTTCAAGGCAGTGAGGCTTCTTAGAGGCCTTTAACCCTCTAAGTGCAAGAGAGGCGTACAATGCAATGCATACCCACTGGCACTAAAAGGATTGAATGCGAAAAATATTCTTGATTAATCCTCTAAATTGATTCAGATGAATGTGAGAAAATTCTGGCACCATCCAAATTGATATGGAATGAATAACAAAGGCAGAGAAGTAGAGAAGTACAAGGAGAGTGGGAAAGTGGGAATAGAGGGGAGCCAGGGCAGGAGAGAATGGGGAGAGAACTGGAGAAACAGGGACAGGAGCTGGAGCGATATAATGGTACATGGGCAAAGGAAGAGGGAAGAGGCGGGGCAAAAGCTGAGGAGAGAGAGGGCAGGAGTGCAGTATGTGTGGTTCCATGGCTACCAGAATAGTGGAACAAGACCGGGGGCCAGTAAGAGTGCACTGAAAATAAGCAGAAAATCTGCATTTTTCATGGGAATTCCTATGGAAGGTGAAAGCTCTACGCACTTTATTCTTTTGGGTTGAAAGATTTCCTCCATCCCTACCAATGAATAAGACGATAACCAGTGTGACTATAAAACATGTTCAATGCGCTTGCAAACTATATTTACATTTGCACTTAGAAGGATGTTGTGTGTCTCTTATTTGTAGAACCATTGGCCAACAATGAGGTAGCCTGAAAGCAGGAATAACTCAATGACCAAAAAAAGTTACTCATTAACAGAGTCACTCAAAGAAAATGAGTTGTAATGCCAAAAGTATATATTCTTTATTAAATATCAAAATACATGTAAAGTTTTGTCCTCTTTAAAGTTAAAAACACTTCTATTTTTTTTTTATTTTAGTGCCTCTGTTAATGGATTACTTTTTGGTCTGTGAGGTATTCCTGCTTTCAGGTTACCTCTTTGCTGACCACTTGTTCTGCATATTAATTTACCCTTGAGTGCACCACACTATTATAGTATCTTTTTTTTCTTGTTTGTAGTGTGTGTCTTTTTTTTTACTTTTTGCTGTAGGATGATGCAATGGAGCAGCGTCCTCTAAAATGGGAAGTCCCCAGTTGTTTTTTACTCTTGGAGTTTAACAGTAAGAGGGTTATCTGTTTATATTATTTTAAGGTCTGTAGTGGTGGTGGGTGATACCCTTTGTAGAGTAATTTGTTTTGGAAAATATGGTAAAAACTATGGAAATAGAAGGTAAGGAAAATGTTATTAAAACCAGTGTTAAGGTAGTCACTCAAACTAAAATAAATCTGAGAAATGTGAGACTAACATTTAAAGAACAGCTCACTAACATTAGTCTGCAAATAACTGTCAGAGAGTCTGCCCTGAATGAAGACTAAATGGTTAACATTTTCTGAAAAACCAGGATTGTCTGTTTAAATTCTCTCTTAGATCTGTATGTATTTAAAAGAGACAATAGGTCTTTGCTTAAATCTAGGCAGTAGAATATTTCAGTGACTTTATGGCGACTGATAGTCTGATTTCCAGACAACCATGGTCTAGTATCTATGGAGGAAGATAGCAGGTCTGGGATTTCCTTCATTATCTCTTGTGAAAAGTTGGGAGTACATATTCCTGTGATGCCTTGGTTACCACTTAAAGTTTAGTTATCTAGGGAGGGATTTGATTTCTTATACCTGAACTATTAATAAACATACAATTTTAATATGGTATCGGTGCACCATCTTCTGGAACAAAGAAGTATTACTACAAAGGATCTGAAATCTAAAATATCTTTGGGTTGACCAATCGGAGAGTCTAGAAAATTTAGTCTAACATCATATTCTAATGATCTGGCAACTCATCCTATCAGAGAAGGATGGTCTTGACTTTCTGATAAGGAAAAGTTTGATGATTTTGGATAGCTCTAGTTCTTTTTGCTGACTTCATTGAGTAACCATTTGAACAAACAAAGAATTATAAGAACTTCACACCTAAGTTGTCTGGTAATTATAAATGTCTTTACTATTAATTCTGTATAGCCCTAAGAATTATATACACTTCCTCTATATTTGGTGAAAGATAATTTTATAATAATTCTTGTAGATATATATAAAGAAGTGAACGGTCTATATAAAGAAAATTATTACAATAAGCTGTATTGGCTGTAGCTTATTCCGGGGAAATAAATAGAATTAATCAGCAAATTTATCCAGATAATTGTCAGATAGTTTGATAGCAGTTTTAGATCAAACAGCTTTATAAATTACTTTTAAATCAAATTATTAATACCTATGAAACCATATATTTGTGTTTCTGAAAAGGTCATTGGGCTTATATTTGAGCTTGTGAATTCTTTTATTAACCCTTAGTCTACTATCAGGAAGGTTGTCCATTTGTTTCTATCTTGGTGTGTGTTTCAAAGTATTTCTTTGTTACATGTGTTGTCTTATTGCATGTGCCTAAATTTTGTTCAGTTGAGAAAGTTCTTTGGAGACTATCTTATAGAACAAAAGAAGCTGCCATCTTGGATGGGGCCACAGTACAACCCATAATATCTGGTTAACCCTTGTAGTGCTGTATGGTGTAACAAACAGGATTGCTACTGTAAGTTTTATAGTACATGTTGTATGGAATGTATTAGTTTTTGCTTTGCTTTCTAGACATATTATTTGATTTATTTCTGAGTATGTTCTTGGTATAATCTATTATTGACAATAAGATTTATGCAAACTATATATTTTATCCAGAAATTATGCAATATTGAAATAAGTAGATAAATAGTTAAATTCTATTTATCTAATCTGGGACTTTTTAAATTCCAGATAAGTTTCTAAATTTTGACATATTTTTATACAGTACAAGGAAATTGTTATGAGACCTGTGTTTAAAGGGATAGTAATACTTCGTTTATCTTTATTTTGTAGGGATTAAAAAACATGAAGAACAATATAAGTCTTATCTCTCAAACCTTTATGGTTTGTGAGATATTCACAAGCAAAGTTTCCCCCTCCCGCCCCTTTTACCTAGTGTAAGCAATCTCTTCTCAGATGTGCAATGCAGTCCATAGACCAGACAGATAACAACACGGGACAATATTCTTCCTATCAGAACAATGCAAGCCCTGCCCCCCTTGACAAGCTTTTCAAGGTTTTTCCCTTATCTTAATTGAAGATTGTCCCTCTCTGCAATCTACCTGGGCACCTTCCTTCTGATCTGGCTGAGCAGTGTTACATCAGTAAAAGGGGAGGGAGGGGGATACTTTGTCATTGAATTACTCTTGAACTATAACTCTGACAGTATTGAAATAACACTCTCCAAAGTCCAAATACTATGATGATTAAATGGAGCTGCTTTTATTATGAAACATTACTATCCCTTTAAAGTTAGAACCAACTCACATAATAAAATCCCTTAGACTTTAATTATCAGAGTCTATACAGGTTTTGGGACAGGTATTCATATACACTACAGCCAACTGTATTAGCATTAATTGTAAGGAACATTTAATCCTTTCTATGCTGCTGTGTTCAACTATTGCTACAAAATACGTCTGGATACACCTATGTAAGGTTTGATACTCTTCCTGCTGGGTAATATTATTTTGTGATATTGGTTATTGAGTCACTGTATTTCAATTCCTTTTGATATCTCTTCGTATGTGACTAAGCCATATTAAAAGAGATATCTTTGAGTCATTTGGTGTTTGCTTTTCTCATTCTGGTCATCATTTTATATATATTATATTTTTACTTAAATTATATATATTTTTGCACAAATATGCATAATTGATTATTTTAATAAATTCTGTACTGTGAAGTAACGTGTCAATACACAGTTTGTGTAAAGTTCTAAAATTAATTTACTAATTTTTTTAATCTATTTATGTAAGGAATACCAACATAATTGGGTCATCTGTTAACCCTTTCCTGTATATCCTCGACGTAACATCTAATTAGTAATGCTAATGATGTTATTGCTGAAATCATATATATGATGTCCTATGTGATGTCAACTGTAATGCTATGTATGATGATGTCAAAACAGAAAGTATGACAAAAGCACCACGATACTGAATAAAATATGTTTTTTTATCCTTAGGCATGGTAGTCTCTCAATGACCTTAAGATTGGCTTGAAAAAAAGTTGTTTTCTTTTTAATTATTATTATATATAGATGTAGCCATCCTTAACTTCACATATTCTGTTAAGTCATCTTGATCAGATAAGCAACATCCATTCAATTGCATGGAGTTCCTTGATTACTTAGCACAGTAAATATACAGACAGTGATGGAAATACACTACAGTGAGTAGGGCTACATCTGCATCTAGCCATGGCATTTTCTCTTTTTGTTCATTTTTCATTTCAAGCAAGCATCTCTTGATTGTTCTTTTGTATAGGTGGCTGTGGATTATGAATTGTAATTTTATGTAAAATATGACCTATCAAGGTATTCCTCTTTACACAAACTCAGTGTTAATGGTGCTTTTGACCTATGATGTACTCAGAGTGCATCTTTTTCAAGAAGAATTTGCATCGGTTTTAAAGCCACATTCTCCTGAAATGTTTCATTTAATCTTAATAAGGCTGCTGTGTCTAATATTTACTTTTTTCAGAGTTAACATTCATTTCTTGGAATCAGCATACCAGAGCAACTGTATATCATGCATTTACATGATTAACCCTTTGAGAGTCAGGGAGGTGCCCAACTCACTGCAACACAATATTTTGGACAGCAATCTGGCACTCAAAGGGGAGCATGTATAAAAACAAAGTGGTACAATTCTAGGGAAAACCAATGTTGTTATAAAGGACAAAGGAAACTTGTTCCTACAATTGCACTATTTTGATTTTATACATATTGCCCAATAATTATTGCTTCCTATAACATATACTTTCTTTGTTATATACTCACTTTTGTTAGGAGATCTTTATGCTGTATCATTTTCTCATACATTCAAATGAAAAATGAAAAAAGAAGAAAAAGAAAAAAGATAGGACCTTAATAGGCACTCAACCTACGTTCATTCAAAAGTAACCACCATTAAAAAAGTACAAAACATGTATTGAAAATATCACATAGAAATCAATATTGTTACAGAATAAAGCATGTTAACATCACAGAACCTCATGGATATAACTGTGTGGTCCATACCCAACAAACAAAACCCAAATAAATCCACCCAGATACCCGTAAAAAACATTAATCATACACTAACAATAATAAAAAAAAGATACTCTAGATCTAATACTGATTCATCAGATACTAGTTATAGCAATAATGAGTCTAATTCTAACACTAAGTTACAGATGGGAGTAACAACTAGAAGTTCCACACAACGGGCAGTAGGAAGGGGTGTGTCTTCGTCCTCTTCCTCCTCATCATCCTCCCTTTTTTCCTCCTTTTCCTCTTTTTAAACAGGCCAGAAAGAAACGAAAGACAAGGAGGGGGAGGAGGAAAAAACAATCCAAAAACAAAGAAAAAGAGAAATAGAGAATGAAGTTCAAGAGTCTGGAGTTGAATCCTTGACACAACATAATGAGACGATTATTAATCTTACAGACTTTGAGTTAAGTGAAGCCCATGTTTCTTTACTTAATAAAGGGCTGTCTTTCTGCCCATCTAAGTGGGTAAGGATTTGAATCTTTTCTCAAGAAAACTAATCCTCAGAAAATTCCATCTGGATTGTGAAAATAATCAATCAATTGACCAGGATATGTTGAGACTTCTGGAGGAATTACACCCTGAGAGTACAGATTGAAGGAAAGAGGAAGTTGAAAAATAATTTACTGACTTAAGATCAAAATCAAAGATGATGCCGCCTTTAAGTCTTAATCCATATGTTCAGGCATTCACTGAAGCAGTCCAGAAGTACTTAAATCCCTGGATTTACATAGTATCCATAGTGATAATTTAAGGAAAGAGGAACGCTGTTCCCTTTTAGATTTCAAACAACTTGAAATTGTAATAAAACCTAGCGACAAAGGGGGGTCTCCACTTGGGTTGGTGGGAGCAATCCGTGGTGGTAGATGTGCGTGGGGTATGGATTCAGTATATAGATTACGTTTTTGTGGTATGGGAAGGTATGAAACAGAAATTGGACCAATTTGTTTTAGACCTAAATGACCTAAATATTAATTTAACTCATTCCAGTAGTCTATGTGAGGTTGATTTCCTGGACCTGAAAATTCATATAGATAGTGATGTACTAAAAACAAAAACTTATAGGAAACCTACAGCATGTAACAATTTGTTGCATGCAGCGAGTCACCACCTTCCTTCTCAGATTAAGGGAATTCCGTATGATGGACAGTACCTTAGACTGAGAAGGAATTGCAATGATATTGAGACATATAAGGTCCAGGCCAAGGAATTAACTAATAGATTTTTGCAGAGAGGATACCCTTTTAGGGCTCTGAGAAAGGGTTATAAAAGAGCTTTAAACCAGGGCAGGGATGGTTTAATATTTGGTCAAAGTAAGGTCAAGTCTCAAAAAGATAATAGAATCCGGTTTATTACTAGGTATGGTTCTCACTGACAAACTTTGAGATCAGTCCTGGTAAAACAATGGCACATCCTAACACAAAATGCCTCTATAAGAAACATTGTGAGAGATTATCCAGCTTTAGTGGTACATAGGGCTCCACATTTAAAAGATGGAATGGTTAAGAGTTACTATGACTTTGAAAAAACTGAAAATATGTGGCTTGGTAAAGGAAGATTACAAGGAACCTACAAGTGTGGTACATGCATGGCATGTCAATATATTCAGAAAACTGATTTTTTTTTTACAACTTTGATGGAACAAAAAATTCAAGATACGGTCAATGATCAATTGCAGAACAAGAGGGGTTATATACCAACTTTCATGTCCATGCAGGAGGACATATGTAGGGAAGACTATCAGAGAATTTAAGAATAGGATACTTGAGCACAAATGTGGTATTAAAAACGTGTTTCATAATGGAAGCCCAAAGGATTTAAGAGCAATTGGTATAGCCTACTTTACCAACAATAGGAAATGGGGCGATTTGGATTTAAAATTGTTGAGATGTGAAACAAAATGGATTTATACCTTAAGCTCTTTATATCCATATGGATTAAATTAGGAGTTACAATTTAATATGTTTCCATAGATCCTACTGATAGCTTCTCTTTATGTTTGACGGTAATGCATGGACCTGATAAAGTATATAATAAAAGTTATTCTGTGGTTGCATAAAAAAAGGGAAAAGTTAGGATGTGATTTATTTGGATTTACATTTGATGATTTTGGATAAAGTTGGATTTATGTAACCATTAGTTTTAGGTTATTTATTATTATTATTATTAATCTTTATATAGTGCCAACTTATTCTGCAGCGCTTTACAATAGGGGATAGACATATAGAGATATTAAATAGTACAAATCATATGTGGAAAACAGAAGGATCAGAGGGCCCTGCTCGTGACAGCTTACAGTCTAGAGGAGGGTGGGTTGGACACAGAAAGTGTAAGTGCTGTTGGACGTAAGTTTCTCCTGCCACATAAGCGGCCAGTCAGTGGGTGGGAGAGAGAAGTGCTATTGAGTGCAGTGGTCCAGGGAATGGTTGGTTCTTGGTGATAGTATTTATGGAGGAAGTTGATATGCTTCCCTGAAGAGGTGAGTTTTCAGGGAGCGTCTGAAGATCTGAAGGCTAGGGGAGAGTCTGATGGGGCAGGTGAGTGAGTTCCAGGGCTCGGTGCAGCACGGGAGAAGTCCTGTAGGCGGAAGTTGGATGAAGTAATAAGAGCTGTGGATAGGAGAAGGTCATGTGCAGAACGAAGATGGCGAGTGGCAGTGTATTTGAAAATGAGAAATGAGATATAGGCGGGGTGAGGTGTTAGTAAGGACTCTATAAGTTAGCACCAGAATTTTGAATTGAATTGAATTGTGCTAATGGGAGGCAGTGTAGGGACTGGCAGAGGGGACTGGTGTTGGAGAAGCAGTTGGAGAGGTAGATTAGTCATGCTGTGGAGTTCATTATGGACTGTAGTGGAGTTAGTCGGATGAGAGGAAAGCCAGTTAGTAGTGAGTTACAGTAGTCAAGACGGGACATGATGAGTATTTGGATTAGAATTTTAGTAGTGTCTTGGGTGAGGAAGGGTTGGATTCTAGAGATGTTGCAGAGGTGGAGGCGGCATGATTTGGAGATTGACTGGATGTGAGGAATAAAGGATAGGGCGGAGTCAAATGTGACCCCCAGGCAACGTGCTGTAGGGGCTGGTGTAATGGTAGTGTGGTTGACAGTGAGGGTAATATCTGGGGTAGGGCTGGTAGGAGAGGGAGGGAAGATAATTAGTTTGGTTTTGCCAAGGTTAAGTTTGAGTTGACGGGAGGACATCCAGGAAGACACAGCAGACAGACAGTCAGATACTTGGGACAGGAGAGAAGGGGAGAGGTCTGGGGTGGAAATATAGATTTGAGTGTAATCAGCACAGAGATGATGGTGAAACCCAAAGGAGTGTATAAGGTTTCCAAGGGATGCAGTGTAGATTGAGAAGAGCAAGGGGCCCAGGACTGAGCCCTGAGGCACTCCAACAAACAGTGGGAGGAGTGGGGAAGTGGAACCAGAGTAGGACACATTGAAGGAACGGTTGCAGAGATATGATGAAAACTAAGAGAGGGCAGTGTCACAGAGACCTAGAGAGTGGATGGCTTGGAGGAGGATTGGGTGATCTACTGTGTCAAAGGCAGCTGACAAGTCCAGGAGAATGAGTAGGGAGTAGGACGGAATCCAGATTGCAAGGGATCAAACAGGGAATGGGAGCAAAGGAATTTAGTGAGCTGGTTATATGCGAGACACTCAAGGATTTTGGAGGCGAACGGAAGTAGGGAAATGAGCCGGTAGTTTGACAGTGAGTTTGGGTCCAGGGAGGGTTTCTTTAGAATGGGTGTGATTAGTGCATGTATGAAAGAGGACGGGAAGGTGCCAGTTGACAGAGAGAGAGGTTGAATAAGAGAGTAAGGGGTGGTGTTAGTAGAAGTGAAAGTTCTTGCATGAGTTGAGATGGGATTGGGTCAAGAGGACATGTGAGGAGAAGGGAATCTTCATCCTCGGTGAGAAGAGCTTAGTGAGTGTGTGGGGGAAGTGGTGAGGCTAAGCTGGATGGGTGGGAGTGGAAGTGATGAGATATCATGTCCGATGGAGTCGATCTTGTCCTTGAAGTGGGTGGCGAGATCTTGGGCGGAGAAGTTAGTGGAAAGGGTTTGCATTGGTGGGTGTAGAAGTGACTTGAATGTTGAGAAAAGGATTTTTGGGTAGGAAGAAAGATTAGAAATTAGAGAGGAGAAGTATGACTGTTTGGCCAGGGAGAGTGCAGAGCTATAAAAATGGAGAATTAATTTGTAGTGTATGAAGTCAGTTGCGGAATGCAATTTCCTCCAATGCCTTTTGGCAGAGCGTGAGCACCTTTGGAGTTTTTCTTGTGTGCCAGGGTTGTAGTGGGGTTGTGACTTAGAGTTGCAGGTGCAGCTGTGTCAAGGGCTGTTGTGAGAGTGCTGTTGTAGAGAGCAGTAGTTTCTTCTGGGCAATAAAGTGTGAGGATGGGGTTGAGAAGAGGTTGCAGGGAAAGTGGAAAATTGTTGCAGGTCAAGAGTATGCAGATTTCTTTGCATGCTCTTGATCATGGTGGAGGGGATGGATTTATGTGGAATGATGAGGTTTCCAGTGAGGAGGTGGTGGTCAGGGAGGGGATATGGAGCATTAGAAACTGAGCAGAGGTTAGTGAAGACCAAGTCAAGAGAGTGACCATCACTATGTGTGGAAGAGCAGGTCCATTGTGATAGGCCAAAGGAGGTTGTTAAGGAAAGGAGTTTGATGGCGGGGGGGGGGTGTTATGGTTGTCAACAGGAGTGTTGAAGTCTCCCAGGATGAGAGTGGGGATGTCAGAGGACATGAAATGAGGAAGCCAGGAAGAGAAGTGATCAAGAAATTGTACAGTAGGACCAAGTGGTCTGTATATGACAGCAACAAGCAGCGGGGAGGGAGAGAAGAGGCGAAGTGTGTGAGCTTCATAGGTGGCGAAGGAGAGAGAGGGAACAGTGGGGATTACCTGAAACGTATGGTTAGGGGACAACAGGATGCCTACTCCACCCCTTTTACTGTTGCCAGGCCTAGGTGTGTGGGTGAAGTGAAGGCCACCATGTGAGAGTGCGGCTGATCATGAAAAGCTGTTAGTTTGTTACACACAGAGCAGGCGTTCCAGAGACCAAACAAAAGGTGGGGAGGAGGCTAGGTGATGTGGTACAGTTATTAGGTTGTGGATGTTGCGTGTTTTAGTGGGTGTTGTGTTACAGGAGAGAATGGAAAGGGGGCCTGGGTTAGGTGAGATGTCACCTGCGGCGAGCAGGAGAAGGGATAGGGAGGTAAGATGGGAGTGAGATTTGAAGCATTGGGGTTTTTTGGCAGCAGTTGAAGGAGATGGTAGTGATAGGGACTGGAGGAATGAGAAAAGTTCATGGGAACAGAGAAGTGGTGATGAGGAGGAGAGTCTAAAGCAGGTGAGAATGGCAATGAAAAAGCATTAGGTTATAGTTAACATCAAACTGGTTTAAATGGTTGAGAACTATACTATTGAAATTTGGAGTTGTACCGTGATGGTGTGTTTCCAGTTGGAATATATATTATGGTCTGTGATATTTATTATGAATTATGTATATGATATCCACACATGGAGCGTGACACAAGGCATGGGCATATATGTTGTGGTATTTTTTATCAGGTTCTGCATTATAAATGATGACTAATTAGATCTGTATAGCATTTGGGTATTAAAAATATGTCTGGAGGCTGATCGCAGCGGTGTGCCCATGCTGGAATGTTTGCTTGATAATGTGGTTTAAATTAAATGTTAAGCTTTATGCTATTGTTATTTAAGCAGGGGGGTGGATCGGCTGGAGACACATCACAGTACATATATACACAGATGTAAACCCGGCACCGGTATATGTATATTCTTACCCCAATTTATAAACCCATAAATAGGGTGGTGCACTCATAGACTCAAGTTAAGCTATATAACCAGAAACCGGATGATGAGGAAAAACAATCACCCACATACTGGTAAACATGAATACCAGTATGTTTACCAGTATGGGGGTGATTGTTTTTGATATTGGGAGTTCCAGATAGTGTCCCTCTCTTACAGCTGTTTTTAAATGTTTTTATTGTACCTTGCCTTGTGATGTGATGCTTTACTAATAAATTATTTTATACATTTTGATCACTCCTGTGTAAGAGTACCTCTTTTGTTAAAGACTCGCTTTTCGTATGATGTGGGTATTTCTCTTTCCTCATCATCCGGTTTCTGGTTATATACATCATGGTACATAGTCACATACGGTGGATGAAGTCTGTGAATACATTTGGAAAGGTCGAGAACTATCTGTTATCACAGCTTGATTTGTTATTGATGAGGTTAGGTGAGATAGTTTGACTTCCCCTTTTGACTTCCAGATTGATAGGTTAAAAGAAGCTAAACCGGAAGGATCACGTGATTCGCCTTGATAAAGCCCGTGGTAACGCGGACTAAACGCGTTGGCAGCTGGTGGAGACTCACGGGCTCCAGTGTATTGATGAGAGTGGGCCTGAAAGAGGATGCAATTGGAAAATTAACGTGATATATAGATGAAGTATGAACTAGATGTATGTGGTGAAGCAGTGTTGATGGTGACTGGAAGTGGAGACAGAGTGTATATACAAGAAACATTTACTTTAATGACGCAGGATAGCAACTTGTGAGTAGCGGTAAGCTTCCAGGAGGCAGCTAGAAAGTATTTGAAATATTTGGGAAGTATGAACAAAACAGATACATGATAACAAGTAATTATGTACTTATGGTCACCTGTCTATGCAAGTAGTTATATTCTGCTAAACACAGTTGCATTCTCATCATCTGTGTGTGTCTTTCATTGTTGACAACAGATGGAATTTGCACTGGACGAAGTGCTTAACTTGAGTTGTAAATTTGTCATCTGTGTGTGTGTCTGTCATCTTCATTATCATCATATTGTCATCTTCATCACTTCATGCTAACATCAAACGGATTGTAGCTATATATATAGTTACTATAAGGCCTTTGACACTTATTGACCACATCTTCTATGTGGACATGTACTGATGAAATATATTTTCACCTTATCTTCATATTAATTTTTTCACTTACAGCTGTTCATCCTTTTTCCAATTCCATATACTGGCGCCAGTGTTTTTTTTTATTGTTAGTGTATGATTAATGTTTTTTAGGGGTATCTGGGTGGACTTATTTGGGTTTTTTGTCTGTTGGGTATGGGCCACACAGTTATATCCATAAGGTTCTGTGAGATTATCATGCTTTATTCCATAACAATATTGATTTCTATGGGATATTTTCAATAAATGTTTTGTACTTTTTTTTAATGGTGGTTGTTTTTGTATGAACGTAGGTTGAGTGTCTGGGTCCTAATCTTCTTTTTTCATATGAGTTCATATTATATGGGACTATACGCACCCCAAGTGTGATATATTTGGTTATACCTTGCAACTGCTGACACTGAGTTGTGCTCCTATTAATCTAATTATTATAATATTGGTCATTTTCTCATATAGCAGCCAATAACAAAGAATTACATGCAAACTCATACTAATATTAAAATAAATGTATACCACACTGTAATGCTGTGTTTAACCTTTCAAGGGGCTTACGATGTGTTGGATAACGCTCTGCCACTCAAAGGGTTAAAGGTACTTAAGGTACATGAATTAGCTTTTTGAATTAACAAGCACTGTTCTTCTGAAGGTAATTGACACATCACAAGGTACAACTCCGGGGATAACAGATCAATGAGTCTGCTAATTAACAAAGTAACAAACGCATATGCCAAAGTAATGGCCGAAGGCAAACTATTTGATTTGCCAAGTCCTAAAAATATACTCGAACAAGAATGATGCCATAAAAAGTAAAGAAGTTAAAAATCAAGACACTGAAATATTATTTTTCAGAAACGACATGCTTTGCTATGATGTTTAAGTGAAGGGTTCCTAGAATGGGTTTTCATTTCTCCAACAGAATAATAAATATGTGCCATACCTGGTGACTCACCAGATCTGCACTGTGTCTCCGGGAACAGAGGCTGATTCTACTGATGTGGCGCTTTTCCTGAGTAACTCCCCTTACTTCTCCTCCTTCCCATCCTGTTCCGCCCACTTCCCAGCCCAATCCTGGTTAAGCCTGCATACCCAATTAAGCCATGACAACTTTATGATGTGAATCACATCATTAACATAAGCCTGGTTACAGCCCATGAGCACTCTCTGGGGGCTCAATAGGAGAAATTCCCCAGGTATGATAAAGGCAAACTGAGGACGTTCTGAGGCAAGCCATTTTGCTCAGTAGGGGAGAAATAAAAAATTCCCCAAATTGCCATTGATTTAAATGGGGCTTCTAACCCCTTGAATGCTAGAAAGGTCATCAACTCATTTTTTCGCAATGTGTTGGAGACCATTCTAGCATTCAATGGGTTAAATGTCCCATTTAAATCAAAGGTGATTTTTAATTGTACCTTATTGCACAGTTAGATTGATCCAGTTTGCCTTTTCACAGAAGGCCCATAGCCACAAAATAATACAGGGTGCTGTGGCACTTTGAAAAATTTGAATATTGAATTTTAAATGCATATTTAGGGAACTGATATGCACAATATGCTTGTTTGTTTTTTTTACTTCTGAATATAAGACCCAAGAGAATAACTATATATTAATGAATCTGTATCCTTGAGCATTCTTTGACAAATACTTATAAAACATAACAAGTGCACTGAAAATTGTAGACTGAGTGTTAGAAGTGCCTGGTGTGAAAAAAGATTGAGAACCACTGGTGTAATACACCTGACACTGAAAACAAGGGCGATAGACAGTAAGGGCTGTATGTTCAAAAGTAAAGTAGAGGAGTTCTGGAGCAAACCATTTGTACTGTAAGGGAGAACTAAAAACTCTCATTGATTTAAATGGGGATTATAACCCCCTGAATGCTCGAGAGGTCTCCACACTTTGCTCTGCATTGCTTGGGAGACCACTTTAGCTTTCAAGGGGTTAAAATATCCATTTAAATCAATGGAAATGTTTGGAATGTTTAGTTTCCTACTTATACACCCTGTTCCAAATTATTATGCAAATGATATTTTTCTCATTTACCTAAATAATAGATGTAAATAACAGTCAGCATAATTCTCATGTTTTCAACTATTAAGAGTACAATTTAAATTTTATTGAACAAACCTCCTAATGATAACAGTATTTTTTTTAAACATAAAAAACTTACAATGCACTGTTCCAAATTATTATGCACAGTAAATTTCAAAACACTTTATAGGTTGTAAAGAACTGAAAATTATCATTTGTTGTGTTTGCAGCATATTTACTGAAATCAAAAACTATTTCAATCAAACTTTTAACAACATTTTAACTTTTTAAACATTTTAACAGGTCACGTTACATTTCAACATAGGACCCCTTATTTGATAGCAGCTTCACAAGTCTTTCATCCATTGAACTTGTGAGTTTTTGGACAGTTTCTGCTTGAATTTGTTTGCAAGATGTCAGAATACCCTCCCAGAGCTGCTGTTTGGATGTAAACTGCCTCCTACCCTCATAGATCTTTGCTTGAGGATGCTCCAAAGGTTCTCAATAGGATTGAGGTCAGGGGAGGATGGAGGCCACACCATGACTTTCTCTCCTTTTATCACCATAGCAGCCATTGATGCAGAGGTATTCTTTGCAGCATGAGATGGTGCATTGTCATGCATGAAGATGATTTTATTACGGAAAGCATAGTTCTTCCTTCTGTACCAGGGAAGAAAGTGGTCAGTCAGAAACTCCACATACTTTGCAGAGGTCATGCATGAAGATGATTTTATTACGGAAAGCATAGTTCTTCCTTCTGTACCAGGGAAAAAAGTGGTCAGTCAGAAACTCCACATACTTTGTAGAGGTCATCTTTACACCTTGGGGGACCCTAAAGGGGCCGACCAGCTCTCTTCCCATGATTCTTGCCTAAAACATGACTCCACGACCGCCTTGCTGACGTCGCAGCCTTGTTGGAACAGGGTGGCCGTCCACCAACCATCCACTACTCCATCCATCTGGACCATCCAGGGTTGCACGGCACTCATCAGTAAAAAGGACTGTTTGAAAATTAGTCTTCATGTATTTTTCTGCCCAATGCAGTAATTTCTGCTTGTGAGCATTGGTTAGTTGTGGCCAAATAGAGGGCACAGTTGCAAGACTCTGGAGGACTATACACCTTGATGTCCGTGGGACTCCAGAGGCACCAACAGCTTCAAATATCTGTTTGCTGCTATGTAATGGTATTTTAGCAGCTGCTCTCTTGATCCGATGCATGGATCTGGCAGAAATCTTCCTCAATGTGCCTTTATCTACACAAACCCGTCTGTGCTCTGAATCAGCCACAAATCTCTTAATAGTGCGATGATCACGCTTAAGTTGTCGTGAAATATCTAATGTTTTCATACCTTGTCCAAGGCATTGAACTTTTTCACTCTTTTCGGCAGCAGAGAGATCCTTTTTCTTCCCCATATTGCTTGAAAATGGTGTTCTGCTTAATGATGTGGAACACCCACCTTTAGTAGTTTTTCCTTATATTGGGCTCACCTGGCAATCTAATTATCACAGGTGTCCGAGACTGTTTTCAGTGATCAAAAGAGCCCTGAGACACAATGCCATCCATGAGTTAAACTGAAAAACAAAATATTTAATCTTTGTGACACTTAAATATCATTTGCATAATAATTTGGAACAGTGTAGTGTAAATGGTTTGCCCCAGAACTCCTCCACTTTTGTTTTGAACATACAGCACTAAGAAAAGTGTCTCAATGGCAATTGGTGAGCAAAAAAAAAAAAAGTCCTTGGGGCTAAATGCTGCATCAGAGGCTTCTCCTGCAGCCCCCAGTCTGTTTTCTGGTACAATGGGAAGAGGAAATAATTCCCCTCTTCCACATCTCCCACATGCTTTATTTTCCCTCCAAAAAGCTCAAGAAATGTATCTGCCTTTACACTTACACTGTTCCACATAAACCTTTTTGGTGCAAGAGAGAGGTCTCCAATGCATTGCAAAGAAATGCATTGGAGACCTCACTAGCAACCAAGGGCTTAATATGTTTTTTTTTTTTTTTTTTGAACCAATTTAGAATTTTAAACCACAAGGTGCAGCCCTTAGGGGAGTTAAAGACCACATATGCGGGTGTTGTGGTGATCGTTATGCCTGTCACTGCATTATGATAATAGAAATCTCTTGAAATAGTGAAGCCTGATTGGACTGAATTGATATACTATAATGACTATGTCCCATATAGACTACTAGTGTAAAAGCCTGTGTACACGGGCCAAGGTCCAGTGAGGTAAAGAGGCTGGTTTTGCTCTGCATACTGCCGCCGCCTCCAAGGGAGGGCTGGCCTGGGGGGCAGGGGGTCAATTGCCCCCTGGGCCAGTCATATCTCTGGGCTGGTGGGCCACTCCCTCTTTTGCGCAAATGTAGCTATAGTAGCGATACCACAGAGCTTACAACTGAAATGGTGCTACAATCCAAGTGGAGCTACATTAGTAGCATAACCCATTTCTCTTGTAAGTTATATGGTATCACTAGTGCAGCTTTACTTACATTGTAAGCTCTGTAGTTGCACCAGTGTAACCCCATTTCAATTGTAAGCTCTGTGGTATTGCTTGCCTTTCTTCACAACACTAACCCTTTGAGTGACAGAGTTGTATGCCACGCATTGCGAAGCTCTCAATGGGTTAATGGCAATTTTAAAATGAAAAAAATAGGGTGGGCTGGGACTGAGGGCTGGAACGCTAGTAAAATTGGGCCACTTGATTGTAGCTGCCCTCCAGGCCACAAATTGCCAGCCCTCCCCTGGCCGCCTCACTGGCGGAGAGCGCAATGCAGTCATGCGCAATAGAGACTGCCTGAATGCACAGAATGCTCCCAGCACAGATTGCTCCCAGTATTCTACTGCTCATCACTGCACTGGACAAACATTCTGGCCTTTTATATTATAGGATGATTAGAAATGAAAAACTTTGTCTCACTGGAAATGCTTTTCTCATCTTAGTGCATATAACCCCAAGGTATTGTTGTTATGCAAGATATTCACAGCAGATTGTCTATGTGACACTGCCACTTGAGTGATGAGTACTTTTATTATCCAGCAGATCTCTGCTTTCTAATCCCTTCCAGGTGTTCTGCTGTTAAAGAGTCCAAAGAACATAAACCTCAGGCACTTCAGAATACTAATCCACTCACGTTCCAAAATGGCACATGGTTGGATGGATCAATGGCGTGTTACTGATAATAACAATGTTTTGCAGATCAGTTCATTTTTAATGCTTAAGTACATTCCATTCCATTACAAGGCACGCTTAATTACAGCATTAGAGTACTCGTTTTACTGTACAGAATTAAACAAAGCAATTGATATGTTTTAGGAGCTAAATTTAATTGATTGACACAGTAAATGTGTAGGATCAAATGGATTTTCTCTTACATCACTTTGTCTTATGTAAAACTGCTTTTATCATAAAGGAGAGCAAACACTTTTGAGCCCAGAAAACAGCCTTAGAGCTTTGTACACTGGCACTAAGAGGGAATAAAGCCATTGGGTACCCAGAAACAGCCTTTTTGTCTGGAATAGACAGCTCATTGATTTGAATGGGGCTTTTAACCCATTGAATGCTAAAGATGTCTCCAATGCATTGAGAAATATTCAAGGGGTTAAAAATTCCATTTAGCCCCTTCAGTGCAAAAGAGGTATCCAAAGCATTGTCAGGGGGAGAGGTCAGAAAACTGATCTGCTCATCTGTAAAGTAAAACAGCTCTCAGCCATCATCTTCAGGTTTGTGTCAATCCCAGTACTACGGGTCTACTGGGAACTCACATGGGAAACAGAGCGACCATTGCATTAGAGATAAACCAGGGGGACATTAGGGGGTCTCAGTTCAGACCACAGTTCTGCTCCCCTGTTGTTTATCTGGTGCTCACACTGCAGACCTGGCTAAAAGAGCAGAAAAGTTTTTATGAAAACGTATATATGCTTTTTCCTGTTGAGTAAAATAAGGGTATTCCCACTGTTGTCAGTTATTTAACCCCTCCATGCCGAGAGACGGACAAGGCCCATCACACATTTCGTCCTTTAAAGGGATAGTAATACTTGCAAATTACTAATCCCCATATTGTAGCTTTGTTAAAAAGAAACGTATTGCCCCCAGTGTCATCTCTCAGACCCTTATGGTTTGAGAGATGATAGCGCTCAAACTTTCCCCTTCCCTGACTGAACGCTGAATGCTGACTGCAGGGATATCCGGTCTTACGATCATCAGGCGGCTCTGCAGCATTGCCGAGATCGCATTTATAAAAAATAAATCTTTCACTAAAATGGTCTTTTACGTGTGCTTGCAAACCAAGCACACGTAGAAGACCGTTTCAGTGAAAGATTTATTTTTTTTTAACGTGATCTCAGCTCAGCTGCAGAGCCGCCTGATGCACATAAGACTGTCGTACAACAGCTTCCCCTGCAGTCAGCGTTCAGTCAGGGAAGGGAGGGGGGAACTTTGAGCGCTATCATCTCTCAAACCGTGAGGGTTTGAGAGATGACACTGGGGACAATAAGTTTCTTTTTAACAAAGCTACAATATGGGGATTACGTAGAAACATAGAATTTGACAGCAGATAAGAACCATTTGGCCCTTCTAGTCTGCCCATTTTCCTACAGTAAAAACCTCAAACCTTTTTTGGTCTTTGGTCTTTTCTTAAGTTAAGGACAGCCTTATGCCTATCCCATGCGTGCTTAAATTCTGTCACTATATTAACTTCTACCACTTCTGATGGTAAGCTATTCCACTTATCTACTACCCTCTCAGTGAAGTAAAACTTTCTTACATTACATCTAAACCTGTGTCTCTCTATTTTTAGACTATGGCCTCTTGTCCTAACAGTTTTCCTCCTTTGAAATATACTTCCATCCTGCACTTTGTTGAATCCCTTCATGTATTTGAATGTTTCAATCATATCCCCTCTCTCTCTTCTCTCCTCCAAGCTACACATGTTCAGATCCTTTAGTCTATCCTGATATTTCTTTTCCTGTAAACCAGTCACCATTTTAATAGCCCTTCTTTGAATTTTCTCTAGAGTATCTATATTCTTCTGGAGATGGGGTCTCCAGTACTGTACACAATACTCTAGGCGAGGTCTAACTAGAGATCTGTAGAGTGGCATGACCACTTCCCTTTTTCTGCTACTAATGCCCCTAGCTATACAACCCAGTACCCTGCTTGCATTCCCCATCCGCTTTATTACATTGCCTGCCTACCTTTAAGTCATTAGAGATAATTACTCCCAAATCCCTTTCCTCTGTTGTCTCTGACAATACAGTACCCTTAATAGTATATTTTTCCTCTGGATTTTTATGTTCCAAGTGCATTATTTTACATTTATCGATGTTAAACTGCATCTGCCACACTCTTGACCATTCTTCTAATTTACCTAGATCATTTGTCATTTGGCTTATTCCCCCTGGAATGTCTACCCTATTGCAGATCTTAGTATCATCTGCAAAAAGGCGTACCTTACCTTGAAGACCTTTTGCAATATCACTAATAAAAATATTAAAAAGAATGGGTCCCAGTACAGATCCCTGAGGTACTCCACTAGTAACACTCCTTTCGTCCAAATATTCTCCATTGACTGTCTCCTGTCACTCAGTCATTGCCTTATTCATTTAACTATTTTTGCATCCAGACCCAAACACTGCAGTTTATTTATGAGTCTTCTGTGAGGGACAGTGTCAAATGCTTTACTGAAATCTAGATAAGCTATATCTACTGCTCTCCCTTGGTCTATTATTTTAGTTACCCAGTCAAAAAAATCTATGATGTTAGTTTGACAAGATCTCACTGCTGTAAACCCATGCTGTTTGGTATCTTGCAAGCCATTTAAATTCAGATATTCAAAAATTCTTTCCTTTAACATAGTCTTCATTAATTTTCCCACTACTGATGTAAGACTTACTGGTTTGTAGTTATCAGACTCTTCCCTGCTACCTTTTTTGTGAAGAGGTGCTATATTTGCTAACTTCCAGTCTTCTGGAACTATTCCTGTTGTTAGTGACTGATTGAATAATTCTGTTAAAGGATATGCAAGAACACACTTAAGTTCTTTTAATAATGTTGGGTGTATCCCATCTGGTCCCATTGATTTATCTGTTATAACCTTAAGCTGAAGTAGAACTTCTTCCTCTGTAAACATGCATGTTTCCCATGTCTTGCCATTTTGTTTTTCTAACAGAGGTCCCTTCCCTTCATCTTCCTCTGTAAAAACTGAACAGAAATGTTCATTGAGACAGTCAGCTAGCCCTTTATTCTCATTTACATAGTTTCCATTTTTTGTTTTCAGTCTAACTATTCCTTGTTTCATTTTTCTCCTTTCACTTATATATCTAAAAATGTTTTATCCCCCTTTTTTATTGACTGAGCAATTTTTTTTCTCTGTCTATGCTTTGGCACATCTAATAATGCATTTGGCCTCCTTCAGCCTAGTCTTGTACCGATACCTACCTTCTTCCTTCTGTATCTGCTTAAATTTCTTAAATGCTTCTCTTTTCTCCTTTACTATATTTGCCCCTTCTGTTGAGTACCACAGTGGTTTTCTTTTACCCTTGTTGACATGTCTAATGCACTGCTCTGTTGCATTTAGTAAAACACATTTCAGATAATCCCATTTCTCCTGGATTCCATCTAAAGATCTCCAAGTTGTTAAAAATGTTTCCATTTTAGAAAAATCAGCCTTTCTAAAGTCTAGAACCTTTGTTTTTGCGTGGTGCAACTCAGCCTCTATCTTTATATTAAACCACACAGATTGATGATCACTGGAGCCCAAACACTCTCCTACAGCTACATCTGATACCAAGTCTCCATTAGTAAATGATAAATCTAGTGTGGCTTCCTTCCTAGTCGGCTCTTCTACTAATTGACTAAGAGCTAATCCGTGTAAAGAATTTAGGATATCTCTACTCCTGGCTGAACCTGCTGCTTGGTTTTTCCAGTCCACATCAGGAACATTAAAGTCCCCCATAATTATAACCTCACCTTTCACGGTCACCTTAGTTACTTCCAGTTGATCCAACTCCTGTGTTTGTCCTGGGGGTCTATAGATCACATCTATGCTGGTGAACATCTTATTCCTGTATTCTAAAGTTATCCAAACAGTCTCTGTGTTCTCCTCCATACCCTGTATAAGATTAACCTTTAAGCTGTTTTTGACATAACTGGCAACCCCTCCTCCTTTTCTGCCTTTACTGTCTTTTCTAAATAGAGAGTACCCTGGTATTTCTACATCCCAGTCATTTTTTTCCATTGTACCAGGTCTTGGTAATTCCCACTAAGTCCACATATTCACTAGTTATTATTGAGTGAGTTCAGGGATCGTATTCCCTAAACTGCAGGCATTTGTACACATGGCTCGAAGTCTGCTGGTTTTTGACCTATGTGCCACAGACATACCTTGATCAAATTCATCTGTCCAATGTTGTGAGGGGCAACTGAAGTTTTATTTCTGTGGAGTAAGATAAAACACTTATATACACAGCACATAGTCTGATCGCCTAAAAGAGGAACACCAGGGAAGGAATGAGAGACATTGGGATTTTAGCCTCAGGGGGACAGTGACCCCCTAAAAAGGGACATTTGGGAGGTATGAATAATCATTCATACCTATTATCCAGTCCCTATAAAAACTAGAGCACAAATTATGATAGGAAAATCTATAAACAGTTGTGTGTTTAAAGAAAAAAAAGTATCTTTATTATTATTTATTATTAACACAATAAGTAGTGGGTTATACATATATATCTGGTATTAAACGAAAATCCTACTTATGCTTAAAAATGGTATATAACTTGCGTGGGTATATTAAATGAATTAGAGGAAAAATATGTTTGAACACATGCATACTATAAAGGACAAAATTTCTCTTGTCCTCAAATGTCGAAAAGCCCTTGTCACTTAGGGGTTAATTCAAATGTTATAACTCTTCAAACAATCAGGAAGTGAATTTACAGTAAGTAAATTTACCTCCTGAAAGTTGTAACTAACAGCATGACTGAGCAGTTTCTATCATATTCTATGGTGAACTGTTTGTCAGTGACTTTCCTCTCAAACAGAATGTGACATGATTACTAATTGGAATGTGACCAAAAGAGGGCACTGTTAAAGTAAACAACAAACTGTAAACTGCAATTACTGAAAATATAGATCTCAGCGGTTGGAGTACCCTAGTTTTGCTCAGCAGGAAAAGCCCTACAATATATATTTTCCATTTTCCTTTGATCAGCAGGTCATATCTGAGATAAGAGGATATATCCACTCTCATCTGATCATGCTCCACTGAATATGTATCTATATAAGGGCATACGTGCTGGCTTATTTATTCATTTATTTATGGACCCTAGTTGGTTTTTTTTAATCTCCTAGTATACATTTTTATGTTTTTTAGAAGCTTTCATACCCTTTTATGAATTTCATCTGTTTATGTGAGTATATACAAGTAAATTATTGATTACTTATTGAATACATTTTGTGTACCTGTTATAACCAAACTTAGGGCAATCATTTTCTTCTCTGTTCTAGCTTTGTATTTTTGCAGGTGACAGATTTACCCCAGGTTTTACTTTCTAAGGACCCGTACATTGCAAGAGAGCTGTGAACTGAAACCAGTAATTATGTTTGTCACCTTCAATGTAATCCAGGCCTATGCTCTTCCGTTATACAAATTAAGATACATTTATTCCTGTGTATAGTACCTCTTAACAGCGTTTTCACTAAATTATTCTGCATGTCTACCTCCTTATAGATATTATTTATGGGCGTGTTATCTGCATATGATAATAAGGGGTGTTTGTAACCAGTTCACTGTTAAGTGGGCGCATTCTAAATATCGCGCGGCTGCACGCCGTATTAAACATGTCACCTGGATTAAAAGGGTGACATGAGAATCTCGCACTGCATATAAGAGCAACATTCTCATGTCGCCTCATTAAATGGCACATACCTGACTTGTACTGCCCGTTGCTCTGTGCACTGAGACACCCCGCTCCCTGTTGACCAGGACAGCAGCCCCCACTCTGGTTCATGTGACACTGGCAGCTCGTGTCTCTCTCACTGAACTAATTAGTTGACAGTTGACTGGATGGCCCTGCTTCAGAGTGCACAGAAGAGAGACAGGTAATAAGAGTGCACAGAGACTGGCAGCAAGGAGAAACAGATAAACAATAAGTATGCACAGCCGGGACAGATAATCAGGCAAGAAATAAAAGTGCACAGCAGACAGAAGATGCCTGACTGTCTGTCCCGGCTGTGCATACTTATTGTTTATCTGTTTCTCCTTGCTGCCGGTCTCTGTGCACTCTTATTCTCTGTCTCTCTTCTTCATATCTACAGAAGCCTGGATGGTTACAGGAGACATGAGAATTCTCCCAGGCTCAGTGACCACGTCTCTTCCCTTGGGCTCAGAGCCTATTCAGGCCCTTCCACCACCCTGGCCTCACATCTAGCCTCCATTCCTCCTCTATCGCTGTCCCCTCCATTGGGCAGTTGGTGGCCATGGACAGAGGGATTCCAGCACCCCAACACTACAGTCAGCTGCTCCTTGTCAGCAGTTGGGAGGACCATTGAGTTGTGTCTCAAGTCCACTCTCTGCACTGGGCACATCACGAAAGTAAATAAAATCAGGTATGCGGCATGCACTGTGCACATTATGCAAGTAAAATCAGGTATGGGCCATTTAATGAGGCGACATGAGAATGTTGCACTTATATGCAGTGAGAGTTTCTCATGTTGCCCTTTTAATTCAGGCGACATGTTTAATGCAGCGTGCAGCCAAGCGATATTTAAAATGCACCCATTTAAAAAGATACCTTTGTGACCTGCTAGTTTACATATGCCATTACTAATCTGTGCAGGAATTAATCTGGGGGTCCATAGCAACAGTTCTGCTAATATGCGAAGTTTTAGGAAAATTGCTGCTTGAGCTCAGTCAATAAATTACACATGAAGTGATTGCTAGAACTTAGCAGGAAATATCTTGCAGGTGGAAAATAAACTCAAAACACGTTAGACCTAAACACATCAAGACATGTGTAAGTATAAAAACATGAGTGAAGAAATTTTGGGGGAAAGAGGCTACACCATAAGGAACAAATATCAGTTCCAGTTGATTTCAAAGTGGCTATTAACCCCTTCAGTGGCAGAGAGGTCTCCAATGCATTGCACTCAAGGAGTCAAAACACCCATTTAAACCAATGAGAATTTTGGGGAATTTGTGTGTGTGTGTATCTATATATAATATATATCCTAAAATATAAAAGGCCAGAAAGTTTGTCCAATGCAGTCATGAGCAGTAGAGACTGCCCGAACGCACAGAATGCTGGGAGCATTCTGCACGTTCAGGCAGTCTCTACTGAGCATGACTGCATAGCGCACGCCGCCAATGAGGCGGCGGCAGTACGCAGAGGAGGACCGTCCTCTTTACCTCATAATATATATATATATATATATATATATATATATATATATATAATATGTGTGTGTGTGTGTGTGTGCGTAGGTTAGCCATGTTAGTCCACTGGTGTGGAGGACAAGTGAATGAGTATAGAAGTATATAATAATAGCTTTTGTTTTGGACGAACATTCAGGACGAACATTCTAGTCAAAAGCAAACTGGGTTTAAAAAAGAAAACATTGCCATGCTAAGGAGAGCACCAACTGATAAGTAATAAATCACCTAAGTTATCAACCAAGCAATGTGGTGAGGGAATTTGGGTGGGGTTGAGTATGAGAGACATAGGGAGAAAATGAGAATCATACAGAGCCATAGTACATAATTAGCAAAATAGTATAATACAAGAAATATGGTAAAACATACTACAATAAATAAAATTAGAAGGAGCTATTATGTGAAGTTTTGGTAATTTACGAGGAATCCCAAGTCCTTAATAAGGCACATTACCAAAACTTCACATAATAGTTCCTTCTAATTGTATTTATTTATTTTAGCAGATATTTTTGCATATTTTTGTATTATATTACTCTGATAATTTTATCTATGTACTATGGATCTGTATCATTTCTCATTTTTCCCTATGTCTTTCATACTGAACCTCAAACTCCCCCACCACATTGCTTGGTTGATTTATTACTTACCAGTTGGTGCTTTCCTTAGCATGGCAATGTCTTCCCTTTTAAAACAGGATGCTTCTGACTACAAAAAGGAAGCATCGCTCTCGAAAGCTTGTCTATATAATTGAATGTTGGCCCAATAAAATATATATATCTGTTTCTGGTTCACTGCTTGCCCTGCCCAGGCTGCAAGCAGTAAACCAGGGGCTGCAGTTTTCACAGGAGTGGACAAGGGGGCAAACATACATATAGCTTCTCCTTTAACCATACATTTTACTCACATCAGCAGCTTGAATAGGGCACTGTTGCTACCATGTTCAATTTGCCAGTGTGATCAAAGCAATTAACTGCAATTTAAAGAAATTTGAGAGATACAATTCAGTATCAACTGAAGTACAATCCAGTCCAGTGCTTTTTACCTCCATGTTCTACTGTTTCATTTTCTACTGCAATTCAGTTCCGGAAAAGATGCATACATCTAGCTGGCAAAAATTTAGTAAAGTTGATACCTTTAATGGCTAATTAAACAGATTTAAAATGCAAGCTTTCAAGACTTCTTAGGTCTATTCCTCAGGCATGTTATACAGATAAATATGAAAAATTATCTCTTAAATACAAGTACATATTACATTGTTTATAATGGAAATCAGATAAGAACGTTAGTCCAGATACTGATTCTTTGATCAGTCAGTGGTAGAGGATGTGATTTAAACTGCATTCGTCCTCTGAGTCCAGGTATTTATGATCCCAGAGGGACTGTCGTAAAAGTTAATTCACAATGTGATAATGTGACAGAAATTCTCTGTCTCTATTCAGCCCATAAGTCAAAGAGTCAAATTGTAGCATTAATTTTACCTCCCATAATTAATTTTCTGTCCCTCTGAGTGCAAAATTGTCCCATCAGTACAGTCAGTCTAATGTCCCTGACACTGTGCCCACTTTGGCAAAAATGTTCTCCCACTGGTGTCTATGTCTTTTTGTTGTTAATGCTGGACCTGTGGGAATTAAACCTCTTATGTAGTTTCTGTCCCGTTTCTCCCATATAAAGAGCTGTTGGGCATTTTGCACACATGATGAGGTATATTACAGGGGATGATTTGCAGGTGAAATTACCGTTGATCTTATGGTGTAACTCATAGATTGACACTCTTCCAAACTGTAGACATGGAATTTACTGATTATTTTAGTGCCAGGCAGGTGTGCAACATGCTCCTCTCTCTGAAACTGAAAGAGTTAATAATGTCGAGCGTTTGAATGAAAAATGAACATCAGTCTTGTCTGAATTGCTGAATTTGATAGTTTCTTTTCTGAAGCTGTTTTTGGCTCGCTCTGAGCAAACGGTATAACTCAGAGAAAGGTGAGTCCTTGTTTGTAGATTGAGCACACTGCTTGACGGCTTTATGTAACTGTTCATGAAGTGGAAAGGAACTGGAAGACCCCATAATGCTCAGTGGGAACCAGCGACGAAATATCTTGTCACAGATCACCTAGAAAAATAGATAACACATGCCATTATTCAATAATGTGTCTTAACCCCGAGAATGCTAAAGAGGTCTCCTATGTATTGTGAAGCACTTGCACCCATGGGGTTAAAGGTCAAACTATATTTTAAACATTAACAACCTCAACCACACACACCTCCCAACATTTCAAATGGCCAAAGAGGGACACTTTTGATTTAGGTGGTGGTGGTTGGGGCGTGGCTGATGGGAGGAGCATTACAGAGAATTTTAGGTTATTTTATGACCTACTGACACCTCTTTGTGTAACTCAATAAATGATTTTGAGGAAGACTATTTACATAGACTAATTTATAAACACATATACTGAAGTTTAGACACACATTAATGTGTGTTTTATTGCTGTTTAGCAATGTGATACACTTATATATATATATATATACACATACACACACACACCACACAGTCTGATCTCCTAAACAGAGGGACACAGGGATTTGGGAGGAATGGCCATATGTGCTAAGTGTTCCAGATTTCCAGGGACAATCCATGTTTTGTTTCCGTGTCCTTGAAACCTGCTGTTCCAGCTTTTGTCTCTGGTACTAAAGCTGCAGTTTATCCTCATATTTTATGTGTTTTGATTTTGTCAGTCTGTTAATATTGCCTATTTATATGATTTTATGTAATGTTTTTGTATGGATAATGTGTATTATACAGTACAAATGCAGTTGTAAAGCTCTCTTTTTCTGTTGGTATCATCATGCATGGTACAATGGGTCATTAGTGATGTTCAGTCATGTGTCTGCCCAGGGTGAACGTGTCTGTTCCTGTAAACACTGTTATATGTTGCTAAGTATACTTATCCCCTTATCCCAAAAGTGTTTTGGCTATATAAAACAAAACTATATTTGGTCACTAGTTAGCTTCAAACACCAGCAATCTTGTCAAGAGGCAGAAGATAATAAATCCTAAGCACGTGTATATCCTGCAGCATAGGAATAAAAGTGTTCATTATTTTTACAAACTGATAGACATATCAAACAAGACTCACTGAAAGTATACAAATGTAGCAGCTTCACTGCACCCTTTTTATATCCTCCCTATTGTTCTGCATGGCACATAATGTTATAATCTGGTAAAGAAGCAAATCAGGATACAATAGGGGTACGTACTAATACAATTCTGCACTAAAGGTGCTGGAACCAATTTCTTAGCTCTACACCTACCTAGCACCAGTTTGCTAATCTACTTATGTTGAAACTGAGCTGAGTGGAGGGAGGTGCAGACATGTATGGACATTTGAGGTGTTCTTTTTTTCTTTGCCTTGTTTAACCTTTTGAGTGCCAGAGAGGTATCCAACACATTGCAGTGCTATGTACTAGCAAGGAGCAGATCGAAATATCCTAGTTTTACTTTACAGTATTCAAGCATGCTGTAATGGAAACATTTCAGGCTTGCTTGCATTAAAATCTTAACCCACTGAGTGCCAAAGGGGTATTCAGTGCATTGTGCTGGATACCCATCTGGCATGCAAATGATTAATGACTGAAGTTTGCTCATGCTGATATAGATTAAGCATTCATACACTCTTACTTGCACAAGAAGTCAGCCAATGTCCCAGTGCAAAACAAGCTGCTCTGGAACATTTCTACATTCCATCCCAGTGCACCTAGGCAGTCTCCTGTTGTGTCTAATTAATCACCCATTGGTCTCTATGCACCTTATCAGACTCACACTCTGTGGCCACGTAGGCCTTCCTTACAGCAACTTTATGCATTCCTGAGGGAATGCAGTAATGTTGTATCATACTGGAGGCTGGAATTGATCACATGAGGTGATAGTCTCCCATGTAAAAGGCACATAATCTGACATGTTACTGTTTACCATGGGCAACAGATCCAGTGAAGCATTGCTGTGTTTATGTCACCCTTGTGAAAAGGACCTCAGACAGGATAGTTTGCTGTACAAAGAATTAAAATCTTCCAATATGCTGTACTAGACTTTTTTGTCAAACAAATATTTTTGAAAAAATGAACCTTTATATTTTGATGGCATAATGTGGTGTTTTATGCTTTTATTTCCTACAGAAAGCCGTAGGCAGGGGTGTCCATAGAAAATTTTCCAGGGGAGGAAAAAACATAATATGACCCCCAGGCCAGCTGGTCAAATCTCTTTGTTTATATGGAGGGGGTAATTGTAGGGAGGGAGCAAGTCCCCCCCCCCTTGTCCCCCTACCCCTTCGGATGCCTAGGCAAAATGTATCAGTTGCTGTGATGTTAGAAATGACCCTGATAGAATATCTAAGTTGTTAAATACAAATACTAAATATCCCCAGGCAGTTTAAGTGTTAAAGATGCTGCCACTCCACCACTGTTGCTGGCAGTGGCAGCAGTATTGCAGGCCAAAAATCCTCCCATGTAAAAGCCAGTCTCTGTCCAATTTTTTTCACAGAGCCACTCTGGCAACGGTCCAAAAGGTATCAAGAAGTGGGGATTTTTGGCCTGCAATACTGCTGCCACTGGCGACAGCTACGGACAGCTATGAAGTCAGCAGCATCTTTAACACTTGAACTGTTTGGGGATATTAAGTATTTGTATTTAACAACTTAGATATTCTATGAGGCGAAAAACATGCCACATGGATTTGGAAAATATTTTTTTCGCATTGAGCCCAACATTATTTTTTATTAATGGAATGCCGGCCCAGATTTAACGAATACATTCCTTGGAGACAATTTTTAAAAATTATTTTAATGTTGACTTTATTTTTTTTACAAGGATATCTGACAGAAGATGAAGAGAAAGAAGAAGGAAGATTGAAGAAGAAGATAGACAGTGGATGACAGGTAAGCGTTACACAGATATGGGTGTTAGGCTAGTGTTAGTGGTAGTGTAGGGTTAATGTTTGCAAGGATGACTGTGTGTTTGGGCTCAGGCTCAGTGCTTGACACTGTGTCAAGCACCGAGCATTAGCGGTTTTCCTTTGATGTTCCCATTACTCACAATATTTAGTGTGAGTTTTGGGAACTTAAAACACACAATGGATGTTTGGCCACAAGTTAGGTTCTGTGTGTGCTCTGACTAGATTCATTCTTAGCACAGTGTGGTAATATTGGTCTAGCACTTAGACAGATTAGCATAAAGTGCCATACTGGTCCACCAATAAATAAAGGTTAATTTCTGAAATACTTTTTATATTGCAAACAAATGTCTAGCACTAACTAGAGGCAGTTTTTAGATTACTTTAAAAGGAACTTGAATTTTGTTAAGGTCCAGTTTAATTGTCACATAATGGGAGGAATGTATGAATTGGGCAGAGAAGCTCATTTTCTACACTTAGATGTAGGCCTATATATGTGGCTGTACAGCTGCTTATATATTAGAGAGAATGACTGAATTAATGCATGCCCACGCCTATATTGTAAAGCAAGACCCTTACACCGGCCCTACAGCATGCACAAGAAAATTATGTAAGTTTACACTAATTTTCTCTATACCTTGTTTGTACATTTACAAGTTAAGACTCCAAGGGCCAAGCAATGTATTACATACCCCTCTGGCACTTAACCCAAGAGAGTATCCAATGCATACCCCTCTGCCCATATACTTCCCCACTGCCCTCCCACTGGTACAATCAGCATTAATGGGAGAGTTTTCAGCATAGATAGCTTAGTACATAGGGATTAGGTAGGTACCTCTCCTATTTTTGTGCATAACAATGTAAGTGCATCCTCCTCCCATTTGTTCACCACTCGGCTGAACATTTTGTGCCTTGGTTCCTATATGGTCTCATCGTGGCAAGGAACCTCAACACTACAATATCAAATGTACATTTCTTCTTCATTTCACTGGGAAAAGGTGCATCTGTACTGTAACCAATTTTGGTTTGCAATATTCAAATATTCAAACACCTCTGACAAAGTGTTAAAAGGAGACAACATAAAAATATTATATTGCATACCCCTATGGAACTCAAAAAGGTTAACCCTTTACAATATGTTGGATATCTCTCTGGCACTCAAAAGTTTAAAGAAAATTAGCCTAGAGAAAATTAGTAAATAAGGATTATTATTGTCACTTCTTTCAGTGTCAGTATTACTGGACCACAAGTAATCACAAAGGCTGTTTTTATTATATGTTGATTTTTCTAATTATTGATTGCAGAGCAGTCGTGCATAAGGATGTTTTATCTGTTGCTGAATGGAAAGTGCACTATATGAAATATTACCATAGCTAGCTAATGGTGGCAAATAACTGTGAGGTTTGCATTTTTCTGGGCTGATTTCCAAGTCATTTCATTGCTCTTTGGAGGAAAAACTGATTTTAATATGATATTAAACAGAGCCTGGAGTACAAAAGTGCAAGGACTATGTGTTGCAGAAAATCTTTAAAAACAGCTTGAATAAATAGGAGAAATGAGTTTGGAAGCTGGGCGCCAAGGCGTTCATATAAACCCTAATCTCCTGTCTGTCTAAGCAGGCCACGAAAGCTCACATGGAACTTGGTGATAACTAATCATGCATATATGCAATGTCAACATCAATGAGTAACTCTACCTCAAAAGTTATGGATTTTATTGAACTACGTCAGCCAATTCATCATTAGTTCCTAGGATTAAATAAATAATGTCTTGGGCTTTGCCCACCATGGGGAGCTATCCTGTTTAGGAAACCTTGAAATAAATGTATTTCATTGCCTGGGCTTAAAGCAGTAAAAGTACCCTGAAACTAAAAATGTCTGACTAAGTCTGACTGGAGACTTCACAACTAGTAAATATTTCAGAGTCAATTAGAAAGCTGCTTTCTCTGTCATCCAATATAGGTTACAGGTAACTTTGGGAAGGCAACCAACCCTTTAATTAGGCAGGAACAATTCTTGAAAAGAAGTGCAGGGTGGAGCCTTCCTCTCTCCTTAGCTGGCTCCCAGCCAATCCCTATCCAGTAAGATTTGTTCCTTGATCAAGCAAGGCATGAGAACAGTTCTGCTATAGCTTTTAGTTATATTTATTGTTTTCTGATATGGAATACCAACCATTAGGCGGATTACCATTACTGACATCCCAATGGTGGAGTACTCAGTTCCCAGGTGCTGCTGTGGACCTTCCAGACCTGGGGGGAAAATCTTGTGTAGCATGTTTTTTCCCTAGGAGAAGTCCACTGAGGTTCTTCTTCACAAAATGGTAATCTGAAGACCTGCTAAAAAGGTGAGCAACCCTTTGAGTGCTGAGGTCCACTTGTCCCACGCTTCCCCTCCACACAGGGGTCTCCTTTGGAGTTCCTAATACATACTCCTGTGCTCACTGGGTTTATATGTATGTCCTTTGGGGTTAAGAGCACTGGGGTTTCTGTGGTAAATTTACCCTTTATTTGCCACTTTGAGCACTTTTATGGGGTTTATCAGACTTTCCCTACCGAGTTCAGTGTTATTTACTCTTATTCTGGTGATTCTTATGTGTTTTTCTACTTTTAGAATAATTTTGCTTATTTTGCATTATTTGATTTAAGGCACACTTTACTGCATAGACGCCATGCTCCATTCACCTCTATGGGATTTTACACTTTGGGACATATCTCTGCAACTGCTCAACGTAGCAACTTCAGAGATGGGCTCATTTTGTTTGTCTACCCTTGTCCTGTCATCCAGTTAATGTTCTGAGGCTTCTGGGGACTTTGGGCACTGTTTTTGGGGTACTTGAAACTACATTTCCCATGAGCGCCAATTTTTCACGCTCATCTCTGATTGGCTGTCATCACGGATGCCATTTTCTCCTTTCTCTTCATGAGTATCCTATGCAGGGCTTGGACTCTCCTTCGTTCCTCAGCAGATTAACCCTTCACCTGCCAGTTAAGTGTATATTCGCTATTTCTGGGGTGAAATATTAATCTAAGACACTGTATTTGGGCTTTTCCTAATACATTCAGATGTTTATACCCTGTAAGGATGTCAGACCCCTTTGGGACTTGGGGCTAGGCCTAAGACTAAGAATAATGGGATGTCTGTGACCCCTATTGCGCATTGCTCCTCATGTCAAGCAGGGCTACCTAGAGAATACTCAGGTCATTTATGCCCTTCATGAGCTGCCACCCCTGCCAGAGACCTCCACCCATGCACTAGTGCCACTGTGGATGCAGGAGTTGAAGGCTACTACTAACGAGTTAAAGTCTACTTTACAACTCCTTCCCACACAATTGCAGGGGGTCTTCCAGACTTGGCAGACCCCTACTTCATTCAGGTCCTCAATGCCCCAACCACAAGGTGTACCTGATGTGTCAGATTCCTCTGAGGAGGAATTATTAGTGGACTCAGATGAGGGTGAATTTTCTGAGGATGTTTCCATCCAATTCTTTGGGGACCCCTTTGAGGTTGACCATGAGCCCTCAGCTGAGGGTCTGATCAGGGCAGTACTCAATACTCTGAACATTACTCCTGTTTTTGAGGCTCCTAAGGACCCTTCTGATGTGTTTCACACACCTAAGAAGCAGAGTACCTTTTTTCCACCTGATTCCACCCTTGATCAGCTGGTGCTTGATGAGTGATAAAACCCTGGAAAAGAATTCTACTTTGTCCAGGAAGATTGCTAATCTTTATCCCTTCTCTGAAGTGGCTCTGGCTCAGTGGGCTCATCCGCTAAGGTGGATACTGCTGTTTCTAGACTTTCTAAGTCCACAGCTCTGCCTGTGGCAGATGCTTCTGTTCTTAAGGATTGGACTGATAGAAAGATTGAGGCTTTTCTAAAGGCCATATTTGCTACTTCAGGCACATCCCTACGTCTTTCATTCGCCGCTGATTAGGTGAACAGGGCCATTGCTGTCTGAAGTAGCTTACTGTGGCAGTATGTCAGGATGCTCTCACCGCTGACTTGTAGCAGCTTTTGGCCAACATTTTTGAAGCTCAGCATTATGTTTCTGCAGCTATCTTTGATGCTATCCGTTTGGTTGCTAGGGTTTCTACCTTGTCTGTGGTTGCCAGATGATCTCTCTGGCTTAAGATCTGGTCCGCGGATACCATCTCCAAGAAATCTTTACTTTCGTTGCCCTTTTTGTGAATGTCCTTATTTGGGCCAGGGCTCACATGAGAGAACTTCAGAGGTTCGTGATCCAGGTCTGCAGGGGTAAGACGAATCTGTTTCTCTCCCTCCTCATGTGGAGCAGAGTCTGTCATGGTGGTTCGACCTGTCCAGTCTCCTGAAGGGCAGGTCCTTCATGGTATCCTTCTGGACAATGGTGACAACAGATGCCAGCCTCTTTAGCTAGGGAGCAGTTTTGGGTCACCTGAACACCCAGGGTCGGTGGTCTGTGGAGGAGTCTCTCCTTCTCATCAACGTTCTGGAGCTTCGAGAGATATTTCATGCTCTCCAGTCTTGGACACTCAAACTGGAAGGATGCCCTGTTCGAGTCCATTCCGACAACGCCACAGCCGTGGCTTACATCAACAAGTAAGGTGGCACAAGAAGTCTCGCAGCTTGGTTGGAGGTCAAAGCTATTTTGTCTTGGGCGGAAGAACATGTTCCTGCCATTTCCATCGTTCATATCCTGGTGTAGACAACGTTCTAGCAGACTTCCTAAGTCATCACAGAGTGGACAACTGAGAGTGGGAACTGCATCGAGAAGTGTTCAATCTCATTGTCTGGAAATGAGGACTTCCTTACGTCAACCTGATGTGACAAGGCAATATAGGAAGGTGCCAGTGTTCTGCTCTCACTGGAGGGACCCTCTTGCTCTGGCAGTGGACTCCATGTCGAATCCATTGCTCTTTCCCCTAGTTTACATTTTTCCTCCCATCCCCATGATTCACAGGGTGTTGAGGAAATGATGTCTGGAGGGCTCTCCAGTTATTCTGATCGCTCCATGTTGGCCTCGTCTGACTTGGTTTCCATAGCTTCTGGATCTCTCGGGGGCAGAGCCGTTTTGGCATCCTTGCAGGCTGAATCTTCTTCTACAGGGCTATCTGTGGAAGGAGGACGTAGACTGTCTGGGTTTGACAGCATGGCGGTTGAATCCTCAGTATTGATGAGGAAGGGTTTCTCTTCAGGAGTAGTGGCCACTATGCTTACTGCTCAGAAACCTGTTTCCTCTAAGGCATACCATAGAGTCTGGTCTACCTTTCTTTCTTGGTGTGCTGATAAGGATCTTCCATCCCAGGACTTCGACCTTCCTATGGGCCTGTCTTTTTTTACAGGACAGACTCGACAAGGGGCTCGGTCTGAGTTCCTTAAAGGTTCAGACTTCTGTGTTCTCTGTTTTCTTTCAGAGACGCATTGCCATTCTTCCTGATGTTAAGGTTTTCTTTCAGGGCGTGGCTCACATTCGTCCTGTCTTTAAGAACCCCGCTCCTCAATGGGATCTTAATTTGGTTTTGGGAGTCCTTCAGCACCCTCCCTTTGAGCCTTTGGCTACTATTCCTCTCCGCCTGCTGACTTGGAAGATGGCCTTTCTCCTAGCAATAGTGTCTGTTCGCAGAGTCGCTGAGTTACACTCCTTGTCCTGTAAACCACCTTTTTTGGTTCTTCACAAGGACAAAGCGGTTCATCGCACTTCTCAGGAGCTTCTCCTGAAGGTAGTCTCGGTGTTCCACATCAATCACGAGATTGTTGTGCCCTCCTTCTGTGCTGACCCTTCTTCTGACAATGAAAGGGATCTTCACTTGTTGGATGTGGTGCACTGCCTTAAGTTCTATGTGCACCGTACCGAGTCTCTTCATCAGTCTGACGCACTCTTTGTCATCCCTGAGGGTACTAGGGCAGGTAAACCGGCATCCAAGGTTACCATAGCCTCCTGGATTAAGTCTACTATTCGTAAGGCTTACGAACCTCGGAAGAAGCCTGTTCCATTTCATGTCACAGCTCATTCCACTAGGTCTACTGGGGCCTCTTGGACCTATAAGAATCAGGCCTCAGCTGATCAGTTGTGCAAGGCAGCCACTTGGTCATCTGTGCACACCTTCTTTAAACACTACTATGTTGATGTCCTGGCATCGGCCAATGCCAGCCTTGGTAGGAAGATCCTAGATGCTGTCTTGCCTGTCTAGGGTTTTCCTCATTACCTTGTAGTACTCCTTAACTGTTGAGCCAAGTTGGGTCTAGCTCTGTGTGCAGTGTCAGTTTCTGGTGTGTTATACTCCAGTTTTGTGTCCATTGACACTATATTCATTATAAAGGCTGTTTTATGATCTGATTAGTTCATATATGCTCTGGTGACTTTGTGGGCCTGTTCCTGGTCCTTGCCTTTCTTCCCGCCCTGTAGAACTTATTGGTAGGACATCCCAAAGTTACCAGTAACCTGTATTGGACGACAAAGAGGATTTTAGTCTTACCTGTTAAATCCTTTTCTCTTAGTCCATATAGGTTACTGGTCTTCCACCCTGTCAAGGGGCCATGCTTGGTTCTCCTGTGACTGAATGTGGTAGTCCTTTTGGGTTCATGCTCACAGGAATTTTCTTTTCCCTTCTTGCTACCTAGTCAATAGTAGCGTTTCAAATCTTACTGGATGGGGATTGACTGGGAACCAGCTAAGGAGAAAGGCGGCCTCCACCCTGCACTTCTTTTCAGGAATTGTTCCTGCCTATTTAAAGGGGTGTGTAACGGTTTTGTAGGACATGCAAAAACAAGGAAGACCGCCCTCTATAGGCAATATAGATAAATAGAAAGAACAGTGGAGTATAGATGCCTTCTCAGACCCAGTATACAGAGGAATTAAATATACATATACTGTCACAGGAAAGGCATAGAAACATCAGGGTATACAATGGTGAAAGTACATGTAAATCAATCAGTCTCTGTGGTGGTGTGTTTGACACGCCCATAAGGTTGTAAAGGAGCAGTAAGTGGTGCTAGATGAGAAAACACCTGCAGTCCTATAGAACAGAGATTACTGCTTATGCTGCATAGGAACTGAGGCCAAATACTCTGCTTAAGTAGAAAAGCTAGAGCCGCTGGCACCCCAACTGGTGCATAAACTGAGAGCAAGTGCACTGCTAGAGCAAGGAATACTAGAGCCACAAGCCCCCACAGGCGTAGTAACGGAGACGACTTACACTGCAAGAGCTAGAGCCAATAACCCCCACGGGCATAGTAACGGAGACTAATCACTGCAAGAGCCAAGCCAATAGCCCCCACGGGCGTAGTAACGGAGACAATCACTGCAAGAGCTAGAGCCAATAGCCCCCACGGGCGTAGCAACGGAGACTAATAACACTGCAAGATTTAGAGCCAATGGCGCCTCCCGCAGGCGCGGTAACGGACACCGACTACACTGCAATGCAGATAGAAACAGCCACAGCCACCCATGTAGGCGTAGCAAGATCACCCAGGCTCGGCAAGTGTAGCGGAAGACTCAGGTAACGGCTCTGCAAGTGTTAATAGGGGCTCGGTGAACGGAGATAACAGCTCTGCAAGTGATACTGGAGGCTCAGAGAACGGAGACAACGGCTCTGCAAGTGTGAACGGAGGCTCAGGGAACTGAGATAACAGCTCTGCAAGTGTAGCGGAGGCTCAGTGAACAGAGGCACGGCTGTGCAAGGGTTAACATACTGCACAGTGCTCAGAGGAGTAAACGGAGTAAGCAGGCTCAGCAGAGGAAATGGAGAGGCCCTGACACAGGAGGCAATGACATGATCAGCCCTGCCACAGCACAGCGGAAGTCAGAATGTCGCCTAGGTGACACCAAGCAGCAAATGGCAGGAACAGAGGCAGGGTCAGGTAACGAGCCGGTTCAGGTCACGGAGCAGGAAGTCAGCCAGGCCGGGTCATTCACGGAGCAGGATACTCAGACAAGCCGGGTCAGGTCATGAATCAGGAAAATCAGTCAGGCCGGGTCAATCACGGAGCAGGATTCTCAGACAAGCCGGGTCAGGTCACGGAGCAGGAGACAAGGAGCGTAGTCAGACAGGCCTAGTCGGTACACAGGAATCAGGAACACTGGAACACAGCAACAGCAACACTGGCAAAGGAACACCATGAAAGGGCACCTGACAGGTGCCAAAGGCCAGGTATAAAAAGGCCATAATGGGCGGGCCAGACAAGCTCAGCCAATGGGAGCGCACCACCGCAAAGAGTGACATGGGAAGATCACGGGAACCGTGATAGGGTGGTCCCCTTCACAAAGTTACCTGTAACTTATATGGACTAAGAGAAAATGATTTAACAGGTAAGACTAAAATCCTCTTTTCTTTTATTAGTACTGGCAAATTATGGTATGGTTTCATCTCCTATGAGGCTGATTTAATGTGGACCTGTCACTATACCATAAGTTCAGTTAACTTTAAAGAGAATTAAGGCTATATTTACCCTAATGTTGTAATACAAATAATTTTTTGACAAATTAACCTTTATTTGTTGGCTCTAGTTAGATTATTTGCACACACTGCTATGAATGAATCTAGGTAGAGCCCACATACTGGGGCCATTTCTAATTGGTCAGTAAGTGGTGAGTTTTACCTCAAACAGGGCTGATTAGCATAAAATGCCACATTGTGCCACCAAAACGTAAACATTAATTTCTCAAAAACAATTTATTTTTATTTGACATAAAATGGCTAGTGTAGCACATAGGCACATTATATTTTTTCTGTAAAATAAAATGAACTTGTCTTAAAGTGACAGGTTTACTTTAATACGTAGAACTGAAGCAATTCTGGACCAGACCAACTATGCCACAGTAAAACAAAAATTTCTTCTGCTTTAAATAGAGATGTTTAACCCCTTGAATGTTAGGGAGGTTTCCAACTCCTCATCTTTCAAGAGACTAAAAACCTAATTAAAATCAATGGGAACATGGGGAATGTTTATTTGCGGCTTAGGGTGCAGTTGCTTCACTCCAAAACTAGACCACCTCACTCTGACATGGAGAATATGACACACCTCACGTCTTGGAGAGTGCTATTTCAATTCTGTCAGAGTTGTAGTTCAAGAGTAATTGAATGATAAAGTATCCCCCTCCCACCCCTTTTACTGATGTAACACTACTCACCTCAGAAGATAAGGGAAAAAGATAAAAAAAACTGTCAAGGGTGCAGGGTTTTCATTGTTCTCAGATTGTCCCCTGCTGTTATCTGTCTGGTCTTACAACCAGATTCCACATCTGAGGAGAGCAGTGTTACACTAGGTAAAAGGGGTGGGAGAGGGATACTTTATCATTCAATTACTCTTGAACTACAACTCTGACAGTATTGAATTAACACTCTCTGTGGCTCAAATACTATGAAGATTAATTGGAGCTGCTGTTTTTGTGAAACATTACTAACCCTTTAATGCTCCATTAAATCAGCCTCATTGGGATTTAAAGTGATACTATAGTAAGCTTTCCAGAAGGGACCCACTTTCCACTGTTTCACTTTGCTAAGCACTTATCACCCTGCACTGTCCAAACATTTAAATTGTAAAGAATTAATTAATTCATTTAAACTGTATTATTCAATACAATGGGGTGATAAAGAGGTGTTAAAGTGAAGATGAATTCTCCAGTGATATCACTTCTCCAATTCCTATGTTATTCTATGAAGCCGGTTCACTAACATTTCTTACATTTGGAGGCATAACTAGAAGCCTCTGGGCTCTGTGGTGGGGGGGGGGCCCAAACCACATTGACCCCCTCCACAATGCCCCCATCTCCTACCTGGAGCTCCCGCGCGGTCCTCTTAGTAATGATGTCATCTCCCAGCACTCTGCATTACTAGAGCACTGGCGGGAGATTGCAGGCGCCAGGCGGAGGGGTCTCGGGGGGGCGGGCCCCTGGAGTACACGGGCCCGGTCACAGCTGCGACCCCTATAGCTACGCCACTGGTGCATAGACTCCATAGAATAACATAGGAACTGGAGAAGTGATATCACTGGAGAAAACATCTCCAGTTTATCACCTCTTTATTGACTAAGCCCCCATTGACTTCATATATAAGTTTTCTTTGTTTAATTCTTTAAGTGCCATAGGGAAGTGCAACTCATTGCTCTGCAATATATTGCATGCCCTTGTGGCACTGAAAGGGATTTAACAGTGAAGCAGATCCACAAATAATATGTATTTGTTTTGCAGTAGCTCTCAGTTACAGTCTGTAGTTGAATACTGTCCTTTCATTAGAATCATTGGTGGTGCTTTTCTCATGCGGATTGAAGGTGAGGTAATTATCGAAAACTGTACAATTCTGGAGCAAGACAACTCCATCATAGAGAACAAATATAAGATTTCATTGATTAGAAAAGGGGCTTTTACCACTTTAATTCTAGGGTGGACTTGAAATACTGTGCGGTGGAAAATTATCTACCATTCTAGGGTTAAAATCCCTATTTTAGTCAAAGAGAATTTTGGGAATTTGTATTTGTTCCTGTTGTGCTGTTGGGTTGCTCCAGAGCTCCACCATTTCTCTTAGTACACGAGCCTCTGTTTACACATCCACACACAGCCCTAAATAGAGAGCAGTAAAAACAGACAACTGAATTTACAAAGCAAAACATTTTAAACCAGATATACTAGACTGCTGTATGAAGGACTGGGGAGTCTAAGCTGTTTTCATTGAGTAACAACATTTTACTTTTTAAAAAATGAAAAAAAGTTCTAATCCAGAGCTAAAAAAGGCACTTAGTTGTAGGTCAGCTGACATTCTACTTCTCTCACTGACAGGGCAAAAGCTTGTAATATGAAGAAAGCACAGGCCAAATCACCTACAGGTGCAGAGTTATTCATCATTAACCCTTTGAGTGCCATCCTTGGCCAGTGTCTGGTTACGTGGGCATTAGGACCTAGGGATTACTTTTTGTTTTTCAAAACTAAGAATTGGAATTTGTTATTACTGACTAGGTACTTACATGGACTGACCAATGTCTGGGTAGTTGGACACTTTCACTTTGGGGCTGTCTTATAATTTTTTATTTTCCCACCGGATATGGATCATCCTCTAAGTAGTCATTGGTGTGTGTACTTTGTAGCACAATATGTGACTTTTCATTTTTACTTAGTTCAACACCATCTACACTTATATATGGAGGTGCTGCATGAATTTGTAACACATTCTGATGCTGACAAAAATGATTTTAATTTAATAAACATAATGTTTTATTATAATATACATACTCTCTTTCCCCTACCATGATCCATACTTCTACTCCAGGGGTGGGACTGTTACTGTGTATACTTTGTATTTTGTTCTCTCTTCTGTGAGTTCTACCTTCTATGTTCTCTCCATCTAATGTGCGCTGTCTCTCTTTCTCTCTTTTGAGTGTGTGTGATCTCCCGTGAGTACGGATTCTCTTGTGTGCATCTGCTCTTTTGTGTATACACTCTTGTGTGCAATCTTGCTCTCTCACATGCATTCTTACTTCTGTGCTCTGTATTGCTCTCCTTTGCATGCTCTGTCTTGCTCTCTCTTGCACGTATTCTCTCTTGTTTGTGAGCTTTCTGTCTGTCTGGCATGTGCTCCCTCTCTTGTGTTTGCACTCACTTGTATGTGCACTTAAAGTGTCTATTTCTGTGTCTCTTTCTCAGTGCTTGTCTCTGTGCCTCTCTCCATCTGTATCTGGTTTTCTCTTCCTATCTGAGGATTGTGCGTATTAAAATACAACAGCTGGAGAGCTGCATGTTGCCAACTCCTGTTTTAGTCTGTTTAATTAGAGCTGCATGTGTTCCACTAACAGCCTAGGACATCTGTGATGCTGAGGAAACAATGTATCTTTTTATTCCAGACATTGAACCAAGTTTTAAAAAAATGTGTTGTTGGGATGTATAGTTTTTTTACTTCACAAAGTAGAGGAGATTGTAGGCATATCAATACTACCAGTCCCAAAAATTGTATAACTGATCTAAAGGCTAGTGCGTTGTAAGAGAAAAATGACACAATTGTAGTAACATGTCAAGTGAAGAAAATTAAACAGCTTTGTGTTTTCATTTTGTCCTCATGTATTTTATTCACATATAATGCACATTTTTTTTTTGCTAAGCTTGTGTTGCTATTGCTCTGTTTCTCTTTTTCTTTGGATGTTGGCTGGTGAAATTCCATCCAATAAGAATACATTTGGTCATCAGTGAGAATTATATAGCGGAGATGGGCAAGAGGAGGAGAACAGCTAAATTTACCAGAACCAAAGGAATAAAAAAAAATTGTGAAAATATGAAAAACGTAGGAGTGTAAGGGACATAAACCTATTGCTGAGTTTATTTAAAATATATTGGTTCTGACTATTGATACCAAAATGTTTAAGGAAGAGTAATTCATATATAAATATAAAAGATGATGATGGGCACTCCAAAATTCCAAACACTCTGCCTTGGTGCTCTTGCTAAAAATAATTCCAATATATTCTTTGTTGTATCAAAGATGATATCAAAAGCAGGCACTCTCATGAAGACCTGAGAGTGCCTGCTTTTGATATCATCTTTGATACAACAAAGAATAAATATAAATATAAATATATATATATATATATATATATATATATATATATATATATATATATATGGTTTAACATTTAAAAGTGTGACAGGTCTCAGTCATACATTAAAATATAGCCATTCTGATGTTATTAAAGTTTTATTCTCACTTCCTCTCTGATGTCATCTCCTCCTGCAAAGAAGAAGTTGATGCTGTGGCTCCACCAATGAATGACAGCACAACCCTACCCATTGAACATCCCCTCTCTATTAATCATGTTGTTGAGTCCTGAGATCTTGTTTTTATTTAATGTTAATGACACCATAAAATTATACACATTAAGGGAATATCTATCTTGTCTGCCTGTTGGGTAGAGTTGCCATGTTAGAATTGTCTGTCAGTCGACTCTTTCAGCTCCTTCACTGCACAAGGAGCAGGTGTCACAAAGGTGAGGGAGGAGGAGGCTAAAACTTGAATAACTTCAGAAGGGCCACAATATAAAATTTCAGCCTGAAGAAATGACATTGCTTTATATTCAAGGTTTCCATTTAATCTGGCTTTGGGGGAAGTGTGTGTGTGTTGAAGTACCGGTACAAAATCTGATCTGATAGTGCCACCTGCTTGCTTGTCTAGTTAAACCTGCATAAACATACTTTTCTGTGTCTTCATACCTACATATACACTGCTCCAAAAAATAAAGGGAACACTAAGATTACACATCCCACTGCTCCAAAAAATAAAGGGAACACTAAGATTACACATCCTGGATCTGAATGAATGAACTGACAACAAAATCACACAAAAATTCTCAATGGAAATCAAATTTATCAACCCATGGAGGTCTGGATATGGAGTCACACTCAAAATCAAAATGGAAAACCACACTACAGGCTGATCCAACTTTGATGTAATGTCCTTAAAACAAGTCAAAATGAGTCTCAGTAGCGTGTGGCCTCCACGTGCCCGTATGACCTCCCTACAACGCCTGGGCATGCTCCTGATGAGGTTGCGGATGGTCTCCTGAGGGATGTCCTCCCAGACCTGGACTAAAGCATCCGCCAACTCCTGGACAGTCTGTGGTGCAACGTGGCGTTGGTGGATGGAGCGAGACATGATGTCCCAGATGTGCTCAATCGGATTCAGGTCTGGGGAACGGGCGGGCCAGTCCATAGCATCAATGCCTTCCTCTTGCAGGAACTGCTGACACACTCCAGCCACATGAGGTCTAGCATTGCCTTGCATTAGGAGGAACCCAGGGCCAACCGCCCAGCATATGGTCTCACAAGGGGTCTGAGGATCTCATCTCGGTACCTAATGGCAGTCAGGCTACCTCTGGCAAGCACATGGAGGGCTGTGCGGCCCCCCAAAGAAATGCCACCCCACACTATTACTGATCCACCGCCAAACCGGTCATGCTGGAGGATGTTGCAGGCAGCAGAACGTTCTCCACGGCGTCTCCAGACTCGGCCACGTCTGTCACATGTGCTCAGTGTGAACCTGCTTTCATCTGTGAAGAGCACAGGGAGCCAGTGGCGTATCTGCCAATCTTGGTGTTCTCTGGCAAATGCCAAACGTCCTGCATGGTGTTGGGCTGTAAGTACAACCCCCACCTGTGGACGTCGGGCCCTCATACCACCCTCATGGAGTCTGTTTCTGACCGTTTGAGTGGACACATGCACATTTGTGGCCTGCTGGAGGTCATTTTGCAGGGCTCTGGCAGTGCTCCTCCTGCTTCTCCTTGCACAAAGGCGGAGATAGCGGTCCTGCTGCTGGGTTGTTGCCCTCTTACAGCCTCCTCCACGTCTCCTGATGTACTGGCCTGTCTCCTGGTAGCGCCTCCATGCTCTGGACACTACGCTGACAGACACAGCAAATCTTCTTGCCACAGCTCGCATTGATGTGCCATCCTGGATGAGCTGTACTACCTGAGCCACTTGTGTGGGTTGTAGACTCCGTCTCATGCTACCACTAGAGTGAAAGCACCGCCAGCATTCAAAAGTGACCAAAACATCAGCCAGGAAGCATAGGAACTGAGATGTGGTCTGTGGTCACCACCTGCAGAACCACTCCTTTATTGGTGGTGTCTTGCTAATTGCCTATAATTTCCACCTGTTGTCTGTTCCATTTGCCCAACAGCATGTGGAATTGATTGTCAGTCAGTGTTGCTTCCTGAGTGGACAGTGTGATTTCACAGAAGTGTGATTGACTTCGAGTTACATTGTGTTGTTTAAGTGTTCCCTTTATTTTTTTGATCAGTTTATTTCCAGATGCTCATTTTATCTCTCTCTTGTTGTTGGAGCTGGCTCAGGGTATTCCATTCCCACCACAACTTGATTAGAAAAGCTACACTTGGATGCCATTGTAATCACAAAATCCACATTTCCATTCAAGAAATCATATAAAAATATGATACAACATGATAAGACAGCAGACAGCTAACCACATTTGGTATACCAAAGTGGTTAGCCATCTGCTGTCTTCTCTTGTTTTTACATGATTTCTTCAATAAAAACCAAGTCTCCTGAGCATGGCTGTTTTAATCAAGTACACAAAGGGTTAACCTTTCGTACAAGAAACATTTTTGTATAAACCTAACTCAAAGTTGAGCTCATTTTAACATTCTAAGTCAGGTCCTCCCGCAGACTGGACGAGGGCCAATATCCGCCCCCTCCCTATTATCTTGTGTCCGGCCACTTAACTTGAAAACCAAAAAAAAAAAAAAAAAAAAAAAAATAGCTAAAGGCTATAAATAACTGAACATAGTACTATTTGAGCTTTTATAACAAACTCCAGCAGTTTCAGTTATAAATCAGTAAAAGAAAAGAAAAGAAAAGGTTAGATCTGGTAACAGTGAGCTAAGCTAAATAAAATGAAAAACATGTTCATACTTAATTAGTTTGTAACTTACTTGTAGATTGTTATTTTCTCTCTCTGGTCCACACTTGTAAGTCTTTAAATCACATGTTGAAAAACAGTCAAAAAAATTGCAGTCTTGATCAGAGGTACAATTTTGCTCCAGGATATTACGCATTTTGGGCTCAAAGAATGCCATGTCCATGTCAATAGCCACCACCTGCAAGTAATAAAATTCAGCAAACAAAGGTAGGCTGTGAATGATAAGTACAATGTTGTATCCTTCATAATCAAATAACAACCTCACTGCACAGAATTATGAGCACAAGTAACTCTGGACAAAATAAAATAGGTATGTAAGTATTAGAATGAACGATCGGTAGTTTAACCCTTTCAGCTCCAGAGAGGTTGCATTGCCATGCGTTGAATAACTCTCTGGCACTCAGAGGATTAAGTACATATATTGTGCTAGAGACTCTAAAGCTACACTTGTTTCTTCAACAAGTTTTATTTATAAAAGGAATAGTAAACACATAGTGAAAATCCACTGCACCTTAGAGAGCAAATAAAAAATCCCCAAATCATGCACCACTCTGACATTCAAAGGGTTAAATGGAGCTTGAATGCTAGGCAGGTCTTTAAAGCATTGCAAAGCAATGCTCTAGAGATCTATCTTGCATTCATGGTGTTAAAAGTACCATTTAACCCTTTTAGTGTCAGACTTGGTGATTTATTTTTACAGTGAAGGCAGATTTGCTATCCATCTGTTTAGCTATGACCCCTGTAGGTAATGTTTTATTTTTATATGGAAAACAATACCTTTTTTTTCAGAACAAATTAATATTTTTCATGGTGAGTCACTTGAAGAAAATGTTATATTGTATGACAAGAAATTGTAAAAAAAATACTTATTATGCTAGCATCATAAATTTAATATCAATCATATTGATAATTTGTGAGTTTCAATCATTTTCAAAAAATAGTGTCATCAATGACATATACCAAATATGTAACATTTTAGTTACATAAGCTGCCTGCACAGACCCCAAATTAACAGGAGCTGAAAAGGATATCAGCTGTGTTACTCTATCCACTAAAATGGCTACGTGGAAACACTACGTAAACTAGCTCCATAACATTATAAAGGCATATATCTCCTGAAAGTAGACAACCTAAAAAATTCAGAAAATATTTAAAGTGTCTTTCTACACAAAATGGATATTTAGTTAAAAACAGGTGTCTTCAGTACTGGTAACATCACATACTAAACGTGTTTGAGAAGCCCTAACTAGCAGTGAAGGTGTGCACTGCATCTAGACCAGCATGATGCCTCCAGGAAAACAATCAGTTGACATAGTTCCCAGTGTGAACTGCCCCACAAGGTACAGTGCATCCAATTTTTGAGTGAGCTTGTCTTGTTATATTGCTCTATTTATTTTCTGTATATTTTTGGTTTTTATTATAATTTATATATTTATTTATATATTTATTATAATTTGTTTTATTTAATTTACTTACTATTGAACCAAGAAGGGGACCATTGAGGTTCTTCTGTTTATGAGAAGCTAGCTGATCTGGGTCTTGGTAGACACTGATCATTGCTCCTCATTATCATTGTTCTTCATTAATTGTTGTGATCAGCTATCTCACTATTATGCTTGAAAGTTTGACAAGCAAAGCAGTATAATTTCTCAAAGAGAGCGTAAGTGTGTGTGTGAGACAGAGAGAGAGAGAGAGACATTATCACAAATGTGAGCAATTTTAGTGCCAAATATTTATGTAATATGTTCACAGAAAAGTTTCCCCCAGGCCATGGACATATTCTTTACTTACTTGGAGGGACCTTGAATAACCATCCCCTTCCTCCCATACAATTTGTGTAGTAGTCCATGTGATCTCATTTGGGGGACATCAGGATGGTGTCGTTGATGAAATCAGTGAAGACATAGCTGGCATCCTACGCCCTTCCATACAATCTAGAAGTTCTGGCTACAGAGAGAAGTAGGGGATTCATGCTCTTCAGAGCAGTTAGACCTATTGATCACTTATTGCTACTGGCTGGTCAATCAATAGCAAGGCGTGTATCAGTATTGTTGTGATGACCCCCAACGAGGTCTGATGCACTACTGCAGAAATGATTTGGAATGAAGGAAAGGCTTATTCAAAGAAACTTGAAGTATGTACGGAATATATCCGTGGCCTGGGTAAAAACAATTGTGAACAATTATTCCAGACCTACTTGCCAATCAAATTACTACATCAATGGGTATTTTTATTTATCCCCTCTAGTGTAGTTTGTTTGCCTCATAATTGCTCCTCTTTCTAATGTGATAATATGGGCCATACAATGAAAATGATATTTATTGAAGATGTTTTCATGCTGGGTAAAACATGTGCAGACCCAATGCAGAGAGATGCGCCATTCGATAGTTCTAAAAGAGCATACTTGAACTGATAATTAAATGGAAAAGCCACAAAATCATCCTCTCACAAAATGTCAAATTGCTCAATAATAAAATTTGAATGAAACATATCCCCACACTGGTGCTAACCTGTTTTTTGCCCTGCTATAAATGCATTTTTTTCTTAATGAGTATTTACTGTCTCTGCAATTAATACAAAGCTCTGAAGACAGATTTACATTTCCTTTTTAGCCTCTATCACATTGTTTTTCTTAAAATGTGTTTACTAAAACTTTAACCCTTAACCCTTTGAGTGCCAGAGAGGCATCCAATGTATTGCAACACAATATGTTGGATACCTTTCTGGTGCTCACATGGTTAAAGTGCGACAGGTATGTACAAGACATTGCAAAGTAATGCATTGCATGCTCCTCTGTTCTTCAAAGGATTATACGGCCTTCTGCATTTAACTGCTCTACATTTACAGTCTTTAAAACAATTAAAATATAATTATTATTATTATTATTATTATTGTTTTTAATTTTATGTATAGTTTTTGCTGGATCCCTTTTATATTGACTGGAACATTTACATTTCAATGTTTTTGTAGTTGACGACATGATATTACTTGGATTTTTTTTTGTTATACTTTTGTATTCCAGCTGTTTTTTTGTGGGATGGGGATTTGGAGACCACAACACATTTGTGCATCTTAGACGTGTCCTGAAGATGAACTCATAAGCAAAGCACTCTGGGGTTACACACTGGTCCTTGCAGGACTGTCCATAGGGAGCAGCTGAGATTCCAGTGTGCTGACAGCATGTGGAACGCAGAGTATTTTCTTCATGACATAAGAACAATTCTGTTTGGTCTGTGTGATAAAATCTCATTCCAGCAATTTTTGTAGGACACGTTTTCCCACCCAGATATTATAAAGATTCAATACAATGCCTATTTACTAGGCTGTTGAAAAGCACTGTACCCAGTAAACTGCTCTGTCCTGCCCTTTACAGGGCCATATTTATATCTCAGGCGCCTCTAGGCAAGGCACCCTTGGAACCCTCTAACCTTTCACATGATCATATTCTCAATCACTCCAGACCTATCCATTATTAACCTTAATGTTGTACACAAAAGAAAATGGGAGTCATTCTGGGGAATACCATCTGGCAGGCACAAATAAAAATGCCATTGATTTACATGAATTGGAGACCACTTTAAGATTCATGGGGTTAGATGCTCAATTTAAACTAATGGGATGTTTTATTTGTCCACATTGGGTTTTTACTGCTGAGTAAAGCAAGTATACTTCCACTGCTGTCAGTTATTGTATTCAACTGTTATAACAGTTCAAATTGTCAGGAAGTGAATCACAGTGTGATTATTTCCTGAAAGTTCAAACAGACTCTGCAGTTTCTGTCACATTCTATGGAGAATGGATTGCCAGAGACTTACCTCTCTCATTGAATACAACCTTATAACTAATTGAAATATGAACACTAGATGGCACTGTGTAAAAAAAAACATTTAAACTATAATAACTCTACAAACATGCATTTCTTAGCAGTGGGAGTACCCTTGTTTTATTTAGCAGCAAGCTATTCATAAAAACATTCACTGCTCATTTAAAATAAATAAAATAAATGTAAGCCAGCATAAATGTTCTAAAATTAGTATATAAACTGGATATTACAGCAATATATTTATATACTGGTAAATAAACTATCCATTAATAGCAGTGGATGTCCTCTGCAGGGGCATTTGGAATGCACTGGAAACAACTGAACATGGTGGATGTAATCAGCATGACCATGGAACTTTAAAATTATTGCACCCAAGGCAGTTCCCTACTTTGCCCAAGTGAAATCAGTCCCTTGCTATTTTCCTCTCTCACTGATAACTATCTAAAGCTTTCATTTTTTATCAAAGGGCAACTTTCTATATCAATATAGTGTAAACTTATATATATATATATGCAAGAAAATTATACAGAAAATTAGTACAAGCACTAAATTCAGTAAGAAAAATCAGGGTATACGTATAACCCTTTCAGTGCCAGAGGGGTACACAATGCATGTGTTCCAACTGACTACCCTTGGAAACATCAGCCAGGATGTGGTATATGGCTTTTTGTATACACTGGCACTGAAAGGGTTCAATATATTTCCTCCAGCTGACTAACCTTGGAAACATCAGCCAGTGTGTGGTATATGCATAGCTGGGAACTCTTCTGGTTTGCCCTGGAGACACCAGTTTTGGCTCTGTATTACTGGGTCTCCGGGGCAGAGTCTGATTCTCTGGGGTGTGGGCAGTTTCTTAAGAAACTCTGCCCATTCGTGCTCCTTCCCAGTTAGTTCCACCCACTCCCTGGCCATTTCTCCTCCTTCCCCAGCCTGTTGCCTATATTTTTAACACTTTTCTGAACCCTCGCCCCACAGTCACCATTAAGCTCAGCCCCCTTTTGAAGCAAATTGCATCATTTGTCTCCCTCAGTGGCACCACAGGCCTCCCCCTCCCCCTCCAGGGAGGCCAGAAGAAAAAGTTCACTGGCATGGGTATATGGCTTTTTTCATACACTAGCACGGAAAGGGTTAATTATATTTGCGCCAACTGACTAAACTTGGAAACATCAGCGATGATGTGGTATATGGCTTTTTGCATACACTGGCACTGAAAGGGTTAACCCCTTGACGACCCTTGACGGTCCTGTTACGTCATGGGTAAAAGTGACTAAAGGACCCATGACGTACCAGGACCGTCATGGATTTCAGGGCTCCACGCGCAGCTGCACGCCGTTTGGGGAGCCCTGAGTCAGATCGGGAAATAATAATAATAATAATAAAAAAAAAAAATGTTCCGTGGTCCCTAAGTGACCGTCGCATGCGTGCGCAGCCGGTCCTTAAAGGCTTAAGTATATCTGCTCCAACTGACTAACCTTGGAAACATCAGCCAGGATGTGGTATGCGACTTTTTGCATACACTGGCACTGAAAGGGTTAAGTATATTTGCTCCAACTGTCTAACCTTGGAAACATCAGTCAGGATGTGGTATGTGGCTTTTTGCATACACTGGCACTGAAAGGGTTAAGTATATTTGCTCCAACTGACTAACCTTGGAAACATCAGCCAGGATGTGATATATGGCTTTTTGCATCCATTGCTCTTACACATTGATCAATCTGCTTATATTGGGCCCTGCGTTAAAAAGAAACTGGAGTAATGCTCAGTCAAACCAACTGGCCCACAGGGTACAAATACAAATTTCTATTATTTTTTTAAATAGGGCTTTTAACCCCTTGATTGTTGTAGTTCTCCAAAACATTGTGAAACAATGCTTTGGGGACCCCCTCAAGTATTCAGTGGGTTAAATTAACAGGGGTGTGGCTGCTGCATAGTAGCATATCTATGTACACATTACATTCTGTATGTGCAGGCTATAAGTAATGTGATTAGAGAGTATTTCCTCCTTGGGCCCACACTGTTCAGTCTATTGACAATAATGTGTTGGAGACCTCCCTAGAATTCACTGTGTTAAAAGCCCAGTTAAAATCCATAGAATACTTATTTATCCCCTATGGCGCAAATAGTTTGTGCCAGTTTTCCCCTACTTTTTTGCACAATGCCCTAATTAGTGGACAATTAATACTACAGGAAGAATTCAGGCTGAAACACTAATTACAGATGTGTGTTTATATTTTCTAACCCTTTAAGGAAAATAGGAGTGAGCACCCCTCTGGTCCTTAAGGAGTTCATTATGTAAGTAAAAGATATGGTATTTTAACCATTTGAGTGGCAGAGAGGTAACACATCACAGCAAAATGCATTGGATACCTCTCTGGCACTCATAAGGTTAAAAACACAACAGATACATGTACTTTAAAATAATATGTGGCTTACAAAATGCACATGATGATAATACAATTTAGGCCAAATAAAAGGCAGGTTGTAAGTTTTCATGCACCAGTGAATGTGGGCCTATATAATAATTATAGATGGTAGGTGCAGGTATGGATTTACATATCAGGCACCACCAGGCAAGGCACCCTAGGTGCCCTTAAACCTATTCATACCTACAACATAGCTACAACTTTTTTTCTTTTACCAGTTTGGAAGGCCACAAAGATTGATAAAGCAGCCAGATTGCTGCAAAACACGTCCTATAGAGCATGGCATTTACATGAATAAATTTGATACTTTTATATATAGCAGAATGTCTGCTTTCACTTTATTTTTTATTTTATTTTATATATTTCGGTGATATTTTATTAAGCTTCAGGAATTGGATCGATCCACTGGAGGACATGAAGGAGCAGACAGCCCATACCCAAGCAGGGACGGGTAAAGTACCCTGTATGCATTGTTGTTTGGTGACAGGTATATGTCTGATTATCAACAGTTGTTCAACCCCTTAACGTCCAGTGCCGTGCCAGGACTGTCACAGCTGTCCAGCACTTAAGGACCAGTGACGGTCCTGGCACATCATGGAATTCAGGGCACGCTGCTCGGGGAACCCTGAATCGGATCCACAAAAAAAAATAAAAAATGCACCGGTCCTTAACCCCTTAAGGACCCTTGATGGTCCTGGCACATCATGGGTGGATTTGCGTTAAGGACCCATGACGTGCCAGGGCCGTCATGGAATTCTGGGCTCCGCGCTCAGCTGCACAACGTTCGGGGAGCCCAGAAGCGGATACGGTAATAAAAAAAAAAATGCTCTGTGGTCCTTAGGTGATGGTCGCGGGCATGCATGGCCGGTCCTTGAGGGATTAAGGGATTAATGTGAGTTGAAATATCTTGGTTTGAAGTACACCTATCTGTCTGATATAACACTATTGGTGCCCCTTTGTGTTTTTCTTGTTTCTGCATGTTCTCTACTTCTGCTTTGTGGATGATGGTATTTTGAAGCGGAGCTGCCTGGATATACTGCTAGAGGGTGGCGATCATAATATCCCAGAGGCCTTTTCAGCTGAACAACACATATGTGTTAGTTTCAGCCACTGATTTTGTGACTGCATTAGTTTGCGGTGGTGGTAGTTGCTGATATGTTTTTTGTGACGTTATTACACCAGGAGTGCCTCCTGCTTTTTTCTTTTTCTGTTTTTTTCATTGCTACAACCATGTTCCTCACATGACCCTGACCCAAGCACTTTATTACCCTGCTGCCTGACACAGAAAATACTGATAAATTATAACCTACAAACACATAACCCTTAAAGGGATAGTAATACTTAAAATGTAAAAAACAGATATGTTGTACGAGTTATTCCCCTGAGAAACAAAGGTACTTCCACTGCTGAAAGGCTTTTTATTCAAAAGTTATTACAGCTAAAACTTGCATTCTATAGGTGCAGTATCACAGTGTCCAGAAATTGTACAGTGGAGCTGTTTCTACTCCATCCTATGGAGATTTATTGTCAAATAACCAGCGCCGTCTATAGGATGGTTTAGCAACAGTGCCGCTGTACAATTTCAGGTCACTGAGATACTACACCTAAAAATAAGTCAAGTTTGAGCTGCAATAACTTTTAAATAAAACAGCTTTCATCAGTGGGAGTACTCTTGTTCTACCCAAGAGAATAAACCCTATATCTATATATATATATATATATATATATATATATATATATATATACTAACAATGTGGGACGGCACTGCCCGTCAGGATATATAGGGAATTAATGCACACACATGGATGCAAGACAAACACACACAAATGCACACGCATGCACTGAGATGCATAAAGAGCATCACAGTCATACACACATACATGCAATGCACAACATGCAGACAGACAGAGTGTGATACAGACATGCAACACTCACAGTGAGGAACACACAGGCACACACACAGAAGTGAGTCATAAGGGGGTGACTTATGTGTCATTGTAATGTGTTTGTACTTATGCCTTCACTGTGGCATTCATTCATGTAATTGAAATGCATGTGGTAATTCCACATACTATGGTGGAAGGTGGATCATGCTGGCTTCCGGGATGTGAATGAGTGTGTGTGAGTGAGTGTCATTCATTCATGTAGTTGAAATGCATGTGGTAATTGCACATACTATGTTAGAAGGTGGATCGTGCTGGCTCCCGGGGTGTAAGTGAGTGAGTGTGAGAGTGAGTGATTGCGTGTGAGTGATTGCATGTGAGTGATTGCATGTGAGTGTGTTAGTGAGTGTGTATGATTAAGAGTGTGTGAGTGTGAGTGTGTATGAGAGTGAGAGAGAAAGTGTGAATGAGAGAATGAGAGTGTGTGAGTGAGAGTGTATGAGTGAGAGTGTGAGTGAGAGTGTGTGTGTGTGATTGAGTGAGAGTGTGTGTGACTGAGTGAGCGTGTGTGTGATTGAGTGTGTGAGTGAGAGTGTGTGAGAGTGTGTGTGTGTGTGATTGTGTGTGATTGAGTGTGCATGAATGTGTGAGTGAGAGTGTGTGACTGTGAGTGAGAGAGCGAGTGTGTGAATTATTGTGAGTGTGTATGATTGAGTGTGTGTGAGTGAGAGTGCGAGTGCGTGCGTATTTTTTGGCTGATGTGTTTGTGTCTGTGGTGTAGGAGCGGGTAACAAACAAACCATCGGTGCTACAAAGAGTCTCCACAGGCTTTTTATATCAATAAGGGTTAACAGGCTTGACACTTGATCCCCTCGTGGAATGTGCTTACAGGGTATTCTTCCTATACCCTCAAAAGCATGTAATAGTAAATGATGGCTGCACCAGTCCAACGAGAAATGCAATAGTTGAAAATAATACAAAATATTTCCTTTATTATCAAAATCATTAAAATGCAATCAATTTCTTACGGACAGCAGAGGTGAAGTCTCATGTCTCATACAGTGCAAAAGCTACATAGTCCACGCATTTCGCTCTAAATGCTCTTAATCATGACCAGGAGCGGGTGGCAGACATTTTGTTTTTTCAGTCACTTGGATAGTGGGGGCTGGGCTGGATAGTGGGGGCAGGCCAACTGCCTGCATGATTTAAATCACTCCCCCATTGAATCACCCAATGGGAGCAGTAACTCCTCGTTACTTAACCCTTTGAGTGCCAGAGGGGTACGCAACGCATTGCTTTGCAATGCGTTGCGTACCTCTCTGGCACTCAAAGGGTTAAGTTATGGTAACATAGCAATATAACACACGGTGGCTCTTCAATTGAGGCAGCATAGCAATATGCTGAGGGAACAAATAGATAGTGGTGTTTGAGGCATCTCTCCCCCGTTAAGGAGAAAGGGCAGGAAACAGGAAGTGGAGGAGTGACAGTTGAAAACAGACAGTTAGTGAGGTTGACTGAAAAGATGAAAAGAGTTAAATAAAAGAGTTGCTATTAAGTCTATCCCTGAGTTTGTATTTTATGAAAACATTACACCCTCGTACTGAAACAGAGTGTATGGAGGATTACAATTATCTGTGGGAGGTGAAACAGTGTGTTTGTGGGGTCATGATCCTGAGTGAGAAATTATTGATATCCCCTACTTCAGAAGCGAGTGGCAGCTATATTTTATTTTGTCAGTTGAATAGTGGTGGGTGGGCTGGAGGGGGCGGGCCAACTCCCTATATGATAAACATGCCCCCTTTGAATCACCCAATGGGAGCAGTAAAGTCCCCATTGAATCACCCAATACGAGTTGTGTCTCCTAATGAGAATTAATTTAATAAGAATGAAAATTTAAATGAATGAAAATGTAAATTATGTAATGAGGCATTCTGTTCAATGTGTGTTTGTTTTCTGAGGAGACAAAAATTATGTTCTGTGTGTGAGGTTCCATTAATTATGCACCAAGGGTTATTCATATATATATATATATATATATATATATATATATATATATATATATATATATATATATATATATATATATATATATATATATATATATATATATATCACAAACTGAAAAGGTTATGGTGGGGAAAAAAGTGAATGAAAACCCCTTCCACCTGAATTTGGTGGGTGGTAGATACAATGTTAAACAAAAATTTGACACACCAGTCAAGCCATAAGACTTGCTTTTCCCACAGAAATCTCACATTTGCAATGTTGTTACTACTGCAAGGGATTCTAGGTAGGCATATGCAAATAAGTTTAACATGGAATCAACTTTTTGCCTCAAATACACTTTATTCATGGATCCCTTGGTATCAGATGTAGCTGTAGGAGAGTGTTTGGGCTCCAGTGATCATCAATCTGTGTGGTTTAATATAAAGACAGAGGCTGAGTTGCACCACACAAAAACAAAGGTTCTAGACTTTAGAAAGGCTGATTTTTCTAAAATGGAAACATTTTTATGTCAGTCTTTAACAACTTGGAGATCTTTAGATGGAGTCCAGGAGAAATGGGATTATCTGAAATGTGTTTTACTAAATGCAACAGAGCAGTGCATTAGACATGTCAGCAAGGGTAAAAGAAGAAGAAAACCACTGTGGTACTCCGCAGAAGTGGCAAATATAGTAAAGGAGAAAAAAAAAAGCATTTAAGAAATATAAGCAGACGCAGAAGGAAGAAGATAGGCATCGGCACAAGAATAGGCTGAAGCAGGCCAAATGCATTATTAGATGTGCCAAAGCATAGACAGAGGAAAAAATTGCTCAGTCAATAAAAAAGGGGAATAAAACATTTTTTAGATATATAAATGAAAGGAGGAAAATGAAACAAAGAATAGTTAGACTGAAAACAAAAAATGGAAACTATGTAAATGAGAATAAAAGGCTAGCTGACTGTCTCAATGAATATTTCTGTTCAGTTTTTACAGAGGAAGATGAAGGGAAGGGACCTCCGTTAGAAAAACAAAATGGCAAGACATGGGAAACATGCATGTTTACAGAGGAAGAAGTTCTATTTCAACTTTCTAAGGTTAAAACAGATAAATCAATAGGACCAGATGGGATACACCCAAAGTTATTAAAAGAACTTAAGTGTGTTCTGGCAAATCCTTTAACAGAATTATTCAATCAGTCACTAACGACAGGAATAGTTCCAAAAGTTTGGAAGTTAGCAAATGTCGTACCTCTTCACAAAAGAGTCTGGTAACTAGAGACCAGTAGGTCTTACATCAGTAGTGATAAAATTAATGGAGGCTATGTTAAAGGAAATAGTTTTTGAATATCTGAACTTAAATGGCTTGCAAGATACCAAACAGCATGGGTTTACAGCAGGGAGATCTTGTCAAACTAACCTCATAGATTTTTTTGACTGGGTAACTAAAATAATAGACCAAGGGGGAGCAGTAGATATAGCTTATCTAGATTTCAGTAAAGCATTTGACACTGTCCCTCATTGCAGACTCATAAATAAACTGCAATGTTTGAGTCTGGATGCAAAAATAGTTAAATAGATAAGGCAATGGCTGAGTGACAGGAGACATGGGGTGGTAGTCAATGGAGAATATTCAGACGAAAGGAGTGTTACTAGTGGAGTACCTCAGGGATCTGTACTGGGACCCATTCTTTTTAATATTTTTATTAGTGATATTGCAAAAGGTCTTCAAGGTAAGGTATGCCTTTTTGCAGATGATACCAAGATCTGCAATAGGGTAGACATTCCAGGGGGAATACGCCAAATGATAAATGATTTAGGTAAATTAGAAGAATGGTCAAGAGTGTGGCAGATGCAGTTTAACATTGATAAATGTAAAATAATGCACTTGGAACATAAAAATCCAAAGGAAAAATATACTATTAAGGGTACTGTACTGTCAGAGATAACAGAGGAAAGGGATATGGGAGTAATTATCTCTAATGACTTAAAGGTAGGCAGGCAATGTAATAAAGCGGTGGGGAATGCAAGCAGGGTACTGGGTTGTATAGCTAGGGGCATTAGTAGCAGAAAAAGGGAAGTGGTCATGCCACTCTACAGATCTCTAGTTAGACCTCACATAGAGTATTGTGTACAGTACTGGAGACCCCATCTCCAAAAGGATATAGATACTCTAAAGAAAATTCAAAGAAGGGCTACTAAAATGGTGACTGGTTTACAGGAAAAGAAATATCAGGATAGGCTAAAAGATCTGAACATGTATAGCTTGGAGGAGAGAAGAGAGAGAGGAGACATGATTGAAATATTCAAATACATAAAGGGATTCAACAAAGTACATGAGGGAAGTATATTTCAAAGGAGTAAAACTGTTAGGACAAGAGGCCATAGTCTAAAAATAGAGGGACACAGGTTTAGATGTAATGTAAGAAAGTTTTACTTCACTGAGAGGGTAGTAGATAAGTGGAATAACCTACCAGCAGAAGTGGTAGAAGTTAATACAGTGACAGAATTTAAGCATGCATGGGATAGGCATAAGGCTGCCCTTAACTTAAGAAAAGACCTAGGACCAAAAAAGGTTTGAGGTTTTTACTGTAGGAAAATGGGCAGACTAGATGGGCCAAAATGGTTCTTATCTGCCGTCAAATTCTATGTTTCTATGGGTTATTCTCATGGGTATGCCTTTATTTGTGTGAAATTGCATCATGCGGAGACATTCCAGTAAACTGCCAATGGGTATCAGGAAGTTGCAGCATTACGTCTGCACACCAGTTAATGGGGTCATAATGCATACATTAACATGAGGTAATGAATCACTGCAAGGCCTATTACAGCACCCAGCATCTGTGGTTCTCAGATGTGACCTTATGTGACTGATATCCCGTGTACTCTTTCATTATGCACGGCATCCACATCAGTGGTTCTTCATGGTACATGGTGGGAGAAAGTGAACACTTGAAGAGTTGATGGAAAAATCAGGCAACACTGTCATCCATGTGTAAAGCCTTATTAGAAATGTTGATATTACTGTAAAACAGTATGTCTTTAAGGGGTTAATCACACACACTGGACCCCAGCCTTGTCCCACAGCACTGGTAGCTGTGGACTCACACTTACTAACCTCTAGCCTTGTCTCACAGTAGCCTGGAGTATGATGGGCAGAGGTCCTGAAGGCTTCTGCCAGAATACATCTCACATCATTCCCTGCCAGGCTTTAGCAACATTTTACACTAATTATAAAAATCTGAAATATTCATATAAAACATAAATATGCACTGATAAATGTAAAATAATATAATAAAGAGCTAAAATATATTACTAACATAGTATGCTTCTTTATTGTTACTGAGACAGTCATCACAGGGACTGTAAACCATTCTCCAAAAATCAGACATTTACTGCATAGACCTAATTAGGTTTAATCACAAGCTGTTTTAAGACCACTCTTGCTGAACTCTCAAGAAGCCACAAATTTATTTGACAGGTGATTTTTTTTCCCTAGCTTTTCTGTTTCCTTATTTATTGGCTGTCCTAAAAAGAGGGTGTATAAAGTGCAATTGATTGCTTTCATATACTGAAATAACAGCTCTATAAAGGATATGGACTTAGGGAAATACATACTTTAATTCACAAAGGAACCATTCCTGCATATCAAACTTTTTACAGCTCGTTATAAAAACAAGTTACTACTTGGACATAACCCAAACTAAACATATGATCCTCAGCTGCTATTGCTTAGCTTCATGGAAGTTTAATCATGTAAAATTAAGCTTGGGGGTGTTCCACAGATTTTACATGTTTTCACAGGCTGTTATCAGGAATAAACATCTCTGTAACAGCTTTATACTGTTGGAGCCTTCTGCAGAAAGCAAAAGATGTGCAGTTCTGGAACATAACAGAACAAATGTACAAATACACCAGTGTAGGACTCCAAAAGATTGAGGTGCACTTAAAGGGGAACTACCACCTCGCAATAACTTAAGCTTCACTGATTGCTCATCTGGCGACTAGCGGTGCAAAAGGGACTGACAGCGCAGGCGCATGGACGTCACTGTGAAGAGACGTCCATGCTTCCTGCTCCTGTCACCATCGGTAAAACGCCGATATCTGCTGAACCGGGTAATATTTCTGGTGACTAGCGCTACTAAGCAGCTAGTCGCCAGATGAGCAATCAGTGAAGCTTAAGTTATTGCGGGGTGGTAGTTCCCCTTTAAAGGATTAAACAAAGAACATGTACATATGAAGTCAATGGGCGTTATGCACTAAGGCATGATAAAGAGGTGATAACATTAAGAAATGTTAGTGATTTGGCTCCATACAATAACACATGAACTAGAGAAGTGATATCACTCGAGAAGTCATCTCCACTTTATCACCTCTTCATCACACCACAGTGCATAATCCCCAGTGTGTTGGAGATGTCTCTGGCAATTATGTGTTTAAAAGACTCACTTAAATTGATGGAAGATTTAGGAAAATGTATTTGTCCCCTATGGTTCAGTAGGTTTACTTCAGATTTGCCCCATTTATCATCCAGAATTGCACATTTAGCATCCAAAATGTTGCAGCTTGCTATAGATTAATATTTTTATTCAACGTTGTGTTTTAAGGGAAACATCTATAAACAGTATTATCTGTAAACTGAGTGAATGTGCAGAAACGTGGCAGATGAGATACATGTAAGGTTACACGTTAAGGTTGAGGAAACAAACATGCTACATATACACTAAATGGGAAACTACTTGGGGAATCCTCATTAGAGAAAGATTTAGGAGCAGTGATAGACTTCACAGCAGTGTGTCACTCAGGTGCTACAAGAACCAGTAGGGTACAATCTTGTATAAAAAGGGGTATAGATGCACGTAATGGGAATATAATTCGACCTCTTTATAATTCTTGGTATGGCCTCATCTACAGCAAAGTGATGGGTGAAAGTTCTTAAATAAGACATTATTGAACTGGATAAATTAAAGAGAAGTGCAGCAAAACTGATAAAATGATTAGAAGATTTTAGTCATAAAGAGACTTGCCAAATTGGGTAGGTTTACATTAACAAAGAGACAATTAAATGGGAGAACATGGTTACTTTTTGCAGATATATTCATTGCCAATACAACTAACTCTCTGGTGAACTATTTACACATAGAGCTGAGCAAAGAAACAAGGGGTTATCCAGTAAGACTAGATGAAAGGTGCTTTTGACTAATAAAAAGGCAGGGTTTATTTTACACACAGGGCAGTAAGGTTGCAGAATATTTACTTTGGGAGGCTGTGTTTACAGGCTGCTTTCAAACAGGTTTGGATACATTTCTAGCTCAGAACAATATTGAGAATTAGAACAATCGATTTCATTGCAGAGAGGATGTTGATACAGGGAGATATCTGACTGCTTTTTGGAGTCAGGAATGATTTTTTAAGCACTTGGAGCTTAATTTGAAATGGATTCAATCATTGTTGTTTTTGTTTTTCTTCTTTGCATTCCTCTGGATCAAAAAAGGTTATATGGCAAAAGCTGAACTTGATGGACACATGTATGGGGGTTTTTTTAGCCTCATCATCAAATATGTTACTGTTATACTACTTTGCAAATGTTTAAGATAGTTTACATATCAATTAAATTAAATTTATCCACTAGTGTAAAAGGCTGTGTACATGGGCCAAGGACCGGGGGATGTTAAGAGGCCGGGCCTGCTCTGCGTCCTGCCGCCAATGCAGTCATGCACTGTTGAGACTGCCCGAATGCACAGAATGTTCCCAGCATTCTGTGTGTTCAGGCAGTCTCTGCTGCGCATGACAGCTTCTGACAAACATCTTGGCAAATTATTATATGGGATATGCAAACAGATGAAATCTGAGGTAAAAAAAAAAAAAAATCTGCACCATATTTATAAAATAAACCCAATGGATGCTTTGGAGTGAGGTTATGTCTCTTTTGAATGTTGAATGTTGATTCAGGGTGAAATCCAGCTGCCATTTTGTAGCCAGAAATGAACATTATAAATATTATTATTTTCTTTTTTTTTCCTTTTATTTTGTTACTATTTACTTTTTTTTAAATAATAATATTATTTTCTATCCTCTTTTCAATAGTAGAGGCAAAGATAGACTTTTATCAACCTCTTCAACCATGTAACTATGAATCAGCATATATCTTTATTTACTGCAGATTGTGCAGTTATTTTAACCCAGAAGATTTTACCTTTGTTTTCTATTGTCTAACTTAAGGTTTCAAATATTTAAAAGAATGTAGCACCTAGAAACCTAAAATATAATCTTATAATAATTATTCTGACTTCATATTGAGGTATTATGCATCCAAACAATTCCTACAGCTGGATTAACAGGAAGTGGTTCTGTTAATTTAATTGTTTATCTTAAAGAATTATAATGGATTAAATAGCTCTTACATTGTTTAGCAAAAGTCTATCACACAGCAGTTTAACATATCTGTTTAGTTTTTTCCATTAATATTTGCAGTTGCCTGAATTTCTAATCCCCATTTAGGTTTGTATTTAGTTTACATCTAATCTAATCTATACTATAAAAGAGAACGTGGTCACCTGACCACAAATTATATGCCCATGCCTGACACACCCCAGGAAGGCAGCAAGAAGGAGATATGCTGATCTACTCCCCACTGCCTGTTTGCAACATGCAAAAGGGGTGTGATTTTGACAGTCCCCCCTGGCCACTACTGTCAAAAATCTATGCAAGGACTTTCACCTCCCTCTCCCATTGCCAAACTCCTGTCTCCACACCCTCAGTCCTGTTCCACAACTTCTCACTATGTGCTCCGGTTCACATTCTCCTCTGTTCCACCTGCATCCTCCTCTTCTCACCATACCTGTTCAATGTCTCCTTTCCCCACACTTTTTCAACCACTCTGTTGTCCTTTGCCTCACTTTATTCAACTACTAACTGTACATTCTCCTCACCACTGTATCCACCTGGTTTGTGCCCCCTTCCTCCAGTACCATCTGTCTCATATCACCATGAACCCTCCTCCACAGACATTTTAAATGGTGGAGCTGCTCTGCCGTCTCCTTATAGGAACTCTTTTACTGAAAACACATTGGTGCCCTGGGAACAGCTGACATGATACTACCATATTTTCAGTGCACTGAGGTCTGACATTGAAACTATCATACTGTCCTGTCAGATGTTCACAGGGCACAAATCTGTCTTCCCTGATCCAGTCCTCTTACCTTCATCCGTCCACACTCACTTTTACTGCAATACACCCATCACTTTTTTTTTTCTTAATAAAAAAAATTTGTATTTACTTAGAAGCAAGTCAGAATGTCAACAAAACAGATGGCAACCTTTGCAATTACATAGTGGTATTCAGTTAACAGAACAACAAAAATGATGCTAAGACAACTGCTGATGGAAAAAATGAAGTACATTCCCATATAAATTCATTTGTGCTGTGCACCAAACATGAACCCGATTACATTTCCATGCCAATTTACAAAAAACAAGTTGAAGCGATTGCTACCACACCCTATAAGGTTCGTAAACAAATCTGTAGATTTGCACTTACCCTTGCTTCAAGGGGTCGGTGGACCTGAAGCTGCCCCAATCAATTGTAGCAACCGATTTCAACAAAACATGAAGACCACAGGACAGAAGCGCTCACAGGACCACCCCAGCTTCAGATTACCACTTCCAGCAATTCAGATAAAAGTCCAAAGTTTATTCACAAACATCTTTAAAACCACCGAACATGAATCCAATAACCCCTCGCGGGGATATAGAGATGCAAGCACGTACGCCTAACATGTTTCGTGTAAACTAAAAAACAAACACTTAATCATAGGCTAACATACGTGCTACAAAGACAATATATTTACAAACATATAATGTATCCTTGACCAATCACGTGTCATTAATAAATTCAAAAACAAAGAACGACACACCTGTACGAGCATTCCTTCTTCCCAGACAATAGGAACCGCTGAAAGTCATGAAATTGGGATGTATTGCTTACAACAGATGTGTCATTATTAGTTGTCAAGGTTACCACTAACCATACCTGTTCCTCCGTTACTATAAGTTTTACCCTTTGAGTGCCAGAGGGGTACGGAATGCATGGCTTTGCAATGCATTCCGTACCCCTCTGCCACTGAAAGGGTTAAAGGAATATATACATATATATTGCATACAAATTACTAAACAATGACAATCAAGGGAGGAGTGATACCTCAATCCTCCACTGTCCGTCATATTCTAAAACTCTCCATTCAGCGCAATGGCAGAGTTAGTGGCAACTGAAAAGCCACTAAAAAGGAAGGAAGGGGAGAAAACAAAACAAAAAAAGGCTATTTAAAGACATTTGGAAGTGTGGCAACTTAAAAAACGAATCTTACGCCTTTTTTTTTTTTTTTCTTTAAAAGGAGTGAGCTGCGTACAGGAGCGGGTTAAATGCTATATAGACAATTCTGCAGGAGACATTTATTCGTCATCCTTATCTTCATGCTCTTCCTCCTCATCATCTTCCTCTTCTTCATCCTCATCATCATCTTCATCATCCTCTTCTTTCTTCTCTCTGCCTTAGCAAGAGCCTTTTTTGCTGGTTCGGGCTTACCCTTAGCCCTATATGCTGCAATGTCCTTATCATACTACTTCTTCAATTCAGCAGCTTTCCTTTCATAAGGTATCTTGTCATCTGTAGCAGTATTATACCACATATCTTCAAATTTCTTTGCAACATCTCCAATAGTCAGACCAGGGTACTCTCCTTGATTTTAGGATGAAACTCGGAGCAAAACAAGAAGAAAGCGGACGGTGGTCTCTTTGGTGCATTAGGGTCCTTAAACTTCTTTTTTGTTTCACCTTTGGGAAATATATAAGACTTAATTTCTCTTTCATAGCGAACTTTGTCAGACTTTTCCATATCTTCAAACTTACCCTTTTCCTTGGCAGACATGAACATTTCTTAGAAAACTCAGAGAAATTTACAGATGCATCAGGATTTTTCTTCTTGTGTTCCTCTATGCAAGTTTGCACAAAATAAGCATAGGAGGACATTTAATCTCTTGACTTCTTAGGATCACCTTTGCCCATCTTGAATTAGTTTCCAACGGTGTGTCTATGGAGCTCAATGTACTGCAGTGGCTGTGTCCACCCATCACTTTCATTGAGTGCAGGGCCGGATTTTCCATAAGGCAGAGTAGACATCTGCCTACAGGCGCACCCCACAGAGGGGGCGTCTGTAGGCTGCACCAACTGCCGCATGGTAAGGTCTGTGCCTCACAGACCTGTAGCTGCTGAGCTCCCCCGGGTCTTTAGTAATGCAGAGCACTGGGAGAGGACATCATCTCCCAGCGCTCTGCATTACTAAAGAGAAGACCGCACGGGAGCTCCAGCAGCTACAGGTTTGTGCAGAAGCACAGATCACTCCTGCCTCTGGACCACCAGGGAGGTAGGAAACAGATGGGGGGGAGAATATGAGGTTTAATGTGGAGCTGATGGGGGCAATGTAGAGCTGATGGGGGGCAATGTAAAGCTGATGGGGTCAATGTGAGGCAATGTGGAGCTGATGGGGGCACTGTTGAGATGATGGGGCAATATGAAAGCAATGTGGACCTGATGGGGGCAATGTAGAGCTGATGGGGGGCAATGTGAGGGTAATGTGGAGCTGATGGGGCAATATGGAGTTGATGGGGGCAAAATGGAGCTGATGGGGCAATGTGGAGCTGATAGGGGCAATGTTGAACAGATGGGGGGCAATGTAGAGCTGATGGAGGCAATGTAGAGCTGATGGGGGCAATGTGAGGGTAATGTGGAGCTGATGGGGGCAGTATTTAGATGATGGGGCAATATGAGGGCAATGTAGAGCTAATGGGGGCAATATGGAGTTGATGGGGGCAGTGTTGAGATGATGGGGCAATATGAGGGCAATGTGGAGCTGATGGGGGGCAATGTGAGGGAAATATGGAGTTGGTGGGGGAAATGTTGAGATGATGGGGCAATGTGAGGGCAATATGGAGATTTGGAGCACTGTGGAGATGGCCAATGGGGGGGGGGCTCTTCAGATTTCTGTGCCTACAGGCTCCTGAAATGTAAATCTGGCCCTGATTGAGTGCCCCAATAAGTACACTTATCTTCAGTGCCACACACATGAGCAATACTATCAAATCTCAACCTGGCCACTTCTATAATCCTGATCCCAGCCTGTCACACACATACTGTAAAATATCCACCCACTCAAAGGCTTCATGTCAACATACACACTTGACCTTAGCAGCTGATCTATCTTGGTTCTGCTTCTGATTCCATTTGCTGGGACTTGTACTTTACAACCTATCACATGCCACTACAACATGAGGGACACAGAGAGTGATGGTGGATCAGCAAAACAGAGGGAGATTGCCTTGGAGTGTGAGGTTGTGCATCAAAGTGTGGCATTCATTGAGGCTGAAACAGGTGTGTGCTCTATAGTCAATGTTCTTGATTTCTACAATTGCTCCTCTCTTCATTTCTGCATATGAAGAAGCTTCCTGCTGTAAAAAGAGGGTTAAATGTAAGTGGACTATTCTCACTATGGGAAATGTGTATGTATGTGTCTCAGTATCATAAATGTGCGTGTATGTGTGTCTTCCATTATGGGTCCTGTATCTATGTCTCTGTCTTCCTATGGGGTGTATGTGTGTGTCCCAATAGGTTTCCTTATGATATGTGTCTGTGTCTGCGAGTCTCTGTCAGGATGGGCACTGTATGACTGTGTGCTTCACTATGGGGGTTAAACTTAGCTTGGGGGAAGGACTAGGAAGAAGGGTAGGGCAAAAGGGAGACACTGTAGGGCAAATAACAGGGGTCATTAAGAGCCTGAGTTTATTTTTATGTACCTGTTACATGTGTTCAAGAAAACAGCAGTAACAATTCACACACATGCACACACACCTACACACACAAACTTATAACTACACAACCACAGACACACACATCTCCATATACATCCATACAGACCCATGCACGCAGGAATATAGCCAACGGTGGGCATTTTTCTGTTACTTTAAATTAATAAATACAAGGATAAAGAAAATGGGCAATGGAGTTCCAAAAAATGCTAATTACAATATAAAATAGACTAGTGGTTCCCAAAATGTTTTATCTTTTGAAACATCCTTCTTTAAACTGTGACACCTGCAACTGCAAAACTGAAATTTCTGTCACACTCATGCTATCAAAAACAACATAAGTTAATGAAAATATCTGAAAAGGTGTGACACATTAACCTTGTTGCCTCAACAAAAAAAAATGTGCAGTGACGCACCTGCTGAATACCACTATTTTAGACGTTATCAGTCTTAATTAGATTACTCATCGAGAGCCCCATAAATTGTCTACAAGAATCATGTAAACCAATGATTCCCATACTGGGGGCAGAGTCTTTTATGATGATGGGGAAGGGTTTGTTTCAGATCCAAACTTAATCGCTGCTTTGTAACATAAGGGTATCTATACTTTTGAAAAGAGATCACTTGCAATAATTTTGAAACCATTGGTTCAAAAAACAGTTTTGTTTTGTTTTGTTTGTTTGTTTGTTTTTAAGTCTGCCATGTTTTTTTACCCATGATTCATGTATGTATGGTGGTAAGACTATACAGAAATATCTTAGGCAAAGAAAATAAAACATAATAGATTGGTTTCTTCAAACTATTAAAATCTAATAGTATTATAATATATAACTTATTCTAAAATCAAGAGTTAGTGAAAAGCAAAAAGGGGATGTTGTGAAAACATATGGAACCATTCTCAACACAGTAACATGTCAATAGAAAGGTAAAGACTAAGCAAGAGTTAAAATGCAAAAATAATACAGATTTATCTGACTTGTAGGAAGTACTCATTCCTAGGTAAGTACTTCTGTTAAACAAATGTCATTTTCCAATGGTGTAATTTGACCATAGATGCATTTTTCTGTTATTTCTGATAATATGTAGCTCTCTACTTTGCACTAGAAACACAGCCGTAACCAAATGGTCTCAAAAACATCATACATCCATCATTATGTGTATTGCAGTTTTTTTTGACCTTGTTCTTTCATACCGTGATTGATACTTAACTCTCCTCAGTAAGTAAAGTTACCCATGTACCTTAATCAGAAGTATAACACATAATACAGACCCCCCTGCACAAACTCTAATGAGGGGCCCACATGCCCTGCCCCAAATTATGACCCAGCCCCAACAAAATTCCACACCCATAACAATAAATGAGAACAAAGTGGAGAAAGAATGCTCCACGTATTTTAGCATATGTATACCAACAATGAACATGGTTACATTTATCAAACAACAAACATACAATATACAGCATGGATCTCAGGATAGATGGCAGAGATGAAAGTGATATTCTTTAAAAGAGTCAATTTACATTAATATAAATTGGTAAAGGTTAATTTGTAATTGAATAAAAACTGGCACATAAATAATGCCAGCTACTGAACTGGTCTCTATTGCTGGCTATATGGACTTTCCTGTCATTATACACATATTTCTGTTTCTTCTCTTTTCATTTTTTCCTTAAAGAATCCATTACTTAACTCATTAGTGCTAGAGGAGGTGTCCAACATGTTGCCTTGCACCCTTTCTGGCACAAGGGTTAAACCTTAACTCAGTAGTCAGTGTCATCATTTGTCACAAGTTAACCCCTTGAAGACCAAATAGGTGTACAATGTATATTGATTTGCAATGCACTGTGCGCCTCTATGGTCCTCAAGATGTTAATCAAGCTTGAGGCTGAGCATCATGTGTGATTAACCTCTTGACAATAAGAGTACACAGTGCAGTGCAAAGGAAAGCATATTGTACATCCATTTCACCTTCAAGGGGTTAACTTGTGACAAAACTGGGTTAAGGTTTAACTCTTGGAGTGATAGGGGTTATGATGACAGTGTCTACGTAGTAGTGGGTTTAAAGCAGTTCAGGAAATTGCAGTCATAATATGACTGATCCTCCTTGATCAACTTTAACCCTTTGAGTGTCAGAGGGGTATGCAATGCATTGCAAAGCAATGAGTTGCATATACCTCTGGCACTCAAAGGGTTTACCCTTGAGTGCCAGAAGGATATCCAACCCATTTGCAATGGGTTGGACACCCCCACAGGCATTCAAAGAGTGAACCCTTAACCCAGTAGTCAATGTCAATTTTTGCCACAAGGTAATCCCTTGAAGACCAAATGGGTATACAATGTGCATTGCTTTGCAAGTCATTGTACACCCTTCTGACACTAAAGAGATCAATCAAGCATGAGGCTGAGCATGTGTAATGTTGGTTTTTTTTGTATATTATGTAGGGTATTGTTATGGGACAGGGGGTCCTGCACCTACAATCCAGGGGACCAGACCCCTTGATACCTCCCACAGTGTCTCAGGACTAGCTCTTTGCTTAGTCTTTACAAAGACTGCTACCCAGAGCACAAACGGGTCCACTTACAGCAATAGTTCAGCCATTAGCTTAGGAAAGAGGGAGACAGAGTGCTTGTAATTGGTAGCATTACTGATTGGTAGACCAAGGATTAAGCAACTGGGATATTATTATCCATCCAAAAAAAAGATAATATGTGATTTATTAGACAGTCATGGCACACAAACATAGGACAATAACTACTGGCAAATAAACAGGAGTAAAATATAAAACCTATACACTTATATTAGTCTCTCCTTGGCATGATAACATTAACAAAGATCCACTTATATACATAAAGCCCATTTTATGTTCAGTCTGAACTGCAAATTCATTAGGTGATGGCTTGCATGACACTTCTTTGCATCTTGCAGTCCTAACAGAGAGTGATCACCATTCCATCACAGATACTTGCCTATGACCCAGTTTGGGGAGTCACAGAACACAGTAGCAACAATTTGTTATTCTTTTGTATCTTCAAAGAGAGAGCAGGAGGAGCGGCACTACAATGTACAAAACCAGCTACATACAGCATACGCGAGTACGTAGATGGGGTTTGAGGAATTTAAGCAGCCCAAGCAAGCCACATTGCTGGTATCATGTCACCCTGCATCTTACAATGTAAGTCTTCAGCTAGTGCCACAGCTGTCGGCAAGTGAGCATGGAGACTCACCGGGGATGGGGAGTGATATAGCGAGGTGAACTACAGTGCGTGGGGTCCCCAGTATAAAATAAAGGCCAACATTTTCTGGGGACAAGGGATCCATTGGGGCTCCTGCAGCATGGGGGGTTTCAGGGACCTCTGCTACATCACCGCTCAGAAGCATCACATTTTAGCTCTCTAGTGCCATTACAGAGGAGAAATTTCCACATACACATTAGACTAATCCCACCCAAAAGGGTGGTCCAGTTCCAAAATGATTGGCAAGTCCCCCCTGCATAGCAACACCAGCTACCCCCGATGTACATTTCCGCCTTGTTGGGCCTCATCAGGAGGGTGCAGCTGAACGTCTGGATTACCCTTCACTCTTAGGAAGACCCCCTAAGAGTATTCAAAATAAGCATACAAAACGTGAGTAGCTTCTGAGGACGAACAACAGCACAATGGCCTGTTCTACAGCTAGTCACTGCTCAGAAGCATCATGTTTTAGCTCTCTAGTGCCATTTTAGAGGGGAAATTTCCATATACATATTAGACTAATCCCCCCAAAATGGCGGTCCAGTTCCAAAATGACGTTGAATAAAATAACATACAGTTTGTAACAGCCGGTTTATAATCCCCACAAACAAGCTAAAGGCAACAGGGCAATCCAAATCCTGCCTGCTGTTCAGGAACTTTCAATGCAAATAATGGTGGATAAGCACTGATAGGAGAAGAGCTTGTCCACTGTAATTTGCAAGACACGTTCCTAAACAGGGGGCAGGATTTGGATCACCCTGTTGCTTTTAGGTACCAGACAATATTAAAGCTGTGCCCATCTGGGATCGCCAGTCAGTGGAGGATGCAGTGAGCACTGCAACCTCCACCAGTGCTTATATTGAAGGTCTACAGGTGGTCCCATAAACCAAGGCCAAGGCTTCCAAACCTCCTTCAGCGTGACTCGCCGACTCCAGGTCCCCATCCTCAGGTGGTGGTGGGGGGGGGTGCTTGAGCCACTACCTTTCCATCTGGGAAAAATCTGTGGCGGACCCGTGGGTTTTTCAGGTGGTGGAGGAAGGGTACAGGATTCCCTTTCCCTCTCTTCCCCCTCCTTGCACCTTTTCTTCTCACACTCCACTGGGAACAGAAATGCGTCGCCCTTTCGAGGCTGCTATCTAAGCCCTTCTGGACAAGGGGTCTTGGAACCAGTTCCTTCTCCAGAGACAGGGTTGGGGGTTTTATTTCAACCTCTTTGTGGTCTCCAAGAAGAGCAAAGGTTGTTGTCCTATTCTGAATCTGAGGGTTCTCAACGAGTTTGTGGTCAAGTCTCACTATTGTCAAGAGTCCTTGCAAATGGTGATTGCGGTCATGTCCCCTGGGGAATTTCTGGCCTCTCTGGATCTTCAAGACGCCTATCTACAAATCACCATTCATTCAGAGAGTTGGCAGTATCTCCACTTTGCCTGTGACCAAGGGCATTTGGTGTGGTGGCTATTATGCTTAGTGCCCGTAAGCCTGTTTCCTCTAAGGGCTACCATTGAGTTTGGTCTACTTTTCTGTCTTGGTGTGCTGACAAGAACTGTCTCAGGATTTTGACATTCCTACAGTTCTTTCCTTCATCCAGGATGGTGTGGATAAGGGTCTCAGTCTGAGTTCTCTTAATGTTCAGACTTCTGCTCTCTCTGTCTGCTTTCAGAGGCGTCTTGCTAACATTCCTGATGTCATGGATTTCTTCCAGGGGGTTGCTCATACCCGTCCGGTGTTTAAGTCCCCTGCTCCTCAGTGGGGTCTTAACCTGGTCTTGGGAGTACTTCAGCGTCCTCCTTTCACGTATTTTGCTACCATTCCTCTACATATGCGAATGTGGAAGATGGACTTTCTCCTGGAGATTGTTTCTGTTTGTCGAGTTGCGGAGCTGCATGCCCTGTCTTGTAGACCACCCTTTTTTGGTCTTTCACAAGGACAAGGCGGTGCTTTGCACCTCACAAGAGTTTCTCCCAAAGGTAGTGTCCGAGTTCCACATTAATAAGGATATTGTTGTCCCTTCCTTCTGTCCTAACCCTACTTCTGACAAAGAGAGGGATCTTGATCTATTGGATGTTGTGCATTGTCTCAAGTTCTATGTGCATCTGTAGTTTCATTGGTGCTCTGGTGACTTTGGGGACCTGCGCCTGGTCCTTGTCTTTCTTCCTTTCTTGGCTCTCCTGCGACTGAACGTGGGGGACCACTTTTGGGTTCATGCTCACAGGAGTCTTCAGTTTCCTCACAGACTACTTGTAGTTTGTTCCAAAACTTACTGAAGCTAACAGGAAGCTGCAGCTAAGGTTATAGGGTAGGCTCCACCCCTGTACTCACTTCTCAGAATTGTTCCTGCCTACTTAAAAGGGCACAGCGCCTACCCAAAGTTACCAGTAACCTGTATGGACTGAGAGAAGGATTTAACAGGTAAGACTAAAATCCTATTATCCCTTTAAGAAGTATAATTTTGGAGCAAACCAACTGCAACATGTAAGAGTGAATAAATATTGCCAACATTCCCATTAGTTTAAATGAGAATTTTAACCCCTTGATTGCTTGAGATGTTTCCAACACATTTTCTTTCTAGCATTTTAATCAATGGAGATTCCCATTTGGTACTTGTAGTTCAATTGGACTGCTCAGATTTAAACCCAGTAGATTGATGGAAGTGCCAAACTATTCTATAGAAGATGTGCTAACTATGTGATGGTTTGTAAAAAGTCTTTGCTAATTAGAGCTCACTGGATAAATGAATATATTACACTGGATAAATAGAGCAAGTGAGCATTACAAATTAGGTAAAATGATTATACTATAATATGCAATGAATTATACAGCTTACTAGCAGCCATTTGTGTTGATATCCTTGGCTCTGCTTGCTTTATTGAATAATGAAATGAACAGTGGGTGACTGGTGAATTATGCAGTACATTCACAGTAAACCCAGCCAAAAAGAACTTTGATAAATCCAAAATTATGGTGTGGGTAAGAAACTGTGTGAAATGAAGACTAAGTCTGAATATCTGCAACTCTGAAATTCTTTTGTAGTTATGACGGTTGAAATTATATGACTGCAGCCTTGGCACTACTTCAGTAGAAATAAGTAACTCATATTTGTAAAGGTAGTAGAAAATGGAAGAATATGCAGAACACAAGGGGAAAAAATTCTTACATATGTGAAATTCTGTGGGAGGCTGTTCTCATTAGTAAAATATAAAAGGGAGAATATTGAAGGTTATATTCTTTTAGAATGAGCTAGGACTGTCAGCACTCACATATACCTTTATCACACACAGATCCACAACAGTAGTATATCTTGATCTCATACAAACACACACAGACACACATTTACATGTAGACACATACACTCACATAGACACACACACATAAACGCATACATACACACATACACAAACACACACATATACACAAATACACACGCACACACAAATATCCACATACACAGACACACACATATTTACACAAATACACATATATACACATTCAAACACACAATCACCCATACATATACACAAACACACGTCACAGTTGTGGGAATACCCTCGTTTTACTCAGTAGGAAAAACCCTGCAAAATTCACAATCTGTGTTTTTTTATATAATGATCTGGCTAATTGTTTACTTGTTTTAATGAAAACCCAATTGTTTGCACTACTTTCCTTGGGTGAACAACATGCCTGGAAGGATGAAAACATCTTCATATTACTGGGAGGATAAAGTGCGCCCCTCATTCGCATAAGTGGGTTTATGGAAAGATGCCAGCTGTGTTAACAGCACTTCCTGGCAGATTAATATCCAAAATAATCAAGAGCCTTATTCATTAAGCAGAGAGGGACAATTCTGGAGCAAAACAACCAGGGCTGCCATCAGTAATCTTGGGTTCTAGTACAAACATAAAGCCAGCCCCTTACATCACACATTTGCACTACAACGCAGAAGTATATGTAAAGACAGAGCCCATGGAACTGCATCATCATTCAGTATGATATGAAACAGAGGACAAAGCGGCAGTGGTGAGCTCCAGTTTTCTGCTGTGCTACCTACAGAATATAAAAACAAAGCACACCAGAAGATCCTCCAGAATCCCTGTGGGCCAATCTGGTTGTCTGGGGGCTCATACGAGTACTGCCTATACCCCCTGTTTGTGGCCCTGGAAAGGACTGCATCCTAGTGGGAAAATAAACATAAAATAGAACTTTAACACCTTGAATGCTGCAGTGCATTCTGAAACTATGCATTGGAGACATCTCTAGCATTCAACGGCTTATATAAGCCCCATATAAAATCAATGGCTATTTGGGTGACTTTTTTCCTCCCCCACCTCCTTATTTTGTACCTCGTTTGCTTCAGAATATACTTCTTTAGCTTGATGAATAAAGCCTCAAACCACAAAAGCAAAAGAGGGAGCTGTTAAAATTGGTACGCCGAATTATAAAGTTAATGGTTACAAAATTAGAGATAACTCATTCATTGACATAATATATATATCCTATAACTGCAGTCATGCTCAGTAGAGACGCGCTGAACGCGCTAATCCGGAGCGGGGAGCTCCGGACAGCTCACCGCCTGTCTCTACTCCTGGCTCCGGGGCAGCAGCCGGGGCCTCTTAGTGCACTTTAGCCCGTGTATACAGGCTTTCATACTAGTATATATATATATATATATATATATATATATATATATATATAGTCAAAATAATGGGCAGCACCCGTGGGACTTGACTAATAAATTTATTCCAAAGATAAAGTGGCAAAATAACAGGCCACTTTATCTCTGCAATAAATTTATTAGTCAAATCCCACGGGTGCTGTCCATTATTTTGACTTTATCCAATCACATATAGGGATTGTGCACCTGCGCGTTTGCTTACAAGTTGGGAGTGAGTGCTTTCCAGTTTCTTACCTAAGGAAATCTCTCTTTTCAAGAAATTAAGATCCAGTTATGCCTAGGGTATAGTTACTTTAACTCCATGGATGCAAAAGATACCACCAAAGTAGTGCTTTGCAATGCATTGGAGATATCCATGGCACCCAAAGGGTTAAACTGCTGAACTTTAAATATTATCTTTCAACTTGGCTATCAGCATCTATAATTTGTAGAAACTGTAGATATTATGGTATAAATATATATCAATTAAATATCACATTGAATTCTAAACAACAATAAGTAAATTTATATTCAAGTTTTACATATAATTAATATCTGTTTATACTACCCATTTACTGTAAAATAAATTATTTTTGAAACATTTATGTTTTGGTTGCAGAGTGTGGCACACTATACAAACAAATGGGTATCACAACATATAGGCAGTTTTTAACCCACTGAGTGCCAGAGAGGTAACCAACACTTATGTGTTGGATACCCCTCTGGCCCTCAAATGGTAAACATATATAAAATTTACTATGACTTTGATTACAACTCATATAACTTACAGTAAGATCACTCCTAATTGCAAAGTTCTCTGGTTTGACATCACAGAGGTGGAGCCGGTGAGAGAAATCATTGTCAAATTGATGAACCATGTCTAGGAAGCTGACAGCAATATCAAGGAGTGCTCTCATCCGTTTCTGACCAGTGTTGCACTGACCAATAATTTCCTCTAAAGAAAACAAACTCTTTTTCCAGGCTTGCCCAACAGTAAGAAATTCCACAGCATAAAAATGTCCGCAGGTGCCAATGATCTGTAAAACATGCCTGCTAAAGTCCTGCAGCAAGCTGAAAAACAGATATTCTTCTTGTTCAAATAAAGACCACATACTGGCCAGCTCTGCTTTCCAGTTGCGGCTTATCCTTTCAGACTTAATGGGAATTTTTGTGTTATTTGGTAAATCCAAACCCAATACATTTTTTATTTCTACAGCCACCATCACAATAAGTTCTGTATCTGAAATGGGTTGAATATCAGATTCCTCCAGGAAGACAGGAACATGAAATTTTGAAAATGCATCATTTTTTGATTTTAAGATAATTGAAGTTCCTTGCCAATCAGCTTGCATGACCTTTTTTCCTCTGTGATAATAAAGGCAGTTCTTGTATACCAGCTTGTGTGTCACACACATGTCTTCACAGAGGTTCCCTGTCACAACGCCATCTGTGTAGTCAGAACACTGTAGAGTTAGAACGAAATATGTTAGGCTAAAGTTTACATTCACAGAAAAATATAACCATAGTAATTTTTTTATCAAATCGGTTGTTGTAATCTATAGTAAATTAAGATTGTGGTGTTCAGTTTAGAGGGGGTAAACCACTGTTTAGGAAAGTTCAGTCTTGTCTCCCCTTGAATGAATTTTGCATTTTTAGAACCTTTATTCAAAACATGATGGAAGCCAGAATACTACCACGGTGTTTATCAAACTTCTCTATGTTACAATCTATTAACATCAGATGAAATCCCAGAGAAATCCTAAAAATAAAATCTTTGACTGTCCTGGACCCTGGAAAGATATCCAATTTATTACATCCAAGGAGTAGACATAGTAGTAACATACAATGTAAATTAATGCTAGTTGGTAATGGAGACTTACATATAGTTAAATATTTGATGAAGCTGAAAAAAGTGGGTGGAGAATAATGAAGGCTTGGGGAGACTGAGCTGCCCCAAACCTAGATGCCTGCCATCAAGACTGTAAGTCTGCCCGATATGGAGGCAACGTAATCAAAAAATGAAAAGAAAAATGCCAAAAATCCTTGAGAGCCAGAAGGGAGTCCTGCACACAGGATACTCCACTGGCATTCAGAGGGTTACTACAACTTAACAGAGCACACCCTCTGTTTGGCAGAGGAGCACACCCCTATAAACTCACATTGTTAAACAAATACATTTGCTGCCACTTCCACTTCCATCCACCAGGTATCTGCACAACCCATGTGTCTCTTGCGTGATGAGCAACACCAGTCACCTCTCACAGCTGCAACCAGAAGCCAGGTGCAACTGGGCTGTAGCTCAGTCTGAAGGGTGCCATGCATGTAAGCGTTATGTATCCTTTGCCCTCTCTCTCTCACCTGCCACTACCCCCCCAAATCCGGTAGACTCTCTCCCCCATTACCACCCCTATTTCTCCCCCTTTGCCCTCTTCCATATCTCTCTCTATCTTTCTCAGTACTCTTCCCTATTGCCTCTTCTGTCTGATCTACATATCTCCTTTGTCTCTGTTTCCCCTTTGCTTTTCTTCCACCCCTTTCCTTTCTCCACCATCCATACCCCCTCTCCCATTTGCCTCTCACTCTTCCCAAGCTCTGTAATATCAATAGTGTAACTCCAGTTCAATTGTAAGCTCTGTAGTATCTCAAAAATATTTATGATGAATAATAAAAATAAATAATAATAGGATTGCCATATTATCACATAGGTGTTACATGAGGAAAAAAACACACTACAAGGATGCAATACTCAAAATGTATACCTTTTCCACAACCGCCTCTTACTGAAATAGTAATATGCCTACTTATTCAAATGTCAAATATGTTCTGGAAAAAGGCCTTTTATTAGCCTCCCAAGGTTCAAAATTCACCTCCATCCTGGACACCAGTTCATTATGTTCAGCTTTTGTCAGATCTCGTTTTGTTATGCAGAAAATAACATATAACCAGTGAGTGTAACTAGTTGGGAATGGATTTGGAAGTGGTTAGGGCAATGATGATGACCAAGATGATAATGATGGTAGTGTTGATTTATACTGTAATGTGCACAAATGAGCTTTTAGTGTGTGGAGTGATGTATCATCTCTCTGAAAATAATGTACGATGCATATTTCTGTCACTCTCAGTCTCTGCTAGGGTGCAGGCATAGGAACTCTCTGTTATCATAAATATTTGTATTTTTTTTGTTTTAAACTGGCCCTGTTGCTATCAGTGTCACTGGACCTGACAAGCACCAACACTCCATAAAATAAGTAATTCCAACTCCCCTTATTTAACTTTCTGTGTATACACACTAGTAGCCAGTGCCAAAATTACAGTAGATCTCTCTTTTCCTCAAAAAATGGCTGATTGGGGATGATGGGAGTTGTAGTTCACAACAGCTGGAGGTCCAACAATTGACTACCAATGCTTAAAGCTAACATAGTGTTAGAATTACATACAAGGCAATAGGTGAAGGACATTAGAATTAATAAGGGAAAATCAATAATTTCAGTCCAACTACGCATTTCCTAACCTTTTATCTAGAATGATGCATGGACAATTTTTGATTAATTTTGCAAACACCTTTCTAGGATTAAAGGGGTTAAGAGCTCAATTTAAATAAATTGGATATATTATTTGCCCCCTAGGGTGCAACAGGTTTGTCCTTGAATTGTCCATGGGGGTTACGCACAACAGTGAAATAAAGATGAGATAAACTCTTCAGCATGATAAAATCTTTAATTCCTATGTTATTCAATGAAGGCTCTGAACTAACAACTCTCTAGTTTGAGAGATCTTTGTGATTAGTTTCTATAGAATAACAGGGATAAGATAATTTATCTCACTTGAGAGTTTCTGTTCTCTTTATCTCATGTTGGCGTATTTCTGCAAGGTAATTTTAGTACATCAGTCTTAATGTCTTTTTGTCTCGCTTGAAGAAAGATGTGCATTATTGAAAATGAGGGTAACATTTATTGCCTAGCAACAAGAAAGAAAAGTGCTTCCTCTCATACCTCTGACAAAGGAAGCTGACAGTCTCAAAGTAGTCCAGATTTCTTGTTACTAGGCAATAAATTATGTTGAGTTACATCTGTAGATTGTCTCCCTTAAATCTGCAGACTTTCCATTTTCACTCTAAATGAGGAAGAGCAGAATAACACTGTGATCTTTGTTTTGCACGGCTCAGTTAAAGGTATTGCTTGCATAAAATCCAGAGAGACCTTCTAATAACAACATATGGATTGGAAAGAAGAACTTGCATGCTAATTAGTAATCTTATTTATAGGTTTTCCTTTCAAACAACGTACATGGAAAAACATCTCTCCATTCTCAGTAACACATACATTCAAAATGCAGATTATATAAAGTGATAACAGACAAATGTTGCTATTTACACAGTCTGTGATATGTTACCCATATAATCTGATATTTCACATATTAACACTTTAATCCCCTTAGATGCCACAGACATCTCCGGTACTTTGTTTCACAATGTCTCTAACACCCAAGGGGATAATGGGTAACTATCATGCAGACAGGGCCTTACTGGAAGATCAGTTTCTTTGGGAGCAGATCTGCTGAACTTGGGTCTGCATTGTGATCCCCAGTGGACCAATGAGGGAGGAGAATTGTGGACCCTCATTCATCCTGAGAATAGAGACTGAACTGCAAGACTGAAGGTTCAGTCTCACTGGGCTACATTGCAGACCACATAGTGTAGTTCAAAAGTGCTTGCAAGCCTAACACTTGAGAGCTATTAGGGCTGCTTGCAACCTGTTAAGTTTGTCATTGGGAGCAACCCCCCCCCCCAATCCCTTTTGCTAATTGAAGATTGTCCCTCTCTGAGATCCATCCGGACAGTCTTCCTGCTTTGAGGTGAGCAGTGTTACATCAGTAAAAGGGGTGGGAGGCAGATACTTTGTCATTCAATTACTCTTGAAGTACAACTCTGACAGTATTGAAATAACACTCTCTATGGCCCAAATACTATGAAGATTAATTGGAGCTGCTTTTATTATGAAACAGTATTATCCCTTTAAAGTAGAATTTTCACATGATTAAGATAGCTCTGCAAAGCATAGTTACATTAGCGATACAGATAGATTTATGTTTCAAAATAAAACAAATTGCTGCAATAACGAAAAAAAATCACCATTTAACTAAGCAGGCACTGGGGAACAGCACAGACATCTTGCAGAGCCGGTATCTCTGTGTCTGCGCTGTACATCACCTTCAACTCCAGGATTGGTTGTTGACTGCCACTGTACCATATGGTACGGGAACGGACTGACAGCGCAGGTGCAGAGATCGCTTCCTGTAAGATTCCTGCTGGTACCTGCCTAGTTAAAAGGAGATTTTTTTTCGTTAATGAAGCAATTTGTTTTATTTTGAAGCATAAATCTGTTTATACAGCTAATGTAACTATGCTTTGCAGAGCTTTTTTAATCATTTGAAAGTTCCACTTTAAGTGCTAGAAGGCATCACAACATGAATTTAAACAGTTAGACATCTCACCCCAAATAACTTACTGCCCTGAAATAAATTCTGAAATAGTATGTTATCTTAATTGGATATTGCAGTTGCTGTGGATTATTGTCTAGTCATAAAATATTTGAAGAAGAACAGATATTGTTTTCATAGTTATACATATTTTATGAATATTGCTGAGTATATTAAGACTTTAGAGAAATGTGCACCACTAAAACTGCTCTGTTTTATTAAGAATTCTTTCACAGTAAGTAAAATTGTCTAAATGTTTGAGTGAATCTGAGGCTGTATAACAGAAATCAAATTAGTGATACATTTATTAACCCTTTGAGTGCCAGTGCATTGCGTACCCCTCTGGCACTCAAAGGGTTAAACATTCCATAGAAAGTAAAGATGAATTCAGTGCGAGGAGTTTGGGATCCTGTAACAAGGTATGATGTCTGCCTTAGTGGTGCTGCCCAGCAATTTGCATGTTTCATTTGCGTACTCAGTTAAAGTGGAGGACTGGTTAGATTACCTGAATGGTTGCCGATTTTATGGTTGCCTGCTCTAAACTGACTGTAGTAAGAATTATTCCTTCCATCAGAAAGTGTTATTTTTGGCTGAAAATACATAGTATATACCAATACATTTGTAATAGGCCTATTTTGGCCGGGGGTGGGGAAGTACAATCATGTCCCATTTCTACTAGCTCAGCTCACACTCTTTTGTTAATCTTGTAATTACAATTGATGTTGTGAAATAAGGCAAGTGATACCACAGAGCTTACAATTTTAATGGGGCTACAGTAAAGACAGCACAGCGTTTACAATTGATAGTGAAATATTAGTGATACCACAGAATTTACAACTGAAATAGTGCCACAATACTAGAGTAGTCCCATTTCAAATGTAAGCTTGGAGTTATCACTTGTGCAGTTCCATTTCATTTGTGGTATCGCTAGTGTAACACGACTGATTCCACAGAGCTTGCAACTGAAATAAAGTTACATAAGTGAATCCACAGCGCTTACAACAGAAATAGTGCTACTCTAGTGTTAACAAAGAGTTTACAATTGAAACGGAGTTAAATAAATGATACCACAGAGTTCACAGTTGCAGTCCATATGGGTAACAGATGTTATGAGCATATTATACTCATATTACAAATATCTAACGTAATCCTTATAGACGTTTTCAAGCAAAGTTGCAGATTTCTCTAGCGTTCAGGGTTACTTTTCATCACAGAAAAATTAATAGTATCCTATATTATAATCCGCTAAAATGTGTGTCACGGCGCAGTGATGTACAGTACAGACTGCTGCGCATGCTGCAGTCATGCGCAGTAGAGACTGCCCGTGACACGGCTGATATGAAGTTGCAACTGCACCGCAACCAGCTGGCACTGTGGCCTGTGTACAAGGGCTCTTAAGCTACTTATATATATTTTAATCTTACCTGTTAAATCCTTCTCTCTTAGTCCATACAGGTTACTGGTAACTCTGGGTAGGCGATCCGCCCCTTTAAGTAGGCAGGAACAATTCTAGAATTGTATGCAGGGGGTGGAACCTACATTCCCTCCTTGGCTGCAGCTAGCCAACCAGCTTCAGAAAGATTTGAGATACTAACTATTGACTAGATAGAAGAAGGGAAAGAAGACTCCTGTGAGCATGATCCCGAAGGACCCCCACAGTCTGCCACAGGAGAGCCAAGTATGGTCCCTTGACAGGGTGGGAGACCAGTAACCTGTTTGGACTAAGAGAAAATGAGATAAGACTAAAATCCTCTTTTCTCTGTCGTCCAATACAGGTTACTGGTAACTCTAGGATGTCCAACCATTGAGTTTCCCAGAGGCGGGAAGAAAGGCAAGGACCAGGTGCAAGGCCCCCAAAGTCACCAGAGCAGATATGAACCATCAGATCATAGATAGCCCAACAAACAATGAAGTGTCAACGAACACTGAACAGGGGTAACAACACTCCACCTGTTACACAGCACACTGAACTAGAGCCAACGGGGCTCAAAAGTTAAGTAAGCACCAAGAACCAAAGAAAATCCTAGACAGGCAAGACTGCCTCCAGGATTTTCCTCCCAAAGCTGGCGTCAGCTGATGCCAGCACATCAACACGGTAATGCTTTGAAAAGGTGTGCACAGACGACCAGGTGGCAGCCTTCCACAACTGATCAGCAGAGGTCTGATTCTTGTAAGCCCAAGAGGCCCCAACAGATCGAGGAGAATGAGACGTGACCCTGAAAGGGACAGGCTTCTTCCTCAGCTCATAAGCCTTACGAATAATGCACTTGATCCAAGAAGCAATAATCACCTTGGATGCAGGTCTTCCTGCCCTAGGACCCTCAGGAATGACGAACAATGTGTCTGATTGCCTGATAGACTCAGTACGATGTACATAAAACTTGAGACAACGCACCACGTCTAACAAGTGGAGATCCCTCTCCTTGTCAGAGGTGGGGTCAGGGCAGAAAGAGGGCACCACAATCTCCTTATTGATGTGGAACTCCGAAACCACTTTCAGGAGAAACACCAAATAGGGTGGTTTACAGGACAGAGCATGTAACTCTGCGACACGACGGACAGACACAATCGCCAGGAGAAAAGCCATTTTCCACGTCAACAGGAGTAGAGGAATAGTAGCCAAAGACTCAAATGGAGGGCACTGAAGAACGCCAAAAACCAAGTTAAGATCCCACGGAGGAGCAGGAATCTTGAAGGCAGGACGAGTTTGAGCAACGCCCTGGAAAAAAACCTTGACATCAGGAAGGATGGCAATGTGCCTCTGAAAGAAAACAGAGAGAGCAGACCTCTGAACTTTAAGGGAACTCAAACTGAGGCCCTTATCCACACCGTCCTGCAAAAAGGCCAGGACTGTAGGCAGATCAAATTCCTGAGACAGGTCCCTGTCAGCACACCAAGACAGAAAGGTCGACCAGACATGATGGTAGAGCATAGTAGCCATTACACCAGAAGAAAACCCTTTCTTCCTCATTGAGGATTCAATTCCCAAGCCATCAAGGCTAGACGATGAACATCCTCCTTCCACAGGTAACCCTGTAGAAGAAGATCCGGACGGCAAAGGAGCCAGAATGGCTCCGCCACTGACAGATCCAAAAGCTCCGGAAACCAAACCTGACGAGGTCAGTACGGAGTACAACATGGGAAGGGGAGGAAAGATGTAGGTGAGAGCGAATAACCAAGGAATGGACATTGCATCCACCGGCAGAGCTAGAGGGTCCCTCCATCATGAACAGAACCTCGGAACCTTCCTGTTGTGTCTCGTTGCCAACAGGTCCAAGCAAGGAAGACCCCACTTCTGAACAATGTGGTTGAACACCTCTGGATGCAGTTCCGCTGTCCGCTGTGTGTCGACTGAGGAAGTCCGCCATGACGTTGTCTACCCCTGGAATGTGTACTGCGGATATGGCAGGAACATGTTCTTCTACCCAGGACAAAATAGCCTTGACCTCTAACCAAATGGCGAGACTTCTTGTTCCGCCCTGCTTGTTGATGTAAGCCACTGTCCCAGACTGGACAGTCTTCCAGCTGAGATGTCCAACGACGAAGGGCATGAAATATCACCCGAAGCTCCAACACGTTGATGGGAAGGAGAGATTCTTCCAGAGACCACCGACCCTGTGCACTCAGGCGACTCAGGACCGCTCCCCATCCGGAGAGGCTGGTATCCATCATCACAGTGGTCCAGAAGCAAACCAGGAAGGACTTGCCCTTCTGAAGATTGGAGAGGTCAAGCCACCAGGACAAACTCAGCTCCACATGAAGATGAAGTGACACCAATGTCTTCAGAAGGTCCAGCTGATCCCTGCACACTTGGATCACACACAGCTGGAGTTCACTGGTGTGTGCCATGGCAAACATTACCGCCTCTATGGTGGAAATTAATTTCCCCATGAGAGATGACAGCTTCTTGGCTGGAACTGGATCTTGAGCCAGTATCACAGAAACCCTGTGGGCGATCTGGTGAGCCACCTCGTCCGTGAGAAACACCATGTTCTTCTGGGTATCGAAGAGGAGGCCCAGGAAGACCAGACACTGAGATGGAACAATATCTGATTTGTCCAAGTTGATGATTCACCCGTGATGGGTGAGAGCATGAATGCATTGCTGAACCTGCTGATGAAGACGTTTCGCAGAAGAGGCTTTCAGAAGCAGATCATCAATGTATGGAGTAACTCTGATGCTGTCTCGGTGGAGGACGGACTCTAAGGCTCCCAAGACACGGTTGAAGACATGAGGAGCTGTCGTCAGACCAAATGGAAGAGCTGAGAACTGAAAATGTCCCCTGTTGCAGGAAAACCGGAGGTACTGCCGGCTCTCTGGATGAATGGCAATGTGTAAGTACGCGTCCTGAAGATCCAGAGATGCAAGGAATTCCCCCGGGGACATGGTAGAAATCACCATCCGTAGAGACTCCTGCTGATAATGAGTCGGGTTTGGTGAGTCATGTCGAAGAAGGCTTAGAAGCCTTGGGCTTGAAGGAGACCTTGGGCTTCCATTGATGTATGGGCTTGGAGGAGGTATGCTAAGCTGAGGGAACCTTTTGATTTGCCGGGCATGTCTCATTCTGAAAGGAACGAAAATACCGGTTAAGCTAAAGTGGTGTTTTCTTCCAAGGAACTAAGAGCAGAAGAGTACTCTTACCTCCTGTAGCCTCACTGATCAGATCCTTGAGATCTGGCCCAAACAAAGAAGCAAGAGTGAGCTGTTCAGTCCAGACCTTAATGGCCCGGTTTACCCATGCTGCTGCGAATGCTGGACGCATGGCAGAACCAGCAGTGGCAAAGATGGACTTGACGGAGACCTCAGGTTTCTTGTCAGTCCAGTCCTTTAGAGCAGACGCATCAGACACTGGCAAGGCAGTAGACTTGGACAGCCTGGATATAGGAGCATCCACTTTAGGAGGATGAACCCACTGAGCAAGCGCTGCCTCAGAAAAGGGATAAAGTTTAGCAAATTTCTTGGAGACAGAAGGTTTCCTGTCCGGAGACTTCCACTCTTCAGACACAAGGCAGTCAAGTGGGGTTAGGTGGAAAACAAGTAAGGGGCTTTTTAGGCTCCTGAAATACATCAGAAGGGTCAGAAGGAACCTCCTGCACTAAGGGAATGTTTAGGGTATTTAAAACAGCCCTGATCAGGCCCTCGGCGGAGGGCTCAGGATCAGCCTCAAAAGGATCCCCAAAAAACTGAGAGCCCAACACAGAACATTCCTCAACATCTGAATCTGACACTTCAGGCACACCCTGAGGTTTTGGAGGGAAGACTTGATGAAGGAGGGGGTCTGCCAAGAATGAAAGACCTCCTGTACCTGGGATGGAAAGAGTTGCAAAGTGGACCTAATGTCCCTAGTAGCAGCCTAGAACTCTTGCACTCAAACTGGCTCTAATGCATGGCTGGAGGTCCCTGGGAGATTCTCAGGGACATCAGAACATGCTGGGCGTAAATGACCTGAGAATTCTCTAGGTAACCCTGAATGACAGGAAGAGCAATGCACAATAGGGGATACAGAGACCCCATCATCCTTAGTTTTAGGTCTGGCCCCAAGCTCCAATGGCATAGACATTCTCACAGTGTCAATAACCTTATTGTATAAGAAATCATACCAATTACAGTGTGCATGATTAAAGTTTCACCCCAGAAATCGCTAAAATAGACTTTTCTGGCAGGAGAAGGGTTAATCAGCAGAAGAGAGAAAGAGAGTCCAAGCCCTGCGAAGGATACTCGTTCTGGAAAGATCACAAAATGGCTGCCGCAGTGGGAGCCAATCAGAAACGAGCGCACAAAGCAAGCACTCATGGGAAATGTAGTTTTCCCAGAAAAGTACCCCAAACAGTGCCCGAAGCCCCCTGAGTCCCCCAAAACACTATACACATGAACCGGATGATAGAGCAAGGGCAGACAAGTAAAATTAGCTATCTCTGAAGTCGCTAGGTTGAACGGTTGCAGAGATATGTCCCAAATTGTACAGTCCCATAGGAGTGAATGGTGCAATGGTGCCTATGTGGTAAAGGAACTCAAATTTTACAAAATTGAAGGTGCAATATTAAAAGACATGAAACATCACTAAAACATGTTAGGATACCCACAAAGCACTGAACCAGCAGGAAAAATGTCAGAAACCCCCCCAAATGAATGCCAAACCAGCAGCAAAAGGGTTAAATACCACATAAACCTGCACCAAACACCCAACAGACATACAGATAGACCCAATGAGTGCAGAAGTGTGCAATAGGAACTCCAAATGAAAAAAACCCTGTGCAGAGGGGCACTGTGGGACAAGTGGACCTGCAGTACTCAAAGGGTTGCTCACCTTTCCTGCAGATCTTCTGTCTTCAGATTAAAGAAAAAACCTCGGTGGGAAACTCCTGAGGCAAGAACTTGTAGCCAAGATTTTCCCCCCAGGGCTTAAGGTCCACAAAAAGCACCTGGTTACTGAGCTAGCCACATCTAAGGGCACTGTCAGTTATGGTAATCCACATAATGGTAGTATTCCATTTCTAACAGAAAAATAATAAAACTTCTAAAGCTATAGCAGAACTGTTCTCTTGTCTTTGTTATCTTCACCAAGGAACAAATTTTTCTGGAGCTGATTGGCTAGCTCCAGCCAAGGAGGGAAGGTAGGCTCCACCCCCTGCATACAATTGTTCTTGCCTACTTAAAGGGGTGGATCACCTACCCAGAGTTACCAGAAACCTGTATTGGACAACAGAGAAATATATATACAAGTCAAATCAGGCTGTGAAGCTTGCATTAATTGGAGAACTTGCAGTGTAATTAACCATCAGAGCTTGTAGTCTATAGAACTGACCCACAGAATTTACAGTGCTGACATAGATGAAGCCACAGCACTTGAAATGAACAGGCAAGCTGAGCTGCTTAGTGTGAAAGAGAGTTTACTCCTGTGTCTGCCCAGAAGCCTATAGTGCCTACCCAGTGGCTTATTACAATGTGGCTAACAAAGGCAGTAACAATATTTTCCCCTGATAAGAATCCCCACAGACTGCTAGAGTCAGGTTAAACATTGTGTTCCCTGAAATTTATGAAAACTACAGTAATGGCTCAATGTTATTGAACTACGAGACTTCAAATCTTGAAGTTTAGTCTCTCTGTCAGGATCAGCAGAACTAGGAGTCACTTTTGAGCCCTCCATTTATCTCTCCTACTTATGTGCTGGGCCACACAATGCAGCCACAGCTTTCTTTCCAACTCTGCACCTTTGGCAAGAGAGGGTATTTATCACATATTAGTTACCATTTTATTTCTATTTTTAAAGGAGTAGTACACTGTTTTATGGAAGAAACATACACCGCAAGGCTTTTTCCTAGTGAGTGAAAAAAAAACATCTACTCCTACTGCTGAGAGATAAATATTTCCAGTGGTATCACAGCTGAAACTATTGATCTTTTACATTAGCATTGCCCTTTAGTAGTCATATTTCAATAAGTTATTCTGTTGCATTCTGTGGGAGAGGTGAGTCACTGACCAGCACTTCTCCTTTAATATATCTATTTTAAAAGGATAGTAATACTTAAAAGTGTAAAAAAATATGTTGTATGGTTATCCCCCTGAGTAAAACAAGGGTACTCCCACTGCTGAAAGGTTTTTTGTTCAAAAGTTATTATAGCTCAAAGTGTACAGTGGTGCTGTTGTCACACCATCCTATGGACAGCTCTGGTCCTGGGACCAGAGCTGTCCATACCAGAGCTGCCCATAGGATGGTGTAGCAACAGAATCACCATCCTAATGTTATTAAAGGGGAACTTTACATAAGAATAATTCAATCTTACTGCGTTTAACAGAAGGATTGACCTACAGACAGGTGTAACTATTTATATATGTGTAGTTTAGATTTTTCTAAGTAGTTGCCTGTGTATAAAGATCTCCGTTGAATGCTGCCTTTAGTTCATACTTCCTCACAAGGAATAATAGGCTTCATTACTGTAAGGGTCACTTGTCTTTATCAGATTGTAAACTGAAACTAACTAGCAGAAGAATACAATAGACCTAAAAAGCAAGTAAAATGTTTGAAAGAAACCTAACTAAATAAGTCAATTTGTTACATAAATTGAAAACCATTTATTCCTAAACCATATCCCCCTTTAACCCCTTGGATGCTTTATAAGAAATTTGTGGGAGCATTCTGTATCCTCTAATGGGTTTAACCCTTTGAACTCTTTGCAATGCACTGGAGGCATTACTCGTATCCAAGGTGTTAAGTAATTGTCGAAAAAGTAGAGGAGGTCTGAGGCAAACCTTTTGCACTACAGGGGAAAAATAAAACATTCTATTGACTTTAACCCTTTTAATGCTAGAGAGTCCTCCAGCACATTGCTTTACGATGCTTTGGAAACCACTCTGGCATTCAAGGGGTTAAACACCCCCCTTCCCCATTTAAATAAATGGGATTTTGGGGAATTTTTAGTTCTTCCCCTATAGTGCAAATGGTTTGCTCCAGAACGCCTCCACTTTTCTTTTGAACATACGACCCTGTACGCTTGTATGTCAATCTGCACCTGAAAAAAGTGAATCCCACAATGTTGTTGCCTTGACTGTAAAGATCCCTTTTCCTAAAGAGGAACCGCCTTTAATTTACCGTAATCTGATGTCAACAGTGAGTGCTGCAGATGAACCAGAGCTCATTGTCCTGACCTTGAATGTATATTTATACATAGTAATAAATGTGTAGCCAATTTGTTTGCTGGAAAAAAGCCACTGATTGACTCAAAAGTTGTTATCAATTTTGTTCGGTGTAAATTATTAGTGTTGGAGGACAGCTTTAGTTGTGTTCAAGCCTCTGTAATTGCACAACAAACAACTTTCAAGCCCAGCATTACATTTTGCTGGAAACCTATCTGCCCCCCTCCCCCGTATAAACATATTCTAGATCGAAGTTTTGGCAAGCTGAATCAGAATAATAAGTACTACACTTTACTATGTAGAGTGGAATGAAAATTAAATCACAATAGGGTGAATGTGCGAATCACAAGCATAGCTGTACGTCCAGGAATGTACCATAGGAGGGGTGGTCATCAGATGTTTAAGACTGGACCCCTTCTTTTTATGGTTAACACTACTGTCGCCATTCAGTATATCCCCTTAGTGACCGGCCACGCGCGCAGGCGGCCTGCACTTAACGCCCGCCGAACATTTTTTGACATTTGTTTAAATGACTTCCGGGACATACATGTACGTCTACCTGGGACATCCGCTCGGGATGTACATGTACGTTCTCGGGCAGTAAGGGGATATATATATACATATACACATACATACATATACATACACACAATTTGCCCACCCCTATGCTATAGCATTTGATCAGTGTAGCACATAACATTGGACACAGGCTGTCGTTAATATAACTGTAAATTGAATCTTTTACCTTGATTCTTTTTTACACATTTGAAAACTTCATTCAAAACTGACTATGTGCCATGTTAAATAAAAAGTCCAGCAGATATACAGCAGATACTAGTAATGTGAGCGTAAAGTGAAAGTCTCATGTTGCACCACGGCACATCATTAACATATGACATGACACTGAAAAGATTAATCAGCATATAAAACATCACTGTTACCACACAGGTAGAGCAATTAGCATATATTAGCATATGGTACCAAGTAGGAATATCTCCTTAACGTTACATTTGCTGGTGTTTTGGCTAACGTGACACACTGGCAGTTCTTAATGAAGTTTTCACATATGCAAACTTGAATCAAAGTGACATGTCAACTATAAAGCGGAACTTTCACATTAATTACATTGCCCCTGAATATATTACTAACCTAGCAATATGCAAAGTTATAATAGCTTTAAGCTCAATAAGGCTGTGGTAGTTCAGTAAAATCACATCTTCCCTTAAAGGGATAGTATTACTTCAAAATTACTATCCCTCATATTGTAGCCCTTAATAAACTGAGTTAAATGATACCAGCGGCATCTCTCAATCCTTCATGGTTTAAGAGATAGCCACTTTCAAATTTTCCTCTCCCCTGCTGTCAGCGTTCTGCTGCCAGCAGGAGAATCCGGTCCCGGGACAGGCGGAAGCTCTTCAGCAGAGCCGATATCTCGTTATGGAAGGAAAAATGATTCATTGAAACAGTCTTATATGTGTGCATGGTTACCAAGCACACGTAGAAGACTGTTTCAATTAATAATTTTTCTTTCCATAACGAGATATCGGCTCTGCTGAAGAGCCTCCTCTTGATTCAGAGACCGGATTCTCCTGCTGGCAGCAGAACGCTGACATCAAGGGGAGAGGAAACTTTGAAAGCGGCTATCTCTTAAACCATAAAGGTTTGAGAGATGCCGCTGGTGTCATTTAACTCAGTTTATTAAGGGCTACAATATGAGGGATATTAATTTTGAAGTAATACTATCCCTTTAAGCATCAGGCTGCACAAAGCTTACAAGATAAGCTTTGTGTGCCTGCGTGGTCAGTCCCTTCCTGTGCCTTAAGGCACAAAGTGACGTCACCACCAGTGCTGGCAGTGAACTGGACAGACAGCACAGACTCAGTGGTACATTTCCTCCAAGATGTCTGCACTGTCTGTCCTCTGGTTCCTGCCGAAGATGTGATTTTACTTATCTACCATGGACTTATTGAGCTTAAGGATAGTATCATTTTGCATATCGCTAGGTTAGTAACATATTCTGGGGCAATGTAATTAATTTGAAAGATCCACTTTAATACAGGAAAGTGCCTTACCTTTACTCCACAGCATTAGTAGTAATAGGCAGTTAGGCTGCTGGATACACAATTTCATCTGCTACTCGTTAACCCAGTGAAAACCAGAGGTGTGTGCAATGCATTGCTCACCCCTTTGGTCATCAAGGCAATAACAAATGGTGTTAAATGAAGCGTAGCAGAAATGAAAAGCCACTCAAAGCCAGAACATACCCACCAGGGCTGAATTTCTACTCTCCAGGGCTAAATTTTCACTCGACATTGGCCAGTGGCGAGTGGAAATTTCGAGCCCTGCAATAGACTGTCCCACTGCCCTCCCGCTGGCACAAGCAGCATTAGGGGAGCATTTCTGGCACAAGCAGCTTAGTACTTTGGCATTTGGCAGACGTAGGGATAGAAAACTGAGTCCAGCCTGCTCCATATTAAGAAGAACTTGATTTGGGGCAAACCAACTGCAACATAAGACAGAAATACAACCCTCACATATTTAATTAGCTGTTTAACACCTTGGGGGAGATTCACTAAGTGGTGATAAAGTAAGATGACTTCTCAAGTTTATCACTTCTCCAGTTCCTATATTATTCTATGGAGCTTATTCACTAACATTTCTTTAACTATGGAAATCTTAGTGCATAGGCTCTATAGAATAACATAGGAACTGGAGAAGTGATAAACTGGAGAAGTCATCTCCACTTTATCATTGCTTACTGAATCTCCCCCTTTGACTGCTAAGGAAGTTTCCAATGCATTGTGACTTAAGGGGAGTTATGCACTAAGGCATGATAAAGAGGTGACAAAGTGGAGATACCGTCTCTTTATCTAGTGATAACACTTCTCCATTTCCTATGTTATTAAATGGACCCTTTGCACTAAAATCTTCATAGCTGAAGAAATCTTAGTGCTTTGTCTCCACTTTATCACTTCTGTATCACGCCTTAGTGCATCTCCTCCCAGAGGTGTAACTAGAAGCTTCCGGGTCCTGGTACAAGAAGTGCCACGGGCCCCCCTGACCAGATTGACCCCCTCCACAATGCCCCCATCTCCTACCTGGAGCTCCCGCGCGGTCTTTTTCTGTAATGCAGAGCGCTGGGAGATGATGTCATCTCCCAGTGCTCTGCATTACTAGAGCTCCGACAGGAGATTGTGGGCACCAGGCGGAGGGGTCGCAGGGAGTGGCCGGGCCCCTGGAATGCACAGGCCCGGTCGCAGGTGCAACCCCTATAGTTGCGCCACTGTCTCCTCCCATGTGTTTGAGACCTCTCTAGCATTCCAGTGGTTAACTATTTGAGTGCCAGAGAGGCAGCCAAAGCATTGAAAAGCAATGCATTGGCTACCTCTCTGCCACACAAAGACTTAAAAACCACATTTACTGTACATCTCTGAGTACCTGGGATTTTTTTATTTGCACCTATGGTGCAGCTGATTTTGTTCCAGTATTGTTCCAATTCTTCTTAATTCATCAGCCGCAGTGTATAAATTACAGGAATATGGAACTGTTCTTCTGTATGCCTTAATCATAACAATCAGACATTTTACTCCAATCACAATCATATTTTACTCACAAGAATAAGACTTCTAGCACACTTACTCCAACTATAATCTTACTTTAATCATAATAATCAGCCCTAACCCCTTAGAGTCCGGTGACGTACCCGGACCGGGTATGCATTTGCTGTCAGATTCTAAATTTCTATCATGATCATCTCCCATGCTGCTTAGCAACCTTACCTGTCACTGAAAAATGAAAGATTAACAGGTGTTTAATAAGAGATCAACAGAATTTAAATATGTGTCAAAAACTGACTGAGCACTGTGCTGTGGAGGTCAGTAATGAAGATTATCTCTTAATGTAACTGCACTGGGATATCCATTGTCAGTTTAGCTGGAGGCAACATATTTTAATAAATGCTGATTTATTTTAAGAAAAAGCTACAGTGGACGGTGGAAGTATATGGAAAAATTATACATCTAATGTCATGGAAATCTTTTGTTTTAAATTGATAATCTTCTAAAATAACAGTACTTTATCAAACAAGGATTCTGTTATATCAAAACCAGCAAGTGGCAATCAAAATCAAGGTTCTTTAGTTACAGGGTCAGCACCACCACAAGAGCGTTATAATGGGGGGGGGGGTTAGAGAAAAAGGACAATGATTTATACATAAGTGACATGAGAATGAAAGAACAGGGATTGTGGGGCAAACCAACTGCAAAAAGGGGACAAATAAAATTCCTCAGATTCACACTCATTAGATGGGGTTCTTTACTAGTTAAATGCTAGTGAGGTCTCAAACGCATTATAAAGCAAAAGACCTCTTTAGCACTCAACATAGTTAAAGGTCCGATTGAAAGAAATGGAAAACTTTGTTTGTCCTCTATGTTTCATATTTTTGCCCAATAATTTACCCAGTTACTAAGTGTATCAGCCTTACAGAGATTAAGATAAAGAAATTAAGAGAAGAGAGATGAGAGGAGAGCAAGATGAAGGAAGACAGAAGAAAGACACAGAAAAAAGAAAAAAAAAGGAGAGGAGAAGAGAGAGATTAAGATTGTATTTGTTTATTTAGGAAGTGTTTTACAGTACAAAGTTTGCATATTTATACAAATAGAAAGAAAAAATATATAAATAATTAACAAAAATATTTTTTATATACAGTTACATTTTGTTTTTTAATACATTTAGGATTTTAGACTGGAAGTCAGATCGACTGGCTTCTTTCTTGTAGTGTGGGATACTCAGTGAGTTGTTAGCAGCGAAGCGAAGGTTATAGTTAGTATGGAGAGCTAGAGTGAGTAGGTATCCTTTTAAAAGGTCGCACGCGACAGAGTATGCAACCAAATGACAGAGTTATCATGTCTCCTGGATAAAAATGTCGACATGAGAATCTTGCACTGCATGGCAGCGTGAGATTCTCATGTCAGTTACTAAAAGGTTACATCAAATACCAAGAAGTTACAGGAGAGCGAACTCCCCGGCAGTAACGTTTAACCCTTTTCGGGCAATACCTATCCCATCATGCTGCCCCAGCTATAACTGTGAACATGCCATGTAGAAAATCTTCATTTTGTTCTCAGCAAAGCTGTCATATTCACCAAAGAGATCTTTGTCACTTCCACTGCACTGCATAAGGAAAAAACACAGGAATATGAGAATCATTGCATGAGCTGAAAGATGTGCTCTACCCCATCATGCTGCCCCAGCACTTTAACTACCATGAAATAGGCTGATCCATCAGTCTGGAGAGCATTCTCGGTTAAGTGCCGGGGCAGCATGATGGGATAGAGCACATCTTTCAGCTCATACAATGTTTGTCATATTTCATTGTTTTTTCTTTATGCAGTGCAGTGGCAGTGACTAAGATCTCTCTGGTGAATATGACAGCTTTGCTGACAACAAAATGAAGATTTTCTTGGTATTTGATGCAACCTTTTAGTAACCGAGAATCTCGCGCTGTCAAGCAGTGCAAGATACTCATGTCGACATTTTTTTTTCCAGGCAACATGGTAACTCTGTCATTTGGTTGCTCTTTAAAAGTAAACCGAGTGAGTATACCGCTCTGGTAGTCTGGTTTTAAACTAGGCAAGAAAGGTGAAGGATATATCTAGATCCAGTGTTAGTCAATTTAGTTCTTTAAACATATCACAATGATGGCTACAGTAATTAAACATTATACAGAGTGCTGTATTTGTCAAGTTGGTTTTGTGGCACAGAATCATATACTACCTCCCCCTAGTTTATGAAATTAACATCTGTTGAACAATATATTTTCTCTACCAGGGAACTTCCACAGGATTTGTTTGTGTAAATAATTTGTGCTTTGTACCAAATACGACTGTGACGGTTTTGTCAGTGTTTAGTTAGCTATCCATCTTTCAACTTCAGAGGAATCATCCTGTAATACAGCATAGAGTTGCAATATGTTTGGATTTTTAGGGTAGATTATGATATTGTTTGTATACATGTGTACAGAAGATGTTTTGTAGACCGTGGGCAGATCATTTTTAAATAGGAAAAAATAGAAGATGGCCAGGAATGTTACTTTGAGAGGAAGGGAAACATTGTCATGAACACACATATTGTATTCTGTCTGATAAATAGGATCAGAACCAGTTTACAGACTGATTACCCAATTCTGAACTTGCGAGCTTATTTATCAGAATATTATGGTTTACTGTATCAAATAGCTCCAGTAAGATCACCATTTTCCATGCTTCTCTGGATATCATTGCATACTCTTTGGAGGGATGTGACTGTTGAAATGGGGTAAAAAAAAGCTGGACAGTCAGTAAAACTAATAATAGCTGCATGTTTTTTCCAGGACTTTAAATAATGTAGGGAGTAAGACTATTGGTCTGTAATTTAATACCACATTTTTAGCAGCACTTTAGTGGATAGGCACAACTCTAGTCACTTTCCAGGCTTTGGGCATATACCCTGATGACAGGGCCGGATTTATCAAGAGGCCGACTAGGCACTGGCCTAGGGCTCCAATTTTCTGGGGTGCTTGGCAGTGGCCCAGTCACACTCCCTTTTTAATTTTTTTTATCTTGTGCTGTGTTGGTGTAGTACAAAGGGTGCCGCCGCGCTGTCCTTTGTAAACTCTGCAGTGATTATGACAGTGAATCACTGTGCCTCTTGCGCTGCCCAGCCGGCTCCACTGTGACTCAGTATTTGCTTTGCTGCCAGAGTGCCTGCTCCCCTGTCCCCAGCTGCATCTCTCTTTCTTTGCTGTGTTGCAGCTGGGTGGAAGCAATGTCACATGACAGGGTGTCATGTGACGTTGAGACGTTGTGCACCATGGAGCAGTGCAGGCTGGCTAAGGGCAGAGGCTGAAACAGCTACGCATAATCCACACTTAGAATTTTCAGTGCTTTGCTGAAAACCCAGCTGCAACACAGCAAACTGGACTGACAGTCAGGGCATGTGGCAGTGGTGCGAGGGCGGCAGTTGGCATAGGAAAGAGCAGAGCAAAAAGTACTGAATCAGTCAGGCATGTCTAATATAAATGTATTTATTTACATGTGCTTCACTGCTGCTTCTAATGGTATTTACATAATATATTGCACTTCAACAGGATGGATGGATCTATAGATCTGCATAGGGCAGAATATAACTTTGTGCAGAGCTCTGTGCGCACATGTCATTCAGGTAATGCAAAAATCCACATCTGTAGTAACTCTAAGACTGAAGCAAGCTGATTATTTTTCATGGATGTTAGAGAGTCTACAAGCAATGCGATGACGACCTATCTAGTATCCCAGGGGTTAATCGCAGTAACTTAGTAACTTTAATTGAGCAATTAACTTACATATCATTGCCTAGGTTATACTCAACTCAAGTCCTCAGGGTACTCCAACAGGCCAGGTTTTCAGGATCTCCTTAATTAAGCAGAGAAACCTCAATCACAATGACTGAGTAAAGATTATTCTCCTGTGATTAACCCTTTGGGTGCCAGAAGGGTATCCAGAGCGATACCCCTCTAGTACTTAGAGGGTTAATCAGGGATATCATAAAAAGCTGACCTGTTGGTATGCCCCAAAGATTATACAAATGTATAGTAATCACATGCATTTATTCACAAAACCAAAAAGTAGAAACGATCAAACCAATGGTACCATAAGGAAAAAAAAACATTGCCGATTTAAAATGTGATTTAACTCTTTGAGTGCCAGAGAGGTACCATGCATTGCAAAACGTTGGGTACCTCTCTGGCACTCAAAGGGTTAATCTGTATACATGAGGTACGGTCTTAAATTATTATATAGGGTTCATGTACAAAAGGCTTGTAACCCCGTCTGTTGTACCGTAGCACCAAATAAAGTCGACTTTTTTAATGGGTGAGTGCTGGCTTTCTTTCTTCTACTTGTGCAACAAATCTCCTATTAGTATGACTGAATACATCTATGGGCTCCTCATTCAAAAGAGAATTATAGCAATTCTGGGGCAAGCCAACATGCACAAATAAAAATCCCACCTGATTTCAATGAGGATTTTAACTTCATGAAAGCAAGAGGTCTCCATCACATGCAACCAGCTTGGAAGGGGTTAAGAGTCCAATTTTAATCATTGAGGATTTTGGGAAACTTTGTACCCTGTGGTGCAGTTGGTTTGCTCCAAAATTGCTTCACCTTTCTCCAAGCATAGGGGCCTATGGAAATTATGAGCCCGGTCCCATGAATCCATTAGTATCTGTATATAAGAATGTTTTCCTCTACCTCTGGGAAAATTGCCACAGTACTGTGAAGAATAAAAAAATCTAAAAAAGGGTGTGACTACAAGAGGGTGTGGTTAACGGACGGGTGGGGCAAAGGTGGGGCTAGGGGCGCTGGAGGGTGTTGTGCCTAGGGAAGCCTGAGATGTAAATCCGGCCCTGAATGATGCATGTTTCTATTGCAGCACTACTTTCATTTGTGTAAACAATGAGGTGGAAAACCCAACAAAGTAGTTGTTGAATGCATTAGCTACTGCTATGGGGCATTACAGTTTTTTATCTATTTTGTAGTTAAGATGTGAGGTACCTATTTTGATACTTGAGGGGTGAGAATGGTTAGGGGGAGTTGTGGATATTTTTAATAACCTTCCAAAAGTTGGCTGGTTTTGTTGTTACTGCTCAAGTTGTCAGTAAAATATTGAACTTTGACAAGTTTTGTATGCTTTGTGCAGGTATTCGACAATTGTCTGTAGACAGTGCGCTCATAAGCTGATCCAGTTGGTTTAAACTATGTCCATGGGGTATCTCTAATTCAAGTAGGTCAGCAGAAACCCATGGTGGATGTGCCCCACTTAGCCTGACCTTCCTTAGTGGGGCATTGGTACTACAGAGATGCAAGAACTCAGAGTGAACATTTCTGGAAAGCTCTAGTAGCTATTACTTTTTTAATGAAAGTTTTATATATTGTGATTTTATTTACCTCATAAGGAGGAAATGCTGAGTTGCCAGGATTGGAACCAAACAGATTCTGCAGCGGGTGCATTGACCAACTGAGTAATCTCGCTAGATCAAGATTTGGTTGACTAAATACATTTGCTTGAATACCTGAATCTTGGATTCTGCTTGGACAGGATTAAACGATCCAGTCCATCAGAGTATGATTGAATGTTTTTTGATTTTTAGTAAGGGAGGGGATTAATGTTTCAAGAATGGGAACACATGTTAAGACAATGGCGATCACTGAAAACAGACACATTTCATTCTCTGGGTGACAACCATTCCGTCGCATATGTAATTACCTTTTTATATTTTAATAAGATATAGTGAGTGGTTTCACCAAGATTTTATACACGTGTACACATATATGTGTTTTCTTGTATGCACTGTCTAAATGTGTTTTTGGAGGCGGCTTCTTTGCTCTGTTTCCCTCACTACCCTACTTGAATAGCTTACTGTGCTTGAAAAAATGCCCTCGGCAGAAAAAACAGCCATCGCCAACATTTGGATCGAGCCCTAAAGCTAACAGATTATTTTGTGCATATAAAAATGCCACATCCTCTCTTTGCTCAGTCTTTCCTAAAACATAAGTGTCCTTGAATGGCAATGATTTTATCTGGTATTTAAAGGCTCAGCCAGGACTGAGTGAGAATAAAGATTTTTGGTTTATACACATAACACCATGCTTTTAATTCATCCATTTCGTGGAGAATACTGTGCGTTTTGCAATGAACAAATGAGTCATTTTTAAAGGTGAAGTTGCCTTTTGTTGTGATTTGAGAGCCATGATTAGAGGAAGATTAATAAAAAAGAGAGAAATTAAGATAAAACAGGTGACGGCAAAATAAAGAGATTTTGAGGTAAGAGATTAAGAGGAGTAAGAAGAGAGATTATAAGGAGAGCAAGGAGAAATTAAGAGAAGGGAGAGCGACAGATAAAGATTAATAGAAGAGAGATTAATAAAAGGGTTTATAAGAGAACAGATATTAAAAGGAGAGAGAGGGGGGAAAGCATTCTATCCAGTCATAATGAGTGATTTTTGACCCAATATTTTTTTTTTAATTCAGTTTAAAAAAAATGTTTAACCGTTACTTTATAAACACACATATTCAGATGTAGCCCATGATATTTCCCTCCTGTCTCATGGAAATGATGTGGCGTTCCCATAACCACACTGTTCCATAATTCCTAGTTATAGGTAGTTATACAAGTATCAGAGGTGTATGCTCACAATGAAAGTAAATTAAAATGATATTACTTGAAAGTAGATAACAAACCATCACGAGATTCATTACTGTAGGGATTTCTAATAATACTGTAACACAATCTCTAAGAAGGTGCACAACAGAGGCTGGTGTACTAAAAAGAACTACAGCAATTCTAAAATAACAAGTAATGAGTTAAGCAGAGCGCCGTAGGTCAGAAAAGCAAATTTCCAGAATTTCCACTGATTTAAATGGGGTCTTCAGCACACTGTTTTGCAATAGATGGTAATATGAGGCTGAAAAAAAGACATAAACCATCAAGTTCAGCCTTTGTTATATTACCCTTGTTGATCCAAAAAAGTCAAGCTGTTTCCATTAAGCTTTGATTGGGTGAAGAAAACTCCTTTCTGACTCCAAAAGATAGGAGGATATTTCCCTGGATAATAATAACTAGTATTTATATAGCGCCTTTCTCCCAGTGGGACTCAAAGCGCTGTCAGCGCACACTCTTGGAATTAACCAAATTGGCAGCTGAAATAATAGGTGTTATTATTACCCAATCAATGGTACTCATTTATCAACCTCGGAAGGATGAAGGGCTGAGTTGGCCCTGCCGGGATTCAAACCTGCAACCCTGAGGTTGAATAGGCTCCATAGTCAGGGAATTTACCACTGAGCTATCTCACCAGATAAACATTAATTCTACGGTAAAACCAGCTATCATAATTCTCAATATTGTTCTGCGCTACAAATTAATCCATTACTGTTTTGATAGCACCTACAATATATGTATTCCAAGGCAAATAATTTTGCAGTCTTACTGCCCTTACTGTAAACAAAACCCTGCCACTGTTTTAGTCAAAACATGACTTAACCACTTGTCTATTTTTTTTGCTCAGCTCTTTGAATTCATACTTCCCCAGAGAGTTCTTGTATTGACTTCATATATATTTGTAAATTATATCACCCCTTAGTCGTCTCTTCTCTAATATAAACAAACCCAGTTTGTTTAGTCTCTTTTTATAACTAAAATCTTCCCATCCCTTAATTAATTTTGTTGCAAGTGTCCTTATTTTTTCATTTTAAATTACATTTCCAACCCAGTCATCTTTACCCCTTTTTTATACGTAATAATTTCTTATTACCTCTTGCAGTGGCTGAGTGACACTGCAGACTGCTGTGGTCTATTATCTATCAGTACTCCTAAATATTTCTCTAACAAGGATTCCCCAAGCAGTTTCCAATTAAGTGCATGTAGTATGTAGATGCAACATGTTTGTACAACCCAAATGCACTCGTAACCTTGCCTTTTATCTATACTGAATCTCCGTTGCTTCTCAGTTCATCCAAATCTTTCTGTGGAGAAAAAAAACATCTTGTTACGTATGTATTTCCTTAAACAGTTAACGTGTCATCAGGCAAGACTGAGGCATTATTTTAAATGGACACTTCAATATCATTAATAAACAAATTAAAAAGCACTGGATCCAGGACCAAACCCTGAGGCACTACACTTACAACTTTAGACCTACTTGAAAAGGTTCCATTTACAACTGTCAGCATTTTATTATTTAACCTGTTCTCTCTCTCTCGGTTCCCCAAAGATGTTCAGGAGTCAGTACAGTATAGTTAAATGAAATGTATTATAATATAAGAAAGGTAGCACACAAGTAATACAACAGGAACAAGCAGAGGGTTACAAGCCAGCAAGCACTGCTATCAGGAACAGTAGGCTGCCAAGCTTGACCACACTGCTGGAGACTAGGCCTCAGCCACTGGTAGTCTCTGCAGGAACCAGGAGCAGGAACACAGGATCTTGAGCCGACGTAGCGAGAATACAGACTCACACCTGCTATCAGTATGGAGCGATTTCTGACTCACGCCTGCAGTCAGTATAGGGAAATGGATACCTGACTCACGACTGTAGTCAGTATCAGAGCTAGTCTGCCAGAGCCCCAGATCCGCACTAGATTGGGTGTCTGTTAGGTACAAGGGACAAAAGTAAGAATAGTCAGACAGAGCCACAAGTCAGCACCAGACAGGGTAGTCAGACAAGCCAGGTCATACACAGTTCAGGCAGTCAGCCAGAGGCACAGGTCTGCACCAGGTTGGGTGTCCATTATAGGGATAGACAAAAGAATAGTCAGAAAGAGACACAGGTCAGCACCAGGTTGGATGGAAGACAAGCCAGGTCATACACAGACCCCAAGGTAATAGAACTGCTTTGAACAACAACGCAAGGGCAACTGAATCAGGACTCAGACTGCCCTTTAAACCCCTCCTCAGGAAGTAGGCAGGAGGAGCATGCTCAGATGACGGAAGTAGGTAGGAGGAGACTACAGGAAGCATGGCATAAAACAGAGGCCTGCTTCACTCTGAAGCCTCGCGCCTGCAGATGACGCATGGAAAGACCCCGAGAAGAGCTGGAAACTAGGTAAGCTGTTACAGTACCCCCCCAAAGGACCCCCCTCAGCGGAGCCGGCCAGGGTTTGTCAGGAAATAGCGAATTAAATCTGAGCACTAAAACAGAAGCCTGAACATCTCCAGCTGGAACCCAGGAGCACTCCTCTGGACCATATTGCTTCCAATGTATAAAGTACTGTAGGCGCCCTTGAACCAAACAGGAGCCCAGAATATTTTGAATTTCATACTCCTCGTGATCTGCAACTCTCACGGAAGCAGGACAGACAGGAGCAGAGGTATACCGGTTGCAGACCAAGGGCTTCAGCAGGGAGACATGGAAGACATTATGGATGCACATATTGGCTGGAAGTTCCAATGCATAAGCCACCGGGTTAATTTTGCACAACACCAGGAAAGGACCGACAAATCGAGGAGCCAATTTGTTACAAGGAACCTGGAGGTGCAAGTTACGGGAAGACAACCACACTCTGTCTCCTACCTGGAAGGTAGGTGCCGGCAGTCGCCTATGGTCAGCCTGCCTTTTTAGTTTCTGCACGGAATCACGTAGGGTATGCTGTACCCGTACCCACGAGGAACGGAGATCCCTTAAGCTGTGACACTCTCTCTCTCTCTCCATACTCAGATTTCCCCTCCCAAGCCAAAGCCTTTTAATTTATGCAGTAACCTGTCGCAGGAAAAAGTATCAAAGGCTTTTGTAAATACCCTTGTTCAATTTAACTTTCATAGAATGGAAGGAAATTAGTTTGATATGATCTTTCTTTATAAAACCATGCTGATTCTTACTTATAATATTCTTGGTCATCACATAGTTCTGAATAGTAGGGGTTAGTAATACTGGTATTCTAAGGAATGTGCTCAGTAAATGGGAATGCTACCGGCCATGAATATCAATATGTATCAGTACAAGATTTAACTCACCCAATAAAATTTGGGACGCAGGTCCGGAACACTCCCCACAGCCCCAGCCAAGGGCTCCGACAGACAAGATGACACTGGAATGGAGCACATACACGGACCCGCTCTTCATCAAACAGCATTTACAGATTCAGCTTGCATTGGTGAAAAAACGTTCTTTATTATATAAGTTAAAAACATAAGACTGTCTTATTAAGTCAATAGACTATATAAGACAGCAACAAAAAATGAAGCACATTAACCACCTAACGTGTTTTCTGCTATTTGTGAAACGAGTTAGGCAGTTAATATGCTTCATTTTTTTTTTGTTATCTTGTATAGTCTATTGACCTGATAAGACGTTCTTATGTTTTTAACTTTTATATAATAAAGAGCGTTATTTTATCAATGCAAGCTATATCTGCAAAGGCTGCTTGATGATGAGCGGGTCAGTGTATCCGCTCCCTTCCAGTGTAATACTATTTTAAGGAAGTCAAACTCACAAGTCTATAATTTTCCTGTTTAGATCTTGCTCCCTTTTTTGAATAATGGTACTATATCTCCTTTCCACCAATCACTGGTCACTATGTGTAACGGTTTGTTCGACACACAGACACAGTAGGTTTGGATAAAACACAGTTTTATTAAACAATTAAAATCACAATAACCCTCACAGGTCATGTAATATACACTTATTATAGTACAGCCACTAGACAGGTTATATAGAGGTAGGCCCACACAGGTCCAGTATAAGTAAAGAGTCCATATAACATTATACTGACACAGGTCAGGCAGATCTTCAGTGAGTCCCAGTATATCGGTACTGCATGGGTTAACAGCAGACAGAGAACACTGACAGGCCCACGTGTGGTAAGGCCTTTTAAAGGGATAGTAATACCTGAAAATAAGTTTATTTTATATTGTAGCCCTTAAATAAACATGAAAAATGATATAAGTCTCTCAAACCTTTATTGTTTGGGAGATATTCAGAAGTAAAGTTTCCCCTGGAGTGATGTCATTGCTCCACACTTCAGCTTTGGAATCCGGTCCCCCGACCGGCAGTGCCTCTCCAGAAGTGCTGAGATCATGATCTTTAAAAAGAATTTCTTAATTGGAAGGTCTACAAAGTGTGCTTTCAAGCCAGGCACACTTTGTACACAGTTCCAATTAAGTAGTTCTTTTCAAAGATCCTGATCTCGGCACTGCTAAAGAGCTGCCGGTTGCTCTGTGGACCGAATTCCAAATCTGTCCACTAGATGGCAGACTTGGCTGAAATAGCCAGGAAAAGAGAACTTTACTATATTTTACATATGAATATCTCCCAAACCATAACGTTTTGGGAGTTAAGACTTATATCATTGTTCATGTTTTTTTAAGGGCTACAATATAAAATAAAATTATTTTCAAGTGTTACTATCCCTTTAAGAAGCTCAAATAGAGGTGAGAGCTGTAGTAGGAGTAACACCCAAGAATTTGTATACCAGACAATTGTGGACTGCCTTAGCAGTAGCGGAGGCTAAGCAACTTGAGCACTGCCGTAGCAGTAACGGAGACTAAGCAACGTGAATACTGCCATAGCAGTAACAGAGACTGAGTGACTTAGACACTGCGTAGCAGTAACGGAGACCAGGCAACTTGAGCACTGCCGTAGCAGTAACGGAGACTGAGCCACGTGAGCGCTGCTGTAGCAGTAGCGGAGACTAGGCAACTGGATACTGCCGTAGCATTAACTGAGACTAGGCAACTGGATATTGCCGTAGCATTAATGGAGACAGAGCAACTGAGGAGCTGCCGTGGCAGTAACGGAGACTGAGCAATAGGGGTGCTGCCGTGGCAGTCGCGGAGACTGAGCCACTTGAGCACTGCCGTAGCATTAACGGAGACTAGGCAATTGGGCACTGCCGTGGTAGTAACGGAATCTGAGCAACTCACCCTGGGAGGCACCCAACCTGGAATGGTACGTAAGGCAGACCAATAGGAATGTCGCCGGGGCGACACGGAGGCAACCGAGACCAACTGCACAGCTGTTCACAGACAGCGAGAGTGAAGCACTACCCTAACCGGAAACCGGTCAGGGAGTGCAGAGGAGGCAGCAGCCCAACCGGGCGGAATCGCACAGAACAGGAACGTAGAACAATCCAAGTTGGTACACGGAGCAGGAACCTCAGTCAATCCAAGTCGGTACACGGAGCAGGAACGTCAGACAAGCCGGGTCAGTACATGGAGCAGGAATGTCAGCCAAGCCAGGTCGGTACACGGAGCAGGAATGTCAGTCAAGCCGGGTCGGTACACAGGAGATGAGAAGCAGAATGGTCAGGCAGTCCGGGTCGGTGCACAGGCAGGAAACGAGATGCAGAGTAGTCAGGCAGGCCGGGTCGATACACTGAGAACACACAATAGTCAGGAACAAACGCTGGTACTGGAACACCACGAAAGGGCACCGGAGATGTGCCAGAACCCAGTATTTAAGGACAATACTGGGCGGGACAATCACAGATCAGCCAATAGGTGTTAAGCAGGAGTGTAGACTGACAGAATGTTGCCGAATAGCACGGGCACCGTGATACTATGCCTGATGAGAGTTAATCAATGAATATTGAGTATAATGGTCCTTCTATTACTGAACATAGCTTCTTAAGTACATTTAGGAGTATACCATCAGGTTCCGGTGCTTTATTCACCATACATTTTTACAGTTTCTTTTGGACATTACCTTCAATAAGCAATGGAGGGAATTCTGTGATTCTTCCTGACAGCCATTGCCTTATACTCACTCATTAATTAATATTTCTCAGTTTTAAGGAGGTGGGGGAGTATTCGCCTTAATATTCTCAGATTTATACTGTTGTAGAAATGTTTCGAACGTTTCTCTTTGCAATACTTTTCTCATTTTCAAATTGAGTTAGCCTAATTGTTTGCAGATCCATCCACATTCTTTACATGATGTATCTGATCCTTCTGGCTTACATAATTTAAAAGCTTGCTTCTTTTTCCTCCTTTACTTGCAAACCTCATTAGAATCAATTTGTTCTTCCTGCATTTATTCCCCAGAGGTATATAGTGACACATGTATTTATAAATGAGCATCTTGAACAAATTCCATCTTTCTTGTACATTTTTATCTTTGATGATTTCATGCCACTGGTTATCTTCTAATACTGCTTTTAGCATTGTAAAATTGGATTTTTTAAATTAGAATTTTGGGTTCAACACTTGCTAATGGGTTTCTCATACCACTTATCAAAAGATACCATATTATGGTCACTGCTTCTCAAATACTCTCTTGACTTTATACTGTATAACATTTCAAAACTAAAATTTCTAGGACCAGCAATGCCTCTATTCTAATTGGCTTCTCTAATAGTGGGTACATTAAATTGTCACTAAGAATACAAATAAAGTTACCATAAAATCTCAGGTATAATATGTACCTATGTATAATATGTAGTTGTAAATTATACCCAATAATTTAGGGGAAAACAAGAGTGCCTATGTATAATATGCACCCTTGTTTACACTCCATCTACCCCCAAAAAATATATATATATATATTTTCTTCCTCACTCACTCCCTCCACCTAAATATGCTGCCACATTCCCCTCCCTCTACTCACTCCCACTGAGGTCACTGGGGCATCTGTGAAGCGGGTGGCATGCTTGCATTTGCCGCCTACTTCCCTCACTGCCCAACGAGGACCTGTGTTAGTTAAATATAATGATAGTGCCCTTTGAAGACTTGAAGGTCCTCACAGAGCACTACTGTAGTTTCAATAAGCAGAGGTCTTCACATCAACAGTAGTGCTCTGCGAGGGGCATCGTGTCCTCAAAGGGCACTACCATTATCTTAAATTAATGTAGGTCTTCACTGGCCATTGCAAAAAGCAGGCATATGGACATATTCATTTTAATACTTAATACTTAAAATATTTTTCTTCAAGGCCACACAAAGTTTAATGCTGAAGACTGAAGAAGAACACAGATAAAGAAGATAATAGAAGCTTACAGAAGAAGAATTAAAGAGAAAGACCAGGGTACAGAAGACCCTGCTGGATATCAGACCTCCAGGTAAGTGTTACAGTTATGGGTGATGGGATAGTGTTAGGGCTAGTATTTGTATACTTCCTTGTTAATGTCAGAGGTAGTGTCAAGGGTAGTGTTAGTGTTTGGGAGGGTCACTGTGTTTTTTATCTCAAGCCCGATGTTGGACACTGTGTCAAATACCAAGTGGTGGCTATTTTCCTTTGATGCTCCCATTTTTCATACTATTTAGTGTGAGTTATAGGAATAAAAAAAACAACAAACACTGGGTCGCAAGGTAGGTTCTGTTGGCCAATACTCGTGGTTCATGTTGGCAGGGCAATTGAATTCTCACACTACCACTGTGTGTGTAAAGTTTGCTATTCATTTTTGCCCTACTGTGTGTTTTAATTGTGGCAATTGAATCGTGCCCTAAATGAGTAGCTAATTTTTAAATATCATATAGCAGGAAACACTAGACTCTCTCTTACCCTGAGATGTTGGCCCTTCACCCTGAGATTTGGGTCAAAACCCAGAGTTTCATGGTCAAACCCTTAGAGTTCCCAGGTATGTCTATTTCTCCAGTCAATTTAACATAGTAAAATAGTAAATTCAGTTAAATAAAGACACAAGTCAATCAAGTTCAACCATTGCCTCATACCCCAGTGACAGAGAATTATATAGCTTTCCTGTTACAAATAAGTTAGTCTTTATCAGACCTTCCTGATTTACCTACTAATATACAATCTAACCCTGTATGTTCCCTTTTGAAAGAAATGTATCTAATCTTCTCTTAAATGTATCCATTGTATCTGCCAAGGAATTCCACAACTTAACAGACCTTACTGTTAAAAAAACCCTTCCTCTGCTGAAGTCTAAACCTCCTTTACTCTAATTTCAAGGGGTGTCCACTGGTCACCTGATCAGGCCTTGGAATGAACAGCAGATATCCTTGTATTGTCCTCTTATATATTTGTACAATGTGATAAGGTATCCTCTTAGTCATCTTTTCAGGTTAGTTAAAATCTCCCATTAAGATTATATTTCCTAACTGATAAGTCTTTTCCATTTGCAGTAGACTTGGGCTTCTTGAAACTCCCCAATGCTAGGAGTCTTGTAGCAAATGCCCATCAAGATATTTGTAGTATTTATGCCTGCAGTGTAAATATAAACCCACAAGGTCACTATATTCTCACTGGACCCTTAATTAATATTTTCCTGTTTACTAGGTTTTTACATACAGCACTTGCCTACTTCTGCAGTACTCACATGCACTCTTTTATTCTGCCTTATACAGCAAAAAGCCACCAATTACAACCCAGGAATTAAAAGCAGCACACCCGCTACACCCACAGTCTGCAATCACTTGCACACAGGCATATTAGAGGAAATACCTAGCCTTTGTCCTGATCTTAACCCCCTTCTTTTATTGTAAATTTGCATCCTAGAACTGATGAATTCTGACAGAACTATATGTATTAACCCCTTGGATCCTAGAGAGATCTCCAGATAATCTGGAGACCTCACTAGCATCCAGCTTTTTAACTTAACTGGAGCTTTAACCCGTTGAGTGCCAGAGAGAGGCACTCTGTCACTCAAAGGGTTAATATAAGATTGACTTATTTGAAGCATTGCTATAACTTTTGTGTATGCAACGCAACAGCATTACAGTGAGTCTGATGTACTAAAACCAGAGCAATTCTGGTGCAAACTACTATAAGGAACAAATTAAAATCTCCTATGAATTAAACCGGGTCTTTAACCCCTTGAAAGTTAGTGAGATGTCTCTAATGCATTGCAAAGTTATGATCTGGAGACCTCTCAAGAATTCACATTTTAAAGGCCCCATTTAAATCATTGGAGATTATTATTTGTCCCCTATTGTGCAGTTGGATTGATCCAGTTATTTTTAGTACATTAAAGTGTTAGTAATGTCTGAAAAAAACATTTTTGCATTTAGAAGAGCTTAAAAAGCTGATCTAAATGCAAAAAACCGTATCTCTCAAACCGCTATGGTTTAAGAGATACGGGCGTTTAAAGTTTGATTTCTCCTACTGACAGCTGTAAAGCTGTCAGCAGGAGATCCGTGTCGGTCAACACGCTGGCGCTTGAGAAGGGCCGGGATCTCGTTACTTACACGGAATCCCGTCATTGGAATGGTCTAAAACGTGTGCCTAGTTTTCAGCTTTACAGCTGTCAGTAGGAGAAATCAAACTTTAAACGCCTGTATCTCTTAAACCACAGCGGTTTGAGAGATATGTTTTTTTGCATTTAGATCAGCTTTTTAAGCTCTTCTAAATGCAAAAAAGTTTTTTTCAGACATTACTAACACTTTAACGTCACAATATCTGAACTGAAGGACTTAAATATACATTTTTCCTTTGTTCTTTGTATAGGTTATTAACAGGGATAAGAGATTCTTCTTGCTCAGAGCAGACACGTCTAATCTTTAAATATGGGTTTACCCGCATGCCTGCACATAAAGGTGACATTTATGTTACCACTTCCTGATGTTTTACACTACAGAACAAAAAACACACAGTGACATTCTTGACCTTGCTGAACCAGTAATTGGTACTTTTCTTACCTTAACGGCCTAAGGCAATACATTTTTTACTATATTTTCAATGTGTTAGACATAGAAGAGAAGTGAGCTATATTTTAGGCTTAGTGTGCATTAAAATTAAATTCAATACAGCTGCCATTAAGGAAACTTGGCATACTTTCTAAAAGTAATTAGTCTTCTGCTAATGATGATCTTTGCTTAAGTTTATTGACAGATTATTAAAACACTAATGGCAATTTTCTTCAATAAATTAACAAAGACCTATAAAGAAAATTAGGCACTTGTGCTTTCAGCGTTAGTAATTTTATATTGCTTACAACTAAATTAAACAATACAAGTTTATGTATTTTTAAATAGAATATTAAGTTATAAGGAAGAATGGACTGAGATTGTTATGATTCACAAGCAACCTCTGGCACAATGGTCATAACCTTTTATTAGTTCTGACACATCCTTCTTTTGCAAAATCCAAATTTTCTGTGGCAAGTATATGCATAAAAAATACAACTCAATGAAAAGTATTTGAAATGGTATGACACATTACACTTGGTACCATGACACATCAGTGTACTGTGACACACCTATTGGGAATCACTGCTCTTGGAAAAGTTCAGCCAGCTAGGATGCTTAAGTAGTACAACATATATGGGGGAGGGGGGAGCATACTAATTTGATTAATTTAAAAACAAATCCTGGTGAATTACAATTTTACTGAGCTAATTATGCCAAAAATTGCCCTCTTTGTGGCGCTGGTGCCAAAGGGAGGGAAATAGGGGAATGCTTTGGGGTCTGTTCTTCTATGTCTTGTTTCTCCCTATGTACAAACAAGTGGCACCGGACGTCAATGTAATATTACTCAGTTTCCCTTTGCATGCTATGGGGAGGGGTTTGAGGCTTGCACTCATTAAATTCTTAATCCTTTAAGTGCCAGAGAGGCATTCAAAGCATTGCAACACAATGGGGGAGATTCATTAAGCAGTGATAAATAGGAGATGATTTCTCCAGTTTATCATTCCTTCGGTTGATGAAATCTTAGCACATAGGCTCTATAGAATTACAAAGACCTCCAAAGTTGAAGAAGTCTTAGTGCATAGACTCTATAGAATAGGATAGGAAATGGAGAACTGATCAATTGGAGAAGTCATCTCCACTTTATCACTTCTTTATCACTGCCAAGTGAATCTCCCCCAAGGTGTTGGATGCCTGTCTGGCTCTCAAAGGATAACAACAGTAGAGTGTTGATGCCAGTATGCCTGACTAATGCAATAACATGCTCCAGCAAATACCCCAAAGTGCATCTGCTTTCGACTGTACTGTAAATCTTTTTTTAACATTCATCGGGCTGAAAGTCCTCTTTAAATCAATGGGCGTTTTAAATGTGTCCCCCATGGTGCAGTTGGTTTGCCCCAGAACTGCTCCAGTTCTTCTTAGTACATAAGCCTTGGTTAGATAATGTTGCCCTTTCATAGAAAAGTCTACAGATCCAGCATCCAAAAGAATGATACATGTCCTGCCTCTCTCCTGCATCAACTCTACATCCAAAGTCATGGGGGAAACTTTTTACAGCGAATCAGAATTCAGATGATATTCTCCCAAGAAGGCATTATGTTAATATTATAAGTTCCCCATAAAACCCAGAAATATATAAATATATATTTGCATAAACAAATAAGGTTATGCCTGTATTCACCAGAAACAGTCAAGTGGAGATGGTTGAAGGTTACATTGGGGGATTCATTCATATCTTCAAATAATAATTACTTCCTCCAAGTCAAGGAGGTAAGTGATCACACAGCAGGGAGTGCGGAGTAATATGATTCTGCTGTGTATGGACATTTCATGGTGTTCAGTTCTACTGCACCTTGTTTACTGTCATGTTTGATGCTGAAGAAGTTACCATTTAAGTAACATTTTCATGCATATGGTACGGTGAAATGTTTGTGTCTTACTTGTATTAAAGTCTTAACCCCACCCCCACATACACACAAAATGTCATGGCCAAGTATAAGAATTATATTACTTATATCCACAATTTCTTGATTTGTGGTGGTAATTAGTGTTTACTAAAAAAGACCTTAAGGAAGAAAATAAAAAGATTGGCTGCATTTTAAATTTGTAATATGTCACATGTGTCCTCTATGGACCCAAACTGAGAGGTTCTCATATTTTCCTGAATATCAGCAATTTTTGGAAATCACTGGAAAAAAATAAATGGCAAATCCTGACTTAAACAGAATGTTTAGTAATTACTAAATCAACATCTAAGCATACCTTCATCAGGATTGTACTGACCTTTTGCTTAACCCTTTGAGTGCCAGAGGTATACACAATGCATTGCCCTGCAATGCTTTGTGTACCGCTCTGGCACTCAAAGGGTTAAAGGGACATTAATGTCCCAAACATTTTTTTACAGTTATGTAGAGCTTAAAATATTAATCAAATCGCTCCAAACCCTATCTCTCTAACCACTATAGTTTGAGAGATATAGAGATTCAAAGTTCCCCCCTCCCTCCTGTAAAGCTGACAGCAGGAAAATCGAGTCGTACGACTCGAGTAGGCTCTGCAGCAGAGCCCGAATCGCGTTACTTAAAAAGAATTCATTGATTGGAAAGGTCTAAAAAGTGTGCCTGGTTTGCATTAGAGAACATTTATAGACACTACTCTGTTTAAGGGACAGTGGTGCAAACATGTACTAAGATGAAATGGAGCAAACCAACTGCACCATATGGGATGAATAAACATTGCATTGTTTTTTTTCCCTTTGAGTGCAAGGCGCTTGGGCAATTTCTTAGACCCTGGAGGTCAGGCACATTTTCATCGCTGTTTATCCATCTATATAATTATAATTCCCATAGGTAATGTTCTAGTTATTTATGGAAAACTAGAATTGAGCTATTGTATTGTGCCTCCCATGAGGTATATTTTGCATCACGTGAGAAGCTATGATGTCATAAATACAATAAACAGTAAAAAAAAAAATTTCGCTAAAAATCCCACACTATAGATCAAAAACATTTATGCTGGTTGAGAATGTTTCAATTATTTAAAGTGATAGTAATACTTTGTTTTAACTTTATTTTATTTTGTAGGCATTAAAAAAACATGAAGAACGATATAAGTCTTATCTCTCAAACCTTTATGGTTTGAGAGATATTCACAAGCAAAGTTTCCCCCTCCCACCCCTTTTTCCTAGTGTAAGCCATCTCTTCTCAGATGTGAATCTAGTTGTAAGACCAGACAGATAACAGAAGGGGACAATCTTCTTTGTATGAAAACAATGAAAGCCCTGCCCCCCTTGACAAGTTTTTCAGCTTTTTCCCTTATCTTAATTGAAGATTGTCCCTCTCTGCAGTCTACCTGGGCACCTCCCTTCTGAGCTGGCTGAACAGGGGGGGGAATACTTTGCTTGTGAATATCTCTTAAACCATAAAGGTTTGAGAGATAAGACTTGTATCGTTCTTCATGTTTTTTTAATGCCTACAAAATAAAATAACGATAAAACGAAGTATTACTATCCCTTTAAAGCGGAACTAACACCGCTAACAAACCTTGTCTTTAATAATTCCCTATCTGGCGACTAGCTGCTTAGTAGCGCTAGTCGCCAGAATTATTACCTCTTCATGAAGAAAGTTGAAGTGATCCTCGGCTGACAGGCAGGACAGTGCGCGGACATCTTGCCCTAGTGACGTCCGCGCGCCTGCGCTGTCAGTCCCAGACAGCTGTAGGAGGCGTTGCTAGGAGCCATTCGGCTCCGGAAGGGACTGACAGAGCAGGCGCACGGACGTCACTAGGGCAAGATGTCCGCGCTCTGTCCTGCCTGTCAGCCGAGGATCACTTCAAATTTCTCCATAAAGAGGTAATAATTCTGGCAACTAGCGCTACTAAGCAGCTAGTCGCCAGATAGGGAATTATTAAAGACAAGGTTTGTTAGCGGTGTTAGTTCCACTTTAAAAAGCAGTGAATCCCATGGAGTACAAAATACCAAATATTTATAATTTTACCAACATGCATGGCCTGAATAGGCCCTTAATTACCAGAAGTGCAAAGGGTATTTCAGCTTTATAAACTAAAATGCACATTCCACTGGTTACATGGTAAAACCACCTCAGCCAAATAACTATACAAAACCATTTTTCTTACATTTTTTTTCAAACATGACTTTCCTGTCCTAAAATGTTTGTAATAACTACAGAAACAAAATACCCCACTGCACTTGTCGTTCTATCCCTATCCTGATATGCACAAATGCTTCCAGATAGTGGTGCTAAATGAAAAAATGTCATTTTCTTTTTACATTTCCACCCCTTCAAATTAACTGAAATCTTTAAAACTGTGGAATTTTCTACTTTAATCATAATCTTCTGCTCTTATAAGAAAAATGGCACTCCATTATCATGAGTTGACATAATATATTTTTTTAATGGCTGCTTGTTTTAAAATGGTCCTAAGTATTGGCAATATGAAGGAAAGGTATAAACGGTATACCATTTTGTAAAGTAGACATTCATCTGCATCAAATGTGGGTCTATATGCCTGGTGTGATAGAAAAAAAATGCATGCTTTTTTTGTTTTACATTTCCACCTCTTCAAAGATACTAACAGTTTCTGAAAACCATGGAATCTTTTTATTGTGTTCAGTACCTGCTACTGACTTACTATTAAAATGGTGCGGTGAAAATGGAGAGCGTCAATACAGTGACTTTGAAATGTTGCCGGTGTCAAAATGCAACCTTAAAAAATTCGCCACAGCCTAGTCCTAACTACCATACTGGGCAAACCAGACCTAAGGAGCCTAACCTAAACTTAACAACCATAACCTACACCTAACTGATAAGTAAAAGGCTGTGCCTGCATTTGTGGGAGGGGCTGCAGGCTTTAAATACCGCTTGCAGCCTCTCCCAAGGGGCGCTCCGTCTTTGTGTGTGCCCGTTCGTCGAGTCGTCAGTCTGCTGCAAGTACCGGTAAGTCACTTCCGGTTTCAGCCGATTCGTCACTTACGGTTGCACGATATACACGAGAGAGGTAAGCGTGTCCTCTCCTCAATGCAGCATTGTTCTATCAGACCTCTAATCAAACATAACCCTTGGTTGTGGGAAAACATTTAAAACAAACTACAAAACAATGTCTCAGAAATGTCTATTGTACACCAAGCGGTTAAATTTATAGTTGGAATAGCTAAATAATGCCATTGCACCATGGGACTTATACAGCATAGTATTAACAGTGATAATGCCTGCTACTGTTAAAAAATGACTAAAGCTGCTACTATACTTGCTCTTGACACCTTTAACCTTCATTTCTCACTCCAAAAATATTATTAGGAGGCTGTACAAATAATTTTGAAATATACTTAGCAACTGTTAAATATTAGGGAAACTGGATTCCTGATCTATGTGTAGAAGCAAAACATAAAAAAAAAAAAAAAAAAAAAAAAAAGGTCTTTTGATTAAAAGTTGATTCAGTGTGTTTTAATCTGTTGTACTTATTAACTGGTTCATTTTATATTATCATCTAGAGCCTACTTCACCAGTTTGCAGCATCACCTGTTCTGCACCCCGCTAAATCTTAATTCTTAAAGGTACAATGCCATTTAATGTCTGCTTCTGATATTCAGCTTTATAACTTCACATCTAATAAAAAATCTACCTTCTCAGTGTAAGCCAGTCCGCTTCATAAGTGATCTCCCTACTCCGCTGTGTGAATTTACCAAGCACTTATTTAAAGCTACAGGTATTTTTCCCTATAGTTTCCTGCATTTAACTCTCTCGAATCTACTCACTCATGCTAATTTAATTTGTATTCTCAGTCTAAGCCAAGCTCGATTCACCAAGGTAAGGTTTTTCTTTATTTGGCACCCTTCTTAGAAATTATCATCACCCCCCCCCCTTTTTATTTGGGGTTAAGTTGGGCCATGCTGGCAGTTTTTCTTCCCTTAAAGTGGTACCTAGCGCTGTCAAGCACTGGTATGCAAAGGAAAGGCTAGCCTCATTGCCCCTCATTTTTCTCTTCCCCACCTCCTTTTCTACCTTCCCCCCCCCCTTTTTTTGAGGTATAACCTGTTTTCACATTTGGCACAAGGATAGTAGGCTAACCACGTTTCCTTGCCTTCATGGAGGCCGAGGGTGACATGGCACTTACCTTTCCCATTCCTTGGAGTCTAGGGCTGTTGCCCTTACCTTACCGCTTTGGGGAAGAATAAGGGTTGCCTTGCCAGTACCTTCCTCTTGATAGACGAGAAAGATTGCTATTTAATTGCCTTATTTTTCACTTCTAACTCACCTCTTTAAAGAAGCCAAAGGTTCACACCTCACTTTATCTTCTCAGGATGGACTAACGTCTTATTTCAGTTACCTTACTGTATGGACACTTACCTCTTCATAGAGGCCGAAGGTATCACCGCACATACCTTACCTCCTCGTGGAGGCCGAAGGTATCACCTCACCTACCTTACCTCCTCGTGGAGGCCGAAGGTATCACCTCACTTACCTTACCTCCTCATGGAGGCCGAAGGTATCACCTCACCTGCCTTACCTCCTCGTGGAGGCCGAAGGTATCACCTCACCTGCCTTACCTCCTCATGGAGGCCGAAGGTATCACCTCACCTACCTTACCTCCTCGTGGAGGCCGAACGTATCACCTCACCTACCTTACCTCCTCGTGGAGGCCGAAGGTATTCACCTCACCTACCTTACCTCCTCGTGGAGGCTGAAATATAATTTCTCTTTCCTTACCTCTTCGTAGAGGCCGGAGGTATCACCTCACCTTCTTTACCTCCTCTGGAGGCGCTAAGGTATTGCTTCAATTGCCTTACCTCTCGTAGAGGCCGAAGGTATTTCCTCGAATCTATCCTCTTTACAATAGTCAACCCCGCACTTCCCTCCCCCCCCTCTGAAGCTCAAACCTTACACTAATCTTGCCTTACCTCTTCGTAGAGGCCGAAGGTTGTCACTCTCTATCTCCCCCCCCCAGTTTTGCTAAGTACATCTTATGTACTTATCTTTACCCCCTTCCCCCCACCCCTCCTGTTTTCTGTCTCTGTTTATTTCTAGATAATATGGAAAACGCAGAGCAACATATCCTATCTGACAACGAAACTGATCAGACAATGACTTCAGAATCAACTCATAGAAGTCCTTCTCTCTGAGGTTGGACAGTGGGAAAGCTTATGGCTGAACTGAACCGCCAACATATACCATTTCCAGCCTCTGCTAGGAAGGCCGAGCTTTTCAAGCTGCTGTTCTCATCTCCCACGCCAGCTCAAATTCCCCCACCCTCTCCCCCCCACTGCCCACCCCGTCAGTCTCTGAACAATTCGCCCAAATTACTAATATGTTGGCAGATATCCAAGCTTGGGTATCTTCATTAGAGAACTCTGCCAGCCAACATCCTCCTACCATTCTAAGTACAGAACTACCTTATTCAGGTACGGCAACCTCGGGGGCTCCTAGAGTAGCCCCAGCTCACTTAATTCCCCCTAACATCCGTAAAGATATAGTAGAAGGGAAAGATGTTAATCTAATTTCCTTACTTATTGCCTCGCAAGATCTAACGGATAGTAAGATAATTAATTGCGGCGATGTGTCGGTAACTCTCCGGTCCAGGGATCCTCGACTCAATAAGAAACTGTCAGTCACGGAATGTGTCTTGGCTTGTGGCGTCTATCGGGATATAGTCTGCTCTGCATTCCCGCATAGACGCCAGGAACTAGACCACTATTTGAATTTAGTGGTAGACCTAGCTTATAAGTATGGTGGGTCTACATTTTATGATTATCATCGGTCCTTATCAGCTAAAGCCGCGGCAGCCTTGTCGCAATTTAATTTCGTGACTGACTGGAGCTGCCTGGACACGGAGCTCTTTTGCCGACACTTCGCCGGTCTTAAAGCACCAGTATGTCAGACGTGCCAATCCTCTTCCCATTCAACTGACTTCTGTCCTTCCCCTCCTCCAGTGGCAGGCTCCTCTGGCCTGCAAGCAGCGGCTCCTACTCAGCCAGTCTCGCAAATCGAAACATTGCGTCCCTCTCATGACAAACAAGGGACAGTAATCCACTATCAAGGTAATAACCTGATTTGCAATAACTTTAATTCCAGAGGTTGCTTCTTTAGTGGCTGTAGAATGCTACATATTTGCTCCTACTGTAGGGATTCCCACGCCAGAACTATTTGTCATAAGTTTGCTGCTGCAAATAAAAAAATAGGCGGAATTTACATCTATGGGCTCCAGACTATTCTTGAATCTCACCATGACAAATCTCTTATTAATTACGTGCTGTCAGGCCTCTCCGAAGGTTTTCATACTGGGATAGTTGCCTACCCCGATACTTCCCTAGAATGTGATAACTTAGCTTCAGCATTGGCAGAGCCTGATACAGTCTCTGCTTTGTTAGCCAAGGAAGCAGAGAAAAAATTTATTATTGGTCCCTTCTCTTCCCCACCCTTTCCGGTGTGGCGTATCAACCCTATAGGATTAGCCACGCTTAAGTTTTCGGGGGAAAAGAGACTTATTATTGACTTTTCAGCCCCTCATTCTACCTCAATGCTTAGCATCAACTCATTGATCCCTTAAGAATCATTCACTTTAAATTACTCCACTATTGATGATGCCATATGCCTTATCCAGCAAACCCTCCCTCACTGCTGGCTATCTAAAGCCGATATTCAGGATGCCTTTAAGCTTCTCCCCGTCCATCCTTCTCTCTGGCATCTCCAGGGAGTTCGTTGGTTAGGTTCTTATTACTTTGCCACTACTCTTACTTTCGGTTCGCGAAGCAGCCCCAAGATTTTCGATACTTTTGCCGAAGTCTTGTGCTGGCTGTTATTGAACCATTGCCGTTGCCCGGGAGTCCTTCACTACTTGGATGACTTCCTCCTTATTGATAATGACTCTTCGGCCCCAGACAGCCTGTCCAAACTCAAACAATTATTCCACTTTCTTAATATTCCCTTGTCCCCAGGAAAAATTCTTGGTCCTACTAAAGTTTTGGAATTTCTGGGCATCATCTTAGACACTTCGCTCCTTGAAGCCCGTATTCCCCAAGACAAATTGCAAAAAATCATAATAACAGTTCAAAAGAGTGCCAACTTAGAAGTAATGACTAAAGTGGAATTGCAATCTTTAATTGGTCACTTAGGTTTCGTTACTAGAATCCTGCCCCAGGGCCGGGCATTTCTGTCCAATCTGCTGTCTCTCCTACCTTCTACCTCCCTTCCCCATTTGTCTATTTCTCTGAATAGCGATGCTAAGGAGGAATTACGAATGTGGACAATTTTTCTAGCCAACTGGAACGGGAAAGCTATGTTCCTTCCCACCCCATCTATAACTTCTCCCGCAGTCTTTACCAAGTCCTCTGCTAATATAGGCTTTACTGCAGTGTGGGGTCAGAAAGTTATTGTCAGTCTTTGGCCAAATGACATTAAATCTGAAGATCTTATTACTATCCCAGGTTTTATGGAATTATACCCAATGGTGGCTGCAGCTACCACTTGGGCCACCTTTTGGGAAGGGCAGGTGGTAGTTTTTTTATGCTCTCTCAGACACTGCTCTCACACTCCTCAAAAAAGCTAGGGCTCCTTATGTTAGTACTGATAGAATATTAAAGAAAATTAACTGGTTATCCCTTACGCATACATTTTTTATATATCCATCTATTCTCACCAATGTGGTTAACCCAGCCTCTCCATTTCTCTCACAGCCTCAGCTCCAGAACCCGGCAGCACCTATTCAAGACTCAACAATTCCACAGTCATTCTCAGTCCTTACTTCAATCTAAACAGTTTGCTCTCAGAAGCCTTAGCATTAGCCCCTAATACAAGGAAAGCATATGATAGAGCTTGGCAATCATTTAAATTATTTCTGACTATTACCAATGTCCCTGTCTCCTTCTCTCAGTCTACTATTTTAGCCTATGCTTCTCACTGTCACTTAGGGCTCAAGCTTTCACCTGCCACTATTAAAACTTATCTAGCAGGTATTCAGCACTATCATGCTCTTATTCACCTTTCATCACCCTCTATCCTTACTTTTTACGGCGTCAAGCTCTTCCTGAAAGGTTTGTCCAGGTTGCAACCAGCAATTTCTAGACTCCGTCTGCCAATTACTGGCAAATTATTCAGGAACTTGTTTGACCTGTTAAAAGCTGCACCATTCTCAGTTAATACTAACATTACTCTGCTGGCTGCTATATGCTTGGCCTTCTTCGGGTTTTTAAGGCCTGGCGAATTCTCATGCCAATCAAAGACAGATGTATTCGTGAGGAAGGATCAACTTGTCCAACATACTAACTATTTCACGCTCTTTCTATCACACTCTAAAACAGATCAAACTCGTAAAGGCCATCTAATCCCAATTTTTGCCACTTATGATTCCTGGTGCCCCTACCAAGCTCTGGCTAATCTTACAGCTCACAATCTGCACCTTCCTGCAGACAGCCCACTCCTCCCTATTCATTCAGGCCCTCTCACTTCATCTGAATTTATGTCATACATTAGAATATTATTGGCACGGCTGGGACTCAACCCAGATCATTATTCTGGGCATTCCTTCAGAATCGGAGCCGCTTCTGCTGCATCCAAAAACAACGTCCCGGTACACATAATTAAACGTTTGGGTAGGTGACAGTCATCATGCTACTCCCGCTATATACCTAATCCTACTGATGAAATTCATAAAGCCCTTATTAATCTGGCAAAATGATGTAATTGTGTTCAAGGTGTAATAAATTATTTGCATTTCTACTGTATCTTTTTGCCTCTATTCAGGCCTACCTCGTCAATCGTCACCTGAGCTTTCGGCAAGCTCAGGGGTACAGCAAACCTTATTTTCAAATCAGCCGGAAGCCCAGACCACAAGTAAAAGGCTGTGCCTGCATTTGTGGGAGGGGCTGCAGGCTTTAAATACCGCTTGCAGCCTCTCCCAAGGGGCGCTCCGTCTTTGTGCTCCCCCTCTATCACCCCATTTAATTAGGTTTTTACAAGGTGGCCTCTATTCAGGCCTACCTCGTCAATCGTCACCTGAGCTTTCGGCAAGCTCAGGGGTACAGCAAACCTTATTTTCAAATCGGCCGGAAGCCCAGACCACAACTAAAACTAACAGATACTGGCTAACCTTAATGTAACAGATAATGACCATACCTGGGAACGTTTGAAACAGGGCTACCCGGAGGGTAACCCTGCCAGTGCCCAGGGGGAGGAAAATTACGCAAATTGCATCATAAAAGGGGCGGGGCTTAGTTGTGGGGGGGGGGCAAAAAAAACACAAAAAACCCCCGCAAAATGGCTGTAAGAGGGCAGGGAGTGGAAGGAACCGGGCGGGATGGAGCACAAGTGGGCAGAGCTTCTACTTAAACTCTGCCCACCCGGTGATTCACACATTGCCCCGGAGACCTGGTAATTCACTTTGAAATCTGGAGTCTCTGGGGCAAAACCGGAGAGTTCCCAGGTATGATAATGACTAACCTAACTACCATGCATAACTTAACTACTGTGCTTTACTTGTGACACCTCCAGAAAGGTAAAGAGGAGCTGAGGCCAGTGCACAGTCTTACTGGATCCCCCTCCAGCTCTCCCCTGTGTGATTCAGTCTCTACACTTCCCAGAGCATGATCCCATGTGGGTAGGATATATACATTAATGCAGTTAGTTACTGCTTAGGTGCGTGGGATCAATAAGGAATAGTGTGCATAGAGGCATACATGTCATTCAGTATGTGGATTCTGCAGGCTTGATCTTCTGACTACTTGGCATCTTGGGGGAAGTAGAGACATTTTAAATGGTGCCATTAATAATGCTCCATTTTGATGGGTGCAACATTTTGACGCACACCATTAAGGTAATTAGGATAATAGGATACCAATGCTATCAGCATAAGAAAAATACTACCCCATTTGTGTGGATTAACATAGAGTATGGGGTTGCCAAGAACACTAAGCTACACCTTCTTTTTTGAAGTTACCTGCCTGAACTAAAAAGATGGGAACCATTAGAGATACAAAAAATGTACAAGAGGTATATGATTTTGGAAAGCAGACATTCACTTGCATCAAATGAGGGGGCACTTATGTTTTTTTGCCTGTAGGCTGGTACGCACAAATGTTTCCAGTAGGTGACAAAAATAGAGCTATGTTACTTTTCAACCCCTTCAAAGATACAGATGTATTTGAAAAACATGGAATTACCAACTGAATCATTAGCACACAAGGGCGGGTGCTTCTAGAATGTGCCAGAAGAAAAAAAACACAAACTTTAGTATTTTTCATACAATTTTCAAATATGGATTGTCTGTACTAAAATGGTTACAACAATGAGAGCAATGAAGACAAGGCAGATAAAACACCATTATGGAAAGAGACTAATTGCATCATTTGAGGGGTTACTTGTCTTTCTTCCCTTATGTTAGTGTGCACAACTATTTCCAGAAAGTGGAGTAATAGGAAAAACACTTTCTTACACATCAGTCACTTCAAACATACTAAATTGTGCGGGGTCTCCTGTCTTCCTACCCTTAGGTTAGTATTCACAGATATTTCCAGAAAGTGGGGCTATAGGAAAAATACTTTCTTACACATCAATCCCTTCAAAGATACTAAACTGACTTAACAGGATGGGATTTCTTAGCGTACTCAGTATATACTGCCAGCCTAAGAAAAATGGTACCCCATTGGTATGGGTTGACACATCATAGTCAGACAGTGTATGCGGGAATCAATGATTACAAGAGTGCAGAGGAACCACGTTGGGGGGAGGAGGGGCAGACAGTGTATGAGGCTATCTGTGACTTCCAGTGGGCAGTGAAAAAAGGCTGATGGGGGTCAAACCGTGTATGTGGGGATCTGTAACTTCCAGTGTCCAGTGGAAGCAGGCTGGGAGAATACCAGATGGTATATTTGGGGATCTATGACAACTAGGAAGCAGTTAAACCAGGCTTATGGGCCATACAGTGTATACAGGGCAGTGGAAACAGTATAAGGGGGTCGGTCAGTGTATGTGCAGATCTATGACTGCCAGTGGAATCAGGTTGGGGTGGTTCCAGGCATTGTATGTGAGGATCTCTGACTACCAGCGCAAATTGGAATAAGTCTGGAGGGGGGTCAGATAGTGTATATGGGTGATCTGTGACTACAAGTGGGAAGTGGAAAAAAGGAGTGGGGGGGGTCAGACAGCATGTCGGGATGTAATCTCCAGTGGGCTGTGGGACCAGGCTGGGGAGGGTAAGGGTATGTGGGCATCTGGAGCTTCCATGTGGGATACAGGCTTGGTCACACAGATACACATAGCCAAGCCACACAGGCTTGTCATTCAGAAGGTCACATGGGGCATTGAATGTTAGAGAGGTCTCCAGTCATTGTGAAACAATAGATTGGAGCTCTCTTTAGCATTCAAGCAGTTAAAATCCCCACAAATCAATGGAAATTTGAGGAATGTTTATATGTCCAGTATGGTTTAGTTGGCTTGTTAGTCCACGTCTACGTGGTATATCAGGCTCAGTAATTAAATATTGAAAATGTATTGAATAAAGCAGGATAGAACATTTGATTTTTTTCTTCAGTTGTGGCTATATTGAAATACAATGGCAGGCAGCTACAATAATCAAAAGCCACCAACAGGCCATTCACTTGAATACTATGGAGGCCCACCCAAGACTAATGCATACAAATAAAGTCATGTGAATCCAGGGATTAGCCTGTCCAACACAAATGCTAATGGTGTATCACTTCACTGGATTCATGGATTACTGACTGAGCTGTGAAGGTACACATCTATATTGTTGATCTATTAGTAATCCTGCTGTACATGAGTGACTGGAGAAAATTATTAATCAGCTACAGCAAAACCGGGAAGAGTTATCAAAGTAGCTTAGTAAATGTGACCAATATCTCCACACTTGTCACAGAGTGCCCCCCATGTCAGATAAAAATCCAATTAAAATCAATAAGAATCCTGTATTTTATACATAAAATGTTGCTCAAGGGATAGTAGAAGTTAATATGTAAAAAAAAAAATATATTGTAGGGTTTGCTGTCCTTGGTAAAGGTATTCCCACTGCTATGAGGTGCTTTATTAAAATTTTATTGCAGGTGTGGTATCTCAATGGCCTGAAATTGTATAATTGCTAAACCATCCTACAGAGGTTTATAATCGATTGACCAGAGCTGTCCACAGGATGGTGTAGTAACAGCTCCACTGTACAATTTCAGGCCATTGAGATACTGCACCTAATAAAATTCAAGTTTGAGCTGCAATAACTTTTTAATAAAACAACTTTCAGCAGTGGGAGTACCCTACAATATATATTTTTACATATTAAGCGTTATCAATCTTTCATTTCCGCAGAATTGCTCCAATTTTTTTCCCCAGATACAAAAGGTTCAGGTTTTGGCCTGACTGTCTCAGATTTGCTTCTACAAGATGAGTATCCCTTTGGCTCTCAACAATAAGCCTGATGAATTTTTAAAGGTAGCGTGACATATTGAAGTTGCCATTTTGAAGCAGATCACATTTTTAACTCACCCTTTTCACACTGGCGTTCTGACTGCAACCTTTTCATAGTAAACACTTCATAGAGTGCCCCTCCATGTAAAATAAAATCCATTTGAAATAAATAAGAATTTCATACATAAAATGCTGTTAGTTTCCCCAGAATTGCTCTACTTTTTCCTACATATAAAAAGTGCAAAATTTGTCTAAGTAGGTATTCAATGGCCCTACCAACTAAAACCACAATGAATGTTGGGCCACAGAAAACTGACTTTTGGCCAAACATCAGTCTTGTGTTTTAAGTTCCCAAAACTCACACTAAACAGTGTGAGTAATGGGAACATCAAAGGAAAACGGCTAACGCTCGGTGCTTGACACTACACTCCCATAACAGTAAAGTGCAACAAAACTAGCCCTAACACTAGCCTAACACCCACAGCTGTATAACACTTAACCTGTCATCCACTGTCCGCTTCTTCTGTTATCTTCTATCTTCTTCTTTCTCTTCATCGTCTCATCTTCAATGTCTGTCTTCTCTTTGTCTTCTGGTCTTCATCTGTTGTAAAAGATGTATGTGTAAAAAGAATGAAGGTCCGCATTAAACTTCTTTTTGCAAAACATATGTGTTCAACTAATGTATTTGTTAACCCTTTGCATGCTGCAGGGGTAAACAGTGCATTGCAGAGCAATGTGTGGAGTTCCTCTCCGGCACTCAAAGGGTTGCACTGTGCCGGCATTCCAATATTAAAAACTAACATGAGACCTGATGCGGAAAAATAATTGACAAATCCATGTATAATAATAATAATATTTTATTCTCAATTAATAGAGCAGATGATCTAGTCCAAGTATTAAATATCTCCCGGCAGTGACAGTGTTGAAGATTCTGCCGCCACCACTGTCACTGGCAGTGGTGGCAGGATTGCATGCCAACAATACCCCCTTGATACTTTCCGGGCCGTTGCCTGAGCATCTCTGTGCAAAATTTGAGCCGAGACTGACTTTTATATGGCAAGTCTCTGTTCAAAATGGTTTCTAGCCTACCATTGGCTGGAATGTGCGCTTACGCACCTCCCAGCTAATCAGCTTCTAGAGAGAGAGATGGATGACAAAACCCCATACAAGCTGATTGGCTGAGAGGTGCGTAAGCACACATCCCAGCTGTTGATTGGCTGGAAACCATTTTGAACACAGACTGGCCATATAAAAACCACTCTCTGTTAACATTTTTCACAGAGACGCTCAGGCAATGGCCTGAAAGGTATCGGGGAGGGGGGTTGTTGGCATGCTACAGCGGTGGTGGCGGCAGCATCTTTAGCACTGTCACTTCCGGGGGATATTTAATACTTGGACTGGATCATCTGTTATAGTCATTGGGGATAAAATATTATCATTATACATGGATTTGCCAGCTATTTTGCTCACATCGGGCCTCATATTAGCTTTTAAGATTGTAATGCTGGCACCGTATAACCTTTTGAGTGCCAGAGAGGTACGCAACACATTGCTCGGCAATGCAATGCGTACCTCTCCGGCCAGGGCTTAAAATTTGGAGTCTTTGCTACTAGCCAGACCTGAAAAGTTACTCACCACTGCAAGCCATAACATACCAACCAGGGCTGAATTTCTACTCGCCAGGGCTAAATTTTCACTCGCCATTGACTAGTAGCGAGTGGAAATTTTGAGCCCTGCCTCCGGCACTCAAAGTGTTAAGAAATACATTACTTGAATGCATATGTTTTATGGAAAGAAGTTTAACGTGAATCATCATTCTTTTTACAGTTACATCTTTTACAGCAGATGAAGAGAAGAACACAGAAGTGAAGAAGACAGAAGAGAACACAGAAGATGAAGAGGAAGATATAAGATTGAAGAAGAAGATGGACAGTAGCTGACCAGGGTGCTGAAGACCCAACTTGACATCAGGATTACAGGTAAGTGTTTTTTGCAGGGAATGATTTTTAACTTAGTTAGATTAACCCTATGAGTACCACAGGGGTATGCATACCCCACTGGCACTCACAGGGTTAATTCTGTTAACATTTGACACATTTATTTCATACATTGGATGTATTGCTATGGGGCTTAAGGACCCACAGCAATACATCCATTAGTCACAGCTTTTTTTGGGAGGGCTTTTTTTTCCCTTTAAATTCCTGCTTCGGCAGTATTAACATGCGTTAGGTGTAGATTTTCACCCTTTAGAGTGGGTCCCTTAACGCATGTTAATGTCTAAAGTATAGAACCGAATAGGAAGATGGATGTTGTATAAATAGGTTTTAATGGGTTAAAATGGGCTCAAACGTTTTTCTGTTGGTATTTCTTCATAGCGCAGGTAATTTAATGGCTTACCGTGCTTGATGCCCACGGGTGTTTTTTTGGCTGTTGGACCAAATTGAATTGAGGCCTATGTCTCCATTTTGCACCAAGGAGATCTGTTTTTTAGATTTACATCAATATGTAATACTCACATTTACTTAAAGTGGAACTACCACCCAATAATAAGATAGTATCACATCATTGCCCATCTGGCGACTAGCTGCTCAGTAGCGCTAGGCTCCAGAATTCTTACCGGATTATAAAGAAATCTCTATTCTTCATGGACTGACAGCAAGACGGAGCGCGGACATCTTGCCCTAGTGACGCCCACGCACCTGCGCTGTCAGCAACAGCCGGGTCTAGGAGGCGTTGCTAGGAGCCGGTCGGTTCCAAAAGGGACTGACAGCGCAGGAGAATGGACGTCACTAGGGAAAGATGCCAGCGCTCCGTCTTGCTGTCAGTCCATGAAGAATAGAGATTTGTCTTTAATCTGGTAAGAATTCTGGCGACTAGCGCTACTGAGCTGATAGTCGCCAGATGGGCAATGATGTGATGCTGTCTTATTATTGGGTGGTAGTTCCACTTTAATGTGCATTGCACATCCCTCTCATCCTTAAAGGGTTAAGATTCAAATGGGAACTTTTAGAAGCTTATATCTTTTATGAGAGACTTCCTGCTAGAGAGAGGAATCACAATCAGGACATTACAGTCACATATAACCTTTTTCAAGTCTTTATTAATATATAAAATTGTTCCTGAATTTTTATGTCATACCACAAACCTGAGAGTGAGGTCAATTTTATAAACTGATTGTATGATTACACTAATGAATGATTTTATTCTTGAACAAATTAGTTTTTTTTCTAGTGAGCAATATTTTTATCTTTCCTCAGGGGAAAATAAGAGTGGAGACAGAATTCAATTATTAAAATAACTAATTGAAGCCCTGTCTTAAGAAGAATATAAATATAGATCACATCATCCATTAGAAGTTTTCAGATACTCACACAACCCTTTTTTTTTAGTATTACATTTGTTATGGACCTTCAACTGCAAAAAAAAAAAGAAGTAGGAACTGAGCATACTTTTATTAAAGGCAAAGGCTTTTTACACTACTGTGAGTCCTGTAATAATCTGCAAGTATAACTGTGAAATACACATTCACACACTACTGCTCTCCCTTTGGTGCAAGCATTGTAAATAATAGAATTCTCAGCTTAGACAGTTTAGCACCAAAGGTATAGGCAGGCACAGCACATGACCTATGGATATGGGACAAGAACAGATGAAAACTTAAGTTGATGGATTTTAGAAGTAAACTCCTACCTATGATTGCTCCTTTCTTTTGCTGGAACCAGCTTGAACAAACTTTTGTGAATAACTATTAATATGTTTGAAAACTTAAATAGTGTCATCTTTAGAGATAAACTCATGGACTGGATGACTTTAAAAGATAAAATACAGGGTACTTCAGATGACGAGAAGATTTATGATGTGATTAAAGATGTCCTTCAGTCCTTTCCTAGTGTATATATCAAAATGCCATTAACTAAATTTGAAGCTGTTTTTAACCTCTGGAACCCTTCAAGGAACTCTATTTTACAAATATACAAAATATTACTTTGGGATACTTCAAGCCTGCCCTGCCAATCTTTGTAGGAAGATATGTTACTAACGACGTGGTCAGATGAGGAATGGAAATGTTTGAGTCTTTATGCTCACAAATTCTCTATAAATATTAATTTAGCTAAGCAATCATACAAAATGCTTCACTTGTCCTATTTGGTCCCATCGAAGTTGGCCCTTGTGTACAAGGATGTCCCTGATTTGTGCTTCCGAGGTTGTCATGATCCTGGTACTTTTATCCACGTCTTGTGGTCCTGCCCTTGTGGGTCTGGAATAGGGTAAACACTCTTATTTCACAATTACTGCATAAAAGGATTGAACTTAAAGGGATAGTAATACTTCAAAATGACTATCCCTTATATTGAAACCCTTGAAAAACTGAATTAAATTCCACCAGCTGCATCTCTAAAACCTTTATGGTTTGCGAGATAGCCACTTTTAAACTTTGCTCCCCCCTGCCTCTCCGCTGATGTCATCGTTCTTGCTGCAGCAGGGAAATCTGGTCCCGGGACCAAAGGAGGCTCTTTAGCACAGCTGAGATCATGTTATGGAAAACAAGATTCTTCACTAAAACGGTCTTCTACGTGTGCTTGGTAACCAAGCACACGTAGAAGACCGTTTTATTGAAGGATAGTTTCATTTATAACGAGATCTGGCTCTGCTGAAGAGCCTCTGCTTGATTCAAAGAACGGATTTCCCTGCTGCAGTAAGAACGCTGACGTCAGCGGAGAGGCAGGGGGAAGCGAAGTTTAAAAGCAGCTATCTCATAAACCATAAAGGTTTGTGAGATGTTGCTGGTGGCATTTAATTCAGTTTTTCAGGGGCTTCAATATAAGAGATAGTAATTTTGAAGTATTACTATCCCTTTAAAAACTGTGAAGCCCTTCTTGGGAGAAAAGTCAACTCAACCAATAAAGCCCATGATAGACTAATTGTGAGAATCTGTCTAGCCACCAGACTGTCCATCGCTTTGCATTGGAAGAGTTCATATATCACCTGGATGAATGTTCTAGATAGGATTAATTCTATATGCAGGGATGAATACTGGGGCTCCATTGAACTGGGAAGTTTTGAAAGTTTTCTCATTACCTGATCTCAATGGCTGGAAAGTAGATATGATTCAAAGTGTAAACTTCTTCTAAGAGAATTATTATTTTTTTAAATGTTTCTATTATTCTAAAAATACTACATCTTTCCTCTTCCTGGTTTTATTCTCCAAGCTTTATTAATTATAAGTACTTCTGACCCATTCTTCAACCTATTAATGTATTATATTATTGTATTATATGATTGTCTCTTGTTGTATATGTTTTATGCTACGTGTTAAAAATTTGTTACATTTTCTAATAAAATTTTAGTTAAAAAAAAAAAAAAAGATATATTGATTCCACTGCCTACTTTAGCATGGAATTGTATCATTACATTCCCCCCTATGGATGCTCATGCAACGAGGAAATAAATTAGTATATAAGAAAACATTGGGCCTTATTCATAAATCTAAAGAGGTAGAGTTCAGGAGCAAATCATCTGTACTTTAGGGCTGAAATGAAAATTCTATAAATTTCCATTGATGTTAACCATAGATCCAGAGTCGTATCCAACGCATAGCGTTGCAATTTGTTTTTTACGTCGCTGACACTCAAGGAGAAGGGTTAAAGCCCCATTTTAAATCAATGGGAATTTACATTCTCCCACTTTGGTGCAGTTGGCTTGTTCTATAATTGCTTCTATTTAGCTTCAAGAATAAGGTCCATAGACACATAAGTAGGAATGTACTCACATGATTCCAGTGTAAAACAGTGTGCTACAGCTACCTAATGGTTATTTATCATACTGTCTATACCATACATGCTCCTCTTTTTGGTACCTGCACCAAGGGAAAGACAGTGTGTAAGTGTATGGACATTTTGGAGTTTTCTGTGCCTCTACACCTCGTTTCTCACTAGGAGCCATATTCAATAATCTACAGAGGTGCAATTCTGGAATATAACAACTAGGGTGACCACACATCCCAGAATGCCCAGGACTGTCCCTTAATTTTGCCTTGTGTCCCGCGTCCCGAATCATACCTCCCCAGGACAATAAAGAGTCCTGGAATCAAGAGAGTCCACTGTCAGCCCTGTTCTGTGAGCCCTGTTCTGTGAGCCCTGTTCTGTGAGCCCTGTTCTGTGCAGTGCTTCCAGGCCAACTCAGTCACAGCCTACAACATATGCACACTGCAAGGACCACCACCACACCTGCCAAAGAAGGGAGAAGATTTGCAGAGTGTTCCTCTCCCATTGGCTGGCTGGTCTGTGTGCGTGTGAAGTGGTACACACGCTGATGCACTCATGGTAAGTGAGTGAGTACGAGTGAGCAGTGAGGGTGACAGTATCTCTGGGAGCAGTGAGGCAGCTGCAGACGTAGAAGGAAGACGGAATGGAAGTTGTTACAGAAAAGTAGAGAGCTGGATTGGAAGAGTGATGAACAGCGCACGCTGCAGTGTCTGAGAGACTGAGTCCCGACTCCCACCGGCTGCCAGCGCTGACAGTGATTTCCTCCTGACTCCCTGGCTTAGTCCTGAGTCCTGACACTGAGAGTAAATGTAAGTTAATAACCACTGCAGTAACGATGATCAGACTGAGTCAGAGACTGTCAGTATTCAATCAAGAAAAACATTACTATACACACACACACACACACACACACACTTAGCCTTACTACATTAATAAGCATAGCATACACTTTGGGCAACTTACTCACTGTCTGCAACTTATGCACCAGTAGGGTGACCACATGTCCCGGAATGGCAGATTGGAAATGTGGTCACGCTAATACCAACTGCACCACAGAGGAGAAATGAAAAATGCAATGCATTGGAGGCTTCTCCTGTATTCGAGAGGGAAAATGTAATATTTAAAGGAACACTAACAACAAAACATGAATTCATGTTAGAGAATTAGTACCAATGCCAGCATGAACTATGGTGTATTTATATGTTTTTAGAGGCCTAAAATCTAGTTGCACACATGCTCTGAGGGAGCAGCCATTCCTGTTTTTTCCACAGCTCCCACTGATTGACCAGGATTATCTGTTAACCCTTTGAGTGCCAGAGCAGTAGGCAACACATTGCAAAGCAATGTGTTCGCTTACCCCTCTGGCACTCAAAGAGTTAAGTAAATGCTCTCTAAACAGGACACTTTACACTTGTGTTAAAAAGGAACTTTAGGATTATATTTTAGGGATGTAACATAAATATTTATTTTTCTACATAGTCTAGCTATACGATATTTATATGTATACGATAAGTTACATCAACCTATTCCATTTTTTTGGTGCTAACATTTCTTTTAAATAATGTAGAGTTTTGGGACTATTCGTTTGTTCTTCATGGCATAGTTTATTTGCGCCAGAACTGCACTTCTTTAGCTTACTGAATACAGCGATATGTGCTAACAAGGGACAGAGGAAGTATTGCATTTTTTTTAACCCACACACATGCTATGCGGCATCAGGGCTTTAATGCTGGAAATATACTAAAGTGTTCACAAAAATGAGCTGCACTAACAAATGTGACCAATTTACCTTAGAGAACAAATGAACATTTCCATTGATTTCAGAGGGGCATTTAACCATTGCATAGCACTGCTTCTGATACCTCCTTGGCACTCTGAGGGTTAACCTGTTGAATATTAGAGCGGATTCACAATGTGTTGTAGACCTCTCTAGCATCCAAGGGGGTTAAAAGCCTCATTTAACCCTTTGAGTGCCAGAGGGGTATACAACACATTGAAGAGCACTCAAAGGGTTACATCAATGGGAATTTGTAATTGACTCCTATGGTACAGTTAGTTTGCACCAATATATTCTAATAGAAATAATGACAGAGAAAAGCTTATTGGACCATCCATTTTACATACCTCTCTAGCAATATTAAAAGCCCTGCCTTATTTCATATTTTTAGAATAGTATATGTATAAAGGCAATATAGAATATTATATTTATTATGGTAATATAGAATAGTATATGTATAATGGTAACATAGAATAGTATATAAATAATGGTAATAAAGAATACTATATATGATGGTAATATAGAATAGTATATGTATAATGGTAACATAGAATAGTATATATATGATTGTAATATAAAACAGTATATGTATAATGGTAATATAGAATAGTGTATATATATATATATATATATATATATATATATATATATATATAATTGTAATATAGATAGAATAGTATATGTAAGATGGTAATATAGAATAGTATATGTATAATGGTAATATAGAATAGTGTTTATATATAATTGTAATAAAGAATACTATATATGATGGTAATATAGAATAGTATATGCATAATGGTAACATAGAACAGTGTGTGTATGTATATATATATATATATATATATATATATAATGGTAATATAGAATAGTATGTATATATATATATATATATATATATATATATATATATATATATATATATCATGGTAACATAGAATAGTATATGTATAATGTAATAATTTTTCCAACAAGGAAAAAAGCAGTTGTACCATGGGCCCCATTCAGTTATCTACAAATGTGCAGTTCAAATGGAAACTAACTGCACTAAAGAGGAAAAAATAGATTTTCTCAATGATTTAAATGGTGCTTTTAACCCCTGGATTGTTAGATCGCAATGCATTTCTTCGCAATATGGTGTAAACCTCTCTAACATTTAAAGGGTAAAAAGCCCCATTTAAATCAATGGAAGTATGGGGAATTTTCATTTTCACCCTATGGAGCAGTTGGTCTGCTCCAGAACTTTACATCTCCATATTACTGAAAATGGCCTGTGAATTCAAAGGAAAACTCCCACTGATATCAATGTGAGGGTTTCTGGTGCAGCCGTTTCACATCTCATTTACACGTTTTATTTTGTTTTTTGTTTTTTTGCCTTAACCCTTTGAGTGCCAGAGAGGGAGCCAATGCAGTGCAATGTGTTGGATATCCCTCTGGCACTCTAGTATTCAAGTTCTATCAGCTATTAAAGGGGAACATTCACATCCCCAAAAATTTTCACCATTGGTTTTAAACTGTAAAGCAATATCAGCGCTGGCTTTATTTATTTTCTCCACTACCTAAGAGTGGAGATATTTGAAATGTGCCACTTCTGGGTCTGCGGCACCGTGTATGTGCGGCATGGAGCTGCAGGACTTCCCACCTCCCTCCCAGAAGCCCCTGGGGCTCGCGTTCGCGCTTCTCTTCGGAGCTGAATTTTTCTGGGCTAACGTGACAGCGAGCTCCGTTTATCATACTGCTGAGGTTGCAACCTGTAATACAACTATATACAACCTCAGTAGCATGGTAAAAGTAGATCGCTGACACGTTAGCCCAGAAAAATGCAGCTCCGAAGAGAAGCGCGAACGTGCGTCCCAGGGGCTTCTGGGAGGGAGTTGGGAAGTCCTGCCGCTCATACTCGGTTCCCCAGAATGCGGAAGTGCCACATTTCAATGATTAATATCTCCACTCTTAGGCGGTGGAGAAAATAAATAAAGCCAGCGCTGATATTGCTTTACATGTTAAAAGCAGTGGTGAAAATTTTGGGGGATGTGAATGTTCCCCTTTAAGTAGATCTCTTTAAATCAGTTAGATACAATTTTAGTAGAAAAGTATATACAGGATTGCAACTATTAACTCTTTAAAAACCAGAGGAATATGCACTACATTTCAAAGTGATGCTCTGCACACCCCTCTGGTTCATAAACATTTCTGTTTATTTAAATGGAGTTTTTAACCCTTAGAATGCTTGAAAGGTCTCTAACATACTTGCCTTCTTCTAGAAAGTCTGACAAAGGGTAAATGAAAAATAAATATAAAATAAATCATAACTATATATTTAGGGTCATTTTTACAACACTATTTTGGAAAGCATATGCTAATGTATGAAGTAGGTATGACATTTCTAGACTCACATTAGTGTTTCTACCTTTTGTGGATGCCATTACCTAGGGCTATACACACATTTACTGACACCATAAGTTACTGCCAGAAGAATTTCAAGTCTGATGCCCCAGGGACAGGGAGCTACAGTCTCTTGCCAAAGATCGCATGGAGATATGAAAACCAGGACTCACCCTAGGAAACCATAAGAGTGCCAGAGGAATGTGTAATGCATTATAGTGCAGTACACTGCTCTTCAGGCACTCATAGGGCTTATAGTATACAGCCAACACTGCGCTCCCCATTCCACAATAAACATGGGAGGCTGATGTAACAAAAGTAATTTGTGCCATAGGGGTAGAAATAAAAGTTCCCACTGATTTAAATAGTGCCTTTAACCCTTTGAGTGCCAGAGGGGGTACGCAATGCATTGTGGCGCTCAAAGGGTTAACCCCTTGAATGCTAGCAAGATCTCCAGCACATTGCTTCGCAACGCATTAGCATACAATGTGTTAAACTTCCCATTTAAACCAAAACTAAATTTGTAGATTTGTATTACTCCCCTATGATGCAGTTAGTTCATTCCAAAATGACCCTGTTTCACCCTAGTACACCAGCCTCATTCACTTCATTATGTATTTAGCTCCAGTCAAGTGTGTACATATATCTTTTCATTCCCTGGATACCAAAATGGTTCAAAGACGTTGGGGATATTGTACAAATCTGCCAGTGCAGCCCCGTTGGGGTTAAGCTTCCACCTAGAACCCATGAATGCTTAGCACAGTCTGGTGCACGTACGCCACCATTGCAGTGCGTTGGCTACCTCTCTGGCACTAAAAGTGGTAATGAGCACAAGCACCAAACAACTCTATAACACGCACAGGGAGTAAGGTTTTTCTTTATTACTCTGATACATATTGGTACACAGAGTTAACACTTTGCGTGTAAAAGGGGTATCCAACGTGCAATGGATTCCCCTCTGACACTCAAAGGGTTTTATAACAAGTAGCATAGGAAGTTAACTCTCTACAACACCCATAAACTTATCCACTTCCCACCCCCTGGGCACAAGCAGCATACAGAGGGTCATTTGTCTGCCTAAATTTAGTAAATTGACCTAAATCAGGATTAGCACTAAAAGTACTTCCAGCACCTAGTTTAGGGTGGAATTTTATTACTACCTCCCTCCTATTGCTTTTAACCTAAAAGGGGTTAAGTACTTTTTTTCTTTTACATACCAGTCCAGCAAGAATCTTTTTACTCTCTTCATCAGTGCAGCGATCTGAGAACATGCTCCTGTGAGAAAACAGAAAAGTGTTGACGAAGATCCAGCAGGATACCCAAAAGAGCAGGAAAAGCAAAGTATTCTTCTTCAGGAGCTTTAACCTCAGCCATTTGAGAGCAAATACACTCATGGTAAGCTCCACAAGAGCATCACATCTTGTAACATCAAGGCATGAACAATCTTTGTTTTCTGAAAGTCTCTTCAGTACAAGGCTGGCCCTTTAAGGATTTAAAAGGGGGGAAAACTGAAGAAAAAAATTGATTGTGGGATTTGCACCTAGTCACTGCTTGTGTGTGTTCATATTAATCCCATGGCAGGTGGGCTGCACACCATCCTTATTGTTTGCAGCATCCTAAATGCACCCAGCAGCTCCTGCATGTAAGAATACTGTGTCGCTGCTCTCCCCATGTAAAACTAGACCTATTAAACATACTCTTGTTTTCTTTAAAGCTCTTGCTCTCAAAGTGCTGGTGCTTTTAGAAGAAAGCTGAAATCTCCTTTTGAATTTAAGCCATGTAGTTCCGCCTTCTTTAGTCTGCTGTCTCCTCTGTGAAGCAGCATTCCCATTAAACAGGCAGTTTTTTCTGTTAGGTTCACACACGAGAATAAAGGAGGGTTTTAAGCACCCTGCTCAGAGCCTGGATTCTGAATCCTTTCTGTAGAGGTGGCCATCTAAATGATTGATAGTTCTGGCAACGAATTCTTCTGAGTCAGTGCTCACATATATCAGTCTTCTTGCCACTAAATTGTCATTATAATATTTTTATTTATATTTTGTTATGTAATTTTTTTATAAGTTGCATTGCAACAAAAATGTCACATCTCTGGATAGTTAGATTTTTTTTAACCCTTTGAGTGGTGGAAGGTTTCCAATGCATTGCTCTGCAATGCACTTGATCCCTCTCTGGCACTCAAAGGGTTAAAAGTAATATTAACATTTTAAGTGCTTCTCTATGTTTTGCTCAGAGGGTTGAAACAATGAGTTATCAATTCTGATTATGTATTTTACCTCATTAGCACTCCTTGGAGAGTAATTAATCTACAGACTCAGAAAGCAAGTTTTTCTTTGACAGAAGTATAAAAATTGTTAATGAATGAAGAATATATTTGTACAGTGATTAATCCATAAATAATAGGATATATTTTGCATATCAGGACATTTTTTGATATGTGTTGGTTAACCCTTTACGGACAAGAGCAGTGTGCACCATATTGCTAAGCAATGGATTGCACATTGCTCTGGTCCTTTAAGGGGAAGAGAAGAATGTGTGTATGGTGTGGGGGAGGGAAGCTGGCACAGAATGAAGTTTTGTTTTAGGACCATATCTATATGTGTGCTTGTGTGCATATTTGTATACTATTAATATAAAGAAAAAACAGTGGTGTGCAAGATATTATATTTATTAATCTACTTACAGGGATCCAATCCAAGAGAAGCATCACATCATGCAAACTAACCAGTCAGCACCAACCAGGATGTTTGTCAGAAGCCGCCATGAGCAGTAGAGACTGCCCGAACGCACAGAATGCTGGGAGTTCTGTGCTGGGAGCATTCTGTGCTTTCGGGCAGTCTCTACTGTGCATGACTGCGTTGGCGGCAGGACGCAGAGCAGGACCAGCCTCTTAACCCTTTGAGTGCCAAAGGGGTACGCAAGGCATTGCAAAGCAATGCGTTGCGTACCCCTCTGGCACTCAAAGGGTTAACATCACCCAGACCATGGCCCAGGCACGGGCTTTTACACTAGTATTAATATATAACAATAAATTTGCTGGGCGTTTAACCCCTTATGGAAAAAGAGGGGTGTGCAACACATTTCAGATCAATGTGTTGCACACCCCGCTGGTCCTTAACCCTTTGAGTGCCAGAGGGGTACGGAACGCATTGCTTCAAGGGGTTAAGGGATCAATTGGCTGGGTCCTGCTATAATATAATCAATGTCAGCATTGCCACTCTATCAACTGTACCATAAATAATGTGCCAAAACTTTGCAATAGCAGTTAAGGGGTAAGCAACTGCATTTCAAAAGACATGCACATTACTGAATAAACAGAAACAATAGCTTCTTATAATATTCACCCAAAAAGTGCCAGATAACGTGCAGTGTGAGGCATACCCCTGACACTCAAATGGTTAAAGTAGGATCCCAATAATCGGCTCTGTATTTAGACTCATTAATGCACCCAGGAAAGCAATTATTCTACAAATACAGAATTGGAGAGAGATGGACGCAAAACAAAATGTTAGTATATGAAAATGATGGTTGTACAGGGACTGAATAACATCTATATTTCTTCCATTTGGTAATAAGGAAAGTATATGGCTGAAATTCATCAAACAGCAGAAAAAATCAGCATATCAAAACATTACTCTTCATCTCCGTCACTGATGGATGGGCGTGTGTAAAGGAGGGAAATATTTTTAAAAATGTCACAAATGGCACCATTACCGGTGACATGCATGCGTGCATTGACTACAATAGGATCCATCAACCTGAAGCTGGCAGGTGGAACTGGTGGATTTGACAATTTCTCACTGAAGAATAAGTGATGGCCAGACACAATCCTACATTTGCTGAATCAGAGAATGGCTAATTCACAGGGAAATCCTATGGTTTCCTTGTCCATTGACCTATTCACACCTTGATGAATTTCTTTCCATGTCAAGAAGCATGGTAGTAGTTGTATAAAAAGTTTAAATTATTAATTCACATATTTTACCACTATGAATGCCAATGGGAATGATATTCTGGAACTCGAAAGGTTAACTCTATTCAAGACAGAGGAATATAAGAAAAAGAGTGCATTGTTCTTCAAAGCTGTGCAGAGATAAGGGTCAGTAACACCAAGCTCATCACATACCAAGTTACAATTCCTGTTCTAATTATTATATAACAAAATATCAATATGTATTGGTTAATAAATACTTGTAAATATTGGCTACTCCATTGCATCAAGGAGATTTTCTGACTCATTGCCATCTCTCTCTTTTTTAATTTTAAAATTGTAATGGGAATCCACAAATGACATTAAAATAAATTCATTTTTGTGTTCACAGTGGTTCTCAAACTTTTTGCTGTAGGTGAACCTTTTAGTTAAATTTGGGATTTTGGGGCAGGTTGTTGTTATTGGAGGCCGCCATGGGGTATAATGACAGCACCTGATTATTTCTTGGGGAAGTTCCACATTTTCATCATAAGCCTCAGGGTGGTTATGCTGCACGTGCTACATTAGGGCAGATTTGACAAGGTGTGACCCGGGGGGACCCCTCTCTTCCATAACTTTCTCACAGAGCGTACACATTGAAGCTGTGGACAACTGCACAGTCTCTGCCGCCAGAGACAAGTACTCACATACCCATGATTTCAGGGAAGGGGGAGGCTGATGATTTCAGGGGAGGGGGAGGTAGAGAAATGTGGTGAATACACACCTTCTCCCTGGATGCACCTGAAGTGGTGGTGGCTTGTGGTTCTGCTGCTGCCCTAGCATCTGTGGAGATGATGATCCCACACCCACTACTACTACCCCAGCATTGTGGACACAACATACTGATCCTAGTGTGACGTTTTTATGTTTGGCATCAGAAAATTCAGCAGCAGGAATTACTAACCTGATTACTTTCTATATCAAACAAATTTGATCCGTGTGAATGGGCCAAGAGCTTTGAAATGCATTGGAACGCTACCATCAAAGTATTATGGAGATTGGTCCATAATGAAAATGAGATTTAACCTGATTCATATATCCTCCAACTGATTATTTTGCCGGTTGTCCTGCTGTTCGAGTACTAGCAAGTACGATAATTGGAAACGCCAAATGAGCATCAGTCAGAATATGATAAGACAAAAATATAAATGTACCTTTAATATGCGCCAGACCTGAAAAAAGCTGTTGTAACGAACAATATTCCCACTATAAAATATAAAGGATCAAAAAATACATAAACTAGCTTGAAGAGCCTCTATCTGAAAGGTAACTACCTAACTGGAGGGAACTAGTAGATTTATTGAATTATTAAAACCATTTAAATAATACAATATTTCACCAAAATGTGTCAGTGTACAATATAACCTGTTAACATAAAGTTAAATGGGAGTGAAAAGTGAGTGAATCAACTTGACAAATGCATGCATGAAAACAATCGGATGAAAAAGTAAATGTAGTTTGTATTCAGATGTTAATCCATAGATATGAATAACATAACTTATGTGAATGAAATAAATGTACAGATGAATTTGACCAGTCCGAATGAACTTGATAATTGTGTCTAATATTAATCTATTAATATGAACAGCAGGGATTGTATGATTGGTTCAATTCATCTGTACAGTCAATTCAATCAAACAAATGAATAAATTAGTGGCCAATGGAATGAGAAATCATATGGATTTCTTATTATGATTCTCTGATGAAACAAAAAGTTGGACTCCAGAAATGATCACATCTATTTTAGAATTGTTTAAAAGCAGTTTACATTAACCTCGAAGTGACACACATTGGTGAAACAAGGATTCCTCCTATAAAACATTACAAGAATAACATGTAATCCATCTGGATAAATGGAAAAATGGGATTTGCTCGTGGCCTTGTAAATTTAAAGCAGCGGGATTTAAGGCTATAATATGGTTGTAAGCATACTTTTTGTTGGCATAATACGCAACCCAGACATGCATGGAGACTTGCTACATAAAATGGGGATAACTTGTAGTAATCTTACCCTTTTGAAAGCTCTTCACTCTGGATGGTTAATAGGGTGCGTGATGATGATTCTCCATTTATCTGGAATAGGATATACTAGTGTAAAAGCCCGTGTACATAGGCCAAGGTCCTGGTGATGTTAACCCTTTGAGTGCCAGAGGGGTATGCAATGAGTTGCGTACCCTTCTGGCACTCAAAGGGTTAAGAGGCCGGTCCTGCTCTGCATCCTGCCGCCGACGCAGTCATGCACTGTAGAGACTGCCTGAAAGCACAGAATGCTCCCAGCATTCCTATACCTCCCAGCTTTCTGTGTGTTCCGGCAGTCTCTACTGTGCATGACGGCTTTTGACAAACATCCTAGCAAATTATTATATAGGATGATTATTACATCGATTCTATCACAATGGAATTTTTGTTCACTTACTTGAATAATATATTATTTTAATCTGTGGGACCATTTTGGATGCATAATTGGGATGTATGTTCCCTGCCAAATTGTTACATATTTGAATTTGTGATTCAGTGTGACCATTATTCTCTTTGAAATTACAATTCATTAATCCTATTTCTCTGTACAAATTTTGTTTCTTTTTTGTAAGTGATTTTTATTCAGTTTTTTATTATTATGTTTTATTATATATTATTACATTTATTGATATTAAGTTCTGGTTTTTGCAAGTCATTTATTTAAATATAGGACTGAATTAGGTGATTCCAATTTCAGCTTAACTGCCAGGTTCTTTTTTTCTATGGAAGGTCTTTTTCCAAGCAGCTGTGCTGAATGTTTTTTCTACCCATTCTCTCCTAAGTGCCATCATTTCTTGTATAATTTAGGGGCTACCAACTGCCAGAAGAACCTCCTCACTTGCTGGTGGTGGTGAGTATGACATAGGCGTACATGGTGTACCTGGTGTCACACTCACAGACAGAGCAGGCTTACAGTCAGGCAACTGGAACTCCATTCTGCTACTGCTGCACATAGCCACATTGGGAAAAAATTGATTTCCTGTGTTTAGAATCATACCCCAGGGCCCTGGGGATGTGGTGGATATGGCAACGCTCTGTGCATGTATTACTGTAGCCGCTGCTTGTGCTTTTGTAGTCTTCTACTTCATCAGGAGAAACAGCAGTCCTCCAGCTCCGCTTCCCCACACAGAGTGCACACTCATTGTACAACTGAGCAGGCAACAGTAGCAACGCCTGTGTACAGTGATAACTCTACAACTACTCCTCCAAACTAGTTTTTTTTATCCTCTGTAGCTCGCTCGCGCTCTCTCTCTCTGTCTCTCTCTCTCTCTCTATGCTTTCACCACTGTCTCTCACTGTAAATCAACTAAAACTTTCAGTAGTGAGGGAAGTTCTGGGTTTTTGTGAATTGTGGTGGGAATTCTCACAGCCATAGAAGCACAGGACAAAAACAACAAAGTTCTTGGGAGAAATGAACTGGCGGTAGTGAAAAGGCAGAAATTTTCATCTGGACTTTTCACCCATACCTCCTAATAATCTGAAAATGCCAAAACGCTCAAAACATTCCTCGCCAACCTGGCGTCCTATAGCATTTCAGGAAATCTTGATATCTGCAGAGGATTCACATCTCGTTAAACTGTGACTGGAAATAAATTCCCAGCCAGTTGCATTTTATTTACTTTTGTTTGTATGTATATCTTTATATGGAGCCACACAGTGTATGCAGTGTTTTGCAATAGACGCATGTTACAATAAATAAAAGGGGATAACATATGTGTCACATTCATAGAAACAATAGGAGAGAGTTCCATGCCCCAAGGAGCTTACAGTCGAAATGGGTAAAACATACCTCCCAACATTTCAAATTGCCAAAGAGGGACACTTGTGTTTTAGGGGGGTGTTGCTGTGGGTGTGGCTGGTGGGCAGGGCATTACTATAATTTTTAGGCTATTTCATAACCTATTGACACCTCCTTGTGTAACCTAATAAATGACTTATAACAAGACCAAAGTATTTTATTTACACAGAATAATATATAAACACATATACTGATATTTAAACAAACATTAAAGTGAGTTTTATTACTGTAGAGCAATGCGATACACTTATATACATACCTAAAAAGAGATACATCAGGGTGGGAAAGAGGGACAGAGGATTTGGGTCTAAAAGAGGGACTGTCCCTCCTAAAGAGGGACACTTGGGAGGTATGGGGTTAACTCTTCAGAAGTGTCTCACCAAGCATATCATTTGGGTGTACATTACATCCTAGGATTAATTTTGTCAGTTAGCAAAAACAAAATATACCCAATTAACTTTCCATTGACAATGGGTTAAGAAGGTAATTCATTCAATTACCTCCTTAACCCCTTATTTACCAGAGGGGGGATTGGGGACCTGTGGCCATGGCATTGTTATTGTTGCAACTAAGCTCACTGGGCATGAGACAGCACCTATGACCAGTGCTTTGCCCTGCATACCTATGGGTCATAGGTGCTGTCTCATGCCCAGTGAGCTCATTTTGAGTTGCAACAATAACAATGCCATGGCCACTGGTCCCCTACCCCCCCTCTGGTAAATAAGGGGTTAAAAATAGGTTTAACTTTAAGGAGGTAATTGAATTAATTACCTAGGCTTCTTAACGGTCCCATTGTCAATGGATCGGTATATTTTACTTTTGCTGACAAAATTACTCAGAGGGTACTTGGAGGCCGCAAGCACGGAGCACTTTGTATGAATGAAAGTGACTGTGCGCAGTGGCTGCTGGAAGTGGTATAATGTGAACGCTGCATGACCACTTCTCAGACACACCACTGGCACTGTCTGATTGACTGCTCTGTCTGGGCCGGGGACTGTGTCTGAAAATTGAAATTGATTCAGACACCACCGGGCTTAGCTACTACCATCTGAGTCCCGAATTATGAAACTTGGACGCCGTGACCAGGGGCTCAGTAAGTGTTGTGGCAGAGACAGACAGTGCTGCGCCGTGTGGTGCCTCTCTAGCAACCCCCCCCCCCCGCACAAATAATAGCACTGTATGAGAGCGGCAAGCCACCGCTGCGATCGGACAGGACAGTGCACACTGAACTTATATTGTAACTCACTGACACTGTACCTGAGGTTGGAGGGTACAGGAGAGGACCAGGACGCAGTCACAGCAGATGATAATTAAATTTGTCAATCAGGCTGCGGTAACCTGTATGCCAGCAGCGGGCAGAGAGAGTCTTCTGTCTGCAGTGGCTATCTCAGCCAGCCTCACTCACTGCTGCAACTCGGGCAGGAGGACTATGGCGCGGTTGAGTGCATGCGCACATTTAACAAGTGTGTGGCATGCATGCACAGAGTACACGATGATGTCACTTGACTCAGCACAGTGCATGGCGCTGCTCACACACGATCTCAGAGAGTGCCATGCGTCTTAGCTGCTGCTGGAGAGCCGGTAGTGTGTGGAAAAAATGTAAGAGGCCTGGTAAAACGGGACAGACAGTAATGCGGGCGGGACAGCGTGTTTGGGCTATAAATTCGGGACTGTCCCGCGTAAATCGGGACAGTTGGCTGGTATGGGTAAAAGGAGACAGACAACATGGTATGTGGGTGTCAAGTGCTGAGATTATAAGTGCTTAGTTTGCCCAAAGGTAGTGCATGGTCCTAGTGCCCCAGAAGACAAGATTTCAGGGTAGACTTAAAGACAGAGGGGGATTGTTCAAGACATAGGGAGATGGGTATGGAGTTCCATAGGTAGGGAGCAGAAAATGAAAAAAGTTTGAGACGGGAGAGGGCAGAAGGTTCGGATGGGGCGCTATGTGCTGAGTGAAGGAGGCGGCCAGAAACTTAAGAGATGTAAGAGGGATAGCAGTGTGGAGAGCATTAACGGTGAGAAGGACTTTGTAAGAGTCGTGTTGCTAAATAGGGAGCCATGTCAGATGTCAAAGAATGATGTGAGCATGTAGACAACGTTTGGCGCTGTGGCACACGTGATTGATCATATGTGCCAGTGCACCGAACAATGGTCTGATAGTGACCGCTCTGGTCTTGGAGCAGTCAGTTTCAGACCCCGGTAGCATCACAGCGCTCAACAGCAGTGCTGTGAGCACAAAATATGTAGTGTGGGGATTTGTGCAGCAGAGTTTAAAACAAACTGCACAGGGGAAAGATGGATAGCAGGGAGACCAGTTAAAAGGACATTGCAGTAGTCTAAGTGGGACAGAATGAGGGCATGTACAAGAGTTTTAGAAGCTTTTTGTGAGAGAAACTGTCAGATTTTAGAAATTATGTGGAGAAATAATTGAAATGTTTTAGCCACAGAGTTAATGTGAGGGGAGAAGGAAAGGGAGGAATAAAAAATGGTAACAGGACATCCATCCGGATCTTATATCTACTCTAGGGCTCCAGAGCTTTCCTAACAAGGATGCCACCGTGCAAAACTCAGGCTTCCTCTAGCTGTAATCCAGAACAACAAAAGAAAGGGCTGCACTGGTTTACTCTACATACGTTAAGAGCGTTCATAAAATTCCAAATTTTATTCAAATTCTTCATAAAATCAAACAGGACATCAAACTTCCACTACTCACATAGTTCAGATAGATACAGTACACACCAGTGTGCCGATCTACTCGTTTTGCACGCTTAATCAATGATTAAGCATGCATAACGAGAATTGCGTACATAGACAGACTGGTGTGTACTGTACCTATCTGATCTATGTGAGTAATGGAAGTCTGTTGTCCTGTTTGATTTTATGAAGAGTTTGAATAAAATTTGGAATTTTATGAACGCTCTTTCTTTACGTGGAGTTAACCAGTATAGCCCTTTCTTTTGAGAAATCAAATATGGCCCTAAGGCAGCATACTGAGCTGAGTGGACCAATGTCAATTCTGTCAACCGTAATGGTGAAGCTAGACATTGGGCAAGGTCTTGGAGGGAAAATTATAAGTTCACTTTTGGACATGTTTATCTTCAGCTGATGGTGGGCCATCCAGGCGCATATGGCCAAGAGGTAGTTTGAAATTTGTAATTGGATTTCAGGTGAAAGATCAGGAGTGAACATGTAAATTTGGGTATGATCAGCATATACATGATACTTGAACCAAAATTAATGAGATTATCCAATGAAATGGTGTACAGTGAGAAAAGTAGAGGACCCGGAAGAAGCCTTGAGGCACCCTACAGATAGAGGGCCTGTAGAGGAGGTGTTATTGCTAGAAGACACAAAAAAGGAATGTTGTGAAAGATAGGAGGAGAGCCATGAAGCAGCCTGATTTCGGAAATCAAGATTGTGGAGAATTTGAGCAAGAAGAGAATGGTTAAATGTGTCAAAGGCACATGATAAGTCGAGTAGTAGAAGTACAGACAACTAGCATTTGGATTTTGCAGTCTGGAGATCATTAGCCACTCTACAGAGAGCTTTCTTGGCTGAATGACAACACAGGAATCCAGACTGCAAAGGGTCCAAAAGATTGTTAGAGTTGAGGAATTTGGTTATTTGGGAAGACAAGGCATTGTAACAGTTTTGAGGTAAAAGGTAGAAGGGAGACAGGTCGACAGTTAGAGAGACAGGAGGGGTTGAGGATTAATTTGTGACTGTGTGAAAGAAAAAGAGAATGTGCATGGGGTGAGATAGGTGTTGAAATGTGTAAATGATTGTTAATATAGTTGCAAAGACTGGTGCAAGTGGTTTGAGTAAATGGGAGGGCAAAGCATCCAAGGAGCAGATAGTGAGGTGGGTAGGGAGAAGCTGAAAAACTTCTGCATCTGTTACAGGAGTAAAATGATCAATGTATGATGAAGGAGGTTTGGGGAGAGAGAGTTCAGAGACAGATGGAGTAGCAGGAATCTGTTTTTGAATAGATTCCACCATTGAAGTGTTCAGCACAAGCTTGTGGTGACTTTATGGGGTGAGAGGAAGCTGTGGAAGGATGGAGCAAGGAGTCAAAGACTGCAAAGATATGGCAAGGGTTAGATTTGTTGTTGATTAGTGTGGTGTAGAATTCCTGTTTAGCCTTTGATGAGGCAGAATGCAGGCAGGAAAGCAGATATTCAAAGTGGATACAATCTGCGTGTGACTGAGATTTCCTCCAAAGATGTTTGGCAGAGTGAGTGCAATGCATTGCGTACCCTTCTGACACACAAAGGGTTATAATCTGCCTATATACTTTACTAGACATGCATCTGCAAAATAAGTACTTTGAGATAGTAACCTTTATATTTTGGTGGCACAATGTGGCACTTTATGCTAGTAATTCCCTGCAAAGTATCCTAATTCCCTGCAAAGTATCCCAGTTTTGCTCCAATCCATATTTTGCCCCTAAAGATTTTGTGTGTGTGTGTGTGTGTGTGTGTGTGTGTTTGGAGAGCCAGTACGTGTGATCACACATCCCAGCTCTCTGCTGCTGAGGCTGAAACTGTTTTAGGCACTCCCATTGATCATAGTGCGCCTTTTAGGAGTGCTGGGATCAAAAAAAAAACATGACGTTCAAGGACTGTCACTGGTCCTTAATGCAGGGAACGTCATGATGGTCCTGGCACATCATCAGTCATGAAGGGGTTGAACTGGCTGTGCTATGAGAAATTTCTCCAGTGGCTGCACCCAAGGGTATGCACTACAGTGTATAAGCGATGTAGAGCATACCCGCAGACTGACTCCATCAGCATAAGACTATAATGCCAGCAAGTCCTACAGATCCATAACATGCCCTGGGAAACAGTTTGCACTACAGCCATTTCCTCTACACCTTGCTCAGTACATTGGCCTAGCAAAGCATGCAGGAAAGGACCATCCCAAAAACACTCACAGACTCCCGCTTTAACTTCCCCATGCCATAAGCAGGAGGAATTTATGTGTATGTAACTCACTAAATAGATGTTAATCAGGTGTAGGGACTCAGAATTGATTGCCGAGCTTGACTTAGTGTGGAATTGGACTTGTACGCCCCCCTACACTGTGACACAATAAGAAGCAGATGTAATTCTAATAACTCGTTACATTAATCAAACATGAAATATACAGTATGTTAGTTAATCTTCTTAAGGCTGTAATTTATAGGTTGACTAACCTTACCTTTGATACGTAACATCAAAGTTAAGCGTGATCATAGAAAATGCATCCTTGTTCAAAACCTTTTAGAACTGATCAGTTAATTTGACTCTTTTAGCCAATATCTCCCATGAGTCATTAACCTCGTGGATGCTAGAAAGGTCTGCAACACTCATTAGATACCACTTGTGGATCTAAGGGCCGCATGCAGACTCCAAAATCGAGCAATTATGAAGCAAGCCAAGTGCACCACTGGGTACAAATTTCAAATTTCCTATTGATTTAAAGGGGATATTTTAACACTTGCATGCTAGATTAAAAACCCATTTAAATCAATGGGGATATCTATTTGCCTTTTTAGTGCATTGATTTGATTCAAAACTGCACCATTTAACCATTTGTAAGGAATGTACATATCAGTATTCTTGAAGCTCTGTAAATCTGCAGGGCACTTAAGTTCTATCCAATGCAAGGAGAGCTGAAATGAAAATATTATGACTGGAAACATATGCAGACAATTGATTCATACTTACCATACTTTTCTATTACTGGCTATATCCATGGCAGCATTCGTTAGTGGGTTAAGTCCTCCCCTTTCAGCTGACAGGACCAGTGATAAATTCAAACAGTATAAGAGAAAAAAACAATGGAAGGAAATGATAATGCAACAACATATCTTTCTACTCATCAGGATCATAGTAAATAAGATTATCAGGGTTATGAAGGCATAAGAGGTTGACATTCACATAGGATAACCATGCCTGAAGTTAGACAAAATAAAAACAAATCCATAACTTATATCCACTTCCCAACTGAGGCTTCTGAGAAGCTCAGATTCAGCTGAGAGGAAGCATGGGTACTAACCACTGTTATCTTCTATATCCAGTCTCTCTTAAAAGAATAAAAACTCTTAACTTACCTCAAGGCTTACCTAAGGTTGTCTCATCAATGACTAATTGAAAGAGGAAGAATTCTCCATAAAAATCCCTGAGCTGGTTAATGTAAAGCTGACTCCAGCAACACTAAGAAATCTAACAAATAAAACACCCATGTAGAATAAGAGGTACCAAGAATCGTAGCCAGATTATAAAATAAAAATCATCAGTGCCTCCAACAAGAAAACCACTAACCAACAATGTTGTGCATTAATCAAAAAGTACAGTAAAAGCAATGACTTGATCATGAATGCCAGCGGCCAGAGTAGCGAACCAAGAAAATAAAAACAGGTGCTAAATCACTCTGTGTATGAAGCACCTAAGCATGGCAGCTACAGGCAGCCAGAAAAATAATGAAAACAAAGCACACCCAGAAAAAACTACTATTGGAAACAAGAGAATAAAAATAAAATCCACTCAAATGACAAAGAAAATGAAGCACCCTAACAGTCCAGAATATCAGAAAACAAACTCAAGCAAAAGCATATAACAAGAGCACCAGCATTGCATACACCCAAGTCAGACTGAGCCTAAGTGTATGCCATAAAGCACATACCCCCCAAGTGCAAAGAAGTATATATATAACAGATATGGATCAATAGCACAAAATCAAGAGCTGATCAGAAAATCACAGAAGCAGCATGCACAGAGTAAGCACAAAGAGAAAACAGATTCACATGACACGGTTAGGAAAATCAGATGTATACAGCAAAGATTATACAGGAATCATGCACACATACAAATTGTTCACAGAATGAATCACATGTACGTAGAGTGCGCAGGAACATAATCACACCTACACACATCCAGTGTGAGGAGATATAAGGATACATACCCATATTGTATACAAGATCACATGTACACACATCTAGTGTGCATAGAAGTAGTGTGCTCTCACACAGCATACAGAGTCAAAGTGTGTATACATACATATAGTGTAAACAAAAAACCCATAGGTGCATATTTACACTAACAAACATATTGTGGACACTTGAAAATCATGAGCATACACACAATGCTTGCTGAAATAGTGCACGTACACACACAAACATATGCACAGTCTTCAGAGAACTATGGGTACAAACATGCAGACTACATCTCAGCTTTAATCAGGGACACAGAAAATATGCATATTTCAGGGCTGTACTGAAATCAAAGCAGCCCTGTAGTATGCATTTTGTCAAGTTAAATGTGAGTACATGTCAGTGTATCTTACTCAGTTTTCATTCATTTCACATGCTAGGTCCTCTATATTTACATCCTCCAGCACAAGACATGGAACAGGTTGAAGGGGAGGGGCAAGTCTTTTTCTGGGATGAGGTCATTAGCTGGTGATATACTACAAATGTCATCATCCTTAGCCAGCAAATGGCTGGCTGAGTATTACAGATGTTGTAGTCTAACACTAGCTGGTGAGCCACATGTTTCTCAGCAGGTTATTTCATTAATTATGCAGGAAGAGAGGAAGTAAAGCACAGTATTACACACAGCAGGGCATTTATCTTGTACAAACTTCTAGCAGACATGCTTGTTGGATTCTTCACATCTGAATAACAAGCTAATAGGGAAATTGCACCCTTGCACTTGTGAGTGGGGGTGGGGGTTGATGGGAAGCCCACGCAAAACAAAATCAACCCTTTAAAGATATGACATTGTTCTTGTTTCTCCAGCAGAAAGGTGAGGCACCAAGTGGAGCAGGAAGCTCTTTCCGCCAGGACTCGAAAGTTGCCTGCTCATTCTTCCAGCCATTGGTGGGAGTGGCTTGTCTACTTCCTGAACTGTTAAAGATGCAGCCAGGGTGTAATTGACATTCTTCCCCAAGTGAAACCTTTTTTCTTTGCTCACATGAAGTAGCCAGTCAGAGCATAGCACATTCTATAAACTGATGAAGTAGCCAGTCAGAGCAAAGCACATGCTATAAACTGACAAGTTCATTAGCTCTCAGTGGGATATTATTCATTATTACTCCGCCCTATCTACTTTTCATTCAGTCTGGCAGGTACTAAGAGAGCTTACATAAGTTTTTCTGGAGACAGGGATTAATATTACCACTAAGTGTTACTGAACATATCTATGCATTGTGCTTAGTGTGGGCAAAAAAAAAACAAATTAGGGATACAGCACAGTCATCCCTTGGATGAATAAGACTTGTTGACCTGAGCCTCCAGAGAGGGAGAGATGGGTTTTATTTTTAAATAGGGAAGAACAAGGACATGGGAAGGAACAGAAAGTGGGAATGGACCCCACTGTCCGCTATGTTGGAGCCACCCTGTGCCCAGACATCACAAACACACAAAAAGTGAGCATCACAACCACACTTTCATTTACACGCACACCAGAAGAGTGTATAAAAAAAGCATCTGCACCAAAGCAACATGAACACTTTCAAACATGCCCATAAGAGACATATGCACCCACTAGTGTACATAAAAGATAGAAACACAATGCACAGCACAGAAACAAGAAGTGCACCCATCAGTACTATTGATAGCACCTGGAATTCTTCCTTAGAAGAGATACAGAATGTAGGCAGCTTGCATAAACATGGGCATACAAATTACATAACTGGTGTTCAGGCATCCAGCTATGCCAGCATATCTGGGTACTGGTTCTCTAGAAGTATGCAGGAGCACTTTAAATCAGGGACACATAAAAAATTCCTTTTATATATATATATATATATATATATATATATATATATATATATAATAGGAAAGGCTCTCATTTTCCTATGAAGTACTGTAGCTGCTTAATTATTTTTAATTAATTTTAATTTGCATGATTTTTTTTTTCATTTTTAGTGTGATGCTAATAAAGTTTATGTTTTAAAATGATTTCCTCTTCCCCTATCTGTGTTTCCCTCCTAGGGCTGGGTTTGGTGCTGTGTATCTTTTCTTTTTCTCCATTGATTCCCACCATATACACACACATGCACATACACACACATGCACATACACACACAATCTCTCTAGCTGTATCTTTATCAGCCACCATGATAATCAGGCCCTGTGTGGGAGTCATGTGAGAAGTGAGGGTGTGGCCAAGGGTGGGTAGAGATCAAGAGTATTTAAAGGGATAGTAATGTTTCACAAAAACAGCAGCTCCAATTTTTCTTCATAGTAATTGAGCCATAGAGAGTGTTATTTCAGTACTGTTGTGGTTCAAGAGTAATTGAATGATAAAGTTTCCCTCACCTGCCCTTTTTACCTAGTGTGAGCCACCTCTCCACATATGTAAAATCTGGTCCACAGACCAGACAGCGCACAGCAAGGGACAATCTTCTTACTGTGAGAACAATTAAAGCCTTTTCCCCATTGACAGGTTTTTCAGGTTTCCCTCTTGTGTTAATTGTAGATTTTCCCTCTCTGCAATCCACTTGGACACCACCCTGCTGCTCTGAGGTGAACATTGTTACATCAGTAAAAGGGGTGGGAGGGGGATACGTTACCATTCAATTACTCTTGAACTACAAATCTGACAGTACTGAAATAATACTCTCCATGGCCCAAATACTATGAAGATTAATTGGAGCTGCTGTTTTTGGGAAACATTACTATGCCTTTAAAGTGAAACATTCACTTTAATTCAAGTTTATTTGAAAACTGCATTAAAACTGCCTCTATATCATGTTAGCCAAAAGATCAGCAAATGTACAAAAACAGAAAAAGAGAAGAAAGCTTGCAGCGCTAACTCATCATGAAATATCCATATAATAAATATAAATTACATATAACTATAAAGATGAAAGATATAGATAGCAGCAAGAAATGAGAGGGTTCTCCAGTCCCCCTGACATTGGGCCTAAACCCAAAAGTAAAAACACATTCAAACAACCAAATCTGCGCTCCTGTATATGCTGTGAATAATGTGTGCCCTGTAATGGGCATATATAATAATCCTTAGTAAATCTAAGGAAAATAAGTGAGAATTTCGTCCCACAAATTGGCCAATCCATGTGTAAGCTTACAAACCACGCCAAGGTATCTCACTTTATGGTAAGTCCTACTCTAATACACCTACAAATACTATCTAAATTAAAAATCCCTGAAGAAAGATGTTATTTTGAAACGCTTCTTATATATGCTAATGTATCCTAATTGAGGTACCCGTGTGGTACCAGTGATGTTTTTGTATGCTAATTAAGCTTGTCAGTGAAATTTCTTATGCTAATAAAGCCTTTTCAGTGATGTTTCATATGCTAATTACATGTTCAATTACATATCATATGCTAATGAAGCATTGTGCAGTACCAGGAAATGTTCACTTTCACTTTGCTCAGAAATAAAAGTGGGAATATCTCCTAAACATCTGCTGGGATTTTGGTTAACATGACATATAGGCAGATTTTAATGCAGTTTTCAAATATCAAAATTTGATTTAAAGTGAAAATTCTACTTTAAATCCAAACCTGCTCAGCAGTCTTCCCATTTTTAACCCTCTGAGTGCCAGAGGTATATACAACACATTGCAGAGCAATGAGCTGTGTACCCCTCTGGCACTCAAAGGGTTAATAAGATCAAATGAAGGAAGCAACTTATTGATATAGTAGCACTAGAATATTTCTGAAAAACAACTTTTTAAAAAAAAATATGTATTCTTTTGGGATATAGTGAACATTCTGAGTGTCGGAGGGGTGTCTAAGGCATTGTGAAGCAATGCACTGGACACCACTCTGGCACACAAAGCGTTAATATAATTGGATCCAAACATATTTCTAAATAGATTAATAACTGCAGATTGAGGTCAATAGAAATATGTGTATTCAATTGTGATGAAGTACACTGAGAATACAACTCAAAGTACTTGATTTTCTAATGTACCACTTTATATCATAAAAACATATTACTACCAAGGGGATTTTCTGAAATATGGGAAACCAAGCAAACTAGCAGATGCAAATCAAATGATTACTTTAGTTCCAACATCTTAGAGAATGGAAGAAGAATGTTAGCTGGACGTAACTAGTGTTTCCTTTCCTAATCCCCTTAGAGACATTTTCTTTAGCCAAGAATGAATTCTGTCTATATTATTGACTTGCTTCCATTTTTGTGTGGATCCCATGTAAGTATATCGGACCTTATTTATAGATGCAAACTACAGCAAATCCGTGGCAAATCCACTACACATAGAGGACAAAAAAACATTCCTAAAATGCCCATTAATTTAAATATTGATTTTAACCCAAAGCATTGTGTTGTGTACCCCTCTGGCACTCAAAGGGTTAACCCCTGGAATGCAATACATTGGAGACCTCGGTATCATTCAAGGAGTTAAAATGCCTCTGTGGCTCAGATGACTTTAGTTTGCCTTTATAAATAAAAGTCCATAATCCTTTTGTTACACTTTTAGTTTTAAAGTGAAAAGCAGCATGGGTAATCTAGGATTTCCATACATATAGACACAGTTGTAGATCATTTTAGACACATGTAATAGCAATGAGTTGGATCCCTCACTGGCAGTCAAAGGATTAAGAACTGGAGCAAACCAACAGCACCTTAAGGCAAAAATTTAAATTCCACATATTTAAATTAATTTCAGTTTTGTTTTTAACCCCTCAAATTATAGACAGGTTTTCTATACGCCGCAATGCAGTTCATTGGAGATCATTCTAGCATCCAATGGGTTAAAATCCCCATTAAAATACATGGGGAATTTTATTCATCTTCTGTGGTACAGTTTTTTTAGACTTGCACCATTTTCTTAGAACGTCATCATTGGCAGGGGGATGTACTAATATGATTCTGCATTAAAATCAGCATTGGAACTTATTTCACAGTGCTGCCTAATGCCAATGTACTACTTTACTAAGCTATCTATACACTGCTTGTGTACTGCAAAGCACCGGTACATTAAATGGAAGCCAACACCCCAGAACAGAAAATCAGTTACTCTGGCACAGTATGTCTGTATGTATGTATTTATGTATGTCTTAATTAATATGATGCCACACAGTATACTCAGCGCCTTATAATAGGAATATGTTACAATAAATACAATACATGGCCATAAGTGTCACAGTCATTGAAGCAATAGGAAAGAGGTCCCTGCCCCAAGGAACTTACAGTCTACTTGGATAATAGGAGACAAAAAGCAAGGTATGTGGTTGACAAGAGCTGTGAATTACAGTATTGATTTTATCAATAGGTGATGGATGGTGCTGGTGTTCCAGAAGATAGGATTTAGTTTTAAAGATGAAGGGAGACAATAATATAGGGAGAGGGGTATGACGTTCCAGAGGTAAGGAGCAGAAAATGAAAAAGGACTGAGAAGAGAGAGGGCAGTGGGTATGGATGGTGTAACAAGAAAAGACTGGTGTGCGGAGCACAGGAGGCAACAAAGAACATAATTGGAGATAAGGGAAAAGATGGAAGAGCGGGCAGTATAGTGGATAGCTTTAAAGGTAAGAAGAAGGACTTTGTAGGTGATGTGGTGTTTATTTGGAAGCCATCTGAGAAGGCTTGGAGAGTGTGGGGTGATTCATGCAGCTGAGATTAGGGCAGATTGCATACGGGAAAGATGAGAAGCCTGAATTGTAACTTCCCCTAATGATTCTTGTCAATAAAGTAATTACTGTCAAAATTGTCTTTATAACCATGTCTATGTATAAACACCGAGGCTGATATACAGAGAACTAGCATAATTCTACGTCAAGCCAGATGCTCCATAGGAGACTAATTAAAATCCCACTGAGTTAGACGTGGCTTTGCAATACCTCGAATACAACTTTAACACAAGGAATGCCAGACATGGAATGCATTGGATACCCCTCTATCGCTCCAAGGGTTCTATGGTTGATATGAATATGTTCAACTAAAATTCACATTATTTGCTGTTCATTAACCTCAGGAATATGCTGGACATAGGCAACTGGCTGCACTGGTGTTCACAGCGGGATGGCTGAGATCCTTGAAGTGGCAATGTCATCATTGCTGAAAAAGGAATTGCAGATATCAGTCAAATTCACAGCCTCCATTAGACACAAACATGTGCATGTGTTCATTACGCTGCCAGCTAGGTTGTTGTGATGCTGAGGCTGACAATTTAAGGGTTGGAGGAATATGTGCATCTCAGTCATCTTGTGGAGTAAAATATAGCAGTATGTCTGGTGTGAGTGTATTTGCACACATTCCCCATGGCTAATCATGATCATGCATGCATTGTGGTTGACTTATTCATCATACTCACAGGTAAATAAGTCCCTTATGAGCCTGTCTCGTGTCTCCACCCCTCTCAGGGTCTCATCATCCTGTGGCTGGGGAACAGGCACCTCCACAATGGGCTCTTGATCCATATCCTCCACTAGACGTTGCCCACTGCAATATTGTGTAGCATGTCACGTGCCAGTAGGATATTGCATGCTTTGCATGGTGCATATTGCAGAGCTCCCCCTTGGTTATCCAGGCACTGAAATCTAATGCTGAGCAGGCTAAAGGTGCATTCAATCACATTCCTGGTCCTGACATGTGCCTCATTCTAGAGGTCCCACTCAGGTATTTGGGGATTTTGTACTGGTGTTAGGAGCCACGGTTTGCACCCATAGCCAGCATCTCCTATGGAAAAGAAATTACATTGTGACATATGGACCATATGGTTGTGTTAATGATTTTGTGTATAGATACAACTTGTGTTCCATGACCATGCTAAGCTGGGTTTTCATTAAACATCTGAGAGCCAGTGTGTGTATGTTATGTGACGTGATGTGTAGACTGGGGACTCTGCCATCTCCTGTATAGGTCCCATTCTCAAACTCACTGTTGACGAAATATTGCCTGAGGATGCAGGAGTCATGACAACTGTCAGGATAGGAAACACAGACATGGGTGATCCTCATGTTGTCACCACACACTACCTGTATGTTGATAGAGTGGAAATGCTTGTAGTTGATGTAGAGAAGTTTGTCATGCAGAGGAGCGCTTATGCAAACGTGTGCAGTTGATGAACCCCATGACTCTGGGTATACCTCCCCTCGTGTGGAACTCCTGCTTTACACGTGTCCAATCCATGTGGGTGGAAGGGAAGTGGATGTACGTCCTGGCCTTTCTCTTGAGGGCTGCCAACATCTGAGACAATACCCTGGAACATGCGGCTTGTGACATCCCAGATCCATATCCCTCTGTGGACTGGAAGGATCCACTTCTCATGAAATGTATGGTACACAGCAGCTTCTGCATTCCAGATATGGCACATCTGGTGCTGTATATGGGATCTGTGTAATCTTTGATCACCTCATGTAGGTTGATGATGCTGTACAACGTCAACCTGTCCCAGTCTCTACCTTCAGAGTCGATCATTCTCAATATTGTGACCTATGTGTGGTATATCCTAGGTCTTGGTGGTCGTCTGTCCTCCCTGTTCTGCTCCACCGGTTCCTATGGCAGCTGAGGTAATGCTGCCTGTCCTGGTCATCCTTGTGGAGATGGGCTTCTGCCTGGCTTCTGTGCTTGCCACAGGAGAAATATGTTCAGGTGTGCTTGGGGGTTCCTGGGGCTCCCTTTCCTTTGCACGCCCCTTCTCTGATGTCAATGCAGGTACTGAAATAGGAACATATTGCTCGTAATCCCTCTCTGATTGGTCTCACAATAAACACACCATGTTTGAGGATGGCGAAACGTCCCTTTAAGACAGTGGTGGGGTGTTGTCCAAGCGTGATCATCAGGTACAGTGGAGCATTTCAAAAAGACCTGGGGCTAGAGCCCATAGCAAAATTCCACAGCGCACCCGTTACCCTCGATATTGATGATAACCACATGTGAAAACATACACATTTAAATTTATGTGTGTACACTATTCTATATTATAATTTGCTAAGTTTGTCAGAAGCCATCATGCGCAGTAGAGACGGTTGCTCGCACTGCCCGTGCCACGGCTGATATGGAGCGGGGAGATCCGAATTCAGACCGGAGTCCTTCTGGTGCGCAGAGAGGACTACGATCTGAATTAGGAGCGCCCTGCTCTGTATCAGCTGCGGCTCTGGTCGTCTCTACTGTGCATGACTGCACCACGCCGTTGCTGGGTGGCACTGTGGTCCGTGTACACCGGCTCTTCAACTAGTAATTTAATATTGGGATAGCCAAAGACTGGCACACATGGCTAAAGGGATCTAGACTGGTCACATATGGTGTCAGGTTCTTGATGAACTCTTCCATTTTGTCTTACGTTCAAATGTTCCCAACTGGCATTTAAAGGGCTAGTGAAATGTAAGTGTGATAGTTTCCTTTGCCCTCTCTTTCTTCCTTCCATATTACTCCTTCCTATAGCTTGACTATTCTTCTCCTCCACTTCTCTCCCCCATCGCCTTCTCCCACCTCTTTCTCTCTTGCTCACACTTTTCTTCTTCCACCCTCTCTCCTATGATTCCCCATTGCCTTATTCCCCCTTTGCCTTTATTCTAGTTCTTGCCTTTCTACACCTTCTCCCGTTTGACTCACATTCTCACTATGCTCTGTGGTATCACTAGTGTGGCTCTTTTTCAGCTGCGAGCTCTGTGGCATTACTAGTGTACCTCCATTTCAAATGTAGCCTCTGTGATATCACAAGCATAGCTCCACTTCGGCTTTAAGCTCTGTAGTGTCACTAATATACCTCCATTTTAATTGTAAGCTTTTTGATATCAAGAGTGTATCTCCATTTCAATTCTAAGCTCTGTGATATAATTAAAGTAGCTTAATTTCAACTGTAAGCTCTGTGGCATCAATAGTGTAGCTTAATTTCAGTTGTAAGCTCTGTGTTTTACTAGTATACCTCTATTTCAACTATAAGCTCTGCGGTATCACCATTGTAGCTCCATTTCAACTGTGAGCTGTGTGGTACCATTAGTGTTGCTTCATTTCAATTCTAAGCTCTGTGGTATCACTAGGGTAATTACATTTCAAGTGAAAGTTCTGTAGTATCAAGAAAGTAACACGATTTTAATTGTACAATTGTAATTGCACTCTCTGCAGTGTCATTAGTATAGCTTGATTTCAGCTGTAAGCGCTGTCTCTTATGTGCGTCAGTTACCAATCCAGAGAGAAAAGTCCCATAGAGATTTGCCAATGCCATCACCTCCTTCCTCCACAAATGTTAGACTGCCACTCCAAGAAACAATAATTGTTTTCTGAGTCAATTATGACGTCGTGCACACTAATGAGATGATGTTGCTACTGCTGATAGTATAAACCCTTTTCACCATGCTTTCTACTCATTTTTGACCCTATCTTTCCCTCACTTATATCCTCTGCAATGAAATATTCTACTTGATCTATTAGGATTTCGTTATTTTCTTTCAAGGAGTTCAGTTTCTCAGAGCGCTACTGCTGCTCTCTTTTTTGACACAAATTCAGAAATATTTTATTTAAATCAAGATCCAACAATGTAGCAAGAATGTATTCCTCATTGCTTTTAATGGACATTATGCATGTATCCTGCTCAAAGCACACTAACATGCCCTTCACCAGCTGTTTCCTGGCTGTGTTGTCATTATGGTAAGACTCATCAGCCATGCTCCTCATCTATTTCTGCAGTAAACTTATTAGTGGAAAAACCTCACTGATTCTTGCACCAATACACTTAATCAGCAAGGGTGCTTCCTCAAAAGGCTTCAGCAGCTCACATAAGCCACATAGCCAACTGAAATTGATGGGAATTTGTGTAATTTTTAATTGTTGGTTAGCTCCAGTATGGCACCTGTACGTTTAAAAATTCTCTGAGGAAATGTTGTAATAAACACGTCAGAAAGGGAACCTTTTAAATTATGTTTAGATGTTTTTGTAATGTTTGTGGGTCCCAGTGTATTGCGTTTATTACAACATTTCCTCAATTAATTTTTAAACTTACATAGGGTTTTATAGATATATTAGAGTAGGACTTGCCATAAAGTGAGATACCTTGGCGGGGTGGCAAGCTTATACATGAATTGGCCAATTTGTGGGACTAGAATCTCACTTATTCACTAAGGGATATTATATATGCTTAAAGGGATAGTAGACTCGAAAAAAAAAGTACAGACAAATTTATAGGTACAATTAAAACATACTTACTGCCCTCATTCCAATCTCCCAAACTGTTATGGTTTGAGATATATAATAAAATAAAGGTCTCCGCTCCCTCCCCATTCTGCCTGACGAGCTGTAAAGCTGTCAGAGGCAGAATCCGATCACCCGACTTTAGGCGGCTCTTCAGGAGTGCTGACACTGGGATATCTAACTATAATTACTTCATCGGAATGGTCTACAACGTGTGCTTGCAAGCCAGGCACACATCGTAGACCATACCGATGAAATAAGTATAGTTATATATCTCAATGACAGCGCTCCTGAAGAGCCGCCTTCTGGTCCTGGAAGCAGGAACTCATGACGTCCGCTATACATCGTACACATGAGAAGTGGGAGGGAGGGGAGACCTTTATTTTATTACATATCTGAAACCATAACGGTTTGAGAAATGGGAACGAGGGCAGCAAGTATGTGTTAATTGTACCTATAAATTTGCCTGTACTTTTTTTTCGAGTTTACTATCCCTTTAATACAGGGCACATATATTTACTAAGAAATATGATATATGCTCAATACAGGGCACATGTTCACTTTATATAGAGGAGTGCAGGTTTGTCTTTTTGTTTAAAGAAAGACCATATATGAATTAGGTGATGATGCAGGATATTCCTTTACCAGTGGTACTCTGTTGTGGGAAACTATAGAGGAATTGTGACCTGTTAGTCAGATGGGAGGGCTAGAGATGTGCAGAACTTTTGCTTTCCTCCACAGGATTTTCCATGGAAAGGAGAGTTATATTTCTACTTTCCAGAGAAATTCCCTTAGAGAGGATATGCAAGTAGAACATACATGTGTATGTGTGCATTTGAACTGGACCTTTTGCTCCCTGGTATACTGCAAGTGTGCTAGAGATCTCTCTGGCATTCAAAGGGGTTAAAGTGCACCATTTAAATTAATGTGAATTTTTGAAATTTATGTCCCCTAAAATGCAGTTCTTACCCTAGAATCACTCCCATGGAGTGGAATTATTTAGCATGGACTGTGATGGTGTGATCTCTGTATACGAAGAAGCTGCTCTGTGTATTACATGTTCTGGGGGATATCAGAGGTGTTTCATGTGTAAATCATAGAGGGAATAGTGTCTTATTTTGGTCTTACACTACAGAAATGTATAGCAGAAACATACCAAGGCTGACGAACAAAGAAAAAGAGAAATACTTGAGCAAACCATTTGCATGTAGAAGACTAACAGACCTTCCCCAAACACCCTTTGTGTTAAATGGGGAATGTAACCCCATGATTGCTAGAGGCAATGTGTTAGAGACAACTCTATCAGTCAAGGGGGGAAAAAAACCCATGCAACCATTTGAATGCCAGAAGGGTATGCAAAGCATTATTCAATAAAGCATCATGTTTTCTCATAATCCCACAATTAACAAATTAAAATAATATATTTGTTTTACATTAAGAAATAATATGGGACAAAAAAAAGGTTACAACTAACCTTAAGAGGATTGTTAATATTAATCTATATGTGGGCTTCCATTCACATTCGACCTGTGGACTCATGGTTTCTTAAAACTGCCATAGTACTGTCTCAAAAATACATGCTGTTCCCTAACTTAGCTGTGGACCAGTACTCCTAAAGACTCACATGAGCTTGCTAAGGAGTTTCTCTCTATGTAAGTGATCAGAGGAAGTGAGAAGTGAAATCTGAGTTGGTAGTACTTCACAGCCAGGCCTCGGGCTCATGGCTCGCATGTTTGACTGCTCCTGCTGTCTGCATTCAACTTCATTGTTGTTTCATCACTGCTCCGCAACCAAGTTCAACATTGCAGTATCACCGTCCTCACGCTTATACAAACTGTACAGCCAATGAGAGACAGGAATCCTGGAAAAACTCTCCTCTCTCACTGGCTGCAGTACCATTGCACCTTGTTGTGAAGGTACTGGATGGCACATCTTAGGTAATGCCGCCCATACTTCTATTTTGTTTATGTAGAAGCAGTAGCATTGTAAACGGATGAGTAGCTTAGATAAGGAAGAAAGGCCACAACATTCGTGGCTGTCCATACAGCTACATTCTGGCCACAACATTCTGGACTGTCCACAGCTAGACTTGGGGCTGCAGCCCCCTTAGGCCCCCCAGAGCTGCCCCTAGTGGGGCCAATGGGAAGGATGTGTTGTCCAGGTAAGTGTATGGTGGTGTGGCTGTTGTTGTTTGAATGTGATTGTTGCAATTGCTGTTTACCTGTCAGGTATTTGTGTGACAGCCGGTGTACCTGTGTCTCCGCTGGCAAGTGATGTTGCACAGGCAGGCTACGGTAGCTTAATGATTGTCAGGTGCGCATATAGTGTTGTGTGGACATATGTGGTGGCATGTGTTAACGCCTGTTGTTCAGGGATATAGGGGTAGATTTAAAGGCAGCCGTTAGCAAAAAAAATCACTAACGGGTGCGTTAAGTGACATGTTGCAATTCAAAGATCCGTCTAAAGACCAGCTAACAGCAGTTGTAGAATCCTTACGGCCGATACACTTACGTGCATTCAGACGCATGGTAAAACATACCCCAGAGCTATTCAAAGGCTTGCGGTACTGATAACGGCTGAAAAAAAGACACACCTAACGGCTAAAAGTTAAGACCCACTTTTTTTAGCCGTTAGACACTTAACGGCCAAAACAAAACACCCGTTACATAGGAAAAGACACAAAAGGCTTACCGCACAACCATGTAAATGGGAAAATTAACCCGTGCAATGCCAAAACAACACAAAAACATGTACACACAACACAAATCACTACACACACAACAACAACCAACACCACAGGGACAACGACACACAAAAAAACAACAACACAACATGGCACGGAACAATGGGGGTCATCACACAAAGCGGACACCTGCAAATACAAGCTCACCTGGGCAACATCAACACGCCACCTGCACCCCACAACTGCACGTCCGCAAATGGCACACACAGAACAAGCACAACACACCACATCTTATAACACACACACACCTGCAAACACTTACCTGGACAAAAACAACTCACCATTGGTCAGCACTCACCTCATCACCACACCCACACAACGCCCTAGCAAGTACTTAAAGGGACAACTCAACACACTCACTTGTGGCTTGTTTTCCACTCAGGGAGGGAGAGATAGAGATAGAGAGAGAGAGAGAGAGAGAGAGAGATAGATAGATAGATAGATAGATAGATAGATAGATAGATAGATAGATAGATAGAGACAGATAGAGACAGATAGAGAGAGCAAACAGTATGTTGGGTTACATATTGTTGCGAAGGCTGCGGAGAAGGCGTGCAAGGGAGAGAGCTGGGGAACATCAGCAATCTCCAAGCATGCCTGATCAACAGCCACCACCTGTTGCAAGTGAGGAGGCTCTGGCTCAGCAGCCACACAGGAGCCCATCCCCACCTGGAGGGCACAGGATGTATAGACGACCACCAAGGCCCAGGGTATACCGCCCAAGGGTCACCCTCTTTGGAATGACCGATGATGAGGTAATTGATCGCTACAGGTTGAGGCCTGACAGCATCATTGCCTTGTATGAGGTCATCAAGGAGCAGGTGGATCCCATCTACATCCACAACCATGCCCTAACTGGCCTGCAGAAACTACTCTGTGCCATGCACTTCATGGCAAGCGGGGCCTTCCAGTCCACAGAGGGTTACGCATCTGGCATGTCACAGGCCACATTCTCCAGGGTGCTGGCCCAGGTCCTGCCAGCCCTCAAAAGCAAGGCCAGTACCTATATACATTTCCCCACCACCGACATGGACTGGATACAAGTCAAGCAGGCCTTTTACGCCAGGGGAGGCATGCCCAGGGTCATGGGTGCTATAGATTGCACCCATGTCCGAATTAAGGCCCCAGCACGTGACGCACAGATATTCATCAACAGGAAGAACTTTTACTCCATCAACGTGCAGATGGTGTGTGACAGCCATATGAGGATAATGAATGTCTGTGCAAAGTATCCTGGCAGCTCACATGATTCATACATTCTCCAAAACTCCTCAGTCCACAGAGATTTCGAGAATGGAACTTTTACAGGGGGATGGCTTTTGGGTGAGTTCACAATACAAAATCACATCACATACACAGGCGTACACACAACGCTGCTTAGCATGCTCCTGACCCACAGCTACTACGTCTACCACACAAAACATCATTCACACAACATGTGCTCCCTGTCTCACCATGTCACTCACATTACACAGGTGATGCTGGCTATGGATGCAAGTCCTGGCTACTGACCCCACTGGCCAATCCTCGAACACATGCCCAGGAAAGCTACAACCAGGCTCATGGCAGAACGAGGAATGCCACTGAGCGGACCTTTGGCCTCCTCAAGTCAAGATTCCGATGTCTGGACCACTCGGGTGGAGCACTGCAGTATGCACCTGGAAAGGTGTGCGACATCATTGTGGCGTGCGCAATACTGCACAACATCGCAGTGGACACCAGGCTGCTGGAGCACATCCAGGCCCCCCCCATACAGGAAGTGCCCATGGACATCGGACACGTTGAGGAGACCCTGAGAGGGACACAGATCAGAGACAGGCTCATCACGGAACACTTTACATGTGAGTATAACACAGGCATGCAAACAATCCATGCAAGTCTCCCATCAGTCCTGTGACACTAACCACACTGCACATTTTGTTCTGTCTCACCCCACAGGAACAGTGACACAGCACTGCACTGGCAGCGGACGTGGCAAATTGTGTGTGTGGACTCAAAAACCATCCTCCATTCCACTCTCCACGTTGACATACAGACCCCAAGGATATCACGCACACCCTCAGGAGAAACAAGGTACAACACATAACCCATGTTCATCGCCTTACAGGGCTTGATTGACAGCAGCTAACTTGATTTGCCATGAGCATAGCCAGAGCAAACATGCTAGCCTTGTAGCGAAAGAGTGTTATCCAATGCTATGCATTGGATAATACTCCGTCACATCAGGGGTTAAAGGGCCATTGGACTCAAAATGGGACCTGTACTGTGCTACAGCTGAGAAGAGCAGCACAGGGGTGGATGTACAGTGGTATGGGCACACAATGTAGAGGTCATGAGACGTAGATCAGATTACCAGGGACACCATGCTGACCTGTGAGTGTGCAGACATATGTGCCCCCGACATGAATACACACATCAACAAATGTGTCCTAACAGTTCCATGGAACAAATGACATTGGGCTGCCACTGTCACATTAACAGTGGCAGCCCAAATTCATTACTTCCATGGAGCTCTCAGAACACTTGTTGATGTGTGTATCCATGTCAGGGGCACATATCCATAGGGCTGGGGCACATGTCCTTAGTTCTCCACATAATTGGTTACAGATGAGTACACAACACATTGTCAAGCAATGGTTTGTGTACTCACCTGTAACTGTGAAAATTGAGGGGATCAAAAAGACTAAATTGTTGTTGCTTGATGATCAGTTCAGGTCAACTGCTCCAAATCCTGTCCTCTTCTTCCACAGGCATCCGTAACATGATCCATCCTTGAACTGAAGTTCTTCTATGTGACTGGATTGATGTCTTGACATCACCTTCATGGAGATCACCCCTTGCTGTTTATGTTGATGTTGTTGGTGATGCAAAGTTTGACCTGAGGTTCACACAAACCTCTACTGGATCATTTTCATATAGACACAGAAAACACTAATTCCTGAGTTTTATAACCTGTACAGTTAGGATGCTCAGCTACAGAGTTGTCAAACCTTGTGGACAACACATGAGCTGGGCAGCAGTGTTACTAAAGTACTATTTTTTTGTTTCAAAGTACATTTAGTGTTCTCATACAGGTGTTCAATGCATATAGGCAATACACAGAAAACACATGTACATCCTAATGTACTTTGAGACACAATAAAGATGAACCATCACCATTCTATCTGTGTCTGTAGGAGGATATATTTGAGAACACAGTTGTCAATGCGTTACCACACCCAGGGTAGAGTATCCCCATACATGGAAAGGCATCACCCATATCACAGGACTCCACCACTTGTTTGCAAGTGAGTGGACTCAGTGATGTATTCACGCTAACAGATGGTGGCAGTGATACACTAATGTGTTGTGGGAGTGGTAAAGAGGTGATAAAGGGGACATACTTCCACAGTGAATTCCTGTCCACAGTTAATGTGTTGCTCAGTATAATCAATGTTCAGTGATATTGCTCCACTGGGACATATCACAGTACATGACCAAGTGGACAAGTGTTTTCACTGGGGAAGTCTGTTACACCCTTAGAAAAAACAACAAGTCAGCTTACTGGAGGCCCCAATGCTCACCCCAGGATATCAATGTGTGTGCTACACATTGAAATCCTAGGTTGAAAACATTGGCTTCCCCAGTCAGTCTGTTGCACAATGAGTGTGTGAATCCAAGACAATATGGATACATGTCCCATTTATCTGTCCTGCTTGTTATCTCACCGCTAAGCCGTTTGTTTGGTTATCCCCTTAACCCTCTGAGTGCCAGAGTGGTACCCAACGCATTTCTTTGCAATGCGTTGCCTACCACTCTGGCTATCAAAGGGTTAAACACAACATATGATGTAGATGAATGTTCAATGTTGTACCAAATGTTGGGCTAAGGGGAATGTTTTGTTATGCAAAATCAACACACAACATTGCCATATAACACAGTTGTGTAATATGGCAACAGGGATGTTTTTACAGTTGATTTTGTACAACGATGTGTGTGTGAACCCATGTTGTAACATCCCACAAACATCTTACCTAGGCAGGAGTTGTATTCACTGAATTGTTTGGCAATGCATTGGAGACAACTCTGCCACCCAAATCTATGACCAAATTCAAAGCAGATCAGACAGGATTCAAAAGCACAATGTTCCTTTATTCAGGGGAAATTTAACATGTTGGGCATTTTATTTTTTTTTCTTGGGGGGGGGGGCTTAGACTGTGTGGCAGAAGTGGATAACCTGGATGATCTCCTGGTCACCCTTTGCCCCCTAGGTGTGGCTTCGGGGGTCACATTAGAGGGGGTGGTGGGGGCAGTGGATCCCTCTGTGGAGCGCAGGTTTTCCCTCTCCAAACGTAAGTCCTCCCTGCGGTTCAGCTCTCTCAACTCCACCAGTAGCTGTGCAAGCAGGTCCATCACCCCCGTGTGTAGCTGATGGAGTTGAGTGTTGATCCTCATGACCTCCGACTCCAGGGCATGGATCCTTGCCTCTATCCTGTTAGTGTTTATACGGGATTCCCTACGGCTCCTGGTGATGTTGTCATTGGTGCGGAGGCTTGACCTGAGTAGTCTCCTTTGCAGAGCCATACACTCAGCTTCCATCCCCGTGGGCCGTTCACTGCTGGTGATGCTTGTGCCTGGTGAATCAGCTGCTGCTGTGTCCTCCTCTGCTGGTGCTGTATCCTCCTCTGCTGGTGCTGTGTCCTCCTCTGCTGGTGCTGTGTCCTCCTCTGCTGCTGCTGTGTCCTCCTCTGCTGGTGCTGGTTGTGCTGCAGATGGGTATGTGCCCACCACATCAATTGACCCACTGCTGCCCACCGATGTCTGTGCTGGTGGAGGTGGTGGGGTAAACACGTCCCTTCGCATAGGCTGTTGGGGCTCCCCAAGCAGGCCCAGGTGTTGGTAGTCGAGTGGCCAAGGGTCAAACCTTGGCCACTGGTATGTGCTTGGCCCCCACCTAGGATCATACCTGGGGCCATGCTGGGGAGCCATCCAGGAGGGTAGGTCAATCTGTGGGTATGGCCCGTATTGGGTGGTGGCCACATCACCGGGCAGCCATTGCCTCCCTGGTGGTGGTGGTGCTGCTGCTGCTGCTGGGGGATAATAGCTCCTGGAGGTGGTGGGGGGCATCCAGTCACTGTAATAAGTCGGTGCAGGCAGAGTTGGTGCAGGCAGAGTTGGTGCAGACAGAGTTGATGCAGGCAGAGTCGGTGCAGGCAGGGTTGGTGCATCCAGCTGGCCAAGAGGTGTGGATGTCGTTGGGTACGGTGCCCACTGGCTGGTCCCCTCCTCCAAATACTCCTCACTGGGTGGTGAGGTGGCCTCCTCCATGGGCTCCTGATGTGCTGGAGACACATAACCTGTGTGGAGGATTGAGATTGTGTGATCAGTAAACTTAGCCATGATGGTGTCAAATTGATATTAATACTTGAAATGTGTAAAGGAACATATATGTTGTATGGTGTATCCCCCTGTGTGAAACAACGGTACTCCTACTGGTGATGGGTGTTGTATTCTACATGTATTGCAGCTCAGAGTTGAATTCCTTTGGTGCCACATCCCAGTGGCCTGAAATTGTACATTTGCGCTGTTGCCACATCATCCTTTGTGGATATCTGCTCCCTGGACCAAAGCTAGCCAGAGGATGGTCTGACAACATTGGCATAGTACATTTTCAGGCCACACTGATATTGTCCATGGAATATTCAACTTTGAGCTGTTATACTCTTGTGATGAAACACCTTTCAGTAGTGGGAATACCCTTGCATTACCCGGTGGATCAATCCTATGACATGTATTTTTCCTTTCACATTTTAGGTATTACTATCTCTTTAACGGGATAGCAATGGTTAATTTCACCTTGATGTAACATTGCAGGCATCATAGAGAGATGTTTAGAAAGATGTTGCTGTATGTGACAGCTGGAGATGTCAGTCATTTGACCACACGGAGGCTCTTCAGCAGACTCCACATTGACCCATTTGGAGATAACTACATCTTTGCCATTGTCTACTAAGTGTTCCTGGTTTGTAAGCACGCTCTGTGGACCATGTCAATGATGGATCCATCTCCAATTGGTTCAATTTTGGGTCTGCTGAAGAGCCTCCGTGTGGTCATATGACTGACATCTCCAGCTGTCACATAGAGTAACATCTTTCTAAACATCTCTTTATGATGCCTGCAAGGTTACATCAAGTGAAATTAACCATTGCCATGCCAAGGTACACAGTGAGGAATATGGTCTGATATGTGTGTATATGTACCTTTCATACGGGTACAAACATATCCTTGATAGATATGAACCCAGAGATCTGTTCAGAACATGTGATTGTCTAACTGCCTATATATGTACAGCCATCACAAATGAACTTTCATAGATACAAGTGATACCCATCCAAGTAGGTGTAATATACTGGGTATATGTACTCTGATGATTATATCAATATGAGTTATTTTGTTGAGGGTGCACATATATGGGCAGTTGGACAATCACACGTACTGAACCAAACTCTGGGTTTACATTTGGTGGGACCTATTTGTACCCATTTGAAAGGGACATATCCACATACAAATCTGGTTGTTTTTCTTTCTGTACATATCTTTTTTGACTAGATCTGCAGTGTGATTCAAGTAGTATTCATCCCTATGTTATCAGTTCATCCCGTACAGTGCTGGATTTTGTCAGATTAGACATGTCCCTCTCTGGTTGTCATGATGGTATCCTATGCATTGCATTGTGATGCATGGGATACCACCGTGGCAATCAGGGATTGATGTACATTACAGGATTCTGTCCATGAGGTCTGTTGAAGTTGAATCCTGAGGGGCAACAATCAAGCCAGTATTGAAGGATATCATTGATTGAGGCCTTTTTTTTCCTGGATCAGCCCATCCATCCTTCTGTGTGAGGCAGCCAGACCCGATCATAGATATCCATAATCCCTGGCCTGTTATTGACCAAACCTCAATGGTTCATATTTGGTTCCCATATGTATCCTGCAAATAGTGTCTGGTGTACCATTCATCCATGGCATCAGCACTCCTGAGGATCTATATGTGAATCAAATGTGAGCTATGTAAATTGAAGTTAGCGTAAATGATTGCATACACAACACCAAGGCCAACTTTTTCACCTTTAGTTATGTGTGATTGTTTTTTGCCTGTGTGTTGCACATACAAGCATTTATTCTCAGTGGCACTGTGATTTGTGACCTAATCCATCCTGTTGGTGATTCAGTAAGCGGTTAAGTGGACCTGATGAACTGATTATGATGCTGACTTCTCCGCTGACCTCATTTCCCCACCTGCAATGTTTTCTATGGAGTCCACACAATGGGGCCTGTGCAGCTTGAATCCTGTTATTGGATGTTCTCCATAGACTAACATTGTAATTGGTAAAGTGAGGGTATGTAAGTGTCAAATTCTCTACATCAGCTCTTTTTCACCGCTTAGTGAATGTCCCCTATGTGTCATGTAATTGTTAACCTATCGACATGTGTTTGTTGTCTGGTTAACCCTTTGAGTACCAGAGGGGTTGCCAAAGCATTGTTGATCGATGCATTGATGATCCCTCTGGCACTCATGGGGTTATGTGCTGGATTCCCTGTGTGAACATGGGTAACACTGTGTGACAACAATTGTGATGTTTGACATACAACACTTTACTGAGCATGGTTTGTGTGTATTGTGTGTGATCAGCACAGCAACATGAGGGTTAACCAGGGAGTTGGACAGGTTTTGGCCTTGTTGAACATTGACATTTGTCCTTGTCTTGCTTCCTGTTTAAACCCTCAGGGTGCTGTGTTGGTGCAATTGTGTGGTTGAATGAAGGGCAGATGTTGGGATGTGAGTGCTTGTTTGTGATGGGTGTGTGGTTTGAGGTGGTGTGTGTGGTTTTGGGGTGATGCACTTACCGGTGGTGTGGAGGCTCCTCTCATCCCCAGTGTCTGATCCTCCAGGGACCCCCTCAATTAGGGTAGACGACAGTGTCTGCCGCAGTCTCTCCTCCCATGCGCTGAAGGTGGTGGGGACAGGTGGCCCACCTCCGGTGGCTCGGGCGTGCAGGGCGGCATCCCCCATCTTCCTCTTCACCTGCCTTTTGCAGTCGCTCCATCTCTTCTTGATTGAGTCCACATCCCGTCTGCAGGTGGCCACCGCATTGACTCTGCTGCAGATTTGACTCCAGGCAGCTCTCCTCCTCGCAGACAGGCCAGGGAGTCTGTCCCCCGGGAAGAGGACACTCTCCCTCTCCAGCACAGCCTCCACGAGGGCCGTGTTTTCTTCATCGGTATATCGGGGATCCCTGACCCTGTCCCCCTCAGCTCCGGCATGCGAGGAGTCAGACCCGGAGTGTCCTGCCTGCTCTGCCCCTGCCTGTGTGTGGTGGTCCCCAGGCACTACCCCTTGTCCCACTGCAGGATCTGTCCCTCTTCTTCTTAGTGTGCCTGTTTTTGTGGGCCTGGTCCCCCTCCGCCCTGCGTATCTCCCTCTCCCACCCCTGCTCTGCTGCAGGATCCCCTCCTGACCTTCCTCCTCCTCCTCCACTAGTCTCCCCATCCCTCTCTCCTGTCCTCCTCTCCTGGCCATCATTCACCCACTCACACCCAGGCACTCTCACACGCCCTCACAGACACACTCGATCCCACTCACTCTCTGTCACACACTTTCACTCACGGATTCACACTGTGAAAATAAAGTTTAAAATGTGTAAGGTGTGATGAAAAAAAAAAGACTATGTGTATGTATGTGTATGTGTTTGTATGGATGTATGTGCTATGTGCAAAAGTGTGCTATGTGTCTATTTAAATGTAACTCTCTCCTCTCCAAAATCCTTCTACCTTACTCCTCTGTATGCTTCTCTCTCTATCTCTCTCTCTCTCTCTAAATGCTATCCTCCACTCCTGGGTCCTGTGCTCTAGCTTGATGAAACTCGAAACACAGACAGGGTGTAACCGTTATTTTGAGGTATATATAGGTGTATTTGAACATTTTTGATACTTTGGGGCCTTGGGATTGGCTGTAGGTTTGAATTTTGTTTGTGCATCTATCAGGGTTGCTAGACAACGGCAGCCGTAATGTAACATTTTGAGTTAAGTTGTGTTTTAACGGGTGTTTGGGACGCACGGTGATGCAAAATCAGGTGCGACGCTGGTTTTTGTTTAACGTGTTTTTGTAGTGCCTACGCCCGATAGCTATTCTTGTACGCTTACCTTTGAATCTGCCGTAAACCATGTGTTCTTTGCGGCCGACGTGCCTTTTTTACTTAGCGGATGGTTTAACGGCTGCCTTTAAATCTAGGCCATAGTGTCATGGATGTTTTGCTTTGGATTTGTAAATCTATTGTCAATCAGGTAGATGATGAGTTAATGTTGGTTATCCAGGACTTATCTGTAGGACATGCACATTTGCAGGGTACTTCCTTGGCATTTCAGGGGTACTAGAGCCTTGCAATGGATCGGGGACATCTGTAACATTCAAGAGGTTAATATGAATAAATGCTTCTTTTTTATACTCTACCGAATGTTTAAAAAAAAAAAATGCTTAACCTCTTGAGGACCAGAAGCGTACACAATGCATTGTACACCCTGCTGGTCTAAAATGAAAAATTATGTAAAATTTTGTACAGTATTAGTCAAGTTCAGTACAATTCTCCAAAAACTTTTATTTGATTTATAAAATGATCCTAGCCATTTTTTTTTAATTTGCATGAGCCCCATATGAGTACTAAAGTTCCACCATGTTATTACAAGAAAAGAGACAGCAGAAATTAGGCCAACAAAGAAACAATTATTAAGTTGTATTGCAGCTAATCCAGATAATTTTATTAGAATATAGAGATAAGGAAAGTTCATGAGAGAGGTCTCCAGAGCATTGCTTTGCAACACACAGAATCAGGGCAAGCCAAAGGCATTTTGGTACACTAAGTGTGTTATGGCTTTGGTGCCCTCCTGTATCCTATTCCCCTATGACCCCTTCACGCCCTTCAACATAGATGCCAGGGATGTGCAACCTGAGTCCCTCCAGCTCTTAAAGACTACATATTCCCATGAAGGGAGTTGTAGTTCAAAACCACTGGAAGACTTTAGGTTGCAATCCAATCATTCCTCACATATACACTATTTATATATTAATTAGTAAAATAAAACTTACCGTTTTCTGTGTCATGTGGAAGACTGGAGGGAAACTGCAACAGAGGACAACTACTGGAGGTAAGGATGGCATCCACGCAGAGGATACAGTAAGGACCAGACTATTCCACTCCTAGTATAACATGTGGAAAGAGCTTTTGCCTGCCCTGTATTCAATATGGCTTACTGGGATTGGCTTTACCAGCAGCTCTATAGCTGTGCACATATAAGTGGCTGAGACTCTGAGACTAATCAGAGCTGATTTTCAGTGGTGCGCTGTCACTACAGATGAGGGTCTGAAAATAATGTGCATGCTAATGATATGTTTGTGTGTGTGTAGGGGGGTGGCTACAGTGGGATGTGGCTTTGGATGTGGTTAGCATGTGTGGGTCTATGACTACTGTGGGACAAGGATGGAGGTCAGTATTTATTTGGGTCTACTGCCACAGAGACAAGGCTGGGAGGTTAGTATTTATGGATCTATGGCTACTGCTAGAAAAGGCTGAGGTGGTTAGTATGTATGATTCTATGGACAACAATGGACTGGGGGGTTGTAGACATGGTGGGTTTAACAATAATGGACAATCTAGTGGGTCGGATGCTAGGGAGCCACACTAGTGAGCGAGGCTAGGGATCACCGTGGACCACAAGACTCCCTTACTGCAGCCAAAATCATATTAAAATTGCTGACCACAAAACCAGATGTTCGACCCCAGTTGAACTGGGGCCCTGATGAGGATGGGATAAAGATATACCCTGGGACCTCCAGAACAATCCACAGAATTGAACCCCAGATGCAGAAATCTCTCAAAACAGAATGCCCAGGTTGAAACTGCTTTTTTAGCTAGAGCAGAGAACCAGGTCTCCAAAAAAGGTAACTAGCAACGTATGTGTGAGACTACACCAAATAAGCTTATTGAGACCACTAAGGGAAGTAGCGGGCTAGGACCGAAACAGAGGTAATTGGTAGGACTGTGAAATGCCGCTTCCAGAAGGGAGGCAGATGAATACCCAAAGACCAACAAAAGTCTGCTAGGCTTAGGCAACAACAGAGGAAATAGGAGCAAGTCCACCCTGACTACCACCATGGTACCCCTAGTGGCTAGGCAGAGGAATGAACACCTGAATGGGCAGAGAGGCCCCAAGAAGTTCCAAGACTAGAGACCCTGACTGAGTGTCCATAACAACAGAAAGATAAGCAAGAGGGAGTAGGATACTACTGCTAAGCAACGACCAAGATCAGTGCCAAAGGCCAAACAGGGATGGACCAGTAGGCCTGAACAAGGAAGCGGAATAGGACTGCAAACAAGCCTGCAACAAGACCAGACTCTCTAAGGACCCAATCCCACCAACACAAGCCTAGGGGATAAAGCAAAGCAGGTAAGACCGCTATCATGGACTAGCAATATCCCTTCGGAGAATAACATACTGCAGTCAGCTGGCACAAAGAGAATCAGATTGGAACCACAAACAATGGCAGGAGTGCATTGGTCGTGGAGACCCAGTACCCTCGGAAGAATCGCAGCAGGAGCAAGTGGTATGAAACAATAATGGACTGTGTGTACAGAAGGAAGGCTAGATACGGTGCCTAGGAAGGGGACCCAGAGCAAGCTGCAGGCACTACTCCAATGAGGGTGATACTAGGCCATGAAAATCCCAAGGTAAGTATTCTCCAAAAGCCCCCGCAAACTGGAACAACAGGCTGAGGTAACCAGGAGTGACAGGACACAATGGAGTGAGCCAGGAGTCAATGTCAAATGGAAAGCCAAGGGTCAATACCGGGGGCAACGGGTAACAAAGTAGAATGCCAAAGTCAAATGTGAACACAACTGGGAAGCCAAATCAAATGAAGCCAAGGTCAGAGACAAAGGACAACATGCACCATAAAGCAGAGAAAAACTCAATAATCAAGCAAGGAAAGAAAGTGGCAAGAGGCTAAAAACCCTAGAGGACCCGAAAGAAGACGAAAGGAGGAGAGCAGGCTAGGTAAGGCTAGGTAAGGAAACCCATAAAAACCAAAAATAAAACTTGCATGTGAGGCCTGACAGCAGGGCCGGATTTACAATAAGGCAGAGTAGGCATCTGCCTATAGGCACACCCCACAGAGGGGCACCTGTCATTTGGATCTCTTTTTTTATTTATTTTCTTTAATTAGCCTCACTGGCTGCGCAGTGGCATAACAATAATCCCCCCACCCGGCACCCACTCCATGTTGCCCTCACGTTGCCTCCTCCCCTCCGTTGTCCGTTTCCTACCTCGCGGCAGGATAGGTCTGTGCCTCTTTTGGCACAGTCCTGTAGCTACTAAGCTCCCTCGCCGGCTCTTTAGTAATACAGAGCGCTGGGAGATGACATCATCTCCCAGCAGTCTGCATTACTGAATAGATTCCACACAGGAGCTCCAGCAGCTACAAGACTGTGCCAAAAGAGGCACAGATGACAGGTCTCTCCTGCCAAGGAGGTAGGAAACGGAAAACAGGAAGGGGGGAGGCAGAGTGAGGGCAACATGTAGATTGTAGGGGCAATGTGGAGCTGATGAGGGGGGAAGTTGGAGGCGATGGAGGGCAATGTGAGGGCATCATGGAGATGGTGGGCTCAATATGGAGCTGATGGAGGGCAAGTTGAAGCTGATGGGGGGCAATGTGAGGGCAATATGGAGATGGTGGGAGCAATGTGGAGCTGAGGGGGGCAAGCTGGAGCTGAGGTGGGGGGCAATGTGAAAGCAATATGGAGATGGTGGGGGCAATGTGGAAATCATGGGAGCACGTTGTAGCTGATGGGGGCAATGTGAGAGTAACATGGAGCTGATGGGGGGCAAGTTGGAGCTGATGGGGGCAATGTGAGGGCAATATGGAGCTGATGGGGAGCAAGTTGGAGCTGATGGAGGGCAATGTGAGGGCAATATGGAGATTATGGGGGCAATGTGGAGATTAGGAGCACTGTGGAGGTGTCCAGTGGAGATGGCCAAGGGGGATGGCGCTTCAGATTTCTGTGCCTACAGGCTCCTGAGATGTAAATCCGGCACTGCCTGACAGTGGGCAGCGTGAAGCCCTTCAGCTGCTGCCAGACTACAATGAGAGAGGAGAGTTTTGCAGGATTCCCCTCTCTCATTGGCTGGCCAGTTTGTATGAGTGTGAGGACGGTGACACTGCTATGTTGAGCATGGTTGGGGAGCAGTGATGAAACAACAATGAAGTTGAATGCAGGCCTCACACATTTGCCTATCCCGACAGCTACCAGACAGCTAGAAAATGCTAGGAGATCATGTCTTTCAAGCTTACAGTATGAGAAGTCTGGGGGGGGTTGGAGTGACTCTATAGCTAGGAGTGCAGTGAGACAATTGTTTGGTTCTATGGATACAGTGGGACAAGGCTGGAGATCAGTATATGTAGTTCTGTGTATAATGTGGGACAAGGCTGGGTGTCAATATGTCTGGCTCTACTGCAGTGGAACAAGTCTGGGGGTTGAGGAAAGTGGAAAACCTGCATTTTCGCAGGAATTACAGCAGAAAGCTCACCTTTCACATTTAGGTTAAAAGTTAACTTTTGCCTATCCCTATTGCTGAGCACCATTCAGCTCCTTCTGTGCTTCAGTGCCCCAGCACTATAACTGCACTGAGTAACACCCTTATATTGCATGCGCTGATGTCCTTAGCATCCAAGCAGGTCAGGAGATGGATCAGGTGCAGACAACTATGCCACTGATCATTTCGGACAAAAAATCCTGAGCACTGTTCAGTGCTCCTGTGTTTCAGATCCCTAGATGACACACCCATCCCAGCAATAAGTGATTGAAATTAAAGAGAACCTGCCACTTTTACAAATCCTTCCCTTAGCTGAAGCCTCCATTCCTGAAAGCTGAAGGATTTACATGAGTATTCCGTTCCACTAATTTATTAAACCCCTGGGGGGACTGATGGTTTTAGCAGCCCAATATGAGGAAGAGAACGGAATTCACTGGACATGTGAGTAATTAATTCTACAGCATTGTCAGACAGGTCAGATGACATGGATCTGCTGAGATTAGATTCCTACACTACTAAATCAAAACCTCACTGAATAACAAATAACACATGGTATAGGCAGTTTAAATACATACATTTAATAACAGTACAAAGTGTGTAGGTAACTGGTCCACTTTCAGAAGTTAACATTTTGAAATAAAACAGACACCAGAGTGAAATATTTAAACTATTTAAAGACTCCACTATGTGGAATTTTATGGTATTACAGCTGCTAGGAACAAAATGCTTCCAGCTGTAGTGAATAGTAATAATAACAATAATAAAAAATGTATTTTTTTTACTTTCCTATGTGTATCTATTTCTTTTTTGGGCCCATACTTTTCTTACTCCTCCACAATACAGTGTTCAACGTGATCTATAAGGATTTCTTTTTTAAGCTTTGACAGAATCCTATTCAGCAGTGAAATACTGATCACGTTTTAAGACAAACACAGATAATTTACGCTTAAAGCAGGGGTCTAGCAATATGGAAAGAATGTATTCCTCACTGCATGTTATAGACGCTATTCTAGAATCCTTCTGAAAGTATGCTGACATATCAGTCACCAGCTGGTTTATATGTATTGTCATAAACAGAATCATCAGCAAAGCGCTATAGTTTTTTGTGCAATAAATAAATTACTCCACGTATTTCACTTACCCCTGCACCAGCATGACTAAACAGCAAGTTGACCTCCTCAAAAGGCTTCTGGCAAAATCTACCATTGAACAGGTGATAAAGAAGCCTTTCAGTTAAGCATGGTATATTCATTGATGGCCTTGTTCTGGAATTTAAATCATTGAGAGAACGGTGCTCCTGGCTAAAATGAGCATGGACTTCGTAGGCGACATCCAGCGTTTCTCTGATGTTTCAGATTCTAACAGAAAATTAGTGACTACTTGGTTGAGGACATGGGTGAAACAAGTTATATGCACAATAATTAATCTACCAGGCAGCTATGTTGCTGGAGCAGTGAGCCAAGCAGTGAGGTACAAGCTATTCATCTATTACTTGCTGCATTTTCTTTAAAGGGATAGTAATACTTCGTTTTAACTTTATTTTATTTTGTAGGCATTAAAAAAACATGAAGAATGATATACGTCTTATGTCTCAAACCTTTATGGTTTAAGAGATATTCACAAGCAAAGTTTCCCCTCCCGCCCCTTTTTCCTAGTGTAAGCCATCTCTTCTCAGATGTGAATCTGGTTGTAAGACCAGACAGATAACAGCAGGGGACAATCTTCTTTGTATGAAAAGAATGAAAGCCCTTCCCCCCTTGACAAGTTTTTCAGCTTTTTCCCTTATCGTAATTGAAGATTGTCCCTCTCTGCAGTCTACCTGGGCACCTCCCTTATGATTTGGCTGAACGAGGGGGGGTAGGATACTTTGCTTGTGAATATCTCCTAAACCATAAAGGCTTGAGAGATAAGACTTATACCGTTCTTCATGTTTTTTTAATGCCTACAAAATAAAATAAAGATAAAACAAAGTATTACTATCCCTTTAAGACATCAGACACTTTTTGTCTTTCAAAGCTCTCCATACATAAAGTGCCATGCAGATGGTGTAGGCTACCCTGCAGCTGGACATTGCCAGTGCTGACAGAGGCAGAGGTTGTGGTGACATGCAGCTGCCTGCTGATTGGAAAGATGCCCAGTCAGAATTCACAGTCATGTAGTCTGCTCTCTACCTACTTGTCCACATATCTGTGGTCAGGTGAACTTTTTTGTCATAAGATGTTTCCAGCCCACCAGACTACTAACCACTATCTTGTGCAACTCTGACACAGGCATCCTAGAAATATGATTGTAGCTTGGGATATGCAAGTCTGATCCCTTCCTCTGCAGAAGATGCTGAGGAGCAAAGCTAGGAGGCGGTGCTAAAGTACATTGGCAGACTCTTACTGTGGGCCAGCGCCAAGGGTAAATGTGTTGATCTCAAGTTTGGATTGGTGGGACCAGACCAGGATGAGCACACCTAGAGCTGACTGATGCAAAGGAAGAGGAAGGAGATGGCTGAGGTAGGGCACTGGAACAGACTAGTAATCAGGACCTGTTGCTGGATAGTCATAGGAACACCAACAGGTTAGTATGATTAACTGAGGACAGAAGCAAGCGATTCTTCTGGAACTTAAAAAGGCAGCTTGGAATGTTGCTTTGTACTGAGGACAGGAAATGATTCCTTGGTGAGTGCAGTGAAAGAGAGTAGGTTGAGATTTTGATAAGGAGATCAGAGAGCTGCAGGCTGATGGATCCCTGATATAGAGGATCTGGAGATTATGAGGATTAGATGAGTCAATAGGTCAGCAAAGTACAAGAGACTGGTGAGCAGGTTCATTTAGAGAGACAGGTCGACAATCCACTGAGCTGGTAAAATGAAGTACAAGCGAGGTATGAAGATGGGCACTCTGCTGGACACTTGTAGTTAAGTATCTCTGTGAGGAAAGTCTGATGACACATGGTGCAAGAACCCACAGACCAGATAAAATAGGGATTTGGGCAAGACTGTAGAGTAGATACATTGCTGAACACAGATGATCTGATGAGCTCTGTAAGACAGGTCCAATGATGCATGGTGTAGACCTGTGTTGATCAGATTAGTTGAAAGACACCAGTGAGAATTGAATGTTATGCTGGACACGGCTGATAAGATGACCTCTGTAATCACGTCTGATGAGACAATGTGCAGGGTGCTGTCAATCAAATGCACTTGAGGTGCTGGTGACTCCTGAGAATTGGTACTGTGCTGGACACTGTTGATCAGATGTTCACTGTGACGATGATGCACAGTGCAGGATGCTGTGATCAGATGAACTACCATGGATGATAAGCCAGAACATTCTTAAAGTCACAAGAGAAAATAATAAATAATAAGACTGAAGAACCAAATCCATTTTGAAATATAAGATTCCTTATATGCATCACTCTTATTTAACTTCTAGGAGAATGATGTATAAAGGGGCAAAAAAATACACCTATACACTCTTATATCTATCTGTTCCCTTCCAAGTAGATATCTCACTGAACAAACACAGCTATATCTGTTGAAATTAGGGATGGGTAAAACTTTTCCCCTTAAAAGCAAAACAGACGGAATATGGCGTTTCCCTCCGAGCAGGACATTTTTGGTGAAAAGTGTCAATTTACCACTTTTTCCCGACTAGCTCATTGCAAGAATATCAATGGTAAGAATGCATTTCTCCACCACTTGGCAAATTTCCTTTCTTTTCTCACAAGCATAATGTAAAGGATGTTAGGTTCCTTCAGCATGCCATTTCTGTATTTTAACAGAGAAAGCAGCACAATTTTGCAGCTAGTTAGAATAGGCAAATAAATTAAAATTGGAGTGTATTTTAGGGACTGTTGTAAGCAGTGGAGAGTGTTTAGGGAGCCTGTGGTACTCTGGTGGAGAGTAAGGGAGAAAGGATATTTAATCCAAATACCCCAAAGTTTTGTGTGACTGGGAAGACACAGGGAGCCGTGATCCACATTCCTTCCTGATCTGGCTATTATCTCTGGCTAGATGAGTCTGGTGGTGTGTGAAGGGAGCAAAGGAGATTTACCCTAAATACCCCAAAACTTTTTGTGACTGACTGTGAAGACACAAGCAGAGGTGATCCAAGACTAATGGTATGTAATACTTTCTTATTGAAAGCATATATTATTACTTATACTCTGCTATTTATACTGGATTTACTAATGATATTTACTAAACATACTTTTTATATTTCTGTATAATTTATGGTATATGCATAATAAATATATACCAATTTAAGTAAATTTGAAACTCTCAACCCTTTTTTTATTGTACTCACTATATTCTAAGGAATTGTGAGGCCATTCTACATATACAAAATCAGGGGTATGTGAACTTGTAGGGAATAACTGCCCCCTGAGACTATATATGGGAAGAAAGGTACAATCCGTTACAGTGTCTCTGTTTTTTCCCCACACTGAATCTGTGGCAATTAAACCTTTTATGTAATGGCTGTCCAGTTTCACCCACGTACAGATCTGTTGGGCATTTTGTACTCATGATGAGGTATATTACTCTGGATGATCTGCAGGTGAAGGTACCATTGATCTTATGGTGTAACTGGGTGATGGAATGGGTATCTTGTCTGTGGTGTAAATATGTGCACAGGTTTCACACCACCATTGTAGGCAGGGAGATGTGCCATTTTTTGTATTTTTATAATACAAAGGATCAATGGTACCTTCTCCTGCAAATCATCCAATGTAATATACCTCATCATGAGTGCAAAATGCACAACAGCATTTTATTTGGGTGAAACTGGGCAGCCATTACATAAAAGGTTTAATTCCCACAGATCCAGTGTTAACAGCAAAAAGACAGAGACACCAGTGGGAGAACATTATGTCAGGGACATTAAATTAACTGTACTGATGGGACTGTTCCGCACTCAGAGGGAGAGAAAAAAATACGGGAGGTTAGGTTAATATTGAAGTTTAATGCTTTCCATTATTTGAATAGAGACATATAATTTCTGTCACATTATGACATTGTGGATTAACCTTTCCAACAGTCCCACTGGGATCATAAATATCTCTAACTCCTCAGAGGAAGACTGCAATTTAACATTGACTTATCAAAAGAATCTGGGTCTGGAGTGAGTTTTCTTATCTGATTTCCATTCGAAACAATGCAATGTGTATTTGTATATAAGAGAGATGTTTTCATATTTAGCTGTATAACATGCCTGTGGAAGAGACCTAAGGTCTTGAAAGCTTGCATCCTAAATATGCTTAGTTAGCCAATAAAAGTATCAACAACTATATCTGCCTCCTGTATTTCTACGGCTAACACTGTACCAACTCTCATCTGTCATCATGTTGTTAAAGAAAAAAAGTTAAAAGGTTCTTCTGCAATGTAGTGCCAACCCACACGTACTAGTTTCTTGGGAAGGAGTCAAAAAGTCACAAAAATAATCAAAAAGAACGCCTGTGGAATGGAAGTTACCAAGATGTTGACAGTTGACAAGCTGCCGTATTCTTTTGTTGGAAACCAAAGTTTTTGAGAACTCTTGTCACGTGTAGCTCCTCTCTGGCATATCCCAAGCTGCAGTTATTTTTCAAGAACGGTTGTGCCAGAATAGTACAAGCAGGTGGTTAGTGTGGTGAGCAAAGGGGGGAACCTCAGAACCTCATACAACTGGGAAATTCCTGTGACAACAGATATGTGGCCAAATGGGCAGAGTACAAACTATATGACTGTCACTTCTTACTGGGTTTCCCTCCCACCAGTGGGCAACACTAGCTTGCAACATCAGGTGACAGCTAGTAATCTTGCCTCTGATGCTGGCAATATGATTAAAAGACAGCAGCACAATACCATTGGCACTCCACCTTGGGCATGCAGACTTTTGAGAGGGAGTCCCATAAAAGCCGTAGGTCTAGTAAACAAACTAGAACAGGTGACAGAAGAATGACTTGAACTCCGCTCCGTGAAAACTGGTTTTGTGTCTGCTAAAAATGGCTACAACATAATAGCTGCCTTGAGAATAGGCGATATGGTGCACGTACGCTGCTTTGCCCAAATGCAAAATTTAGTAGTGACCATATTCCTGGCAGAATCCAAAACACTCAGGGAGATGCTGAATATCGCTCACAAAATCTGTGCCCATTTCAGTACCTCCTACAGTGCACTTGTAGCATTATATTCTATACAACCTGCCCCATCATCAGCTTAATATGGAGGTCCTCACCAGATGGAATTCCACTTTGAACATACATCTGTACAATAAAAAAACAAGAGAAGAACAGGGCGCAGACCCATCTAAGAGCAAATCTGAATGACATCCATTAATTATACCCCCCGTTTGTTTGCACTCACCAGATAGTCTTGTACAACAATCCTTAATATATTTAAAAATAATAATTTAAAACATAGTAATTGACATGTAAAAAATATATATATAAAAAATATAGAGATATATATATATTCCTAAAAATATATATAAAATATAGAGATATATATTAATTCCTAAAAAATCAATAGGACCATTCGAGATCAATTTTCCATATACTTCTATATACATTGTATCTATATCTATTAAATGTGTAAATATAATGTATATCAATGTAATATATACCATATTATATAAATCTAATCTCATAGGCTCTACATTGATAAATGTAAATTAAATATTAACCTAAATAGCCTAAATCTATTTCTTCATTCATGCCCTCTGGACTTAAAGTATCTAACTTAAAAATCCAATAAGACTCTCTTTGGCACAACTTCTTAAATCTATCTGAACATTGTCTAGGTATTTGTTCTATCGCCATAATTTTCAAATTCGCCAAACTACCTTGTGCACATTGATTAAAATGTTTTGGAACACTGTGTTCTACACAGTTGCTAGAGATATTTCTTCTGTGTTCACCTGCCCTTTCTCTCAGAGTTCTTGTGGTTCGGCCCACATATTGTAAGCCGCAGCCACAAGAGATCAAATAGATGACATATGCTGTCCCACAGTTAATAAATTGTTCAATTTTATATTGTCTGTTTCCTTTTTTGTTTTGAAATATATCTTTTTTTATGTTCCATATGTGCACAATTTGCACATTTATTTATGTTGCATCTGAACGATCATCTCACGGGATCTGCAGAGAAAGTAGTAGTAGATTGTACTTTCTTCTTTTCTTCAATATTCTTCGGCTTGCTTTTATCAATAATTGATCTCACATTCTTGCCTTTTCTAAAAATTATTTTGCCAGTCTTTGGAATATCTTCTGTTAGTAATGGATCTTCTCTTAATATATTCCAATTCTTTTTAATTATATTTGATATTTCTGATGCAGCCGAATTGTATTGCGTAATAAATCTTAGGGGATATTGTTTCGACCTGTCTTTTTTCTTTTTTGGGCATAGAAGTGTTTCCCTTTTTAAAGGTCGAGCTTTTTGTAAGGCTCTGTCTAATAATTTGCCATCATAACCTCTTTCTTCAAATTTTGTTCTTAATATTTCTCCTTGTTTATCAAAATCTTTTATATGGCTACAGTTTCTTCTTAATCTATTGAACTGGCCATATGGTATATTGTCTTTCCATTGTTTTAGATGGCAACTATCAGCATGTAAGTATGAATTATTAGAGACTGGTTTTGTGTATATTGTGCTAGAAATATTCTCTTCATCATCATAAGATAAAGTCAGATCTAAAAAATTGATAGCTTTTTTCTGAATTTCTGAGGTAAAATGGAATCCTTTCTCATTGTTCTTAAAAAATTCCACCATTAGTTTTAAATCCTCAATTCCTCCTTTCCAAATGATTAATATTAGCCTTGCGGCTCACAATACTGTCTGTTGGTCCCAGCGTGCGGATGCTGGTTTACTTCATTAGCCTTGCGGCTCGCAATACTGTCTGTTAGTCCCAGCGTGCGGACGCTGGTTGACTCCATTAGCCTTGCGGCTCGCAATACTGTCTGTTGGTCCCAGCGTGCGGACGCTGGTTTACTCCATTAGCCTTGCGGCTCACAATACTGTCTGTTGGTCCCAGCGTGCGGATGCTGGTTTGCTCCATTGGCCTTGTGGCTCATTCTACTGCCTGTTGGTTCCAGCGTGCGGACGCTGGTTTACTCCATTTGCCTTGTGGCTCAAGGTACAGTTGTTGGTCCCAGCGTGCAGACGCTGGTTTACTCCCTGACTTGCAGTCAGGGTCCTGGTGCTGTCCAGTCCTAGCAGCACTTGTTTCAGATGTGCACCGACACTAGCCTCTCCTTGGGTGAGACAGCTTGACCGCATACTCTATTTTCCATCTTACTGTCATTGTCATCTGACAGTCACTGGTCTTAGTGGTATCTCCCTTCTTAGGCTGCCCTGCCCGGTATTGGTAAGGCCGGTAGAACCTTTCACATTGCCATCTTTAAGTTGCCTTACTCGCTATTGGCAGGGCCGGTGGAGCCTATCCTTGGGTATCCATTCTGGGCTGCCCTGCCCGGTATTGGTAAGGCCGGTAGAACCTGTTACGTTGCCACTCCACGGTTGCCTTACCCGGTATTGGCAGGGCCGGTAGAGCCTATTCCTTGTGTATTCCTCAGGCTGCCCTGCTGGTATTGGTAAGGCCGGTAGAACCAGTACGTTACCATCTTACGGTTGCCTTACCCGGTATTGGCAGGGCCGGTAGAGCCTACTTATCTCTATTCCTTCAGTATCCCTTGGGTTGCCTTGCCGGTATTATTTGCAAGGCCAGTAGAACCTATCTCAATTGTCAATTGCTTATATATATGTGATGTTTGTATGTGTATGAAAACCCTATGGGATTGCCTTAACTTTTCAATAAAGTTATGTTTTTACCTAAACCTTACGTCTGAGAGTCTTAACAAACCGTGACACTATGAGATTAGGTTTATATAATATGGTATATATTACATTGATATACATTATATTTACACATTTAATAGATATAGATACAATGTATATAGAAGTATATGGAAAATTGATGTCGAATGGTCCTATTGATTTTTTAGGAATTAATATATATCTCTATATTTTATATATATTTTTAGGAATATATATATATCTCTATATTTTTTATATATATATTATTTACATGTCAATTACTATGTTTTAAATTATTATTTTTAAATATATATATTTTTATAGCGATATATACATGTACATTTAGATGTGTATCTTTTAGATATATATATATAAATATTTACCAAACATTATTTGTGTTAATAAGGGTCTCCCCATATATCTCTATACACCGCAAAGACAATATATGAGGGTATAGAAATATAGGAGTTTTTTAAATTGATGATCAATTATTCTGGTAACTGCATCAGTGGAGGATAGATCTTCTGGCTCCCTTAAGTGATGCTCTGAAGATATACGCATGTGGGAAAAAATCCTAATAGGAACGTTTTATCTACAGACTCAGTTTTCTCATCGGCACAGAGAACCGACCGTTCTGCGTTCCATTCATGGAGCGCATGATAGAGTGGGCTCTATCGAGTATCATAGAGTCTAATCGGACTTCTCACATGCGCAGTACATCGGGCGTCAGGAGGCGCCGGATTAGGTCTCTCCCCCCGAATGCAGAACAATATTTAATTTCAAGATTAAACAAGGTATGTTTTTCTAAATCATTATCATTCATTGTAGTCCTTGAGAAAGTATCAAATAAGATACGAAACGCGCTGGACAATTACTTTTAACTTTTAATATTTAATTATTAGTACTTTTTATTGTCATTATTTGTTTTTTATTTTTTATATATTGGTTTAATAATTTAATAAAAATCGAATTATATACGAACTTAATCGGATGTAATGATATTGCACATCGGGAAACTTGGTACAGGAAAGTAAAACTGGACAAAGATTTGCTTATCTCTTAAGGATTGTTGTACAAGAATATCTGGTGAGTGCAAACAAACGGGGGCTATAATTAATGGATGTCATTCAGATTTGCTCTTAGATGGGTCTGCGCCCTGTTCTTCTCTTGTTTTTTGCTGTAGTCTACACAAAAGTTTGTGAAGAGGAGCACTACCACAGTGCTATGAAGTAAGGGCAGCATCCTAAAGGCAAAGAGAAAAGTGTCAAAAGAACCCATACCGTGCATCACCAGGAACTAACATCTGTCATCTATTAGAGACTGCAAAAAAGTCGATATATATATATACCTTATCACAGTTCTTATAATTCCTGTCCAATGTTTCCATAATGGTCCATGTATAACCAACACAAGGAAGCTTATATACATTTTAGTCAATAAGTGCATATACATATTGGCAAGTATAAAGGAGGGGGACTTTATAGAAATCCCCTAGAAGCTCAAACTTTTGGTAAATGAGCGCTATTGGATATAAAAAAGAATAAAAAAAATACATCTGTACAATGCTGTGGCAGCGCTTGGCTGAGAGAATGCCTGAGTTTCACCCCGTCTACCTCATCTCAACTAGCTGCAGAGCCAACCTCCAGGAAGACGCAAGGAGGGAGGAAAGACAGGAGGAGGAAGATGTCGTAGTATCAACAAGAAGAGTTTCCTCCCTGGTCACCAGTGACATAGGAAGTGATGAACAGAGACGTCGCTGATAGGGCCGGAGACATTAGAAGGCTCAAGTGGAATGCAAACACAGAAATACATTGCACCACCATAATCTGGAGCCAGGAAGAGGTTACTTAGGCGGGCTTACTCGCCTGAAGAAGCCAGGGAGTACAGCAGACGGCAAGACAAGAAACAGAAGAAAACAGATAGGAGGCCACCTGCAGAAGATGCCCAGCTGGAAGAACAGCAAGTAGAGAGGATGAACAATTCTTCTTTGCAACCTCAGAGCTCAGAGAAAGCTGGTGAGTGTACTTTAACTGAAATTAAAGCCATAGAATTGGAGGAAGTATTAAGCTCTCTTTCTGACATTTTAAGATAAATTTTAATTGTTGAAGTTTTAATTAAGACAATTTATATTGAAAAATAAGTCTCCAGCGGTGGTTAATGTATGGGAAACAAGTGATAGCGAAGAGGTTAGGGATTTGGGGGTCCTGACTACACCACTACATGACACAACAGGTAGAGAGGTATTAAAGGGATAGTAATACTTAAAATGTAAAAAAAAATATGTTGTAGGGTTTATCCCCCTGAGTAAAACAAGGGTACTCCCATTGCTGAAAGGTGTTTCATTCAAAAATTATTAATTTTCAAAGTTGAATTTTTTAGGTGCAATATCACTGTGGCCTGAAATTGTACAGTGGTGCTGTTGCTACACCATCCTATGGACAGCTCTGGTCAGTTGACCATAAATCTCCATAGGATGGTGTAGCAACAGCGCCACTGTACAATTTCAGGCCACTGTGATATTGCACCTAAAAAATTCTACTTTGAAAATTAATAACTTTTGAATGAAATACCTTTCAGCAGTGGGAGTGCCCTTGTTTTACTCAGGGGGATAAACTCTACAACATATATTTTTTTAAATTTTAAGTATTACTATCCCTTTAAGAAGGGATAATGTAAGCAGTGTAGGGAAGTCTTGCTTAAAAGAAGCTTTTACATGTAATGCTTTGCCACTTGTTTTTCACTTGTTTAATCTGATTAAAGAGAAAATCTGGAAAGGTGAATTCTTAGAGATATCATTACTTCCAGCTTCAAAAGAATATATTGCGAAGAAGAATGAGAAGAAATCCGAATTGGATAGGTGTAGATCAATCCCGTGAATATTCCATAACTGGTTGCAAGCATTTTGCATATTTGCTGCAGTTATGGGTGAAAAACACCAGGAACATTGCTCAGGCTTGTTCCAAAATTTGGACATTGTGCTAGAGGCATTTAAGATGTTTGGCAGATTTGCTTGGTTCGTATATGATGAGCAATTTAGACAAAAGCAAGAGGTCCACACCTAAGTTTTTTAGAGTCAAAATGACAGGGTTTTATGGGAACCTTTGATGTCACAACAAGACACAGAGAATTTGCAAAAAAAAGTCAATTTGCAGGGTCATATCTGGCTTAGAACAAAGGTATTTGATGAGCTTTTAATAAATCTTCATGTAAATTCCCTAACACATGCAAATTTATACATGAGTGAATTACATGCAGGGGAGGTCACATCAATTTTCATTGCTTTAGGAAGCAAGTACAGTCAGCACAAATGGAAGGTAGAAGAGTTATCCCCATAGCCAGTGAACCTGACAGGAACATGTCCATGGTTAGAAGGCGTTGATAATTAACAAGGGCTTTGAGGAGGGTTTCAAGTCGCCAATTTACACGTTTTCAGATTGTCAAGTTCTTCCAATTGGATTTGAATGCAGAACCTCAGGGAGAACAGTCCCACAGCACCTGTGGGAATTAATTTAGGAGAGTGTAGCCATTTCATCAGCAATTCTGTGTCAACTTCTACTTGGGATGGATATGTGTTGGCATGGAATGATTGGTTTACTTAGGCTTCACATTTATCTGTGGATCTATTAGGGATATAGAAAGTTCCACTGTCAAATATGTTCATTTTTTGATAAGTAAACAATTGTCTGGGGCTACTTTAAAGAAAGGCTTGGGAGGTATTAATTTCTTTCTTCAACTGATGGGTCTGAAAGGGTTAAGTCAAAGTGTTTTTACTCAAACAGGTACTCAAAGGTTATTGTACAGATATATTTTTTCTGGACACTAGGGGCTAGATTCTATTGAATGTGCTAATTTAATCACTGTGTTTATCTCCAGTTTTCCCCATAGACATCACTAGGAAAGTGTTTGCTAAAACGGATGTTAACATTTATCTCCTGCAATACAATCTAGCCCTAGATGTCATATATCCGTTAGTTTGTTGGGGACTTAGTAGCTTGCCTGTCAATGGTGTGCCGAGACAAGTTTGAAGCAGTTCTGTTTAAAGTTCTTTTTTTAGTAGTATTCTTTGGGAAGTTAAGAGTAAGTGAGGTAGTTGCTAAAAATAAGCAGGCACTTAGTGGTCTATTACTCTAACACATTAGGACTACGACAGAGCAGTTACACATTTTTCTTAGCACATCAAAAATGGATAAGGAGGGTTTGTATGAGTTTATGCAGGTGAGGCCTAGGGTATCAGGCAGTTTGTTTGTTCATCAAGATGGGTTATCTGTTTCTAAATATCAATTTTATAAGGTTTTTTTGTTGAGTATGGGATAAATTGGGTTTAAAGGGGCACACATTTTCTCTTCATTCTTTTGAGATTGGAGCAGAGACAGAAGTTTTCAGAATGGGAGTTAATGACATCATAAAAAAGTTGGGTAGATGGAAGTAGGATAGGTTTAAACTTTATTTCTATTGTCCAATATGGAACACAGGTACCATGGGGGTTGGGCTTCTCTTTTGGAGGGCAGAACACAATCAAAAAGACAAGTTCTTGTGGGCAGAGACTCCCAGCTACATATGCAGGCCAACTCCACCCCTCCTCCAGTTATGATGTGTTCTTAAAAGTGTAAGGACGGCTTATAAAACTTCTCTTATTTTCGTTTCTATATTTTTTACTTAGATATGAGGCTGTTACAAGTCCCCCATTAGGAGGATTACCATTACTGTGCTTCCAATGCAGTAGATTGACCGCTGTGCATATGATGTCTGGACCCTTGCAGCCATGTGGAATCTTGTTACCCAAGTTTTCATTCCCAGCAGCGTCTTCTCTGGGGCACTGCTTCCTTCACAATGGTAACCTGAAGACAGAAGATTTGAACGTTGGCCAGTAACCCTTTGAGTGCCTTGGTACACTTTGTCCCTACTTGTACTCCTACAAGGGTTTCCCTCTGAGCTTGTGACTCTTGCACTCAGTTTGGGGTATTTTATTTACATTCCCACCTGAGTTATGGTGCATGGATGGCTGAATTGGGACTAGTTAAACCCCTTCCCTGCTGGTTTCTCCAGGTTTGGGGTACCTTTAAAATTGTCCCGTTTTTCGGGTGCTCGGCTCCTTTAAGAACAATCCATTGACTTCTATACTTCTTTGAGACATATCTCTGTCATACAGGGGTCAGAGTAGGCTCTTTTTCTTGTCTCCTCATGCCCTTTCAAACGGTTCATGTCCTGAGTTGTAGGTGTTACTAGGCAATGGCAATAGAGAAGACTACATTCCCCAGAAAGGCAGGCCTTCTTCTGATTGGCTGCCTGTTTTGCAGTCACAATTTTACTTCTCTCTTGCTTATTCTACACAGAGGCAGACTGTCCTTGCTCTCATTCTCCAGATTAACCCTTCAACTACCAGATAGTTCAACGAAGAAAAGCCCAGATGGTACCTATTAGTCTGGGGAACTGTTACTAGTGATTTTTACTAGTTGTAGTCCCTACTGCTGTAGTGTCAGGATGTCGGATTCTAAGGGATATGGGGCTATGCCAAAGACTAAGGAGTCAGGGGCATCACTGACCCCCTTTGTTTACTGTTCCTCATGTCAAAGGGGATTCCCTAGTGAGTATTCTATATCTCTCTACCCCTCCTGTACTGCGGCTCCCAGTACTCCTCCAGGCCCCTCCAGCACTAAAGAGCCAGCTTGGGTCAAATCTCTACATCCAAGGGATTCTTCAGTATTGGAAACCCTCTACCACCTCTAAGTATGTGGCCCTTAGATCTCAGATTATGCCTGTGCTAAAAGGGGCCTCCTCTGAGAAGGAATTTTCTGAGGAGGAAAGTGAGTATGGGGACTCTTATGAGGCAGACCCTCTTCCCTTGGCTGAGGGGCTTATCAGGGCTGTTCTGGAAACCTTTCAGGTCCCTGACAACCCTGATGAGGGATCATCCTCAACATATGTCTTCCAGAGTAATATGAATCTAATATATTTCCTTCTAATGCAACTCTTGATTCTTCTGGGTGAGTGCAAGATGCTGGATAAGAAGTTGTCTGTCACTAAGAGATTTTCTAAACTGTACCCCTTTTCAGAGGCATCTTTGGCACATTGGGCCTCTTCCCTTTCTGTGGCCCCCCCCCCCAGTCTTCAGGCTATTCAAGTCCACTGCTCTGCCTTTGTTGGATGCAGTGGGGCTCAAGGATATGGCATATAAGAAGCTTGATTCTATTCTTAGGACTACTTTTGTGGCCACTGGGGCTGCGCTGAGGCCTATTTTTGCCTCTGCCTGGGTCAACAGAGCTGTTGCTGTTTGGGGTGAACAGATGATGGAAGCTATCCATGACGCGGCTTCCAAGGAGGACTTGTTGGTCTTTTTGTCCAACATGAAGGAAGCCAATACTTATATTTTAGAAGCCTTGAGACGTTCAGGCTGTCTGCAAAATCCTCAGCTTTCTCTGTTACTGCACAACGCACCTTGTAATTTAACATTTGGTCTGCAGACCAATCTTCCAAGAAATCACTGGTTTCCTTACCTTTTCAGGGCAAGTCTATGTTTGGTACTGAGCTAAAAACAGATTATTAGTGATGCTACTGGGGGCAAGAGCAATTTGTTGCTTCCGATGCCTACCAAACATCTTACTATGGCGAGGAAACTGCATCTTTTTTGTCCCTGCCAAATGGAGGTGCAAAGGGCACAAACTTTGCAGGCCTCCAACCAGTACCGATCCCACCAATCCCAGACAGCAGTGGCAGCCAAAGCAAACAGCTTTGAGGGCTAAGTCTCTCAAACCAGCTTCTGTAGCACTCACAGAATCGTAGTCCACAGCTCTCTGCAGACGGGCGTCTTTGCATTTTTTGGTATGCCTGGGAAAACTCGGTCGCGGACCAGTGGGTTTTGTGGGTGATTTCAGAAGGGTACCGACCCTACTGTTCTGGCATAGTTGCAGTTGTTCCGGGAAGCACTGCAATCACTGCTGGAGAAGAAGGTTCTGGTTCCAATACCTCCCCAAGAGCAAGGTTCAGTTGCTTATTCCAACCTGTTTGTGGTTCCGAAGAAGGACAGCAGCTACCGTCCCATCCTGGACCTCAAGTGTCTAAACATGTATGTGGAGATGATTCAAAAAGAGAGTCATTGCAGCAATGTGCCCGGGGGAGTATCTGGCATCTCTGGACCTTCAGGATGCGTACCTACACATCCCAATCCATCCAGACAGTCAAGGCTATCTGCATTTTGCCTTTGGCTCAGAGAACTACCAGTTCATCTCTCTGCCTTCTGGCCTGGCCTCAGCTCCTCAGGTGTGTACCAAGGTCATGGGGTCCTTGTTGGCCTTCATTTACACCCGGGGCATTCATATGACTCCCTACCTAGATGATCTTTTGATCAAGGCTGCTTCGGAGGAGCTCTTGCCCCAGCATGTTCAAGAATGTGCTCAACCCCTGGTCCACCATGGGTGGATTCTGAACATGTCAAAGTCCTCTCCAGTGCCATCCCAGAAGCTGGTGTTCCTCTGCATGAGGTTTGACACCCACCTGGGAAAAGTCTTTTTGCCCGAGGACAAGCAGATCGTGCAGGATGTCTCAAGCTCTGGAGTGGCCCTTGGGCATTGTCAAGGAGTACATGAGGGTGCTGGTCCAATTAGTGTATACCCTAGAAGCAGTGTTTTACTCTCAGGTACACACCAGGGAACTCCAGGTTCTTGTCATCCAGATGTGGCACAGGAATCCGGATCTCCGGGATCAGCAGCTCTCCCTCTCTCCAGAAGCCAGATGGCACCACTTGGACCTGGGGAAGTCATTTGTGATCCCGGAATGGACTATGGTCACGATGGATGCCAGTCTGAGTGGCTGGGGGTGGTGCTGGGTCACCTGGGTATCCAGGGCACGTGGACTGTGGAATAATCACTTAAGTCCATCGATGTTCTATAGCTCAGTGCTATCCATCTCACTCTGGTGTACTGGACCTCTCAGTTGAAAGGCCATCCAGTACAAGTCCAGCTGGACAATGTCACGGCCGTGGTCTACATCAACCATCAGGGGGGCACTTGAGGCACCACCTCCTGGTACTAGGTGAGCTAATTCTGGGCTGGGCAGACACCCACGTTCCAGCCATCTCTGCTGTTCACATTTTAGGGGCAGAAAACATTCTGGCAGACTTTCTAAGTTGCAAGTTGTTGATCTGGGAGAGTGGGAAATCCATCCAGAAGTGTTCAAACTGATTTTGCAATGGTGGGGACAGCCACTGATCGATCTGATGGTCACGTAGAGCAACAGGAAGGTTCCAGTACTTTGCTTCCATTCCGGGCTACCTTTGGAAAGAGATGTGGAAAAGCTGGCTTTGATGCATGGATGTTGAAGCCCACATCTTGAAGAAAAAGGGTTTCTCCACTGAGGTCATTTCTACTATGAACCAGGCTAGGAAGCATGTTTCCTCTAAGGCCTACCATAGAGTTTGGTCCATTCTGCTAAGTACTATAGTGTGGAGGTTCTGGCTTCGGCTGAATCCACCTTTGGCAGGAAGGTCATTCACTTTTTCCTTTGCCTTACTGTTGTTCAACTGTTTGAGCCTGGTTGGCTCTTGTTCTTTTGTGCTGTGAAACGTTTTCAGTGTCCATTGAAACTTAGTTTTGTTTGGGCTGTATTGGTTCTGGATAGTCCTAGGGAACTCCATTATCATGGGTGCAAGAGAAGAATGGGAGGAAAGGCACAGAAGATGCCCCTATGTGTATCAATAATAAACAATATCTGTGACCATCACCAAGCACCCTTCATGCTTAAAAGAGTGCGGTATATCAATTTCCTTAAAAATATTTATACTTATGGAATAAATATACAAAATTTATTTGATAAGACATATATGCAACTACGCTTTTCGCAGTTGACACCGCTTTATCAAAGCAATGAGTCACAGAACAAAAAAAGGGAGGGCAGAACACAATCAAAAAGACAAGGTTTTTTTACTGTTATGTGACTCATTTTTTTGATAAAGCAGTGCCAACCGCGAAATGCATAAGGGTGGTGTCTATTGGATATACTTGTATATGTCTTATGGAATAAATTTTACATATTTTTAAGGAAATTGATACACCCCACTCTTTTATTTTATTTGGTCTTAAAGGGGAGCTTTCACCCCCAAGACAATCTATGTTATTTGATTCCTCTACCACTATGGTTTACAGATTTTTTTTTTTTTTAAACAAAAAAATTGCTAAACAAAGTACATACCTTATGAGATATTTAATTTGCAATGAGTTGTGTATTCCCCTGGCACTCAAAGGGTTAACATCTTATTCAGTATACTGACCACAGCACCCAGAGGCAAAGCTATAAACAGTAGAATTCGTATGCATGGGACAGTGGACTCAGACACTAAACAAGCTGTACATTATGGGAGACTAACATTCAGGGAGAGCTGGCAGGGAGGTGGCGGGAGAAATTGAGGACATGGGAAGTCCAGTAGAGCTGTGCCAAAGTGATCTTGTACCTCAGAAAGCGTCACAGGGAAATGTAATGTCTCATAAGGTATGTACTTTTTTCTTTTTTTTTTAACAGAAAAATCTCCAATCTATAAAACATAGTGGTAGAAGAATCAAATAAGATATAATGTCTAGGGGGAGAAAGTTTCCCATTAACATTTCATTGATTCACCTCAACAAATGCCCCATTTGGACTGAAGACTACAGCACTGTTATGACCACAAGGATTTCTGAGTACCTTGATTGCTTATCCTTATGATAATACAGATTAAACAGTGTTGCACTATCAGGCGCTCTCCTTTTTCTTCTTCCTGTGTCTCCGGTATCATTGGGACAGGCATGAGGTCCTTTCTCCTTCCTCCCACCTCTGGAAGCCTACTGTTGTTATATCCCCACGGTACCAGAGTTCCATATTGGATGATAGAGAAAATAGGATTTTAGTCTTACCTGTTAAATCCTTTTCCGTTAGTCGATATGGAACCCAGAGAAAGGGAGTCCTTCTAGGGTCTTCTTCTCTTGCTGTCCCTCTTTGGTGTGATTGTCTCACATCATAATTGGAGACGAGGTGGGGGTTGGCCTGCAGAAGGAACTGAAAGTCTCCATTTACAAAACCTTGCCTTTTTGATTGTGTTCTGCCCTCCAAAGGAGAAGCTCATCCCCCATGGTACCTGTGTTCCATATGGACTAAGATTAAAGGATTTAACAGGTAAGACTAAAATCCTGTTATTCGCCACACACCTGTTAAGGTAGTCATAACTTTTAAGTAATTAGTTTATATTTTTATAGGTGTAACACCATTTGAAGTTTGAATTATAGGACATTCATTTATATTTTGGGCTTGGAAAATGACTGTGATGAGGACATACAAGGAAAACCTAGGATTCAACCCAAATGTCTGTGGCTGTGGTGCACAGTAGAAGAGGAATGAGGTAGGACCAGCTTCAGTTTCATTTATCCTTCTGTTTGAAGAAGTATCCATTTCTTGACATTATCATTATTCATCTTGGGGGTAACGATCATTATTTGTAGAGCATTTAGAGTCCATAAACCAAATACCAGGTTCATTTCCTAGTGCAGTTTTGGGTTTTCAGAAATCACACCCAGCTTTGATGGTTAGAAGATCAAAAGATTTTTGTCAAAGGTTTTTCACAAATTAGGTGGTGTCTCCTATAGACACAGTGATCATCTATATGATGTGGGTCTGGATATATTTAACACATGAATACATTTTTGGTTGAGCCTGTGCTATGTGGGTTGGGGGGGGGCAGCCCTTGTTGCAGTCAGCAAAGGCTGGTTGTGGAGGGTGTTTTGGTTGTATGACGTTATGGTTGGCTTCTGGCTCAGCTGTGGTAAATTTGTGGTTATCAGGCTGTTATAGCTGACATCGTGGTCTATTTACATGGTGTTATTTATTTAATAAATGCTGAGGCCTTACCACTATCCTTCAGTTGTCAGATTATTTATTTAAGGTATGTGAACACTTATGTGGGCATGCGGACTTCCAGCCTCCATGATGAGGGACCGGACTTTTAGGGTAGGGACCACATGGAACTGGGAGACACCCTCACTGGGTCTAAATGGGTTATTTGGGCAAGGTTCCTTAAAGAAACTTTATACATACATATAATTATATATATATACTAGTTGAACAGCCCGTTACACGGGCCACAGTGCCTCTGGCAGCCGATCGCGGGACACTCACGCGCAGCAGAGACTACCCGCACCACTGCTGATACAGAGCTGGACGCTCCTTCGGAGTGCCCAGCTCTGTATCAGCCGTGGCGGGGGCAGTCTGTACTGCCATGACTGCCGCACGCGCAGCAGTGTCTACTGCGCATGTCCGGCGTTACACACAACTTAGCGAATTATTATATAGGATATATATATATGAATATATATATATATATATATATATATATATATATATATATAGTGGTAGATTTGCAGTAGATTTTTCTAGATTCAGCTGCCTTTTCTGCTGGACAGTGTGATTGGTCAGCAAGAATGTTTGACAATGTTTAAGTTTATGTATAAATCTAAAAGAGTTTTAATTAAAAAAAAAAGTGTGTGGCTTTTAGGTATATTGTCACAGCATTGAGGGTTGTTAAGAACATTTTGTTATATGAAGTTATGATTGGCTTCTGGCTTTTAGGGACCTCCAGCCTCCATGGGTATTAACCATAATGTCAACTATGGTGTTGCATGTTCCTTTAAAAGACTTTACCAACAAATGAAAGAGAAAAATAGCAACAAGCACTCACTTAGCAATAATTATGATCAAAAAACAAATGTATTGATTGTTCACTACAATGAGAGAGGTGACTGACAAACAGTTCTCCTTAGAATGTGCTAGAAACTGCTGAGTCATGCTGTCAGTTAGAACTTTCAGGAAGTAAGCCCTATAATTCACTTCCTGATTATTGAATGGGTCTAAAATTTGAAGAAAACAACTGACAGCTGTGGGAATACTGTTTTACTTAGTAGGAATAGCTCTGTAACAGGGGTCTCCAACCTTTTCTTTAATTGGAGCTACTTTTAATCAATGACAGGTGCACCAAGCTACCCTAAAATATTTATTGAGAATGTATGAATTTATAACTGTAAATATGAAATAATCTCCAAAGCTGCTCTTATCTACTCTTCCTGCACTTCCTAATAGCAAAGTGAGGCACAGAAAACAAGTGACTTTCTTAACAGCTCAAGGTGATCAAATTCTGGACAATTTCTAGCACAAAAATCCATATTCACTATATAAGACAAACCCTGTGGCTCTCCAGTGAGCCAAAGCTTTTCTGATTGATCGTGCTTTCCCATCCTTAACAACACTATTACTATGCACTTTTAAAGTTATTAGACTGTTTTTAAAAATATTTAATGAATATAACAGAAAGCTGGCAACTTTTGTTGCAATGGGAGAGTGAATATGGAGTCACACTGTGGCTCTTACCCACTTTGATACCACATATTTTCCACAGCACTTAATATATCATATGTCTTTACAAGTATGCAGAATAATACATAAGCAGCTTTTATGGCAGTTGGACAGGAAATCCAGGAAAAGACTGAGAGGCATACTCTCTGCATTGTTATCAGTTCTCTGAATATTGCTGGATAGTATAGATTAAAGCTGTGCATAGACTGGCTACAGCCCATTGGGGAGCAGATTTCAACCACTTCACCTGTCTCTGGGAGGCCAGATAACTTGATACCTGGAGAGAGCTACTTATTAATAGCCAAAGAGCTACTTGTTGTAGCCCCCTGCTCTATAACATTCACATCTTAAAAAAAAAAAAAAAAAATGATTACTGCTCATTTGAATATGTTGGGTTTTTCATCTGTCTCCTTTGTTTGGCTCACCACTATTCAAATACATGTATAACAGTTTCCATGAATTTAAAAAGATTTTAGTCTCATTAAATGTATCTATTAAAATTGCCTATAGCTTGTGCTTTATGTTTTACAAACAGGTTACAAGTTTTAGAGATATTTGATTTAACACATGGGAAATGTAATCTCAGCAGACCTTTGATCTTTGACTTGGTCAGATACAGTTGCATAATTAATTACTTAAGTCCAGAAAATCACCTTGTTACACCTGCTTAGGCTACTAGTACCTATTAGTTTCCACTAGAGGGGTAGAATAATTTGAGAAGGAGGAATTTTTGTGCAAATCCTTTTGACATGGATTCTCCCACTGAGGGGAGAACTTGGAAAGGTGATAAGTCCTCATTACAAAAATAAAGAAAATCATCCATCTTAGAAAAAAAATAAACCTTTCTTTAATTAATAGGCAGAACTGTTTTTGAAGTGATAAATCCACTTTAATCCACTGAATCTTACAGAGGTCACCAATTATTTGCTACAAAAGAGTACTAAAAAATAACACTCCACAAGCAAATAATAACATTATCCTATGGTACTTTTATCCAAAATTAAAAAAATTTGAAAATTCCAGTACATTTTTCTCCTACAAAAGTAGCCCTGCATTCACATATTTATTAACATAATTATACTCATTCATTTTTCATTCAGCCAAACTGAACATCGTCTATGGAAATATGCTATATATTTGTGATATCTAGGCTGGCATATCCTGTGAATTTTGAAACATATGCTCATATCGCTTTTCATTAAAGGAAATCAGGGCTTTATATGGATAGTCATAATTTTTGGACCTTTTCCCTTCCCTCCTTAACCCATTGAGTGCCAGAGGGGTACAGAACGCATTGAATGACTGCATGCGATTACAATCAGTGAGTAGGACATGCAACATGCTGCTACACAGGCAGATTAACCCCCTAATGACCATCCAAGGGACAGAGCATTTTTGTTGCACATTTGATTCAGGGGTCCCGGAGCGGTGTGCAGCTGCACTGGGACCCCTGAATTTCATGTTGTACCAGGACCGTCACTGGTCCTTAAGTGCAGAACAGCAGTGATGGTCCTGGCATGTCAAGGGTCCTTAAGGGGTTAAAAATGTATCCTTAATGTTAAGGACACAGCAGAGTTGTAGAACATACTCAAACAGGTATATTTAAAATGCCAGTACTATAACAGAGCTGCACAGATTACTGTTGTGCTCTATTTAGTTGCCATTAGTGCCAAGGCTTATAATGCCCTCTATTTACAGTGTGGAAAGAGTTAAAATTAACAGTGCATGAAGATGCTCTCCCTGCATCTTCTAGGCAATAGATTTGAGTAATGGCCTTGTTTCACCTGGCCCTGCACCATAACATCAAGAAAACCATCGCTGTCCAGGATACAGGTTTCAGCCTTTAGTGGGCATGATCAGTGAGGTGCAGTCCCTTTAGATTTAGAGAGCAACAGCCTAGGATATACTTCCTCTTAAGGAGACTACAAAACAAAAGAGTTGTGACAAGGGCACATTAAGGATTAGAAAACTTAATAGATTACTCTTTGGGGTAAAAAAAAAAAACATCCTAGATAGTAGGCATGGGCAAAACTTTTTGCCTCAAAAGAGAATAAAGGACTTCTCACCGAAAATTTTTTTAGTGAAAAGTGCAGATTTTTGGCTGTTTCTCGCATAGCTCATTGCATTGAAATCAACAGTAAGACTGAATTTCCCCACCACACAGCAAGTTTCCTCTTTTTTCCTGGCAGGCATAGTATAAAAGGGGTGTCAGGTTCCCGCAACATGTCATTCTGTGTTTGTGAAAGATAGAGTAAGCAGCAGCATGCAATATTCAGCTAGTCAGGGTAGGCAAATAAAGTAAAATTGTAGAATAGATTAGTGGGGACATTTTTTTCTCTGAGTTTAGGAAGTCTGTGGGCACTCTGGAAGAGTGTGCACGGAGAAAGGAGATTTATGGAAATACCCCAAAATCTTGCTTGACTGAGACAGGCAGCTGTGATCCAAGTTCCTTCCTGATCTGGCTGTCATCTGATTGTTTGGGGAGTCTGGGGGATGTGAACGGAGCAAAGGAGATTTATCCGAAATACCCCCAAAATCTTGTTTGACTGTCTGGAAAGACACAGGCAACAGTGATTCCAAATTTCTTCCTGATCTGGCTGTGCTAGAGGTGTACGGAGTTGTGAGAAGGAAGCAAAGGTGATTTACCCCAAATACCCCAACATTTTGTGTGAATGACTGGGAAGACACAGGCAACCATATTCCAAGTTTCATCCTGATCTGGCTATTATCTCTGTACTAGGGGAGCCTGGGTGTGTGAGAAAGTTTTGTGTCACTGACTGGGGAGACAAAGGCAGCTGTGATCCAAGGTCCTTCATGATCTGGCTATTACCCCGTGATCCTTCTGTCACTCTCAACTGTGCTGCTCCCGGATTGGTTGAGCTGTGTTGGCCGCCCCTGGTTATTCGTTATAACCCGGTCACTGGCACCTGTCGAGGGCCCTTTCGTGGTGTTTCCTGCTAGCGTTGCTGTTTCTGTATCCTGATTCACCATGTACCGACTAGGCTTGACTGACGACGTTCCCGTGTTCCTGTTCCGTGATTGACCCGGCCTGGCTGACTTCCTGCTTGTTCCTGATCCGGCTTGTCTGCGAATCTCCTACGGCATCTGACCCGTCCTGGCTGACGACCCTTCTCCGTTACCGAACCGGCTTGTCTGCGAATCTCCTGTGTATCCTGATCCGTCCTGGCTGACTACCGAGTACTCTTATCCTGCTCCTGCATTGCTGACGGAACACTCCGCTGTCGCCTCGGCGACATTCTGATACTGCATAGTGTGATTGAGCCTCCGCTTGTCAGTTGCTGAGCCATTGCTGAGTCTTCCATTATCTGCCTTTCGTGTGCTGAGTCCAGATCTTACTGTGCTGAGTCGATTCCTGCTCTCGAGACACTGGTATTGTCCATCCGATACTGCTGCTTCTCCACCTATCGCCTAAGCCTGTCCGCTGTCTCTGTGAGCCGGCCGCTTGCGGGCCATGGTAGTCGGCGGCTCTCCGTGATCGAGCAGCGGTTCCGTTACGCCCGTGGCTTTTGGCAAAGCAGTACCCAGTAGTCTCCGGTTACGCCCGCGCTAGGGCCATCAGCACAAGTAATCACTATTCTGTAGTCTCCGGTTACGCCCGAGGGGGCTATTGACTCAAGCAAATCATGATACTGTAGTCACCGGTTACGCCCGTGGGGGCTATTGGCTTAAGTAACTGTGATAGTAGAAGTCTCCGGTTACGCCCGTGGGGGCTATTGGCTCACGCTATCATTTTACTGTAGTCACCGGTTACGCCCGTGGGGGCTATTGGCTCACGCTATCATTTTACTGTAGTCTCCGGTTACGCCCGTGGGGGCTATCTCCTTATCACTTGCAGTTTCCGTTCAGCCAGGACTTTATGCTACAGCTCTGCACAGTGTATGGACTTGGGTGCTACCTCACAGCACACAGAGCTATAAGCAGCACCAAGGGCGTGCCTAACACCACATTTGAGACTGATAACCAGTACTATTAACCTCTTGAGTTCTGTTTTGTGCTACCTTACTTGTTTTATATTACCTGCTGCGCCAGGTATCTCTGTCGTATTCTGTTCTACCAGTACCACCCCAGTGGCGACCTTGTTCTTCATTTACTTAATAAAACTCCATTTATTTTATCTACCACTGTCTGAGTGTCTGAAAACCGTAACACATTGTGGAAGAAGCTGTAACAGTTCAACCAATTGGAGCATCTGACAGTGAGACGAACAAGCACAACACCTGTCCTGAAAGTGGTAGCAAACTTTATAAGGGGAAAAGTAAAAAGAAATTGTTTGAGACCTCTAAAAGCCTAGAGGAATATAAAAGTAGTGGGGAAGAAGCTGCAGGTGATGCTGAGCATGACTTAATTCATGCAGAGCTTGAATATATTACTCTGGTATACTCTTCACATACAGATGTAGTTAAGAGTAACATGGCCAGAATATTAGCTGAAAATCAAAGGCTCAGTCTTCCACCACTGAAAAGGAGCTCTGTGTCTGCCTATAAACTGTTTGAGAAAACAACTGAGATGTCTGACTATGGACAAGCAAGGATCCCAAAACATACACAGCCATCCCGTCGGTCATAATCAGCATCATGTCAAAGATCAATATCCAGGTGTCCAAATGTCTGGACTCTAATGAAGCTGGAGAGCGACGCTACGGAGCATAGTTGAGCAACAGAGACTAGCCCTGTAAATGTAGCAGGCTGGGACTGCTTAAAGTTTGCCCAAAACACGTAAGGAATATCTCTCATCATACAGTGGTGAAGGAGATGGAGTAGGACAGCAATGACAAGTGTGAAGGACTTCCAACCAAGGTTTGATCCAAATACGGCTAGGACTGACATCTAATAACCCCAGAAATAGAGTAAAGCAGAGCACTACCACCACCAAGTGATCAACTAATACTAGTACGACTCCTACATCACAAGTACCCAAAGGAATATAGGGCAACAAAGTTAAGGTAACAGATCAACAAGAAGGATAAATATACTTACCCCTGCTGCCTCTGACACCTAAGCCAGGACCACAGCTATAGTAGAGCACCCCTGAACTCTAAGAGATGGTATCGCTGAGAGATGACACATTTGGCTTCGACTTATCCTGCAGTGGAAACAGGCTGTCAAGCTGAGTCAGCCAGGGACCACCTAGGCAGATGCGAAGGCCAAAAACAAAGGGGTGTATGTAGAAGAATACAATAATACCCCTGTCCACTGGGTCAGAAGAAACATAAATATACAAGTATTATAGTGAGTACAATAAATACCTCCCCAGGCCCTGAGGCCCAAGATATGAACATACCAGATAGTATGGATGGAATCAAGTAGAAGAAAATGATGCAAAGGGAGACAGGCAAAAATAGATGCAAAGGGAAAAACCAGAGAGGCCAGAAGGGTGAACAGGAGAATCCTGAAATATCATCACAGCTTCCAAGTACAAAACACCACTCAGTCACATACACACACTAGTATTGAATAACCAGCAACAACACAGGTTATCAACATCCAAAAACTCTAGCTATGATAAGTGCCTCTTCTGCTGTTGGAAGTGCAGAGAGTGTGCCAAGAGTTTGTTCATTTGAAACAAAACCTATGGCTTCTGCTACAGAGGAGCATGACTGAGTTTGCTGTAGGAGATGACAAAAGTCATGCTGCCACCACCTCCTCTAACCATGCTGTTAAAGCCATAAAGTTACACAGTTCTTCTGCCACTTACTGCCAACCCAAACTTACAGAGTTCTTGGTGTGACGGATACCTGTACTCAGACTGAGTAGCTCCGCCAAAACTGTGCTTCCTTAGCTCAGGACGACACTCAGGAATTTCACCAACCAGGAACCAGGATCATAGCTCCATTTGCCCAGTCACTTAGGCAAGACTCAGTGTAGGGTGAAAGCACTCTGGATATAGCAAGCTTACCCTAAGCACCAGGCAACACCAGTGTAGGGGTAACACAAGTACTCTTTATTGCAGAACACACAGGGTTTATATATACACATAACTGCATTATCAACATATCTTGGAGTGCAATAGGATACAAACCACTGCAACCAACATATGGGAGTATACACAAGGAATACAATGGGGCCGGTGGTGGAGGGGCACATAATACAAAGAGGCACAATGAAAACAGTGGGAACAATACACAAGTCATACAATGGGAACCTCAGGGGGAACAACGAACTGTGAACAACAAAAAGCATTTCAACATGAATACATCACACATAATACATCAACCACATAATGAAATGACCACACCAGACTAGAGCATCATAACACAATGTGCTGTTCCTGTGACAGCCCCCCTATAGCTGGACAGTCTGTAGGCAGGAGGCTGGCCCCCAGGCCCCTCCAGGAGCCCAGGGAATGGAGGCTTCCGTAACACTTAGGTAGGAGGCAAAAACTTTACAAAAATTATCCCAAAGTACACCTATGGAATGGCAAAGTTGCCAAGATGTTGGCAGTTGACATGCTGCTGTATTATATGTTGAAAAACAATGTTTTAGAGAAATTATGTCATGTGTAGCTCCTCCCTGGCATATCCCAAGCTGCAGTTTATTTTCACGGAGAGCTGTGCTAGAATTGTACACGCAGGTGGTTAGTGTGGTGGGCAAAGAACTGAAAACCTCATACAAGAACAAAGTCCACAGATATGTGGACAAGTGAGCAGAGTACAGAATAAATGTCACTGCTCACTGGATTTTCCTTGCCCCAGTGGGCAGCACTAGTCTGCAGTATCAGGTGACAGATAGTAATCTTGCCTCTGGTACTGGCTGTATGAGACAGCAGGGTAGCCCATACCATTAGTACGCCACTTTTTGCATGCAGAGCTTTTAGAGACAACCCCAAAAAGCCATAGATGTATTAAATAAACCTATAGAGGAATGGCTTGTACACAGTTCCTTAAAAGCTGATTTGAGTCTGCTGATAATGGCTCCAACATAATAGTTATTTTGAGAATAGGTGATATGGTGCATGTACCCTGCTTTACCCCAGTCCTAAATTAGGTTGTGAACATATTCCTTGCAGTATCCAAAACCCTCAGAGAGAGAGATGATGAATATCTCCAGCAAAATCTGTACCCAACATAGCCACTAATACAGTGCACGCAACACATTATGGGCTTGATCCAAATGTTGGAGTAAAAAATGCCGGTAGGGCAAAATGGATACCGACCGACAAAATAAAATATGCAAAGAAAAAAAAAACAGAAGGAGGCGCCGCAATAGTGCAACTCTATTAAAACATTTAAGTTTCAAGAGAATAAAAGTAGTAAATCTACTCACATATTGTTGTTGTCAGTCAGATGTTATCACCAAGACTGACTTACAGGCATTCAGAGTTAATCAAACCTGTCTCCATTCAGGAACACAGTTCATCAATGTGCTGTCTTTCTTCAATGTGCGATGCAGCATACTCACAGGAACAGCGGAATGAAAAAGAAAGGGGATGTTGTAGTGTATTTTCTCCTCAATAAAATAACATTTATTGTATGTTTAAAAACAATTTCAGTACATAAAAAATATATCAACTGAAGGCCCTTCTCGAAGGACTACGTCTCTGAACTATAATAGGTAACACCAAAAGTGATACATTATTCCTACTAAATAGGTATTGTACTACCGAGCTAAGAGCTCAGATATCCCAATAGCAAGGTCTAGTTTAATGACATGAAGCTTTATAACTTTGAACATGATATTCAATTGTTGATAAAAATAAGTAAGATATATAGCGCTAGTTAGCACAACATGTCATAACGTGACTGCTAAGATTTTAGTGTTTGTTTCTCCGACAGCCTCACTAATGTGGTGCATCTGACCTTGCTATTGGGATATCTGAGCTCTCAGCTCGGTAGTACGATACCTGTTTAGTAGGAAGAACGTATCACCTTTGGTTTTAAATAACTTTTACCTATTATAGTTCAGAGACGTAGTCCTTGGAATTATCAGTTATATTCAGCAGCTTGAGAGTATGATAAATATACCATTATAATAAGATTGTTACATTCCTCATACCTGTAGTCTGATTACTAATGAAGACTGACCGAATTTGTCCATCACTGTCCTTTGTTGAACTATAGGACAGTCTTATATGACTGCAGTCTGATTGATTTATGCAGACTGCTCTCATTTTTTGTGAATAAATCATCTTATGTGAGATCTAATGGTATCCTGTTTTCATGATGACTACCATGTTTAACATACATAGATAGCCAGGTGGAGATATTGTCCAGTGAGGCTTATATACACAAAGGGAAACATACGTTTTACGTGTTCTTGTTTAATTATAAATTGTAATAAAAGTTAAGTTGTATTTAATTTCTCACAATCATTTCCACAGTCTTTCAGTATAGTACTCTAATACATACCAGTCATTATGTGCCCTCTGTTAAGTTTACTTTATTTTTCTTGAAAACTTTTTTTTCAAAATTATATGAATAAGTTGGAAACTGAGGAGCACAGTTGCTAGACTATATTTGCAAACTGTGATGACATAACTGTGTCTGTGCCCCAGTGATTTTTTATTTTCTTTTCAGTATTATTTATGGGAATACAATTTTGTTGGCATAACTTCAAAAACTTTACTATGTATGGGGTATTTATATTTTACCAACCCGTCACACTACTGCATAATTTATCCCTTTGTGCCCCAGAGAGGTATGCAACGCATTGCTTTGCAATGCATTGCGTACCCACCTGGCACTCAAGGGGTTAAACTATGCATTAGTGTGCCGGATATTTATGCTTTCAACTTATACTTGTTTTTTGTTTTTTACAGCAACAAGACAGAAGATAGAAGAAAAGAAAGAAGGACAGAATATGACCAGAAAGCTGAGGACTCCGCTGGGCATCAGGATTAATGGTAAGTTTTACTTGTAATGTGATGTTTTTTTTACTTACACGGGCTAACCCTATGAATGCCGACGGGGTAATTATACCCCACTGGCACTTATAGGGTTAATTCTACTAATGTCTGACATATTTTTTATACTTTGGATGTATTGATATGGGGCTTTGAACCCTACTGAGGACTTAGGGTTTTTTTTCATTTAGGTTTCTGCGTCGGCTGTTTAAACAGCCAATAAGGGACTCAAGTTAAAAAAAAAATAATAATAATAAGTCTTTCCTGAGATAACCTGAGTCCCTTATCGGCTTTTCATGGCTAATGCAGACATCTGAATTGATATTTACAGTCTTTTCATCATTTTCGATGGATGAAAACACCTCTTAACTTTAACACACGACGGCTCTTTTATTTGCAGGTATTTTTTCACAGCACAGACATTTGCATAGCTTACTGTGCTTGAAAAAATACCACCGGCAGAAAAAACAGCCGTCTCCAACATTTGGATCGAGCCCTATATTCCATAGAACATAACCCATAGCCAGCTCAAAATGCATGTCTCTACCAGGTGGAATTTCACTTTGGCCATGCTAGAGCATTTGTACAAGCAAAATAAGGCCATTAGGCAGTGCACAACTGGAAGGCTTTGTAGGGAGCCTCTTTGTCACCTTGGCAATGGCAACTAATATGTTATGTGAGCTGCTGAAACCTTTTGAGGAGGCAACCATGCTGGTCATTCATGTTGGTGCAGGGATTAGCTAAATTGTAGCTTAATTCTTCTACTAATGTATTTACTACAGAAAAAAACAGGATCATGGCAGAGGAATTGTTCCATAAAGTCAACACAGGCATGAACCAGCTGCTTTGAACAGGATTCTTGCATAGAGCACATTAAAAGCAAGGAGCAATACATTCTTTTTTGGACCCCCACTTTGAACATAACATTTCTAAATTTGCAATTGTCACAAGTAGTCGTGATCCTCTGCATCTCTCAAAGTAAATGGATTCTGTCAACGAATATAAAAATATGGTTATAGATTGTTATGGACACAAATAAATTGCAGCAAATTGCAGCAACACTGTATCCATTGCATGGTTATGTTCTCATGTCATTCATCTCACTTTTAGCTCTCCACCATTTTCCTTTGTTCTGTTTGGGCGGGAAAATGACAAAGACCAGATCCTCTTTTGTTTCTCTTCCTTCTAGGAGAAGGGGAGGAGGGGTGTGTCAGTCAGGTAAAAAGTGGGCTGGAGATGGGCGGGGCTTGCCAACAATAAGAGAGGTGTGCAGAGAGTCAAAGGGGAGTCTTGAAGGAGTCTTGTGAAAAGAAGGGTCTTGGAGCAGGAGAGCTATGGAAAGGGAGATGTGACCAGCAGCAAGGGGGCCATGCCTTGCCTAGGCCCCAAGAACTGTTCCAGGATCCTAGCCTGTTTTTTCCCTGCAGCACCATCCTCATTGTTCCAGATAGATGAGTATAGAAACTAAGTATCTCTCTATTATTTTAATACTATCTATAATATTTCTAGGAAAAATACCTTAGTAACCAACGTATAGTGTTTTCTACTATAATTGTTGTATTATGTGTTTTATTTGCACTGCAGTAAGTAATTGTCTAGTTAATATTATTAGATGTTTTAGCTAGAATATATTTGATAATATACAGTGTATTGTTAATATTATTGTTTGTTATTAAATATTATTGCTTACTGCTAGTACTGGGGTGTTATTGTGTTAATTGTGGTATTGGTCATTAGGACAAATTTCTCTGGATATATCCTTTAATTAAAGGGTTGGCTTTTTTGGGTGTGGGCAAATTCATATTGCTTCTAATAGCTGTGTTGGGGTTTGTGTGGTGTGAGCAAGTTGTAGGCCCTGGCCTTGCTCATAGATTTTATCTCAGAGCAAACACATGGTCTGACTCCATCTTGCTAGGCCCCAGCCTGTCTCCACATGGTTGAGGACGCCATTTTGTAAAAAGCACATGGTGTGAGTTTGCAGTTTCTTCACAACTACATTGATTTTAACACAGCTGCTATTGTGCAACCTTTTGCGCCAAATTAATTCACCCAAAGCCACGAACATAAAACAAATGGCGTAGTTGGCAGGATATTCACAGAAATTATTAATATTAATGATTAATAACCGTTATTGACATATTTCCTAGAAATTAATATTTTGTTAAAAAATACATTTTTTAATTATTTTTTAATTAATATTTTTTCCTGGGCAATTTAGTAAGTAAGCGTCCCAAGTTATTTTTGTGTGCCAGTACCACACTGCGACAAGAGTGGTGGGTTTTAGTATTGTCACCTTGCAAGGGGCTTATTCACTAAAAGAGGATTTGTGTGCTGGAATACTCTTGAACTGTAATAGGTGTACTTTGCATGCTTTGATTATAGACTTGTGGGGCCCTCACAGAGGAGTTTCAAACTTCAAAGTGTATGGATAAGTGCTCATATTACAGTTACCTGTATTGTCTGTATTGCATATATGATAATTGCCTGGGTATTGTGATGTGTATGCCTGGGTATTGTGTATGTGTATGGGTATAGATATATACAGAGGCAAGAGGGAGCGTTTACAGTTACACTGCTTCAATTAACCCTTGTGTGCTCTCATTAGAGGAGTGCTAACTTTGAGGCATTTTAATTGTAAACGTTTAGGTCAAGGTTCTGCAATTGCCGGACGTGATATTTCTAGTGTGGCTAGATTTATTGCGCATATGCATATCTCTGTACTGTCAAGATTTCCTATTAAAGGGACTTTAATTAACTCTTGTGTGCTCTCTGTAGAGTGTAACTAACTCTGAAGTCCTACTTCAGTTAAATCCTTGTGTGCCTCTGCAGAGAAGTTGCTAACTTTAAAGTCACGCTTCAATTATAGACTTGTGTGCTTTCCATAGAGGGTAACTACATTGGACAATTGACTAGTCACTAGCACTTGTACCTAGACAGGTGACTTGAACGCCTGAGGCAGGTGACTAACTAGCATTTGTACCATTTGCCTTTGTGGAGATGTCACTAACTTTGAAGTAGTGCTTCAATTATAAAACTTGTGTGCCCTTTCATTGGGAGAACTAACTTTGAAGCCTAATAGGAAGTCACCTGACGTTCAGGTGTGTGTATATGAGTTTGTTTGTTTTCTTCAAAGGCATAAAAACATTCAACAGTTTGTGTGTTCTGTAACTTTCATAGTGGTTTGCGTGTTTTCTCCCTGTGTGAAAGTAAAAACATATGTGTGCCTGCTAACCTGTGTTCAGGTACTTGGTTAAACACGCATATCTGCTCTGCTGTTAAATTGCTTTAATTAGAAACACTTGTGTATTGTTTACAATACTAACTTTAAAGTATATTTAACGGAGAGCATGAATTTCCTGAGAGCATGAATTACTGAGTGCTTTGATGGGGGATTAATTCTACACTGCCCAAAGTAATATGTCTGGATAAACTGGATTATTACCTACATAACATCATACTGTATCAGGTGACTTTGAGCGCTTGTTCCCTAGGCAGGTGACTAACTAGCATTGTACCATTGCAGTGGACAATTGACTAGTCACTAGCACTTGTACCTAGACAGGTGACTTCAAATACTTGTACTAAAATTCCCAAGACTGATGTATGTGTTATGTACGAGTTTGTTTGTTTTCTAGAAGGGCAGGAAAAAAACATTCAACAGTTTGTGTGTTCTGTGACTTTCACTGTTAGTTTGAGTGTTTTCCCATGAGTGAAAATAAAAACACATAAGTGCGGCCTGAGTGTGTATTTGTTAGTGGTACAACACATACTAGTTAGGCTCACTACAAACACGTGATTGTCCTACTGTCTGATTGCGCTTGAGATTCTGACTGAGAGAATGGGTTTCTTTAAGAAGAAGTTGAGTGCATTGATTGGGGGCAAAAGACCCAAATTTGGGGCTGTACCACATTGGGCTACTGCTATGGGTAGATGGAATGCCATAGCAGATGAGCTAGTACGTCACAGTGCTCCAGTGTACCCAGAGGTTGGGGAAGAGATAGGAGGTATGGCACTTAAGCTTGATTTAGGGGTCTATTCTAAACATGAGAGCAGAGCTGCGGCAGAAGTGGGGTGGATTATTTTACATGCCTTAAAAAATGAGGTAGTAAAGAGACAAGCCCTAGAAAGAGATTTAGCTGATGTAAAACAAAAATTGTTAATATCAAATGAATGTTTGGAAAATAACAATGCCCGTAAGACTGAATTACAGGAGACTAATACTCGGCTAATCAATAAACTTGACCGTAGTCGCTCTCACAGGGGTAAAGTGCCATACACCACCAGAAAGGTGAGAACACTGACTACATGGCCCTGCAGGGACCCAGAGTCTCTTTTCTCATCCTCCTCTGAAGAAAAGGAGTACTCAAAATACTCATATGTTTCCTCCTCTGATGATGACGAAAAGGTGGACAGCTTTAAAGCTCGCCCACTCATCACCCAGCAGAGAAAACAAAGGGTACACAGGGACTGTGATAGACATGAGTCTGTAAATGCTAAAAGAGGGTCCCCTTTGTCAATGATAAATGGTACAGCAGAAAATGGTCAGATTTTTGTGAGTACAAAAGGGTTAGCAGAATTGGGGGAATACAAAACAGAGGAAAAGGTTAATCAGAAAAGGGGTGTCTCCATGGCTAGCAAGCCAGAAAGGAAGGATGAAGGGAAACCACCTATTGATAAACCTAAGAGGAATAATAAACAGGATGCTTCCACACACACAAAGGTGTCAAGGAAAGAAATGATGGTAGATCTTGTTAAAGCTGGTGTCAATGTAGATGAGCTAAAAAAAAGGTCAAATCATGTCTTGTTCAAAAGGTGGAAAGCTTTTAAGAGAAAGGTACATATTAATGTACCTATTTCTAAAACTCTCACTAATGAAGCAAATCTGATATACACACCATCTGAATTTAATATTCCTGTTGCTAATTCCTGTCCTCCTGTTCCCCATCCTAGGAAAACAAAATCCCTGTACCCATTATGTGCCATAGCGGACAATGACGGAATGGACCCATGGGACGGCCAATCCCCAGCAAAAAGTTACCCATCAAGGCTGGGGATCGACAGCCCCATGTTCCTTTGACTGTAGGGTGGGGAAAGGAAACCAACCACACCTAGGTTTTAGCCTTAGTATACACTGGGGCCGAGGTAACAGTATTACAGGTAACCTTTCCAAACTTGTAGGCCCCATCATTTCACAGAGAGGGCCTAGGGGAAAGAGTAACTAAGGCTATACAAACCACAGTCACATATTCCATAAACAAAGGGCCCCTGGGTTTATGGATAATATTTTGAGTTTCTAATTTCCTGACAATATCTTGGGGTAGATATATTGTTAGGACGCATAATAGAGATGCAGTTGAGAGGTGTTCAGATTTTGGCTTTCCTCACAAACCCTCTTATGTTCATGCGGCATGGGAGGTGGTGAGAGGAAATACAAACTGGACACCTGTTGTCATTCTCCCTCCCTGTAGTCCAACAAGGGCTACCAGGAGGGTTGAAAGAAATCAGATTAGTCAGTTTTAGTTCATCCTGCAATTTTGCTCTTTAAACGCTCCTGTGATTCCTGTTAAGAAGCCAGACGGTTTCTTGGTGTGGAACGATAGATTATTGGGGACTCAATAGAGTGGCACCGCCATTGAGCGCTGCAGTCCCCAGTATCGTCCCTGTCATTTATGACAGCCAAACAGACACAGGGGTGGCATGCAGCGATTGATATAGTGGATACTTTCTTTTCCAATTCTCATTGCACCTGAGTCACAAAATTCCATTTGCATCCACTTGGGAAGGAAGCTAATATACCTTTGATGCCCCAACACTATCTACACTCTCCCGCCACATGCCATGATCCGGTTGCCAGAGAATCAAGCCAACTTCCAATACCTTTTAGAGACTGTGACATTAAAGGCCCCAACCACTTGGGGTGAAGAGGCCTACCTATCCATGCAGAGGTGGGCCAGGAGTCCAACTCTTATGAAGTGGAAAATGGTATGCACAAGAGCAAGGTGGATTAACAAAGCTTCAATGGTCTCGCGACATATGAATTCTTGCCACATCCAAATACTTGGAAGATACCTGTGTTACAGCTTTCTCCAATCAAGTCAACTTTGCCATATGAGGAATTATACCCTGCAAAGAACAAAAGACGCTGGACTGTTGTAACATGCAATCCGTATGGAGAGGTGGTGATACAAGAGCAAGATATAGGTGATTCAAATTACCAGAAGTATGCCGATATAAAGAGACTACCTTTGGCTTATTACATGGAACATTAGTGTGGGGAGGTACAGAACTTTGGGAGAAGATTTGGGCAGCCGCCTGAACAAGACTAATGCCAAGAGTTGTGGGGGAAATGAACCTCAATAAAACTACGGAAGAATTGACTCAAATAAGGAACCTGAAGACCAAAATGAAGAGGTCCCATAGATCCAGTTTTCAAAACGGACACCGGTACTCGCTTTGCTGGTCAGTCCAATGGGCGCAGGCTATCCCATATCACCCCAAGCCTCGGGGTTGATTAAAAGGTGCAATGGGCTTTTGAAAGAACAGATTCATACACTATCCCCAAGTATGTCATAGAAGGGGTGGGATAGAACTTTACACAGGCCTTTAGGATTTTACATGACTGACCAACAGAACTTATCTCTATATGCCCGGCTTACATGTAATGACAATCCATTTGTTAGTTTGCGGGTTGACATGTACTGGTAGCCACCCCATATTTCAATTTAAACTAACATTTTATTTTATTTTTTTCTCTTGGTAGTGGGAGAGGTTAACAGAAGTTAGTCTTTCCCATAGGAGGCAATATGCCTCCAGGAACAAGAGGTAACCTTAGTGCTCACTAAAAAACTGACCAAAGAGGGTTGGAGCACAACAGGGAGTTTGAGTGTGGATGGATGAATGCATCTCTGTCTAGGAATGACCCAAGTAGGTTAATTGCTGGTACAATCCTAGAAGAGGTGGCAGCCTGGGTACCCCATAAAATCTTGTTATCCTGGGATGAGGATAAACAAGTGCTCATGGGGTCCAAAGTGTGGGTGTTACCGCGATCCACTGATCAGCACAGGCAGAAAGGAGAGGTTATTTCAGATGGTCCTGGTAATACTAAAGTTGTATTATGAAATGGTGATTCTGTACCTGTCTTCTTTCCCTCAAATAGATTGGTGGCCGGCTAGCTCTTCTGAACCCTTGATCGTCCAACACATTCATGAACCCCTTGGCCAGCTATGCAAGAGTGGACAACTCCTCTGACTGTTGCGGCACCATCCCCGTCAGTGAGGAAGGAGGGTACCCGTTCCTTGGAGTCCCGTGGGCACAGCGAGAAATGAGACAACTCTCTGGACACAACACTGGACTCTACTACCAAAATGTCTTATGAGCAGCTACAAATCAGGGCGGTAGCTCTCCAAAATCGCCTAGCCCTGGACTGTTCTTACTGCCAAAGTAGGAGTTTGCTGGCTGGTAGGAAAATAATGCTGCAGTTATATTGTGAACTATGAAGGCGAATTTAATTATGATCCATCGAAACTGACAGCTATAATAGACAAACTCCAGGAAACATCAGACGTTGGACTATTTGGGTGATTTGGGAAGTCAGTGACCTACCTATCCAGTGAGCGACTTTAGTGTGGTTTATGACATGGGACCAAGAGGTGGAATGTTATGGACACAAATAAATTGCAGCAAATTGCAGCAACACTGTATCCATTGCATGGTTATGTTCTCATGTCATTCATCTCACTTTTAGCTCTCCACCATTTTCCTTTGTTCTGTTTGGGCGGGAAAATGACAAAGACCAGATCCTCTTTTGTTTCTCTTCCTTCTAGGAGAAGGGGAGGAGGGGTGTGTCAGTCAGGTAAAAAGTGGGCTGGAGATGGGCGGGGCTTGCCAACAATAAGAGAGGTGTGCAGAGAGTCAAAGGGGAGTCTTGAAGGAGTCTTGTGAAAAGAAGGGTCTTGGAGCAGGAGAGCTATGGAAAGGGAGATGTGACCAGCAGCAAGGGGGCCATGCCTTGCCTAGGCCCCAAGAACTGTTCCAGGATCCTAGCCTGTTTTTTCCCTGCAGCACCATCCTCATTGTTCCAGATAGATGAGTATAGAAACTAAGTATCTCTCTATTATTTTAATACTATCTATAATATTTCTAGGAAAAATACCTTAGTAACCAACGTATAGTGTTTTCTACTATAATTGTTGTATTATGTGTTTTATTTGCACTGCAGTAAGTAATTGTCTAGTTAATATTATTAGATGTTTTAGCTAGAATATATTTGATAATATACAGTGTATTGTTAATATTATTGTTTGTTATTAAATATTATTGCTTACTGCTAGTACTGGGGTGTTATTGTGTTAATTGTGGTATTGGTCATTAGGACAAATTTCTCTGGATATATCCTTTAATTAAAGGGTTGGCTTTTTTGGGTGTGGGCAAATTCATATTGCTTCTAATAGCTGTGTTGGGGTTTGTGTGGTGTGAGCAAGTTGTAGGCCCTGGCCTTGCTCATAGATTTTATCTCAGAGCAAACACATGGTCTGACTCCATCTTGCTAGGCCCCAGCTTGTCTCCACATGGTTGAGGACGCCATTTTGTAAAAAGCACATGGTGTGAGTTTGCAGTTTCTTCACAACTACATTGATTTTAACACAGCTGCTATTGTGCAACCTTTTGCGCCAAATTAATTCACCCAAAGCCACGAACATAAAACATAGATCAAGTAGAAGGTTGCATTGTACGGATGAGAGAAAGTAAGGGCCAAAAAACTGGTAGAAAGCATAGAGAAAAGGAAGTCAGCAAACGGTTTATACCAGAAGCAGAAGGAGCAGCAAAAACATCAACAAGATCATCCTATTCCCAACATATTTCAGGATACGTCTTTGTCATCACATAAAGCAATTCAAGCAGCAGTGTTGGGAGACTAACATTTCTAAAAATTAACCAACATCTAATACCATCTGAGTATGAGGTAGCAGAAGTGGGCAAAATACCACATGACATGGAAACCCACAGCACATGTACTATTAAAGGGATAGTAATGTTTCATAATAAAAGCAGCTCTAATTAATCATCATAGTATTTGGACTTTGGAGAGTGTTATTTCAATTCTGTCACAGTTGTAGTTCCAGAGTAATTCAATGACAAAGTGTCCCCCTCCCGCCCCTTTTACTGATGTCACACTGTTCAGCCAGAGCAGAAGGGAGGTGCCCAGGTAGACTGCAGATAGGGACAATCTTCAATTAAGATAAGGGAAAAACCTGAAAAGCTTGTCAAGGGGGGCAGGGATTTCATTGTTTTCATAGGAATAAGAGTGTCCCCTGTTGTTATCTGTCTGGTCTATGGACTGCATTCCACATCTGAGAAGAGATTGCTTACACTAGGTAAAAGGGGCGGGAAGGGAAACTTTGCTTGTGAATATCTCATAAACCATAAAGGTTTGAGAGATAAGACTTATATCATTCTTCATGTTTTTTTACAAAATAAAATAAAGTTAAAACAAAGTATTACTATCCCTTTAACAGCAGCACTGAGAAGGATGATGAGATGGCATTTAAAGGGTTGCTACCATCTACCACTGTTGGGACCACTGCTAAGAACACTGATTAATTCATTAAAACTATTAAAGCATATGTATTTACCAAATAAGAAAAGAAGCAAGAGAAGAAAATGTGTGGATTAGATGCACTCTTGTAAAACGTAAACTTTATTTATTTGAAAATTATATTTAAAATACAAAATTAGAAGTATAACCACTGGTCGATGGTGGTCTGATGCCTATTACTGATCACTCAAATTCAGCATTTGTTTATAAAAAAAAACACACCCTCCAAATATATATATATATATCTCTGAGAGTGCTATGCACATAAAAAAACATAAGTATAAGACATACAGGTACCTGGTGAGCTCAAAATAGCTTGTATTAGTAGTGTTCAATTACTTACATGTGTGTATAGTCAGGAGAGCTGCAAGAACAATATTTTGGCTAACTATAGTAAATGAACAAAATGAAGTTTTCTGTGCATCAAACCCCACAAACAACAACCTATGACTTGCTACAAGTGGGGATTAGTGTCATATTTTTGGCCACAGACATGGAAAGCTTGTCTGTCCTGTTGTCACAGTGCCTTACCTCGACCTGCGCCATTTGGCCGGGAGCAGGGTTCTGGACTGGCGCTCCAGCATCACTGGCCGCGTCCCTCTCTGCCTGAGGCCTGGTAGCATCTGGTTCCTTGTTACTGGCATCATGAATCAGGCACTTGCCTGGATGCCTGTTATAGGCCCAGCCTGGGGACCTAATTGTTCCCTGCCTTCTCCTACTCCTTTATAAACCTCTCTGGGCCTGTGTATCATTACCCTTACGTTGTTGTTCTGTGTAGTTCTAGTTCCAGTTTTTCCTGTATCTGTGTATGACCCGGCTTGTCTGACCATCCATTCTGGTGCTGTCACGGTTTGTTTTGACTCTCAGACACAGAGTTAGGATAAAAACACAACTTTATTGAAAGTTTAAAGAGAACCCTCGTGGGTCCTGACATGCACATATATAAACACACAACTTGTACAAAGTTGTAGAGAACAATGGTACAGCAAATATGGATAGGCTTTACCGGCCTTGCCAATAACCGGGTAAGGCAGTCCAAGGACTAGCACAACGATGGAATAGGCTCTACCGGCCTTACCAGTATACAGGGCAAGGCAGCCTTAGGACTGGCAAAACGAGTGAGTAGGCTCTACCGGCCTTGCCAATATACCGGGCAAGGCAGCCTTAGGACTGGCAAAACAAGTGAGTAGACTCTACCGGCCTTGCCAATATACCAGGCAAGGCAGCCTAACAAGGACTCTGTGTAGGCAAGTACTGGTACATAATGAAGGTGGTCTCAGGGACTGGTGAAGAGGTGGAGCAAACCAGTCGCAAGTGCTGGACAACAAGGAGACCTACCGCTGCAGTATAGGAGTCAGTAAGCAGCCGGTGAATAGGAGCAAACCAGTACCCGCGTACTGGACTACAGTGGAACACAACCGGTGCTGTAAAGGAGCAAACCAGTACTCGCGTACTGGACTACACGTAGACGAAACTGGTGCTGTATAGGTGGCAATAAGGAACCGGAAAACATAGGAGTGAACCAGTACCCGTGTACTGGACTAACACAACCGGTGCTGTAAATGAGCAAACCAATACCCGCGTGTTGGACTACACGGAGACACTACCGGTGCTGAGAGGTGGCAATAAGCAACCGGAATAAATAGGATCGAACCAGTACCCATGTACTGGACTACACAACCGGTGCTGTAAATGAGCAAACCAATACCCGCGTGTTGGACTACACGGAGACGCTACCGGTGCTGAGAGGTGGCAATAAGCAACCGGAATACATAGGAGCGAACCAGTACCCGCGTACTGGACTACACAACCGGTGCTGTAAATGAGCAAACCAATACCCGCGTATTGGACTACACGGAGGCGCTACCAGTGCTGAGAGGTGGCAATAAGCAAACGGAAAACATAGGAGTGAACTGGACTAACACAACCGGTGCTGTAAATGAGTAAACCAATACCCGCGTATTGGACTACATGGAGACGCTACCGGTGAAGAGAGGTGGCAATAAGCAACCGGAAAACATAGGAGCGAACTGGACTAACACAACCGGTGCTGTAAATGAGTAAACCAATACCCGCGTATTGGACTACACGGAGACACTACCAGTGCTGAGAGGTGGCAATAAGCAACCGGAATAAATAGGAGCGAACCAGTACCCGTGTACTGGACTACACAACCGGTGCTGTAAATGAGCAAACCAATACCCGCTTGTTGGACTACACGGAGACGCTACCGGTGCTGAGAGGTGGCAATAAGCAACCGGAATACATAGGAGCGAACCAGTACCCGCGTACTGGACTACACAACCGGTGCTGTAAATGAGCAAACCAATACCCGCGTATTGGACTACACGGAGACGCTACCAGTGCTGAGAGGTGGCAATAAGCAACCGGAAAACATAGGAGCGAACTGGACTAACACAACCGGTGCTGTAAATGAGTAAACCAATACCCGCGTATTGGACTACATGGAGACGCTACCGGTGCAGAGAGGTGGCAATAAGCAACCGGAAAACATAGGAGCGAACTGGACTAACACAACCGGTGCTGTAAATGAGTAAACCAATACCCGCGTATTGGACTACACGGAGACGCTACCGGTGCAGAGAGGTGGCATTAAGCAACCGGAATACATGGGAGCGAACCAGTACCCGCGTACTGGACTAACTCAACCGGTGCTGTAAATGAGCAAACCAATACCCGCGTATTGGACTACATTGAGACGCTACCGGTGCAGAGAGGTGGCAGTAAGCAACCAGGAAACATAGGAGCAAACCAGTACCCGCATACTGGACTACAAGAGTATACAACCAGTGCTGTAAAGGAGCAAACCAGTACCCACGTACTGGACTAAACGGAATACGCCCAGAGATCAGAATGTCGCCAAAGCGACCATGATAACAGAGAATATCCAAGACGATCCAGGAGCAGGAGGGACAGCCAGGCCGGGACAGGAAGCTGGAACAGTAACGGCAGTGAACTGGAGCAGGAATAGAAGCAGGAACGTCAACCCAAACCGGATCAGGAACGGAGGCAGGAACCACTTCAGCAGAGAAGGCTTTCAGTCAGGTAGGCAAGCAGACACTGGAAATTAGAGGATTCAAACAAGGCCCATAGAACACAGGAAACAAATGCAGGTGGCTACTGACAGAGACACCACGAAAGGGCAACCAAAGGGTGCCAGAACCCAGTCTATATAGGCAATACTGGGCGGACTAAAGACAGGCAGCCAATGGGAAAACCTCACAGATAACTGACAAGAAAAGGCAGCAATCACGGGCACCGTGATAGTACCCTCCTCTCAAAGACCCCCCCCCTTGTAGAAGAGGGACCTGGTTTCTGAGGGTACTTGGAATGAAAAATTTGCAGTAATTTGGGAGCATGAAGGTCCGTACTATCCACCCAGGATCGTTCTTCCAGACCATAACCTTTCCAATGTACCAAATACTGCAATTTTCCTCTATGTCTGCGAGAGTCAATGATACTCTGAACCTCGTACTCCTCCTGACCCTCTACCTCTATAGGCCCTGGCACCACAGGGTTAGTAGTATAGCAGTTGCATACAAGAGGTTTGAGGAGCGACACATGGAACACATTATGAATGCGCATGGATGCAGGGATATCCAAGGCATAAGAGACAGGGTTGATTTTACGAATCACCCTATACGGACCAATAAATCGAGGAGCCAATTTGTTAGATGGGACTTGTAACCTGAGATTTCTGGAGGATAGCCATACTCTGTCCCCAACCTGGAAGGAAACTGCTGGCAGCCATCTACGATTAGCATGACGCTGATGGCGCTGAAAAGACTGACTGAGTGCCCTCTGAACCTGTGCCCATATGGAACGGAGCTGCTCGATATGCTCATCCAGAGCTGGAGTCTGCTGAGACTGAAATGAATCCGGTAGTAAGCATGGCTGGAACCCATAATTGCTCAGAAATGGAGAGCTCCCGGATGAAGAATTAACCGCACGGTTCCTGGCGAACTCCGCCCAAGGCAACAGGTCAGCCCAGTTATCATGATGGTCAGTGACAAAACAGCGCAGGAACTGCTCCAGTCCCTGATAGGCATGCTCAGCAGCCCCATTGGTCTGGGGGTGATAGGCAGAGGAAAAGGACAATTGGATGCCCATCTGTTCGCAAAATGCTCTCCAAAATCTGGACACAAACTGGCTCCCCCGGCTGGACACCAGCACTCTGGGTACTCCATGCAACCGAAATACCTCTTAAGCGAAAACCACCGCTAATTCTTTGGCAGAAGGAAGGCCACGGAGAAGCATGAAATGAGCCATTTTAGAAAACCTGTCAACCACCATAAGTATGAAAGAGTACCCTCTAGACACTGGCAATTCTCCCATAAAATCAATGGAAACGTGAGACCAGGGACGTTCACCATTGGGCACTGGCTGGAGTAGGCCCACCGGGAGGTGTCTAGGGGTCTTGGCACGGGTGCAGGTGGTGCAGGCATTAGTAAACTCAGCACAATCTGCCCTCAGGGAGGGCCACCAGAAGACTTGTGAGAGAGACCAAATCAATTGATCTCTACCAATATACCCCGCTGCTTTAGAGGAGTGATATGTTTCAAGTAAGCGAGTGCGGAATGGCTCATCAACGAAACACTTGCCCACTGAGGTTTCCGGGGGAGCGTTAGCCTGGGAGGCCAGAATCTCTTCCCCCAGTGGCGAAGTGATACTTGTGCGTAAAGTAGCCAATATATGATCAGGCTGTATTATGGGTGCTGGGACCTCGTCGCTGTCAACTTCAGGCTCGAATTGTCTCGACAGAGCATCAGCCCTCACATTCTTGGACCTGGGCAAATATGATACAATTAAATTAAATCCAGAGAAGAACAACGCCCACCTGGCCTGGCGAGAGGACAACCTTTTAGCCTCAGAAAGATAGGTCAGGTTTTTGTGGTCAGTCAGAATTAATACTGGATTTTTGGTGCCCTCTAGTAAATGACACCATTCTTTCAATGCAAGAATGATAGCCAGTAATTCTCTGTCACCTATCTCATAGTGACTTTGAGCCACAGACAATTTCTTGGAAAAAAACCCACATGGTCTGAGAGTTCCCCCCTTAACTGGTCGTTGGGAAAGTACTGCCCCAACCCCAGTCTCTGGGGCATCAACCTCCAATGTAAATGGGAGAGATGGGTTGGGGTGGGATAGCATGGGAGCAGCTGCAAAGGCAGATTTCAATGTTTCAAAAGAATCTTCAGCTGCCACAGACCATTGGGAAGGCTTAGCACCCTTATGAGTAAGGTCAGACAATGGTTTAACAATCGTGGAAAAGTTATTGATAAATTTCCTGTAATAATTAGCGAAACCCAGAAATCGCTGAATTGCTTTTAAGCTCTTAGGCCTTGGCCATTGCAAAACTGCCGCAAGTTTCTCCTGATCCATGGCAATCCCTTCTTTGGCAATCACGAACCCCAAGAAGGGCACACTGGATCTATGAAACTCACATTTTTCCAATTTGCAATACAACTTGTTTTTTCGTAGCGGAGCAACACTTCTGACACATCTTTAATGTGTTGTGACACATTATCTGAATGAATTAGTATATCGTCCAGGTAGACAACAACACAGGACTGCAGCACATCCCTGAGGATATCGTTAATCAGTTCTTGGAAAACTGCGGGTGCATTACAGAGGCCAAACGGCATAACTAGATATTCATAGTGCCCGGATCTAGTGTTAAAAGCTGTTTTCCACTCATCACCAGCTCTGATCCGGATCAGGTTATAAGCAGCACGTAGGTCCAGTTTAGTAATGATTGAGGAACCTTTCAACCTGTCAAATAATTTGGTGATGAGTGGTATCGGATAAGCATTTTTAGGCATTAACTTGTTAGGCCACGGTAATCAATACACTGTCTTAGCTCGCCATTCTTTTTCTTCACAAAAAAGAATCCAGCCCCAGCTGGGGAGGTGGATTTCCTGATGATCCCTCTCTTGAGGGCATCTGCAATATATTCTTCCATAGCTTGGTTCTCCTCACATGATATTGGATAAGTGTGTCCCCTGGGGGGCACCACCCCCGGTGGCAACTCAATGGCGCAATCATAAGATCTGTGCTGTGGTAGAGTACCAGCCTCTCCTTTACTAAACACATCGCTGAATTGTTGGTACTCGCCAGGCAAAGAATGAGACGTGCACAAAATCTTAACTGGGTGAGACACACAATGTTCCAAGCAGAAATTTCACACTTTTGCCAATCAAACTGAGGATTATGAAGCTGCAACCAGGGAAATGCCAGAATGACTGCGTAGTGTGGAGAATTGATAATCTGGAACTGCTGTTCCTCTTTATGAAGCGCCCCAATAGTCATAGGTAATGTCATTGTTTCAAAGGTAACCTGGGCAGGTTCTAGAGGTCTGCCGTCAATGGCTTCAATAGCAAGAGGGGATTCTCTCTCAACCAGCGGAATCTTGTGCTGTTCAACAAAGGCACTGTCCATGAAATAGCCGGCTGCACCAGAGTCAATCAGGGTCAGAACCTCCACTGATCCATCTGCCCACGAGAGTACCACCTGTATGGTGGGTTTCTGTATGATCAAAACTGGGGACGGTTGAACACTACCTAGGGCCTGTGCCCCAAGGTACCCTAGGTGTGTTAGTTTCTCGGACATACGGGACAGGTTCTTAGCAAGTGCCCAGTTTTGCCACAATATAAGCACAACCCTTGCCTTCTGCTGTGTGCTCTTTCTTCCTTGGTTAGCCTAGTGAAACCTAATTGCATAGGTTCACCAGATTCCCGTAACTGGTCCTTAGATTTAGGCACCAAGGGAGGGGTGGGTGGGCAAAATGAACTGCTAGATCCGTTACTCTTTGACCGTAGCCTACGGTCCTTAGCCATCAATCTCTCACGGATCCGAGTGTCAATTAGGATAGCATAGTCAATATATTCATCCAGATCAGTAGGCAACTCTCTAGCTGCGGTTTCATCTTTGATCTGATTGCTCAGACCCTGCCAGCAACGCCTCATTATTCCAACCTACCTCTGCTGCCAATGTGCAGAATTCGATGGCATAATCGCCCACAGTACGCTTGCCCTGTTGTATCTCCATTAGACGTTTAGCAGCAGAGGCGGTTCTACCAGGGATCTCAAATACTCTCTGAAATATTTGCAAAATTCCCTGAAATTCTTTGTCCAGGGTTTCACACTCTCCCATAAGGGATTAGCCCATGCCAGGGCTCTGCCAGTCAGTAGGGATATCATAAAACCAACTTTACTGCGATCATTAGGAAAGGCATGGGAGGTTAATTCGAAATATCTCAAGTTGGTTGATAAACCCTCTGCACAGACTGGGTTCGCCATCATATCTGAGTGGCAATGGTGCGGAAGCGGTTAGCCCTTTAACTGCAGCCACTGGGGGTATAGTATCGTTCTCTGGTGTCGAACCTGGGGAGACCACCGGACTCGGAACGGACTTATCCGTGAGTACTGTACGTTCAAGAATGGTTTGGATCACCAATACCAGCTGATCCAGGCGCTGCTCATGTACATCCTCCAATGGATGTTCTGTGCATTACCCTCACTCTTTCTGTCTGAGGTCATGGCCCTTTCGTACTGTCATGGTTTGTTTTGACTCTCAGACACAGAGTTAAGATAAAAACACAACTTTATTGAAAGTTTAAAGAGAACCCTCACGGGTCCTGACATGCACATATATAAACACACAACTTGTACAAAGTAGTAGAGAACAATGGTACAGCAAATATGGATACGCTCTACCGGCCTTGCCAATAACCGGGTAAGGCAGCCCAAGGACTAGCACAACAATGGAATAGGCTCTACCGGCCTTACCAGTATACCGGGCAACGCAGCCTTAGGACTGGCACAACGAGTGAGTAGGCTCTACCGGCCTTGCCAAAATACCGGGCAAGGCAGCCTAACAAGGACTCTGTGTAGGCAGGTACTGGTACATAATGAAGGTGGTCTCAGCAACTGGTGAAGAGGTGGAGCAAACCAGTCGCAAGTGCTGGACAACAAGGAGACCTACCGCTGCAGTATAGGAGTCAGTAAGCAGCCGGTGAATAGGAGGAAACCAGTACCTGCGTGCTGGACTACAGTGAAACACAACCGGTGCTGTAAAGGAGCAAACCAGTACCTGCGTACTGGACTACACGGAGACGAAACTGGTGCTGTATAGGTGGCAATAAGCAACCGGAAAACATAGGATCGAACCAGTACCCGCATACTGGACTAACATAACCGGTGCTGTAAATGAGCAAACCGATACCCGCATATTGGACTACACGGAGACACTACCGGTGCTAAGAGGTGGCAATAAGCAACCTGAATACATAGGAGCGAACCAGTACCCGCGTACTGGACTACACAACCGGTGCTGTAAATGAGCAAACCAATACCCGCGTATTGGACTATACAGATACACTACCGGTGCTGAGAGGTGGCAGTAAGCAACCAGAAAACATAGGAGCGAACCAGTACCCACATACTGGACTTACACAACCGGTGCTGTAAATGAGTAAATCAATACCCGCGTATTGGACTACACGGAGAAGCTGCCGGTGCAGAGAGGTGGCAGTAAGCAACCGGAATACATAGGAGCGAACTAATACCTGCATACTGGACTACACAGCCGGTGCTGAGAGGTGGCAGTAAGCAACCGGAAAACATAGGAGCGAACCAGTACCCGCGTACTGGACAACAAGAGTTTACAACCAGTGCTGTAAAGGAGCAAACCAGTACCCACGTACTGGACTACACGGAATACACCCAGAGATCAGAATGTCGCCAAAGCAACCATGATAACGGAGAATATCCAAGACGATCCAGGAGCAGGAGGGACAGCCAGGCCGGGACAGGAAGCTGGAACAGTAACGGCAGTCAGCTGTAGCAGGAATAGAAGCAGGAACGTCAGCCCAAACCGGATCAGGAACGGAGGCAGGAACCACTTCAGCAGAGAAGGCTGTCAGTCAGGTAGGCAGGCAGACACTGGAAATTAGAGGATTCAACCAAGGCCCATAGAACACAGGAAACAAATGCAGGTGGCTACTGACAGAGACACCACGAAAGGGCAACCAAAGGGTGCAAGAACCCAGTCTATATAGCCAATACTGGGCGGACTAAAGACAGGCAGCCAATGGGAAAACCTCACAGATAACTGACAGGAAAAGGCAGCAATCACGGGCACCGTGATAGGTGCTGACCTGTGGCTCTGTCTGACTATTCTTCTGTGAGCTCCTTTTGTCTTTAGACATCCAATCGGGTGCAGACCTGTGGCTCTGGCTGTCTACCAGCTACGTGTATGACCCTGGCTTGTCTGACTATCCAACCTGGTGATGACCTGGGGCTCTGTCCAACTATCCTCCCATTGTTGCCTACTCTTATTGGACATCCTATCTGGTGCAGACCTCTGGCTCTGGCTGACTACTCGCTATGTGTATGACCCTGGCTTGTCTGACTATCCTAACTGGTGCTGATCTGTGGCTCTGTCTGTTCGCTCCACTGTGTTGCCCGTTTCCCACAAACATCCATCTTGGTGCAGACCTGGTGCTCTGGCAAACTCCAGCCTAACTGCTGGCATGAGTCAGTAGTCTCCGTTGTTGCCATCCGTATTGGAGACAAGCTCTTCCCAAATGACTGCAGACATGAGTCAGTAGTCTCTGTTGTTGCCATCCGTATTGGAGACGAGCTCTTCACTACTGACTGCAGGCGTGAGTCAGTTTTCTCCCTGGTATTTACCTAGCAGGAGACTTCGGGTCCTATCCTGTGTTCTACTCGTTACCACTGAGACTACCAGTTGGCTTCGGCCTAGTCTCTAGCAGTTGTGGTTGACATTGTGTTGGCTCCTATTCCTGATAGAGTCTCTAGCCTATCTAGTCACCTCTGCTCTATATTACCGTTGATATTCTTTACTATTATCATTCTAAAATAAAGTAATAAATAAAATAAATTATACCGTCGGACTCCTTGTCTTGCTTACTAACTGTAACACCCGTCAAGGCACCCCAAATTAAGGCAAGTCCCTATCTGCCTCTAATATGTGAACATGTATTTAGTATACTGCAGTTAAAACAATGATTCCACTTTACCTCTACTGTGAAGAAAACCCTTGTGAGGGAGAAAGACTGAAATTTACCTTTGATGTTTCCTTTTCTTCTGTGTCCCTCCACGGCACAAAAAGGCTGAAATTTACTTTTGATATTTCCTTTTCTTCTGTGTCCCTCCACGGCACAAAAAATGTGGGAGGAGGGACAAGCCCACGTTTTTTGTGCCATGGACGGACACAGAAGAAAAATACTTTAGCTATGAGTCAATTTAAGTGACATTAACATTATGTGAAAACTTTGCTTGACTGTCCCATTTATTATGCACATTAACAGCACGAAACTGTGTGATATCACTACGCTGTAAGAAATGCCTGTTTGTGCACCTTTTTTTCAGTCCTGAGGGTGCTTTTCTCTTTTTGGACTGTATTGCAAATTATTTGCAGAAATGGCACCCAGACACGGATCCATACAAGCGTGAGTGCTTTGTGCTTCCCCTTTCTATGGTGTATGTGTATATATACAGTAATGTGCAAAAGTTTTAGGCAGGTATGAAAACATGCTGTAAAGTAAGAATGCTTTCAAAAATAGACATGTTAATAGTTTATATTCATCAATTAACAAAATGCGTAGTGACTGAAGAGAAGAAAAATTTTTTTTTTGCCTTTGCCTTCAAAAAAGCATCAATTCTTCTAGGTACACTTGCACACAGTTTGATAAGGAAATCGGCAGGTAGGTTGTTCCAAACATCTTGAAGAACTAACCACAGTTCTTCTGTGGATTTAGGTAGCCTCAGTTATTTCTCTCTCTCCATGTAAGCCCAGACAGACTTGATGGTGTTGAGATCAGGGCTCTGGGAGGGCCATACCATCACTTCCAGGACTCTTTGCCCTTCTTTTTACAATTAATATAGTTCTTAATTACTTTGGCTGTATGTTTGGGTAGTCATGCTGCAGAATAAATTGGGGGCCAATCAGATGACTCCCTGATTGTATTGCATGATGGATAAGTATCTGCCTGTACTTCTCAGCATTGAGGAGACCATTAATTCTGACCAAATCCCCAGCTCTATTTGCATAAATGCAGCCCCAAACTTGCAAGAAACCTCCACCATGCTTCACTGTTGCCTGCAGACACTCATTCTTCTACTGCTCTCCAGCCCTTCAGTGAACACACTTCCTTCTGCTACAGCCAGATATTTCAGATTTTGACTCATCAGTCCAGAGTGCCTGCTGCCATTTTCTGCACCCCAGTTCCTGTGTTTTCATGCATAGTTGGTCACATGGCCATGTTTCCACATCGGAGGTAAGGCTTTTTGTCAGGAAGTCTTCCATGAAGACCACTTCTGACCAGACTTCTCTGGACAGTAGATGGATGTACCAGGATCATCCCACTGTTTTCTGCCAATTCTGAGCTGATGGCACTGCTGGACATCTTCCGATTGTGAAGGGAAGTAAGCATGATGTGTCTTTCATCTGCTGTAAGTTTCCTTGGCCGACCACTGAGTCTACGGTCCTCAATGCTGCCCATTTTTTGTGTCTTCAAAAGAGCTTGGATAGCACATCTGGAAACCCCTGTCTTCCTTGAACTTTCTGCCTGGACTAGACCTAACTGATGCAGTATAACTACCTTGCGTCTTGTTGCTGTGACCAGTCTTGCCATGGTGTATGACTTTTGACATTAAACAGTCTTCAGCAACCTCACCTTGTTAGTAGGAGTGGGCGAAAAGTATGAAAAATTTCCTGCATGACTTAGCAAAGACTTGCAGATTTTTTGCTTTTCCCGCAAAAAATGTAGCCGTTCCACCTATGCAAAAATTCCTTCTTTTCGCCTATTTTAACACATTTTTTCACTTTCCTATAGGTACTACATTTCCCACTGTAATATAACTTCTTCTGAGGGCTGAAGTTTAGAAATAAGTGGCTGATAGTCAAAGTTGTGAGTCCTGCAACAACATATGCCTTGAAAAATATGTTAGCATGCAGAGTCCTTTGCCCACAACACTTACTTCCTGCTTAAGTGACACTGGCACATGTTCATGATGATGTCAAGTAATAAAAAAAAATAATATACAACCTACAATGTGACAGATGCATATTGTAGTGGTGGAGGTGGGGGACTGGCTAGTATGGTGTGATTTGTGTATGTATATAGTTTTTTTACTATTGTCATGTTCGCGTCAAATCGATATCCTCCTCAGATTATTGACACACATTACATGTCGCTCATAGCAGTGGTCTAAAGTGGGGTAGATGGTGGAAACCCTTCTTCACTTCCTCCTCCACCCCCTCATCTGTGCTGTTTTTAATATATTTGTTCTGGCTTTGTCTGTCATGTGTGGTTTCTGCTGATACTCAGATGGTATGAGATGTTGGTTCATTTTTAAGAATGTTAGTCTCCCAACATTGCTGCTTGATGACTGATAGGGTGACTGTGTGCTTTTTGACATTTGCCTGCCCAGGGTCAGACTTTCCAATGGCTTTCTCAAACAATTTATAGACAGGCACAGTGCTCCTTAAAAGTGGTGGAAGATTTAGCCTTTGACTTTCTGCTAACATTATAGCCCTGTCATCATCCTCACTCTAAACTTCATCTGTATCTGACCAAGATAACGATGCTCGAGGGATATAATTTAGATCTGCATCATCATTAGGTCATCCTCAGCAACATCAGCATCACCTGACAGTTCTTGGCCACTACTACCCTTATATTCCTCTAAGCTTTTAGAGGTCTCAAACAATTTCTTTTTACTTTTACTTTAAAAAAAAGTTTGCTGCTACTTTGTGGACAGGTGTTTTGATGCTTGTTTGTCTCACTATCTGATGCAGCAGGCAGTTCAGAGGCTACACCTTCCCCTATTATGCTATTTTCAGCATCATCAACACTTGAATGCAACTTGTTGTTGTCTTCAGTATTCTTCTTATATGGTTCTTTATTTCTACTGGCACTGGTGGTGCTGGAACTAGTTTTGCTGGGACCTTGACAAACTGCATCCTCCCTTGGAGTAGAGGGATCATCATCATTGATTGCATACGTAGCAATAACCATTGCTGCAGTCAGTTTTTGAACTACTACTTTACTCTCATGTCCCTGAACTGCTCCATTCCTCCCTTTTCCACTTTCCCGTGTGCGTTTGCTGGACATTATGCAACTACACTGTGGGTTTTTTTTACTGTACGGTATACAACACAACTGATGGAGCTGTATGATGCCTTGCCTAAGCCCAGTCAGCTGTCTGTCACTGTCACTTAATACATTTAGTTCTTTATTCTTTTTTATTTATTTTATTCTTATTTTTTTTTAAGTTGTCCACCCTGTTGTCTTATAACAGTCTATTTCAAAAAATTATAACTGAAAAACAAAATCAAAAACTTCTTTCCCCTGACTTCCCCACCCAGCACAGAGACAATAACAGCAAGATCAGCAAGCAAATAGGTCCCTAGCTGCCTGTGTCTTGCCAGTCAGTCACACGGAATTTTGGAGTATTTGGGGTCAACCTCCTTCCTCCCATCTTCTCCCCAGAGTGCCCCACTGAGTCTATTACACAATTACACAGAACAAATGTCCTACTAAAAGATTCCCTAAACTAAACTTCAGTTACCCTCTCTGTCTTGTCTAGCTCAAACAAGGTGCTGCTCTCACAAACACAGAATGTCATGCTGTGAGAGCCTGACAGCCTTTTATATGGCTGTAGAAAACTCTCTCGTGGTGGAGAAATATTTTTCTTCCCATTGAATTCAATGGGCGAAAAAAGGCAGGAAAAAGCTGAAAAACTGCACTTTTCTCTGGAAATTATTCGCCAAGCGGAAAGTGCCATTATGTGCCGATTTCAGTTTGAGGCGAAAATTTTCGCCTATCCCTACTTTTTATAATAATAATAATAATTTGTGATTTCTATAGCTCTTTTCTCCCTGTGAGACGCAAAGCGCTCTACAAATCTATAGAGAGACATAAAATGTAAGAGTTCCTTATGGTCACATGAGTTGACTGAATGCCTGATAAAAGAGATGGGTCTTTAGATTTTTTTTAAAAGTCTGTAATGATGATGCCTCTCTGACTGAGGAAGTTAAAGAGTTCCAGAATGTCGGGGCAGCATGGCTGAATGCCAGGGAACCTAAGGTTCCTTTATTCTGGGCACTGACAGCAGGAATCTATTGGCTGATAGCAGTGAGCGAGATTGAATATAGGGTGTCAGGAGCTCTTTCAGGTACTGTGGGCTTTGATTATTTAAGGCTTTGAAGGTCAGCAGGCCAATTTTAAAATATGTTCGCCATTTAATTGGAAGCCAGTGTATGGAATGGAGAACAGGTGTTATGTGACATGAGCGAGTTTGATTGTTTAACAGTCTGGCTACTGCATTTTGTACTGTCTGTAGGTGATGGAGTTCTTTTTCTGGGAGGCCCAAGTAAAGTGCATTACAGTAATCTAGACAAGAAGACACAAATGCATGGATTAATGTTGGCATATCATCCGGTGGAATTAAATGTTGTATCCTGGCTATGTTTCACAGATGAAAGAAGACAGATTTTATTACGGAACAGATCTGCTGTTTAAATTGCAGTCCTGAGTCAATCATCACTCCGAGATTTCGTACCTCTGTTGAACTAATGAGTTCAGACCCTCCAAGTTCCCGGCCAGTTGGGTGATCCTGGGTTAGTCTTGATGTCTGGGGTCCCCTTACCAAGAGTAACTCTGTTGTGTCAAAATTCACTTTTAGCCAACATTCTACTAGGTCTGCTAAGCAACTGTTGATGAGGCATGTTGGGTCTTTAGTATCTGGAGCAAAGGAGAAGTAGAGTGTCATCTGCGTATCAATGATATCTTACGCTGTGTCACCTGATGATGTCTCCCAGTGTTAGCAAGTAAACTGTGAATAGCATGGGGGACAAGATGGAACCTTGTGGAACTCCGCAGGCTAATTCTGTTGGTGCCGATGAGCAAGATCCTGATGTTACTCTCTGTGATCTACCAGTAAGTAAAGATTTAAACCAGTTAAGAACTGTGCCTCCTAGATCACAGATGTGCTGCAAGCGCTCTATTAAAATCCCATGGTCAATGGTTTCAAAGGCAGCTGAGAGATCCAGAAGGATTAGGATGGAATAATCACCTGACCTGACTGAAAAGGATCAAAGATATTATAGCTTGATAGATGGGCTTCCAGTTGAGTTGCCACTACTTTTTCAATGTTTTTCCCCAGAAGGTCGGATACTAGTCTGTAATTTGCTATGTAGTCTGGGTCTAATGAAGGTTTCTTTAGGAGGGGTTTTACAACTGCTTCTTTTAGAGGATCCTGGAAGTTTCCAGTTTTTAGTTAACACTCCACTATTTTTATGAGGGCTAGGGCAAGTGTTTCAGTGCATGTGCATATAAGACGAGTTGGGGCAGGGTCAAAATCACACGTAGTGGAGCACAACTTTTGCATGGTTCTTTTAACTTCCTCTAAATCCAGATTTGTAAAAGTAGACTATAAACTGGGGAAATCTGGCTTTCCACTGTAGTGGTTCTGGTGGGTAACTGGTTGGCCTGCTGTGATGGAGGCTCGGATGGAGGAAATCTTGTCTGTGAAGAAGATTAGAAATTTTTCACACTTATCCTGAGAAAAGTTGGTGGGTATATGCATGCATGCTAGTTTGCAGAGCCTTTCTACTGTGTAAAACAGTTGCTTGGGTCTGTTATAGGAGAGTGTAATTTCGCATGACAAAAATGAAGATTTTATCTTATCTTTAATTGGTATTCATTGAGGTGTTTGGTAAGAGCAACATTGTCCTCTGGGTCATGTGTCCTGTGCCACCTTCTCTCCAGCTGAGTTTGGCTATTCCTTACCCATTTTTATTCCTCCTACACAGATATTTTTGTTTCAGTTAATGGGTGTGTTTCAACCTACATATTAAATTGATTATTAGCACCTGTTTGGTATAATTTTTAATCATACATTTGAGCATATACCTACAAAATCCCTGACTTTGTGCAAGTGTACCTAGAAGAACTGATGCTGTTTTGAAGGCAAAGGGTGGTGTCACAGCTTACCTCGAAATGATGCTTTCAACGTCATCCCACGTATCGTTTTGGGCTTTGGGTCTGGGCACTCTTGGCGTCTGTGGTGGCTGCCTGCATCATCTGGCTAGGTGGTTCGGCGGCTCTAGATGACGCGGGATGGGTGCAGGAATTTGAAGCATCTTGGCTAGATGCGTCAATTATGAGCGCGAGGCTGCATATTGACGCAGGCCTCAACTTTATACAGGAAGGTCTGTCTGTCTCTTCCTATCTACTTCTTGGTTCTTAGTATTTGAGGGAACTGGATTCCTATCCAGTTACCCTTACTTTGTTGTTCAGTGCAGTTGTATCTAGCTTGTGTCCTGATATCCTGTGTATGACCCTGGCTTGTCTGACCATCCATCCTGGTGCTGACCTGTGGCTCTGTCCGACTCTTCTCTGTGTGCTCCCTATCTGTTTGGACATCCAATCTGGTGCAGACCTGTGGCTCTGGATGACTACTCACTTCGTGTATGACTCTGGCTTGTCTGACTATCCAACCTTGTGCTGACCTGGGGCTCTGTCCAGGTACCCTCTGTGTTGCCTCCTGATTAGTGGACATCCTAACTGGTGCAGACCTGTGGCTCTGGATAACTACCCGCTCCTTGTATGACCCTGGCTTGACTGACTATCCAACCTGGTGCTGACCTGGGGCTCTGTCCAGCTACCCTCTGCCTCCTGTTGATTGGACATCCTAACTGGTGCAGACCTGTGGCTCTGGTAGTCTTTACTGACTGCAGGCAGTCTCCCTTGTTGCCTTCCATTTCAGGGAGACAGCCTTCTCCTTACTGACTGCAGGCGTGAGTCGTCTTCTCCACGGTTACCATCTTTAGGGCAGACCGTTCTGCTTGGCTTCGGCTTAGTCTCTGCATTCTGGGAACTTGGAGGTAGCCTCCTATTTCTGATACAGTCCCTGCCTCTTGGGTTACCCTCTGCTTCTTCCAGAGACTACTATATATTTTATATATATATATTGCTATTCTTATTGATTCTACTAAAGGTGATTTTAACTATACCATCTAACTCTTGTCTTGCTTGCAAACCGTGACAGGTGGTCACACCAAATATTGATTTGATTTAGATTTTTCTTCTATTCACTCACTAGACATTTTGTTAATTGCTAAAAATAAACTATTAACACATGGGTGTGTCATCTGTATATGGATTGAGAACTGGTTAAATTATATATGGTAGAGAGTTGTTGTTGGCTGCTCTGAGATTGCAGTGGTTAAATACATTCCGCATTGTATGACAAGTAATCTGCTGTCTACTACTTACATTTTAAAAAGTGGACACAAGTTAACCTATTGAATGCCAAAGGTTCAACGCAACGCATTGCCCTTACCCCCCTCAAAGCTCAAAGTAATATGCATACCTGGGAAATATCCAGATTTGCCCTGGAGACTCTGGCTTGTAGAGCATTAGCAGGTCTCCAGGGCAGAGACTGATTCTCTGGCAACCACTTCATTGCCCAGGCCGTTAAGCCCTGCCGCCACTCGTGATCAAACCCGCCCCCTTCTAAGCAAATCACTTAATTTTTACCCTCCTACCGGCACTGCACGTATCCCCTCTTGGCACTATAGAACATAAAATTGCCAGGTATGGTAATATGGCACTTTTTAACTGTTAAGCATTTAACATAAAAATTGTAAATTGACATTACTGACTGTTCTGGGATCCAAGGTGTTAAATACAGTAGCCTGCTGTGTGCACGTTGTAAAAGGGGGAAAGTTAACCATTTGAGTGTCAGAGGCATGTGCTCTGCTGTTCTCTGCACATCCCCCTGGAACCCAAAGGTTAACTGTGTAAGCATTAATAGTCACACATTTTAGAATCAGAGAGAAAAAATTACACGGTGGGGTCCAATGCAGACCCCCCCCCCCCGCCTCCTGTGGCACACACAAGATTTTGTTTTGCATTGCTTTGTATTCAAATCGTATAAAGGGCCCCTGATGCCCCCCAACAAGCTATAAATAAAGAATAATAAAGAAAAGAAATAATTAACCCCCTATGTGTCACGGGGGGTGCAATGCATTGCTTTGCTAGGCAATGGACATCCCTGTGGCAGACAAAGTTGTTTTGTTTGTTTTTTTTTCATTTTTATTTTATTTAGACCTCATTGGGGTGGATCAGGGCCACCCCTGTGGCACACACATTTATTTTTTATTCTGCCCTTGTTGAGGGGTCATAAGGAATAGTCCTGATGCCCCCTAACAAGGTATGAATAAAAAATAATAAAAGAAAAAAAAAATGAATCATCTGTGTGCCACAGGGGCCTGATGCTTTGCAATGCATTGGCCACCCCTGTGGCAGACAAAAAGTTATTTTTCCCCCCATTATTTTTTATTGGACCTTGTGGGGTATCAGGAGGTTCTGATGCCCCCCCCCCCAACGAAGTAGGTCTACACAAAAATATTGGGAGGAAAAACACCAAAAAACATGCTTTGAAATGTTTTTTACCCCCTGTGGAACACACACACAAATTTGTTTCCCATTATTTTGTATTCAAACATTGTTGGGGGGGCATCAGAAGTGGTACTGATGCCCCCCCCGATGAGGTATGAATAAAAAATAATAGCTAAAAAACCTCTGTGTGGATTGCAGCATGCACACAAAATGCCTCCAATCCCCCCACCACGTACCCTACCCACCAGCCTAGTTCCACAGCCCACTGGCAGTCCTATACCCACATTTTGACCCCCTAGCCTGGTTATACTGCCTATTGGTAAATTCAAGTGCCAGTACACACTGAATTCAGGCTAGAAATCAAACAGTGTATGTGGGGTCTTACAGTGCAGACTGGTAGTCACAGATCCCCCATATCTTACCTCCACCACCACCACCGCCATACTTGCTCACTGCCCACTGGTAGATATACCCACATACATTTCCTGACCCCTTGTCCTTCCCCCAACCTGGTTTCACTGGCAGTCATAGGTCCTCACATACAATGACTGACCACTGGTAGCCATAGAATCATACATACACTGTTTGCTTCCCCACCTTTGTTCCACTGGTAGCCTATCACGGTGCCCGTGTTATTGCTGGCGACATTGTTACTATGTTTCTTCCTGAGTCATTCTTATTAGCTAACATGGTGTTGCTCCACCCAGTGAATACCTTTATATACTGAGCCTTGTCACTGCTGCAGTGCCCTTTCGTGGTGTTTCCGTTACCAGCGCTTGTTCCAGAATTTGTGTGTTCCTGTGTATGACCCGGACTTCCTGACTACTCTTCCTGAATCGTTCCTGCTCTGTGTACCGACCCAGATTGGCTGACATTCCTGCTCTGTGTACCAACCCAGCCCGGCTGATGTTCCTGCTCTGTGTACCGACTCGGATTGGCTGACGTTCCTGCTCTGTGTACCGACCCAGCCCAGCTGAAGTTCCTGCTCTGTGTACCATTCCGGTCCTTGTTTCTACCCATCTGGTATCCGGTTGTGGGCCATACGTCAGTCTCTCTGTCCTCGGACAGTTCCTTTGTTGCCTCCGTTGCTGCTCAGGCAGCCAGTTACTGTAACCCAATTGGTATTGTGCCTTGTGATATCATCCAGTGTTGCGTGTCCTGCTGTGGCACCACGGACGCTTGACCTATACTGCACTAGCTGAGGTTGGTCTTCCTGGGCGCCTCACGCTTTCTCCATCTGGTACTCGATTCTAGGTCTGAGCGTTCGTTAACCCCTTGTGGGTTGGAGCCTGGCACATTGGGTACTGCTTTAGCAGTCACCGATTGGCGTTACTCCATGCCTTCGTGGCAATCCTCCTCTGGCAGCTCCGGTAGTCTGTCATTGTCCAGGTCCTTCATTGCTGTTGCTGCCTTGGTGTCCATTGGGTCACTCTCTGCGTAGAGAGTATATTAAGGGCCACTGCACTATAAGGGCCTACCCGTCCTAATAGTAATTATTATCTGTATCTTTTGGACTCACACGAATTGTGCCTGACCTGTGTCAGTATAGTATTGTATATATATACTGGACCTGTGTGGGTACTGATAACTGAAACCTGTCCTGTGTCAGTATAGTATTGTATTGTATATTTATACTGGACCTGTGTGGGTAATTTGTGCTGCTACCTGTCCTGTGTCAGTAATATACTGTTGCTCACATACTGGACCCGCGAGGGTTATTCGTTATCCAAAGACTGTGGACATTTTGCCCTGGTTGTGCACTAAAAAAGACTTTTGATAGACTTTATGGGAATGGGGCTAATGTACTGTATTACACAAAACTGCCCTGCATTAGACTGCTGGCTTGCTTCCAAGGGAAGGGGCAGTGAGGGGTTAGTTGTTTGAATGTGTATTGCAGTCCCTCAAGCCATTGTATTGTGTATTGTAAGATGTATTGAGACCCCCTGCTGTGTGTTAATCCATTCACGCCCCTCAGTCTGTGAGCCACCTATTGTATAACCTGAAACTCTGTTGTCAGTCCTTTGTATTATATGTTGTGAGTTGATTATCTCTGTGAATGCTCCCATTGTGTCAGCCCTTACCAATTGCTGCTGATTCCTTGTCCTATGCTTGGATTGTATTATCTCTGCCCCTCACCCTATTATATCTGGTTGGCCAATGTACTTCAATGTAGTTGATCTGTATAAATATGTGTGGTTTTGTACAATAAAGTCGGTCTTATTCTGAGTGAACAAGGAGTCCTGGAGTCTTGTATTGCTTATGGTCTAAAGTGTCCACTCTGATACCCATCTGCGCCAAGTATCCTGAATCGTCGACCGCCTGCTGCCAGCTTCCTGCGACCCAACTTCGTATGCTGTCAGGCGGTGAAGTGGACTCCATCTTCTCATCCTTGTGTTCCTGTGACATCTTCCAGTGATCCTTTGACTGGGAGTAGAGGTTTCGCTCTCTACTGCCCGTGTTTCCCTGCTTCCAGCAATCCTGTGACTGTTTCAGAGACCGTCCATACTTCAACCGGTGCATCCAACGGCGCTTATCTGGCGTCAAGAGGGAGAGACCCGGGAATGACGGCGGAAGGTGACACGGTCCCTTCTCAGCTTCCGTTACACTTGTGCACACTAACTTAGGGGTAGAAAGGCAAGTGACCCCTCATTAGATGCGGTAGGTTATCTTCTTTCCAAAATTAGCATGGTTTCTCCACCTTTTTATCATTTCTTTAGCTGTTATAACCATTTTCATACATGCAAGGAATATTTGAGAAAATGTTAGAGAAATCAGAGGTATACCACAATACAAGAAAGAAGCAGGAAGATCTGCCTTCTCATTCAGAGCTCCAAAAATCTCCCGGAAATAATCACATCTGCTCTCAGTCTAAAATCCTTAAAAGTAAATGTTTCTTTATATCTAAAAACAGTGTGTAACTGTAAATAATCCCATTATTTAATAATTATGTATATTTATGTATGTTTGTATAAAATGTCTCACAATTGGTGTAAATATGTAACCCTTTACTGAAAACTCTCCAGGACATACTTGAAAACGAGAGAAATCTCAATGTATTCTTCCTGGTAAAACATTTTCTAAATAAGTAAATAATTTAGCGCTTGTCTAGACTGTTCTGGTGGTCAAGCATTCAATCCGATTGTGCTGCTTTTACCGCAGCATGCACCACTTGTGCTCAAAATAAATCTCTTTGACATTTGCCTGTGGCCAACGGAGAACGACCGTGGTCCCATCTGTCCATAGATTTTATGGTTGATCTACCTGCATCCTCTGGTTTCATGGTCATCCTAATGATCGTAGACAAATTTTATAAGATGGCTAATTTTGTACCACTCAAAGGCATACCATCCATGCAGGAATTGGAGGTGGTTTTCGCTAAAGAGGTCTTTCGACTCCATGGCATACCCAGGGTTATTGTCTCAGACAGGGGTAGCCAGTTAGTGTCTCAGTTTTGGAGATGCTTTTGTGCCCAGATGGGGATTCAGTTAGCATTCTCCTCCGCCTACCACCCACAGTCGAATGGTGAAGTTGAATGGTCCAACCAAGCCCTAGAACAATTTCACCGTTGTTATATCTCTGACCAACACGATAATAGGGCTACCCTGTTACCTTGGGCGGAGTTTGCTTGGAATTGTGCCGTGAACTCTTCCTCACAGAGTTCTCCTTTTCTGATTAATTATGAGTTCCAACACTCTGTTCTTCCTGACGTGTTTCAGGCACAGGAAATTCTGGCTCTGGATGAGAATTTAAGGGCGCTCCGTTCCTATTGGGTTCAGGTACAACATACCCTATGTGGTTCCATGCAGCAGTAGAATAGGCAGGCTGACCAGAGGCGTTTGCTGGCACCTACCTTCCAGGTGGGGTAAAGGGTGTGGCTGTCATTCCGAAATCTGAACCTCCAGGTGCCGTGTAATAAGCTAGCTCCTTGATTTGTTGGTCCTTTCTGTGTGCTGCGCAAGATTAACCCTGTGGCATATGCACTGGAGCTTCCCGCTTCTATGCGCATCCACAGTGTGTTCCATGTTTCCTTGCTCAAACCTCTGCTTTGTAACTGATTTACCACTGATTCACCTGCCAGTGATGTGCAGGCTCCTCGGTTGGTGTGCAAGTTTCATGACCGCTTTCCTGAAAAACCCCGGGTAGGCCCTCGGGGGAAGGGTCTTTAAAGGGGGGTACTGTCACAGTTACCTTAGATCCAGCGTCGCCTGGTGGGTTGACACAGGTATTTGATGGCCTGAAATGTTGCCCAGGCATCATCCCATGCGTCATTCCGTGGACTGGGTCTAGGTGCGCTTGGCGTTCTCATCGGCCATCCATGTCCTTGTGCGAACCGGGTCTGCTCTGCAGAATGACGCAGGGTGGGATCAGTGTTTTGACGCATCGCATGGACTTGCGTCACTTTTGGACACGAGGTTGCAATATGTCACAGGCCTCTGCTTTGTACTATTTGGGGCTGTTAGCTCCACCCATCTACTTCCTGGATTGCCTTTTAAAAGGGAACTGGATCTCTATTCAGTTACCCTTATGTTGGTGTTCAGTGCAGTTCTAATTACTGCTGCTCCTGTATCCTGTGTATGACCCGGCTTGTCTGACTATCCATTATGGTGCTGACCTGTGGCTCTGTCTGACCATTCTCTCTGTGAGCTCCATTTGTCTTGCCATCCAATCTGGTGCAGACCTATGACTCTGGCTGACTACCCGCTCAGTGTATGACCCTGGCTTGTCTGACTATCCATTCTGGTGCTGACCTGGGGCTATGTCCAACTATCCTCCCAGTGTAACTTATTCCTAGTGGACATCCTATCTGGTGCATACCTGTGGCTCTGGCTGACCACCTGCTCCGTGTATGAACCTGGCTTGTCTGATTATCCTAGCTGGTGCTGACCTGTGGCTCTGTCTGTTTACTCCGCTTGTGGCTCCATTACCTACAGACATCCATCCTCGTGCAGACCTGGGGCTCTGGCAGACTCCGGCCTTACTGACTGCAGGAGTGAGTGAGTAGTCTCCATTGTTGCAATCCTGATAGGAAACAAGCTCATTCTTACTGACTGCAGGCGTGAGTCAGTAGTCTCCTCTGTTGCCCTTTACAGGAGACTATAGGTTCATAGTTGTGTTACACTTCGATTCCTGAGACTACCAGCTGGCTTTGGCCTAGTATCCAGCAGTGTGGTTGACTCATTGGGTAGGCTCCTATTGCTGACAGAGTCTCTAGCCTCTCCAGTCACCCTCTGCTTGTACTGTCATACTTACTTGCACTGGCTTATTATTATTAATATAGGTGTTCTTAACTATACTGTCTGACTCCTTGTCTTGCTTGAGAACCGTAACAAGAGTACAGAGTAGAGCAACAAAATAAGGTAATGTAAGAGATGCCTAAGAGGGGATCTTTTCATTGTATAGGTATATGCTACGTCAATACAGTGATCATTTTAGTCCAAGCTTTTAGTTCAAGGTCAGATCAAATAACTAGGGGCCATTGCTTACAATTAGAGGAAAGGAGGTTTCAACTTCAGCAGAGGAAAGGTTTTTAACAGTACAGTCTGATAAATGATGGAATTCTTTGCCTAATGATGTGATAATGGCAGATACAATGGATACATTTAAGAGAAAATTACATGTATTTCTTTCAAGTTGGAATATACAGAGTTAAACTGTGTATTAGAAGGTAAAATAGGAAGTTCTGAAATAGACTAATACTCATTATGAAGCCAGAAGGCTTATATCATTATTATTTTTCTGGGCTACGAGACAAAAGGTTGAACTTGATGGACTTGTGCCTTTTTCCACTCTAATTTAGTATGTTAAACTATGTATAGATAAATAACACATCCCCAGAATTGATGCATTGGAGACCTCTCTAGCATTCTGGGGGTGGGGGGATGTTATGCACTAAGATGTGTTAAAGTGGAGATGACTCCTCCAGTGATATCACTTCTCCAGCTGCTATGCTATTTTATTGAGCCTATGCACTAATATCTGCAAAGTTGGCTCCATAGAATAACATAGGAACTGGAGAAGTGATATCACTGGGGAAGTCATCTCCCCTTTATCACATCTTAGTGCATCTCCCCCATGGAGTTACAAGTAGCCTTTAAATCAAACGGAATATTCATATTGTCATATGGCTCCAGTATGACACCATATTTCTTTTAACATCCAGGCCCTTCTTTTGAACATCTGGCCACTTAATCCTAGTGTAATGCACTGTATTTCCCCTAGGTTACTATATTTTATGTGCACACCTCTGGCACTAAAAACAAGCACATATTGAATGATATACCTATTGAGTGCCAAAGGGGTGTCAGCCCAGACACATTCAATGGATTTTGTGTGCCAGTTGAGTACACAAAGCACTGCTGTGGAATGCACTGCACACCCCTCTGACACTCAACGGTTAATAAAACTACTCTGTAATAATTATCCCCTTGGGTGTTAGGATCTAGTGAATTCCTTTCAATTCATGCGAGTAACATCTAACAAGAAAGGAGCTCTTTGGCAATGGATTTATGATGACAAGTATTCAGTTAACCCTTTGAGTGTCAGAGGGTACTCAACGTGGTGCAAAGCATACACTTTCTGACCCCACCACCCTTGTTCCACTGATAGTCACAAATTCACAGAACGCCACAGTCTGATTCCCTCTCCAGCCTGCTTCCACTGGCCACTGGAAGTGGCAGATCCCCACATACATGGTTTGGACCCCCCATTCCAGCCTGGCTCCGCTGCCCACTGGTAATGAAAGATTTCCACATACACTGCCTGACCCATCCACCACCAGCCTTCTCCAACTGGTATTCACAGAATCACAAATATATTACCTGCACCCCTCAGCCTTGTTTGACTGTTAGCAATGCTCCTGGCACGCACTACTGTATGTCAACCCATACCAATGGGTTACCATACTTCTCGGGCTGGCATTAGATACTGAATACACTAGGAAATTAGATTATGATAAATATTTATTCCCTTATTTAACTGCATTGTTTACTTTGGAGTCCACATTTTTTCTGTTCAATTGTACTCATCAATGTAAGTCCTGTCCTTCAGGCAAAGCAAGAGGCTCAATGTCTGAGGGTGCCTGAGGGTTATAGGCTGAAGAGCTGACAATTAGGGCTGTCCACCTTGAGAAGCGATGGAATCGTTGTGATCCGAACACGTTTCTTGGTAGTATGTTCGTGAGTAGAACAGATGCTTGAGGTCTTATTTCTAGGTCCCTGTCAGGATCTATAAGTTCGAAGTCATCAGCTAAGGTTAACAGCGTTTCATGTGTCAGAAACGTTGGTCCTGTAAGCCACAACGAATTTTGAAGACATGCTGCGGGCACTGATCTAGTGGCAGTATCAGCAGGATTCTGATCTGTGGGCACGTGGTACCATTGATCTGGTTGGGTTGACTTCCTGATCCTTTCCACTTGGTTAGCCACATACACGTAGAACCTTCTTTTCTTGTTGCATATGTAGCCTAACACCACCTTACTGTCGGTAAAGAACCTGATAGCATCTAGTTTGCAGTCTATTTCATTTTCAATGAGCTCTGCCAGCTCTACTGCTAGTACTGCGCCACATAGTTCGAGTCTGGGTATAGTATGGTCAGGATGTGGTGCCAGCTTAGCCTTGCCAAGGATGAACCTGGCATGGTGTCTACCGTCTGCGTCTGTGGTTTTTAAATAGGCCACCGCTGCTATTGCCTTTGTTGAGGCATCTGAGAATACACAAAGCTCTTTGCTGCATGCAGCAGTGAGGGTTGTCGGCGAGTAGGTGCGTGGGATCTGAAGTTGCATAAGGGTCTTCAAAGAATCCTTCCATGTCTCCCACCCTTGACGCCTTTCTGGAGGTAGTGGGGTGTCCCAGTCCTGTTTTTCAAAGGATATTTCCCTGAGAAGAGACTTTCCTTGAATTGTGATTGGGGCAACGAATCCAAGCGGATCATAGAGGCTGTTTACCATTGACAGGACTCCACGTTGGGTGTAGGGTTTTTCTTCGATAGACACCTTGAATGTAAATGTGTCTGCCTTGAGATTCCAGCTTAATCCAAGGCTCCGCAGTATGGGAGGTGTGTCAGTCCCCAGATCCAAATACTTCAGGTCGCTTGCATGACCGCCAGTATGAAACACCTTCATTACTGTGGCACTGTTGGAAGCTATTTTATGCAGTTTTAAGTTGGCAGTTGCTAGCATCCTTTGCGTTCGTTTGAGCAGGTCTATAGCTTCTTCTTCTGTGGGAACCGATTTCAATCCATCATCCACATAGAAGTCTCTTTCAACGAAATTTCTAGCATCTTTCCCATATTCTTCCTCTTCTTCTTGGGCTGTTCGTCTTCTATTGAACAGAAGGGTAATGGTCTCACCCAACTGCCTGATTCATCTTTGAAGAGATCCTCTTCCATCAACTTCAGGAATTCTCTGTCTTCCATCGATGGTGCTTGCTTGTGATTATCCCTTGTCGTCTGGAATACTGTACATCCTAGGTTATCTGTGTGTTTTTCTGACCCAGGAACGTCTCTTTGAGTTTTGATGATATGCCTTTGTCTCTCTTGGTTCCCAAGCTTCTCTTTGACGTGGAAGTGGTGTGGACATGGTTTAAAGAGAGATGTACGATCATTCTCCAGTAGGTTTGTTCGCAGAGTTTCTACATTATCTGGCTTGTGTAACTTGTCGATACATACTTCGCCCACTATCACCCATCCTAGGTCAAGCCTTTGTGCACACGGAGCATTATGGTACCCATTCCGTTGTTCACGGATTTTATGTGCTCTCATGATGTCTCTGCCAAGTAGCAACAAGATCTGGGCGTTTCCATCTAATGGTGGGATGCAATCAGCTATCGCCTGGAGATGAGGGTGGTAGCGTGCCGCGTCTGGTGTAGGGATTTCGCTTCTATCCTCCGCCATATGATTGCACTCTGTGAGTGTGGGGAGAGGCATCCTTACTTTGCCATCCACTGAACATATGGTGTAGCCATTTACTCTTCTCCCTGTTGTTTCTATCCGCCCTGCACAGGTCCGTAGTGTGTAAGGGAAGGCGCTATCTTGCATGTTGAATAGGTTAAAGAATTCTGACCTGACCAATGAACGATTGCTTTGGTCGTCGATGATGGCATACATTCTTATGGCTCTTTTGGGTTGTCCATCTGGGTACGCTGATACGAGACATATCTTAGAACAAGATCTGCGATCGTTGGCTTCTCCACAGATCTCGGTACATTTAGATGCTACAGATAGGGGGGGTGTCCTCCGCTCTTCTTCCTCCCCGCCCTGCTCTGTCACAGGTTTCGGGGCCTGGATTGATTTAGCCTTAAATGACTCTGGATGTAAAGCTGCTACATGCCTGTCACTGCTGCACTCTGTGCATTTTATAACTTCTTTACACTCCCTGAACACATGACTTGTAGAAGCACAGCATTTAAAGCAAACTCCCAATTCTCTGAGTAAGGTCTTGCGCTCCTCTATAGGCTTCATTCTGAACCCAATACACTTGCTAAGCGGATGTGGCTTTTTATGTATGGGGCATTTTTTATTAAGGTCCCTTGATTTCTTGTTTCGGGCAACCGACAGATCAGGATTCGTGTGAGTTGTAGAGGACACATCTGTTCTGTGGACCGAAATGGGTGTTCTAGCGGTACCGTACCTTGCCCCTGATCTTTCATTCTTCAGGTTGCTTGCAGTGGGTGTAGTTTGAGTACCTAAGATGAAGCTGGGGTCGTTTTTTGATCGGGCTGCTTCGCGGATGAAGTTCAGGAAGAACGAAAAGGGGGGGTAGGCATCTTCGACTGCTTCAGGACTACCATAACACTCTTCTTGCTGTGGATGTTTGATGCCCGCTGGTCAGTGTGAGGAGCTGTATCTCTTTGCATGGGCGTACTTGAGCTGTGAGCCTGTTGAGGTGCAAGCATATGCGTACTGGTGTGTGGATTGCTGTTGCAGCCTCGGCTATCCCAGACTGTTCGTACCCTTGAAGGGACAGCGTCTTCTTGTGGGCTTAGCGACTCATTGGCATCTGAGATGTTGCTGTCTGTGTTCTGAAATAGTGCACTGGTATTAGCACTGGGGAGACTCCTCACGTAATTTGCAGTGCGTTGAGTTGGATCTTCTGGGGCCATCTGGTCATACATCTGCTCCCCGCCGTCCTGTTGTGCGGCTGCTTCCAAGACTTAGGCTTGGGCTATGGCAGCAGCTGCATCTTCTTCCTTGCTTAGGGCTTCTAAGTTCGCATCCAACTCAGCCTTCCTACGCGCAGAGGCGGCGGCTGTGGCAGCAGCTGTGGCTGCTGCTGCCTGCTCCTCTTCTTCTATGCGTGCTCTCTCTGCCCTTATGGCTGCCTCTTTCCGACCATATTCGGCCCTAGCACGTGCGGCCTCTGCTGCGGCCCGAGCCTTGATGGCATTTGTACTTGCGCTAGACACATTAGATTGCACTGATTTATCTGACCTGGATGAGTGCTTGGATATGCTGGAACGCTGTGAAGCAGTCTCCTGGAGGAGCTCCTTTCTTTCGTTTTGCGCCTCCATGATGGCAGTCTGCACAATGCTGTCACGTTCCAGATCGATAGTTTTTTGCAGGTCACGTTCTCTAAGGCTATCTGTTGTGTTAGTCCTTGTCAGATAGGTAAAATATGCCTGTGACAGCGCTACATAATGTCTGTGATATGACTTGATCTGAGTTATGGCTCGCTTTATCTCCCTTTCTTGTTCGCTAACATTCATGACATTAGCCATTTCAATCTCTGTGTCTTCCCATGCCTTTTCTAACTTAGAGCGGTGCGCCTCAATGTCAGCTTCATATTTTTCATGGGCCTTTTGTGTCAGTTTGACTATTCGCTTAGGCCTTGCGCCTTCATGCGTCTGTTGCGTAGCGGTATCAGTGTCTGACCTGTAACTCTCAAGCGTGATGTCTGGTGAGGATCTGAGTTCTTCCATGCTGCAGGTGTATGAAGGCCTTTAGCCAGAGCAAGTGGCGTGCAGTCTGTAGCCTGCGTCAGCAATGGACCACTGCTCAGATGGTACCAGTGGGTGTCCTGCAGCAGTCAGCGCAGAGGTAGCTGTACAAAGCTGGAGCTTTCTAGCAGATCCCAATGCACACAGTATCCGTTTTTACTATTCTGGAACCTCAGGGTCACATGCAAGGATATGAATAAGGTCAGATAGCTTAACTCATCCCCTTTGAAAGCACACAAAGTCTTGGATATTTTTCTTAACTTTTATTGGAGGAGTCACAAAAATAAAAGGCACTTGCAGATGGCATATTGTGTGAGAGAGTGCTTCTCTGGGGAAAGGTAAAAATGGATTGCTTTGCAAGGGAGAGGTAAAGTCAGAAGTGTACTCTCAGAGGCAACAGGGTAAAAACAAACAAGCCAAGTGAGAGGTCTAGCAGGGATAACAGGAAGTGACTAAGGAACAAACTATCTTGTTAGAAAAAGACAGGGGGGATGGAATGGCCCATCTCAGCTATGAGAATAGGAAGGTTGCCATGGCAACCAGTTACTAAATAGGGGGGAGAGGGAAATAACAAATAAGGAACTTGTTCCAGAACAGGGGTAGTGTACCATTATCCTTGGATGGGCAGTAGCTAATGAATGCAGTAAGAAAGTCCATAGTTTTTAAAGATTTTAGTAAATTTGAAGGAGTGGAAATATAAAAAAATGCCTATATTTTTCCTTTAGCGTCACGTCCTGGAAACATTTCTGCACCCCTGGATAGGGATAGAAAAAGCGAGTGACCTCACATTTGATGCAATGAGCTATCGTCTTTCCAAAATTGTATGCTTTGTCTACCTTATCTACATTTGTAGTTGTTACAACAGGGGTGAACTAACAGTATCTGGCTCCCCTGGAAAAAGGAGGTCATGGGGCCCCTTTATACTTCCCCTAGTAATGCCCTACACACATGCATGTTCCCCAGAGTTATTGCTTCAGACCCAGCCCACCCCCTTCTGCTAATTTCATAAGTGGCATTAATGGTGTGAAGAAAAGCAAGTGATACTACTGAGTTTAAACCTGAAAGGGATCTACACTAGTGATACCAACAAACTTATTACTGAAATGGATCTACAATTCCAGTGTAGCTTCATTGCAACTGTAAGCTGTCTTATCACATGTGTAGCTCCATTTCATTTATAATATGATATAGCTTACAGCTGAAATGTAGGGATGCCACAGAGCTTGCAATTGAAATGGAAGGTGATACTCATGTAGCTCCATGTCAAATGTAAGCTCAGTGGTATCACCTGTGTAGCTCCAGTTCAATTGTAATATCTGTGGTATCACTTGTGTAGCTCAATTTAAATAGTGAGTTGTGGTATCATTTAGTTCCAATTCAACTGTAAGGTTATGGCATCACACAATTGCTCCCTCTCCCCTCCTTGTTATTCTTCTACCTATATTCAATACAACCCCATGTGTTGCAACTATTTTAGTACAGGGAAGTTATGTTTGAAAAAATTAAAACAAATATTGAGAGTGCATATGGTGTAGATTTGTGCTTGTGGCAACGCTTACAGTAAGCAAACTCATACCAATGGGGTGCCATTATTCCCATAAGAGCAGTAGCTAATGAAAACGGTAGGATATTCCATAGCTTTCAAAGATTTCAGTACAATTGAAGAGCTGGAAATTTAATACATTGATTAGTTTTTTCCTTTGGCGACACCTTTTTCAAACATTTGTGTACACCAGGCTAGGAGTTAAAAGGGAAAGTGAACCCTCATTTGATGCAGTGGGATATTTAATTTCATGGAATATATACTTTTATATAGTTATTGATCTATTTTAGGGTAGTTTTACCAAGAAACCTATGGAATATGCATTTTTCATAAAGTTGAAAATACCTTTTTGCGATCCTGTTCAGGGGTCTGTGCAGGCCATGCATGCAGGTAAAATTATATACTTAATATTTTTATACTTAGGGAGATTTTAAAAATTATTGAAATTTACACAACCAATAGAGATGTTTTTGATACATAGTGAATACTGAAAAAGTATTTTTTTTTACTTTTGTATCTATGACATAGGTTGTCGCATAATGAAAACTTGTCTCTCTCCTGATGTACGATGAAAATGCTGAATTCGTTTAAAAAAGCATATAGTGGTCCATATACAAATGTTTATAACGGGAATCATACATAAACAGATTGATAGGCAGTGTACGAAAAACCCTCTGGCACTGAAAGTGTTAATTGCTGCATCCCACGTAGGAAACACTGGCCTCTGCTCCCCAAAACAATGACCTTTCCCCCTGAGATCTGGGCCAAAACTCAGAGTTCATATTTATAATTGCCGTTTAACTACAGTATAATCCTTCGGCGCACACATAAAGAAGTGGGGGCATTCTGGGGGAAACCAACAGAAACAATGGGTACATAAAGTTATCGATAGTGATTATTTACATTGCGTTTTTAAAGTTTTCAAGACCCTTCCCGCATTCCAGTGCATAAAACCCATTTTTTAACTTAAGTGCGGTTGGAAACGCAAACACACAATCACATCTTAAAGTCAGCTGATTTCTTTGCTCAAAGGTCATGTGACAGACAGCGCAGCAGTTTTTACTGTGCAAGTGCCGGCAATGGGAGGGGCAAAGTTACAGCACTGGTTAAGAGGAAGTCATACTAATATATAGACTGTGCCTCTGTATCTTGTATCACTGCTTTCTGTTTCAGCTTATCAACATCGGATCCCTAACAATGCCTGTCCTTCCAGCTCTGTTTGAGTGTATCGATAAGAACCAGGATCTTTATGTCAAGGTGAGCAGATGGGGCAGACTCGATTTCATGTTACATCGCATATTCGTAACACACACACTAAAATGAATTGAAATATTTACAAGCCTCCCAAGCTGTATTATGATGTGGTTTAACCATTTCAGTACCAGAGGGGTACGCAACGCATTGTTCGGCAATGCATTGGCTGTTCCTCTGCACTTAAAGGGTTAAACACATTCTAATGGGAAACAGATTGCTGTAATTTACAAGACGATGCTGTAAAACTCACAGCAAAATATGCAGAAGTTAATTTACTTTGATAACTTGATACATATTATACCCTCTGTCAGGGTGAAGCAATTTTTGGTTGCACTGCTTCTTTCCCCTATGTTTTGGAAAGTAAAGCTAGTCACCTGTCCAACTATTGTGAAACTGCTTTTCTCCAGCAATCTGAAAACAGCACTTGCAACACTCAATCCCTTAAGGATCAGTGGGATATGCAACACATTGCTTTGAAATGTGCTGAACACCCCTCTGGTCCTTATGGGGTAACGTTCTACAACTTTACGCAACTTTCGGTTCTCCAATTGTTGGAGACAGTAACTGTCTTTATCCACAATCTGCTAACAACTGGTTAGGGATAATGAAAGTTGTAGATTTATACAGCTGGAAAGCCAAATGTCTCCTTTGCCTGTATTGAGGTAACAGAGTATGTTGGGACATATGTATGAAATGTGGGCAATTTCAGGGCAAAACAACCTGGATTGTATGTATTTACCCACTGAATGCCAAAGAGCTTCCCTCTGGCATTCAAAGGGTTAAAGTGAAGTAATCTAATTCTGGAACAAATCACCTGTATTATATGGAATAAATACAAATTCCAATTGACCTAAATGGGTCTATTAACTCATTTGAATGCTTTGCTTTGGAGATATCGTTTGTATCCAATAAGTTAAGGAACAGGGAGGTGGTAGGATTTCTAAGAGAGCAGAGGGCAATATAGTACATTGTGCCCATAAGAACCTACTACTACTACTACTACTATTAACCATGGCATGCAAAAGGGGTGGAAATCACTACAGTGCATTTTCTGTACAAAAGCGTTGGACTACTGTCACTGCAACAGCTGGAGCACCACAGGTTGTTCTGTGGAGCTATACATGCTGATCATCTATCTCTCAATCCTCCATAGAGACTGTCAGAATGGGTTGCCATCCAGAGTGTATCAGCCTGGCCAGAAAAACGGGGGGAAATCAAGAGGATGATGGAGGTTTGCGCTAAGGAGATTGAGCGTCTTGGTGGTTCAACTGAATTGGTGGATATTGGCAAACAAAAGGTGAGATTCAGTAAATTGTGATTCTGTCTAGGTGTTGTAAATCTGTATACAGGAAAGATGATGCAAGCCAATTGCAACTCTGGAAAAAAAACTCACTGTTCTTTAAATGGGGTTCTTTGCATTCTCTTAGAGACCTCTTTAGCATTTATCTTCTTATTTTGTGCATATTGTTCTAGAGGACTTCCCAGCAGTATGAGATCTTCAAAAGTAACCACTGTCACTTTCATTTCTAAGTAACATTATTCAGAGGATATATGCTCTCGTGCTGTTGCCTTAACACTTTGAGTGCCAGAGGGGTATCAATAATCTTCTGGCACTCACATAGTTAAAGGGATAGTAATGTTTCAAAATAAAATCAGCTCCAATTAATCTTCACAGTCAGAGTTGTAGTTCAAGAGTAACTGAATGATAAAGTATCCCCCTCCCACCCCTTTTACCTAGTGTAAGCCACCTCCCCTCAGATGTGGAATCTGGTTTAAGACCAGACAGTTCACAGCAAGCAAAAAGCAATCTTTTTACTGTGAGAACAATGAAAACCTTGCCCCCCTTGACAGGTTTTTTCCCTTATGCTAACTGAAGATTGTCCCTCTCTGCAAGCCTGTTACATCAGTAAAAGGGGCGGGTGGGGGATACATTTATAATTCAATTACTCTTGAACTACAACTCTGACAGTATTGAAATAACACTCTCCATGTACCAAATACTATGAAGATTAATTTGATTTGCTTTTATTGTGAAACATTTACTATTCCTTTAAAGCAGACTTGCCACTTTGTTACAAATAGTTGATTCGGAAAGCCCTTTCTCAGAATCATCCATGTTTGTTACCTTTTATTTAATACAATAGCATGAACTATTTTGCTTTGTTTATTTGTCACTTTAAGCAAAGTAGACAGTACTGGCTGGCAAGCCTGCCATATACTAACTTTCCACACTGCTTTCCCTATTAGCCTATACTAACTAGTTTATCTAACTGTTCACATAAATAAAGCTACTTTTCTCAAACTGTTGCTTGAGATAAAAATACTTCTAACATAAATGTGATCTGGAAAGCCTGTAGGTCTTGTTGCCATCTTAGTAATCTTGTTCTCATGTTGTCAGCTTCCTGATGGCACAGAAATCCCTCTTCCTCCCATTATCCTGGGCAAACTGGGTTCTGATCCTGGTAAGAAGACAGTGTGTGTTTATGGGCATTTGGATGTGCAGCCAGCAGCTCTGGAGGATGGATGGGACAGTGAGCCTTTTGTCTTGGATGAAAGAGATGGTAAGTCACTTTACATTAAGCAAAGTGCACTTGCATGGAGGTTTATATAAAACTAGTTGAAGAGCTCGTTACACGGGCCACAGTGCCACTGCCATCTGGTCGCAGGGCAGTCATGCAAAGTAGAGACAGCTTGTGCCGCGGCTGATGCAGTGCTGGATGCTCCTGAGAGGCCCGCTCTATATCGGCCTCGTCACTGGCAGTCTCTACTGCGCATGACTGCGTCATTACACACGTTTTAGCGAATTATTATATAGGATAAACTGGGGTAAATCAGCTGCATCATAGGGGACCAATATAAATTCTCATTGATATTCAATGGAGCTTTTAACCCCTTAAAATCTAAAATGGTCTTCAACACATCATGATGCATTCAAGGGTTTAATAGTCCATTGAATAATTCTGGGATTTGGGGAATGTTTGATGACCCTTGTACTGCAGTCGTGTTGCTCCAGTTCTGTGACTCCATTTCTACTATGATGACACGTTATACAATTCACTATGTGATCTTAATATAAAATAGAATAAACTAAAAACAAAATAAAGTTTACTTCAAAGCTATCATGACTCTTTCCAGGCTGATGTATTCAGTGGCACTATTGTCCTATAAAAGGTGTGCTGGCAGTGTCAATAAAGCCAGGGAGTTTTGTATTGCCTAAACATATATCCACTGCTTTCATGTGTATTGAGAAATTCATGGCAGTGGTATGACACACTTTATTGTGATGCTTTCATTTTGTGACTGTTATGCAAATCACTTCTCAGAATGACTAACCGTGTGGAAAGCAAAGTGCTTGGCTCACTACACAAGATGGTCTGCTTCAAAAGTCTTCTGCAGCTAGTGAGTGTGAGGTTTGTTGTGCTTCATAGCAACCCTCTAAGTGCTGGAAAGGTGTCAAACAGGCTTTCAGCATGCAGAGGATTAATGGTTCCCTGCTCTTTTAATAAAAAAAAAAATATAAAAAAACGTTATTGTGACAAAGTATTTCTGATGCACTTGCAGAATACATAAAATCAAATTGTTTATCCCTTTGAGTGCCAGAGTCTGGAACTCAAAGGGGTAATCATTTTAGTTTTGATCTTCACCTATATTTTTACACTTATTTTGCTGACATTGAGCTCCCCAGAAGTCAGTTTCCAGAGTGCTTTCTATCTGGAACTGTGAAAGCAAGTATATTGATACCATTTTAAAAAGATACAGAGCTCACTGCTGCAGGGATAGTGTTACACTGTGTCACTGTCCTGCTTTAATTTATGTATCTTAAAAGTGAGAGATGCTCAAATAGGAATGAACCTGCAATAGAAGTTTGCAGGCTCTATAGGAATGGTGTCCTACCCAAGGTGCAATCTCTTTTAGCCTAGCTGGACTAGTATGCTATGCTTTAAGATATTTCTTCTCTGTGACTAGCACTAGTGGGCTAAAAGAGACTGCACTCTGGGTAGTATACCATTCCTAGAGACCCTGCAAATTTGTATTGCAGTCTCATTCCTAGTTGAGCGTCTCTGACTCTTAATATACAACTGCTTTCATTTATGGCCGACTGACCAGAAAACACTATTGGAGTATTGTCAGGGACATGAGGTTTTGTTTTTTAAAAAGCATCCTACTAAAGTGAAACTGGTTCTATTAATGATGTCAATACTAAAGTCACAATTCTGGATAAAATTGTACATATCTGGCTACAGTAAGTATAATGAAGTCTTACCTGCAGTTAGTAATTTGGGATACCAGTAACAGGTATAGTCAATGCAAGGATTAGGCTTGAGTTTTTTTATGCTTTGGTCATACAGGCAGCATAGTGCAGGGATATTATTTTTCTGCTTATAGCCCAAATAGAGAACAAATTGACCCTTTATTAGGCTGTTGATACTGGAGACTGTTGCCAGGCATGAACGCAGGCTATTGCAGAAGGGATAATCTGCCCTGTAAACTATGGGTCTGTCATGCAGAGTGCAGTCTCCCGTGTTTGCATAGACATCGTTAATAATGTTTAAGTGAATGGTTTATCGGTCATGTATGGGTCAACTATCCAACATGCCCATTTAACCCAGGAGCACATGACAGTACTCGAACGGAGCAGAATTTTCAATTTTATTTTATGCGGGGAGAGCTAAACCTATTGTAGGGCTTATGCTGTTGAGAACAAGGGTGCTCCCATTCCTGCAACTGCCAAGAAATTGTGGAGCTTTTTACGTTCTTAGGAGAACTGTTCTTGGTGACTTGCCTCTCCTACATTATGCAGTAAAATAAGGGATTGGACAGTAATCATTTTTGAATGGCACATCTCTTAGCAGTTGGAATACTGTTGTAAAACTAGTCGGGAAAGCCCTACTTTTTTCCCTATTCCAAAGCAATGCATTGGATGCCTTTATAACATTCATGGCGGTAAAAACCTCCTATTGGGCATTTTCATTTGTTGCCCTTGGTGCACTCTGGAATTGCAGAGCTTTTGGGTAGTATATACACTTTCACCCTCCCCTAAACAAACTGGGTGTTATTCATCAAGGTGTCGGCATACATGTACTTCTGTGACTACCAGTGCTGGGGAGTCAGTGTTTCATAGATCCCAACATATACATAGCACACACATACACAAACTATGGCAGCCAATTTTGTAGCCCACCTTGGAGGGAAGTATTAAGTATGTGGCCTTCGACTGTTACTGAGTTTGACATGCCTGGTTTAGGTGATGAGTATCAGGGTACACTTTTAGGAATGGGGATTGTATAAGAGGTTGAGTTAGAAATTTTAAGGCTCCTGCTTAAAGGGATTTTAATGTTTCACAATAAAAGCAGCTTCAATTAATCTTCATAGTATTTGGGCAATGGAGAGTGTTATTTCAATACTGTCAGAGTTGTAATTGAATGATAAAGTATCCCCCTCCTGCTCCTTTTACCTAGTGTAAGCCACCTCCTCTCAGATGTGACCAGACAGCTCATAGCAAGGGACAATCTTCTTACTGTGAGAACAATGAAAACCCTGCCCACCCTTGACATGTTTTTCCTTTATGCCAACTGAAGATTGTCCCTCTCTGTGATCCACCTGAACACCACCATGCTGCTCTGAGGTGAACAGTGTTGCATCAGTAAAAGGGGCGAGAGGGGATAATTTCTCATTCAATTCCTCTTGGACTACAAATCTGACAGTATTGAAATAACACTCCCCGTGACCCAAATACTATGAAGAGTAATTGGAGCTGCTTTCATTGTGAAACATTACTATCACTTTAACCTATTTAAGTACCAGTGTAGTGTTTTGCTTTGCAATGTGTTGTGTTCTCTTTTGGTAATCAAAGGGTTAAAATAACCCTTTGAGGGCCAGAGGGGTATGCATCACATTGCTTCACAATGTGTTGCATATCCATTGGCACGCAAAGGGTTAAAGATGCAATTAGCTTTAGCGTTAGGGCATGACACATTAAAGCAGAACTTTCATCAAACTTATATTGAGCCCCAAATCCTAATTAAAATGGCGATATGCAAATACCTACTTGTATTTTGCCAAATAATTCGGCATTAGTGAAAAATAGAACTTTGTAAGCAGACAGCAGCGGGCAACATCGCAGACATCTTGCAGAAAAGGCATCTCTGAGTCTGTGCTGTCCTTCCCGTTCACCTCCGTGATTGGTGAGTTGAATGCCTGGTTACCTTAAGGTACTGACAGCGCAGGCACAGAGAGCGCCTACAGCAAAATCCCTGCCGCTACCTGTCTGCCTAAAAGTTCTTTTTTTCCCTAATGGCGGAATTATTCAGCAAATACAAGTATATGCATATCGCTATTGTATTTAGGATTTGGGGCTCAATAAAAGTCTGATAGTTCCGCTTTATGGAAAACAGTTTTGTTAATTCAGAAACATGGATAATCAAGTGAGACATAAAGGTAAAGAGGTGCAGTTCTGGGGTGTTTAACCCATTAAATACTAGAGAAGTATCTGACTCTTTGCTTCACAATGCATTCGAGACCTTTCTGAATAAGATTAAAAAATAGCCCTTGGCCTATTTCATCAAGCTGAAGAGGTGCAGTTCTTAAGCAAACCAACAGGGGAGAAATTAAAACTCACATTTGGTTAATTGGGGCAACTTAACCTTTTGAATGCAAGTGGTCTTCAAAGAATTCAAGGGGGTTAAAAGCAGCACTTAAAAGACTGAACAGTTTTATTCAGCTCCCACATATGTTTATTTTATGCTGATGAATAAGGCCCCTTTTGATTACTGCTGAGCCACAAACACTACCGCAAAAATCATATAAGCACTACAGGGTAGCTTTCAGTCACTCCATATCAGTTATATTTGCTGAGCATGTTGAAAATGGTTCATAAAACTCTTCTGACGACACAGCAGTTTGCAGGCTATCTAACCTTTTTGATAACCGCCTGCAACAGGCTGACTGTGGAAGCTATAATTTTATCTTAAGAAAATAATGAGTAGCAATGATTTGTTGGTTTTTCACATTAACCCGGGTCAGCAAATTGACTGACTTAACTGATTAAGTAACCAGACTTTTAATAGAGCTTTTTATATCCTTTTAAAGGGCAATTAGCACACTTTACAAAGTCCGCAATTATAAGTGCAGTGTGCATTCTCAAAATGGCTTCTTTTTGCCATGGGGGGGGGGGGGTAAAATCTGACACGTCACCTGGAATGCAACCAGGAATACGTGGCAGGTCCATTAGAACAGAGGTGTCCAATGTGCGGCCAGTGGGCAAACTGCTGCCCACCTGACCCCAGGGTGTGGTCCACTTGAGATTTTTAACAAAAACATTGTTTACCTAATTAGCAACAATGAACTAGTAGGTCAGTAGACTACACAAAAGTTTGAAAATAGTTGTCTATTGAGAAGAAAAAAAAAACAGGTGAAACGATTGTCACTCGCATAACTCACTATTTAAATACTCTTTATCACTTTGGGTGCTGTATACCCATTGGAATAAATACTAGTAAAAATGCAAACTCATGATATGTGGATCAAAATGTATTAACCCCTTAAGGACTGGTTATGCACGCGGCGGTCACTTAAGTACCAGGGACCTTTTTTTTTTTTTTGGCGAATCCGATTCCGGACTCCCTGAATGGCGTGTAGCCGCACTGGGAGCCCAGAATTCCATGACGGTCTAGGACCGTCATGAGTCCTTAAGGGGGTTAAAGGGACACCACTGAAGAAAACAAGAAGGCAAAAGAGAATGTCAATGTTTTGGTCCTCTCTCCAGGACTTTTGTCAAGCCCTCAAAAATGGGTAGATACTCAACAGAATGATGGGAGGCAGCACCAGTGGGACTTTATTAATAAACTTTAATGCAGCAAATAAGGCAAAAACAAGGTCCATGTTTCGGTCCCCGAAAGGTCCTGATGTAGGACCGAAACGTTGACCTTGTTTTTGCCTTATTTACTGCATTAAAGTTTATTAATAAAGTCTCACTGGTGCTGCCTCCCATCATTCTGTTGTATGTATGTGAGTGCATTTATACATATAAAAAAAAAAACAACCCCAATTATTGGAAACTGGCACCTGAATTCTCCGGCAAAAAAAAATATAAATTAATATTACTTTAATTTCTACCAAATAACACTGTCGCTACTATACCAAATCCTGATGGTGTACAGGACAAAAATAGAAAAAAGAAATTAAAACAATGGGAGAGCGTCTATATTGATGTAATTCGTGGGTTCGGATCCATAGACATGAAGCCCTTTCTCAGAGCGGACAGAGTCCTCAGACTTCCACAACATGAATATTGCAAGCGTCAAAGAAACTCCCGTCTTTTTAATATGTCCCTGATGAAGTATCTATTGATACGAAACGCATAGGACTACTGTTATACTGTCACCTTTTTATTGTTAACCATAAGAGTGCCATTGCCTTGGTTATATTTATATTAAAAAGACGGGAGGTTTCTTTAACGGCTTGCAATATTCGTGTTGTGGAAATCTGTGGAAGTTTGCGGACTCTGCCCGCTCTGGTAAACAGATTCTTGTCTATGGATCCGAACCCATGAATTACATCAATCTCAGCATATACGGACCCTCTTTCTCTACACACTGAACAATAACTGCTGTTTCATCAACATAATCAATATACATCTTTGAATCCTGCCCGCTTCAACGGCATTAATAAAGGCATTCAGTTAAAGGCACTTGATTATATGTGGGCATTCTAAATAAGGTGATACTTACCTCTTTGTTTTATTTATATTATATATATATATATATATATATATATATATATATATATATATATAATAATTTTTTTTTTTTTTTCAGTGAATTCACTGTTTTATTAGCTCTATTTTCAATTAGAATCTTTATGTATTAGTCTAAATTATCTCATATTCTGTATATGTTACAAAATACATATTTTGCGTATTCAACTAACACTAGCGCTCTACCATTGTTTTATTTTCTTATATATAATCTTGATCAATGACTAGCACTAGGCCTATAACTGCACCTTTTATAGGAATAAATCAGATTAAACTTTGTATTGCTTTTGGATCACTGCTAAGACATTTCTGAATAGCTGACACTATAAATCACAATTGTTACCAATAAACAAATTAATGCAGCCCTTACACATATCAATTTCTGATCATGTAGCCCACGATTGGAAAAAAAACCTAGCCCCTACCATTTTGTGTGCAGGCTTTCTAGCTCAGAACAAAGATTCTATGGGCATCTTCTAGTACAAGCCACTTCATCTTGCAGTTAAGTCTCTTCCTGTGAGAACAACTGTGGGGGGGGGGGTCCTCTTTTTCAGACCCCTGTTGTGAACCCTGGCAAACCAATGGAGGATCAGAATGCAGCCCTGGTATCACTGGGGAGCACACTGCCAGAGAGATAGTTCTACTTTAAAGGAAGATAGTGGCAGTCTTTATTATAATTGTAATTCATGTGATCTGATATATATTTATACATGTTCTGTTACTTGAAGATATGTTCAGATCAAAAATGTGTCCTGCAATAAGCTGAACACTAGGCACATGTTTTAGACCATTGCAATGAAGGGATTACGTGTAAGTAACGAGATCCCGGCACTTCTCAAGCGCCAGCGTGTCGACCGACACGGATCTCCTGCTGACAGCTTTACAGCTGTCAGTAGGAGAAATCAAACTTTAAACGCCCGTATCTCTTAAACCATAGCGGTTTGAGAGATACGTTTTTTTGCATTTAGATCAGCTTTTTAAGCTCTTCTAAATGCAAAAAAAGTTTTTTCCAGACATTACTAACACTTTAAGGACCTCCGTCATCTCCTACTGAAGTTAGCTTAGGGGAGCGGTTCTCAATCTTTTTTTGTTCAGGGCACCCCTAACCCATAATCTACAAAATTTGGGGCACCCCTAACATATTTAATGTACTTTATCTAGGGCATAAGAAGGGTACAATACATAAATATACCGTTATTATTAGGGTATATAATCATAATAACAAAACTAAATCTGTTGTCCATAACAATTTAAATAGGTCTTTATTTAAAAGTCCATTTGTGTTAGTCTTCATAGAAAAAATGTGGCACCCTAAGTTGATATCCGTGGCACACCAAGGTGCCATGGCACTCTGGTTGAGAATCACTGGCTTAGGAGTTTGTTGAGCAACAAAGAATCATGTCTGTGAAGATGCTATCAAGTACTAATTATGTACTGATAATTTACATTTTTATTTTTATTTTGTGTGATAATGAGCCTGTGCTGAATTGACTCATAGTTGCCATTAGGATTTTATACTCTCCTTAACCCCTTAAGGACCCATGACGGTCCTGCACCGTCATGGGTTGTTATACCCTTAACGACCCATGACGGTCCAGGACCGTCATGGCTTAAATTATAGCAGCATGCCTCCGTGCACGCTGCTATCATTAAATCCAGGCTGAGACTGAGCGCTCCGAGACCGGGGCATTCAGTCTCAGCCCTTCTTCCTTCTTCCGGTTCATGCGATCGCCGTATCAGCGATCACATGTACCGGCATAGTGACAGACAGAGGCAGCATGCAAAGCATGCTGTCTGTGCCTGTCTCGTCTGCCTCTGTCTCCCTTGCTCTCAAAGTAAGGGAGACAGAAGTAGACTGGAGACACCTAGTGGTTAAAAAAAAATACAGCAGTTGGGGGTATTAACCCCTTCACTGCTGGTGCAGGAGGCTGGCTAAATGTAGGTCAATTTTTGACCTGCAATTTTACACTTTTTTTTTTTTTTTTTTTTTTTTTTTAAACACAACACGCTTGTTTTTGTAAAAAAAAAAAAAATTTATTTTAAAAAAATATATAAAATTAAACAATATTGCAAATGTGATTGTTGTGGAGCCATGTAATACACTTATATACACCACCAAATGCCAGGGACAAAAAAGTGTCAAAATAGGGTTGGAAAAAGGGACAAGGGGATTTTCACCCAGGGGGAACAGTGGCCACTTTAAACTGCGCATTTTGTAGGTATGACTGACCGGTCATACCTTTCATGCAGTCTTCATAAAAATTTAACCCTTTGTGGCCAATTGATCCCAAGAGAAAAATCAAAAATGGTGGGGTTTTTTTTTACATTTTTTTACCTTTTTTTTAATTTTAATAAAGTGAATGGTGGGTTATCCATATAAATAGGGTATCAAATGAAAGCCCTATTTATGTTTAAAAAAACAGTATATAATTTATGGAGGTGGAATAAAAGCCTAAGAGGGAAAACACTGTTGAACAAAGACATAGTCAAAAAGGTCAGAATTGCTCAGGTCCTTAAGGGAAAACGACCTCAGATTTTCCCGGTCCTTAAGGGGTTAAGGAAAGGGGCATTTATTATTAGGTCACCGTCTTTACCGCTGTAACTACAGGGTGTGCAGTTTTGCCAGGCCCAGAATCCAAGAGGGCCCATCTGTCCAAAAATAGTTTGCACCTGGGAATTCCAATGCACATGTTCCTTTAACCCTTTGAGTGCTGGTGGGTTTGCAACACATTGCTTTGCAATTTGGTGCTTACTCCTCCCATACTCAAAAGGTTAAATCCTTGCTACTACTTTGAAGTTAATCAGCGTGATTAAATGTTAACTCTTTATTGCGCACTAGATGGTTTTCGTAAGTTGTAGAACTCTTACCTTTGTACCATAATCGTAAGCTGTGCAGGTAGACTTGTTTTGTCATTATACATTGTGGCAAATATATAAAGAAAATGTGAAGCAATTCTAGGTCAAACCAGCTTCACCACTGGAAACAAATATTCCTATTGATTTAACCATTTGATTGCCAGAGGGGTACATAACACACACTGCAGAACAATGCTTTGTGTACCCTTTTGGCATTCAAAGGGATAAGCTGGGCTTTTAACATCTTAAATGCAACCAATCATATGAATTAGAAAACACTCTAGCATCCAGTCAAATCAATGTGAATTTGGTGCAGTTTTGTGTCCAACTTGTTCAACTGTATCATAATCATTGGCTTGTTTGTACCTAGGCAAGATGTACGGGAGAGGCTCTACGGATGATAAGGGTCCTGTGCTTGCATGGTTAAATTGTATTGAAGCTTATCAACAAATAAAGCAGGTAAGCTGTAACTTATGTGGTATATGACGGATCATTAAACAGGGGCAAGGTTTACATTGCCCTGATCTGTAGAGCTGTATCTACAATATCTCTAGTTGAGCCATTGTAACAGATACTAAGAAGTCAATTTGTGCACTGTTGGCAAGAGGTCAAGTCTTGCTGCCTCTGGTCCATGAGTTCACATTCTACCTTGCTCTGTTCAAAAGTCCATGTGCAATAAAAATGTTATCCTTTTAACAGTTGTTTTTTTCAGTGTGATAATTATACCTTTTGTTAAAGGAACACTAACAGCCCCTACTAATACGCTACCACTTAATCTTAATTTGGGAAGAAAATCAAAATGTCCCCTGTAATTTGGTTCTGTGTGGATTAGCTCCACAAATGTCTTTAGTTTAGAACTGGCTGTCATGTCAGGGGAATATGATACTTTGGCTGGACTCCAGGACCCAAACTCAACCCACTGAAGTTTTTAGCGTTAAGTGGGAGAAGTTCTGGGTCCTCCAATCTGACGAGAGAAATCATGTCCTTCTCCATGGACATGATATCCAGCAACGATTAACCCTTTTGAGTGCCAGTGGGATGAGCAACACATTTCCAAAGCAGTGTACTGCTCACGCCTCTAGCACGCAAATGGTTAATGTTGGGGAACCAGTCCACACAATTGATTTATAGTGACCATTAATATTTTCTTGTCAGATTAAAAGAAGTTATTAATAGAAGCTGTTTGCGTCCCTTTAAATTTGGACCATTTGAGTGCTAAAGAGGTAATATGCAATGATTGTACATGCCATTGGTGTTCAGAGGGTTAAATTGTCTGTAGTATCCTGCTTTACAAGAATTGACCCTTTATAGTATATCAAGATATAGCCTTAACCCTTTGCGTGCCAACAGGGGCATCCAACTCAATGCCTTGATATCTCTCTGGCACTCAAAAAATTAATGATATGTGTGTTCTCACGCCACAGGCTATGTAAGGCATTGTTTTTGTGCAGGCTAAAGTACAATTTGAACTGTTGTAATGTTGGGACAGGCCAACTGCACCATAGGGGAGAAAGCTGTCCTATTTAATAAATCAAGGGGAATTTCTAACACCTTTTGAATGGTAGAGATGCTTCCAATGCATTTATAATCAATCCAATTATTTAAAATCATTGGGGATTCTGTGAATATAATTTTTTCCCCTATTGTACAGTTGTTTTGCTCCAGAATTAATCCATTTGTCCTTAGTTCATCAGACCTGGATTCTTTTAGGAGACAAGTGAATTATCCCTTACAACGTGATGGAGTATGTGTTCTTTTTATTTGGAAACCGATAGCTAAATGACAGGGGGTGTCATAATAGTATACTTGCAGCAAGTGCATGTTAAATATTTTATTATATTTTTTTACTGCTGCAGTTCTCCAATCTGATCTAACTCTTCTTTTATTGACCATACACTGGCCCTTGCTAGTCTAAGAACAAACTAGCTTTATGTTACCATTTGATATGAGTATTGCAAAGCAATGTCTTGGAGACCTCTCTAACATCCAGGGTTAAAGGGTTTGGTTGTCAGAATTTCAGGACTCCACCACTGCAAATTGTTTTGAGAGCTGCTGACCTATATCTGTTTGTTAACTCTTTGAGCACCAGAGTGTTATGCAATGCATTGCATACCCCTCTGGCACTCAAAAATTAGCCCCTCTGACAAACTATATTTTCTATACACCCTCACAATTGAGGGGAGAGGAGGATGCACTAAGGCGTGATAAGAGGGTGGCGTTGCGTACCCCTCTGGCACTCAGAGGGCTAAAATGGTATTTCACCAGTTTGTTCTGTTTTACTTTTTTTTTTTTTTCTTTTTTTTTTGTGGTAGCGCTTCCTGTATGGGGTTACATAAGAGCAGTAAAGTTTTTTTGTGTTTTTTTTTTTTTTTTTTTTTTTTTCCCCCTTAATTATGAAAAAATATATAATTATTTTCTTAGAGTGAAACAAGTCTACTTCCACTACTTGGAGATGCTTCACTTAATCTATCACAGCTCAGACATATGTGGGTGGTTTTAGTGTAGCCTCCAGATGGCTCTGTTCCTATCACTTACTATGGAGACCTCTATGGAGTCTAAGACTCCTTTTCCATATAGTGCATTGTTAAAGGGATAGTAATGTTTCAAAATAAAAGCAGCTTCAATTAATCTTCATAGTATTTGGGCCATGGAGAGTGTTATTTCAAAACATCTCTGTAGGGCCGGATTTCCCATTAGGCAGAGTGGGCATGCACTAAGGCGTGATAAGAGGTGATGAAGAAGAGATAACTTCCCCATTGAGATCACTTCTATGGAGCCATTGCATTAAGATCTGTCCCACTAGAGAAAGGTTAATGCATAGGCTCCACAGAATACCATAGGAGGTAGAGAATCAATGTCACTCCACTTCATCACACCTTAGTGTATCTCCCCTCTGGACTGAAAAACCACCTCTAAGTGAACACCTAAGGCTATCCTGAAACCTGCAGTCGGGGAGGGGGAGGATCTTAACCAGTTAAGTACCAGCGCACACCAGTCTACACAAGATAGACATTGTTAAATCACTGGACATGCCCTCAGAGCTATGGAATTATTGTTCCCATACCTTATAACACAATTTCTCCCCTGGTGTGCTGTCAGGTGGCCAGTATCTATACAGCTGGGTAACATTGCCTTACACGGCTCTCATGGGCACTTTCTCCCCTTGGGACAGAAGCCCCAATGAGCTAAATCTGCCATCAATGGGCATCAGGTCAATTTATCAAACTATTTTACAGAAAAATGGCTAGTACATGTAGGCAGGTTTTAATCCTCTGTAGAAACAACTTAAAGCTGAACTACCATCGCACAACACCTTTAGCTTAATTAAGTCCCCATCTGGCGACTAGCTGCTTAGTAGCACTATTTGCCAGAATTATTACATTATTTAATAGATTTATGCTTTCTTCCATAGCTGACAATAGCACGGAGCGCGGACATCTTGCAATAGTAACACCTGTGCTGTCAGTCCCTTATGGAGCCGGCCGACTCCTAGCAACGCCTCCTAGACGCCGCTGGGACTGACAGCACAGGCGCGCAGGCGTCACTATGGCAAGATGTCTGTGCTTCGTCCTGCTTGTCACCCATGGAAGAAAGCTTAAATCTATTAAATAATGTAATAATTCTGGCGACTAGCGCTACTAAGCAGCTAGTCGCCAGATGGGGACTTAATTAAGCTAAAGATGATGTGCGGTGGTAGTTCCGCTTTAAGGTGACAGGTCTACTTTAAAACTGAATTGGTAAAGGAAGGGCCACATTCATCAAACTAAATTGGTGCGGTTCTGGAGTAAACCAATCCTTAATGATATTTAAATGGAGCTTTTAACCTCTCGAATGGCTCACAATGTGTTTGCATGACTTTCATTGTAGTGCAGTTGGATTGCTCCAGAGTTGCACTTTTTTAGATTGATGAATAAGGACCTAAAATCCAGGTAACCATTATCAGGAAATCTTGTATGTTAAAATTGTACTGGTTTGGAAACCTGTAATTTTCCACACATTGCCTGATAGTCATAGATCCACCCCCACACTTGTATGCAACTCCAGCCCTGCTTTCTGCTATTACAAAAATGTGTTTTGTGGAACCCCCTGTTTTACTCTAGGGAACCCTGGGGTGGCGTTGCGTACCCCTCTGGCACTCAGAGGGCTAAAATGGTATTTCACCAGTTTGTTCTGTTTTACTTTTCTTCTTCTTTTTTTTTTGTGGTAGTGCTTCCTCTATTTTTCCCCCCCTTAATTATGAAAAAATATATAATTACTTTCTTAGAGTGAAACAAGTCTACTTCCACTACTTGGAGATGCTTCACTTAATCTATCACAGCTCAAACATATGTGGGTGGTTTTAGTGTAGCCTCCAGATGGCTCTGTTCCTATCACTTACTATGGAGACCTCTATGGAGTCTAAGACTCCTTTTCCATATAGTGCATTGTTAAAGGGATAGTAATGTTTCAAAATAAAAGCAGCTTCAATTAATCTTCATAGTATTTGGGCCATGGAGAGTGTTATTTCAAAACATCTCTGTAGGGCCGGATTTCCCATTAGGCAGAGTGGGCAACTGCCTGGAGTGCCAGGTTTTGAGGGGTGACTCAGCTATTCTAGCCTCTCCCACATTCAGAGTAGCAGGTGTTACCAGTGGAATCTCAATGTCTCTACACAGTTTTAACCCTTTGAGTGACAGAGGGGTACGGAATGCATTGCAAAGCAATACATTCCGTACCCCTCTGGCACTCAAAGGGTTAAATACCACTTTAATAGCTATTATTTAACCCTTTGGATGCTAGAGAGACTTTCAACGTGTTGGAGATCTCTATAGCAACCATGGGGTTAAAAGATGATTCTTATAATTTTTGTTTCTTAGAGGCTAAGGGAATTTTCTGTACCAGGGAACAGTGTATGGGACTGTAGGTGGGGTGTGGCCATGGAAGGAGCCAAAGATACCTAGGGGTCTTTGTCAATGGGGATCTTAAGATGTAAGTCCAGTCCTGCTTCTTTAGTATCCAAGGGGTTAATCACTTTGGTGAACTGTATTGAAAGAACAATGATACGTGATCATGATTATACAATTGTACTTTTTATAAAGAAAAAGGGGATGCAAGAAGCCACTTATCATGGGCTGGAGAAACCATTATTTCTTACACACATGATCTTTGTATTTTACTTTGAAATCTTGTGACTAAATCAATACAGAAGAGGTAAGGGTGGGGATATGTAGTGGAGGAAGTGTACAAGATAAACAGGTATTTCTGTTGGGTATGGATCTAATCATAATGCAGAGCACATTGCCTAATCACGTTTATATTTGCACTGTTAAGCAAATTACCATTGCATTATGCAAATATAATATTGATTAGGCAATGTGCTGTGCATTATGATTGAATCCATACCTAACAAATACCTGTTTATCTTGTACACGTCAGCCACTATATATCCCCCCCCCTTACCTCTTCTGTACTGGTTTAGTCACAAGCATTCAAAGTAAAATATGAAGGTTGTGTGTAAGAGATAATGGTTTCTAGAGCCCCTAATAATTGGCTTCTTGCATCGTTTTTTTTTTTTTTTTTTTATATATATATATCAAGTAAAGTACAATTGTATAATCATGATAACGAATCATTGTTCTTTCAACAGAGTTCGACAAAAGTGATTAATCCCTTGGATATTAAAGAAGCAGGATTGGACTTAAATCTCAAGATCCCTATTGGCAAAGACCCCTAGGTGCCTTTTGGCTCCTTCCTTGGCTACACCCCACCTACAGTCACATGCACTGTACTCTTAACCTCTAAGAAACAACTCCTTGGCTTGAAGAAAAAGCCCTTACAGTAGTTTGCGCTGTACTGTTAAGCAATTTGTTACCATTAAATTATGCAAACTACTGTAAGGGCTTTCTATGAAATAATTGCTGACTTTTGTACTTCATCATTCTGAAATGTACATATCTGACTTGGTGTTCCTTTTATTTACTTAAATGGGGCTTTTTAACCTGCTTGGCAACCTCTGTCACATTCAAGGGATTAAAACCCCATTTAAATAACTTTTGAACATTTGCACCCCCAGGAGGGCAGTTGGTTTGCAGTAGATGAATTCCTCCTCTTTAGCTTGATGAACAAGACCCAATTTGACCATTGTCTTTCTGTGCTCAAAGGAACTTCCTGTCAACCTCAAGTTCTGCTTCGAAGGAATGGAGGAGTCTGGATCTGAGGGCTTGGATGACCTAATTTTTGCCCGAAAAGATACGTTTTTCAAGGGTGTGGACTATGTCTGCATTTCTGACAACTACTGGTTGGGTAAAAACAAGCCCTGTATCACATATGGACTCCGGGGAATCTGCTACTTCTTCATTGAGGTACAGACTGAAAGAGCCATCTTTTACTTCTTCTACTAAAAATGATAATATTTTAAAGAAATAATAACCCTTTTATTTTGGCTTATTCTTTAAGTGCATAATATGGAAAGTACAAATAAAAGGTTGCAATCCCTTTTTTAATATTTTTGGAATGGTTGCTCAGATGTAAAAGATAAATATTCTAGCTTTCCCTGCTACAGATGTAATTGTTGGGAAGAGAGATGGCCTAGAAGAACTGTTCTACAAGTTCTAGACTAGCATCTGTGTTTTTGTTTTATATTTGTAATGGCATCAATCATCAAATTAATTATGCCATTAAGAACAAGATGGGTGTGTCACACAAGCCTTAACCACACACACACACACACACACACTCTCTCTCTCTCTCTCTCTCTCTCTCTCTCTCTCTCTCTCTCTCTCTCTCTCTCTCTCTCTCTCTCTCTCTCTCTCTCTCTCTCTCTGTCTGTGTGTCTCTCTCTCTTTCTCTCTCTCTCTGTCTGTGTCTCTCTCTCTCTCTCTCTCTCTCTTTCTCTCTTTCTCTCTGTCTGTGTCTCTCTCTCTCTCTCTCTCTCTCTCTCTCTCTCTCTCTCTCTCTCGGTGAGGATAGGAACATGAGGCTCACCAGATGGTTGAGGACAACAGGTCCTATCAATTACTGGCTGGGTATGATGTGAGTTGTAGTCCACAACAGCTGAAGGGTCTGTGGTTGACCAACCCTGATGTAAGGCAAGACTTACCTTGCAGGAGAAATGCACATGATATTGATTAATCACAAGCTGCCATTTTGTAGGTAGTTGAAGGCTATTAAACGTTTTCTAATTGGTTTCAACTGTCACATTAACCATTTGAGTTGGGTTGTGAAACATGATACCTTGAAATGTTGTATACCCCCTGGCACTCATAGGGTTAACTACTTTACTGATTATTCAAGATAATATCAAGCTGTTTTATCCATTAAGTTTGGTTCTGAACTCTGTCTCCTGGTGTTTTCAGGTGGAATGCAGCAGCAAAGACCTTCATTCTGGAGTGTATGGAGGCTCTGTACATGAGGCAATGACTGACCTTATTGCACTGATGGGTAAGAAACCGGGAGTGTTTCTTATATTAATTACAATAATAAAAAGCTCCATACATGGCTCATGATTATCATTATAACTAGTAATCAACGCATAATTTTAAACAATGTTAGGGACTCAGCCCAAATTTAAGGAAAACACTTTGATTCAATCAAAATGCATCACAAACTATGTCACAGAAATAAGTAGAAGATATACATTTTTATACTGTATAGGTAAATGTGACCAGAACTCAACTAAAGTGTAGGGCACATGATAGTAAAGGCTGCATGGGAACCTGTGCAACCATGCATATTGTTTTCCATAATGGTTCTCCATTAAAGGGAAGGTCTGTTCACTTCATATAGGGTAAACATCCCAGCCTTCCAAATTTGATGCTCATATTGATTAAGACAGACTGCCCACTTCCCACACCAGTGTTTGTTTTTTTTGTGTTTTTGTTAAGCCCACGTGCTTTACTAGCTTCTGTTTAACCTGTAGTTCTTCTGTTATTTAGTCTACAACTCTCTTCCTCCACTATAAACCACTGTTAAGCAGAGGATGATGGAAGCTGAATTACAACATGTAAGGAGCCACAGCTATCCCATCATGCTCTGTCCTGGATCTGTTTTTTTTGACTACTGTGACCATGTTATGCACAAAAACAGCATATCAGCAGTAGTAAAGTGTTTAGTAATCAATATCTCAGAAAACTACATTCAGATAATTATTGCCTGCTGGCAAAATTAAGTAGCCTAATGCACAAAACAAGAGAAGTAATTCTGGAGCAAACCAACTGTACCATATGGGGACAAATCTCCTTTTGTCTGGCTTCTCTAGTATTCAAGGGCTTAACCCCATGTCAATCCAGAATACTTTATATTTGTCTTGTGAGAAGCAGTTAGTTGCCTCAAAATTGCTTTTGTGTATAAGGGTTTGTGGGCCTTATTCATCAAGCTAAGAAATTCAGTTCTGAAGCAAACCAACTGTGACATAGTTGAAATAATAAGAATTCTGTACTTTCCCTTTCATTAAAAATTGGGTTTTTTTTTAGGTCTCTTACTGTACATTAACTATTTATGGACCTGGGGGTCATACAATGCATTGATTTTAAGACCAGTGTGCAGTAATGTTTGCTCAGGGATTTGTGTGTCTTCTTTCACTTGGTTGGAATTCTGGACATATATGATTGCTGTTTTAATCCATTATTTTTGTTTTGTTTCTTTCTCTTTGCCCCAAAGGCAGCTTAATAGACAAAAAGGGAAAGATCCTTATTCCGGGAATCAATGAGGCAGTGGCACCTGTCTTAGAGGAGGAAAAAGCAATTTACGATGCAATTGATTTCGATCTTCAGGAATTTGCGAATGACATTGGATCTGACAGACTTCTTCATGAATCTAAGGTATCAGTACTGTACCTCCAAATTAAACATACTTCCGGGTACCCTGCAGACTTCAGTCTTCTATAATTAATAAACTTTGTTCTAGTAACTCTTCCTAGAGAGATTTAGTTATAAAAAAAAAAAATAACTTTGTTTCAGTGGTGGTGATGACTTGCCGTGTACTTTTTGCTGCAAGGTGCTTAATATTCCATGTGATCAGCCATTTTGACACACATGGATGTGACCTCAATACCTAGGCTTTGTGTGTGTGTGTTTTGTTTTTTTTTCGGTTGTATATACCAGTGATGTTCAAATAACAATGAACCAATATGGAAATGTCAATGACATACAGAGGCTCATATACACAACAGAACTGTAGCAATTGCTGGGCAAACTATAAAGTGGAACTTTTAAAATCTTGAATGTTACAGAAGTGTGAAATGTATTATTTTGCAATTATATGAGGCTTCTCTAGCATTCAGTGGCTTTAAATGCCCATTAAAATCAGTGGATGTTATTTGTATCCAATGGTGTGGGGTTTTTTTCCCTCAATACATTTTGTATAAAATGCTAAGATGTTTACATCTGGGTATATTCCCATTTTGTTTGTAGAAACCAAAAACAAATATAGGCTCATCTTTCCATTTCCCATCTATATTAAAAGTTCAAACTTTTAATTTAGAACAGTCCTATAACCGTGCCAAGAGTTCTTAAATTCATGTACTGCTGTACCCTCAAGTACTGCTGTTTGGGAAGTATTCCATGTACTTACCTTTGGTTTAAAGTGCATTGTGTTTTTCTTCTTATTGTCCACCCTCAAGTTTTAGAGAATGTCCTCTTGTTTGAGTATTTCTTTATTCTGAAAATGGCTTCATCCTGAACATTATGAAATCCCTTAATATATTATGAATGTTTCAATCATCCTTTCCTCTACCTTTTATTCTCATATTAAAGTCCTGGAATCTTTTTTTAATATATTAATGGACCTTATTGAAATGGCTTTTAATTTATTGCAGTCCTTTTGACGATATGGTCACCAAGAAATATGCACCATTCTCTGTGAGTGGTCTAGTGTGATTATTAGGCTAGTGTAAAGATTGTGTGTGCCAGCCAATCAGAAACACACGCATATCTGACTACAACCACACTTTTCCTGCACAGACATAGAGGACTGCATGAAAAACACCACACAGCCTGTTTATTTAATTGCTAGAGAGTTTGATAAAAAAAAAATGGCACTATTAGCTCTGACACTAATCTGACTTAGTTTTTGTTGATGTTTGTTTGTAAAGCAGCCAGTAAAACATGTCCTGATTCCTGTCTCCTGCAGGAGAAGATTCTGATGCACAGATGGAGATTCCCATCTCTTTCTCTCCATGGTATTGAGGGAGCTTTCTCTGCTGCTGGAGCTAAAACAGTCATTCCAAGGAAAGTCATTGGCAAGTTCTCCATAAGATTAGTGCCTGACATGAATCCAGAGGATGTGCAGAAGCAGGTGGGAAATTTAGTACTTTGTGGTAAAAGACATAGGCTGGTGTTCTAAATGTGGGTGCCCTGCATATTAAGGGCCCCGTGAGCAAAAAAGAAAAACTGAGCATTTTTGGGGCAAACCAAATGCTGCAGATGGGACAAATAAAAATAAACATTTATTTTATATGGCTATTTTAACCCCTTGAAATATTGGTTTCAATGAGTGGAGACGCTCTAGCATTGAGAGATTAAAAATCCCCATTTACATGAATGGGAATGTTTGTCTGTGAAGGGAAAGGGCGGGGGGGGGGGGGTAAATAATAAAAAAAATGCCCTAAGACACTGTGATATGCTGTACGTGTAAGGAAGAAGAAAAAAAAAAGGGGGGGGTCCTTAGTGTGGTGATGGTGATGAATGAGTGGACTTTCCACATATCCTTTAATTAAACAGAGAAGAAACGTGAGCTACTTCATATAAATAGCTTAATTGTGAACTTGTGTATGGATCTATTACGGCTCATAACACTCACATTTTCACTCTCTTTTCAAGTTGAAATTTGTTTGCATAGTTTGGCCTAAATATGTTCTTTTCATGGCACCCCATTATAGGCACGTTTTATAATGAATAACATACCATATCATAAGGGTAAAATAGTGCTTTATATTTGAAGGTCTAAATTATGCATTTGTAAGATTACAATGATCATTCATTAGGGATACCTGCAGTGAGTGGATGGGGACCTCAAAACCAATCAATAGCGCTAAAAGATGTGTTACAGTGTGTTTTCTCCATAAATACTTCAGTTTTCTATACCACACAATCCCAGTGCCTGTGTATATTCTAATCTGTGGACACATTACATAATAATGCACAATGCCTTCTGGTGCAGACTGTCTAAACCCACTATCACTTATGCCAGCCCCCATACAAGGATAATACTGGCATGTCAAACTAATAGTGAATGTTCACATCATCAAAATTTCCCTCTAAGGAGAGCCCCAGTAATTGTGATTTATAATGATTTCATAATTTTAGTTCCTAAAATCTGGTAAACCATTATAAGAATTATATACATTTTTTATATATATAGAATATACATACAAGCCTTCATGTTGTATACAGAGGTATGTACTGCTTTTTGTGTACTTTTGTATGTCGGTGGGATGTGCAGTCAGCACACAGAGGGGGTCAAGCCCTGTAGTGTGTAATCTGATCCAACACAAGCTAAGACAGTTGGATTTTTACATAAGTGAAAGCAGAAGCAGACCGACTTGGACCAAGTACATATATTTTGCCATATCTTATCGCTTGCATTCTGCTCCAGCTACACATTTTTTATATGCTTTCAGTGACTGTTATTATGGACATGCCTGCAGTGAAAGGATGAATAATCTCAAAATCCATGCTGTATCTACTTTAGAACACAAGCTACGCTTCTAAAAGACTACCCAACCCACTCACATATTTACTGCATAAGGCCTAAATAATATGCTGTTTGAGTGCATTGTATCTTCCATTTATTCATTAATTTGGACTGATTACATATTTATATAGCCAGGAAAAGAAAATTAAAACAAAGCCATGTTCTACATCTTTTAAAGTGATAATAATGTTTCACAATAAAAGCAGCTCCAATTAATCTTCATAGTATTTGGGCCATAGAGAGTGTTATATCAGTACTGTCAAAGTTGTAATTCAAGAGTAATTGAAGGATACATTTTCCTCCTCCTGTCCCTTTTACCTAGTGTAAGCCCCCACTCCTCAGATGTGGAATCTGGTCCACAGACCAGACGGCTTACAGCAAGGGACAATCTTCTTACTGTGAGAACAATGAAAGCCCTGCCCCCATTGACAAGTTTTTCCCCTTATCCTGATTGAAGATTGTCCCTCTCTGCAATCCGCTTGGATACCACCCTGCTGCTCTGAGCTGTGTTACATCCGTAAAATGGGCGGGAGGGGGATACTTTATAATTCAATTACTCTTGAACTACAACTCTGATAGCACTGAAATAATACTCTCCATGGCCCAAATGTCCATCTTGATTACTGCAACTCACTCCAAATTGGCCTTGCTCCTCTAATACTGCTTTTCTCTGCCCATCCCTACACTGGCTTCCATTGGCATTTAGAATTAAGTTTAAATTACTGATGTTAACCTACAGAACCCTTCCAAACACTGCACCCTCCTTCATGTAATCTCTTGTTTCCACATACACTCACAATCACCATCTTTTCTGCATGGGATCTTCTCTCTGCAGCTCTTACACCCCCTTCCCATTCCCACCTACATGACTTCCTGTGTTGCAGCTGAGCTCTAGAATTCCCTCCCCTGTTCTAACAGACTCTCTCCTAAACTTTAGACACTCCCTGAAACTGTACCTCTTCAGGGAGCCTATCAACTACCCCCATAAACATTATGCACAAAGCCAGATCAACACCCTGGCAACCCCTCTACTCCTATTCTTTTTCTTCATCAGTCACTCTCCCACCTTCAACCCAATCAGAACCTCATTGTTTGCACATAGCCTTTTTTTCTCACAGACTGGTCTTGGAGCAGTCAATTTCAGACCCCATTTGTGCTTACAGTGATCCTGCAGGAGGGCTGTAAGCACAAAGTACATGACGTGCCAGGACCATCACCGGACCTTAAAGGAAAAATATGGTGACAGATAAGGCACGTCACCGGTCATCAAGGGATTAACTCTGACACTTGTGATATGTCCTCCTTTATCCATATGAAGTATCAACAATCTTCTGCTCCATGCATTTTCTAACTCTCTACATCTTTACACTGAAGGTGGAAGACTACTTGACCAAACAGTTTAAACAACTGGGAAGCCCTAACAAATTCAAAGTAACAATGGGTCACGGAGGCAAGCCTTGGGTATCTGACTTCAACCACCCTCACTACCTCGCTGGTAGAAAAGCCATGAAAACAGGTAAGATTGGCTTTTATTCACAGAAGAAAGAGTACAAAATAATCTGATTGTCAACTGAAGGTTACAAATGTTTTTCAGAATAGAAAATAATAATTCACTGTGCTTGTTTAATGATTAGCTTTCAGACAAGAAGTATGTTTGGCAGAAAATCATTATCTTAATTTTTTTCTGAATAAGTTACATATTGATCCACATTGGTAAATAAGGAAAAGACCAATCTATAAACTGGAAGCAAACCAAGAGCAATGCTGTGACACGGGGCACAGCAGGACTGCTGCAGAGTAATTGTTGACTGATGTGACCATGCATACACTGAAGCTCCCCAGTATTCCTGGAACAAATACTCTATAAACAAGGGTAAACCATGAATTTAACCCTTTGAGTGCTGGGGGTGCACAACAGATAGCAAAACAATGTGTTACTTCTCTATCACTCAAAGGGTTGAAGTGGAACAGTTACCTATCCAATTTGTCACCTTTTTGGAAGCATCCATGCAGACAGGACAGGCATAATTGTCACTTAATGCAAATTAGCTGGTACTGGCCTTCAAGGAGTGGTAGGGAGAGTAGTGTGAAATGATAGGATCTGACTGCCAAGCCAGTCTGTATTGTCTAATTCACATAAACTGACAAAGCTAAATAACAGGGGAGTTTCAAATTTGTTTCAAAATCCCCTAGGTTGTTATAAGAAGGTGTTCCACTTGCTCAGAGTTAACCCTATAAGGACCAAGCAGAACGAACGTTCTATGTTTGCAGAGCCCATATGTGTGAGCGATCGCACATACCTGCTGTCCAGTGGGGGGGACTGAAACTGACTGCTCTGATCCCAGAGCAGTCCATTTTAGGCTCTCCCAGTGATCACAGTGTGCCTTGTTAGGTGTGCTGTGATACAAAATAATCATGACATGCCAGAGCCGTCACCGGTCCTTAATGCAGGGACAGTCATGACTATTCTGGCACATTATTTGGTGTTTATCTGGTTAGGAACACTAACATCTCAATAATAATAGTAATAGTTCCTTTCTTAAAGTGACCTGTCACCTTTAAAGGGATAGTAATACTTTGTTTTAACTTTATTTTATTTTGTAGGCATTAAAAAAACATGAAGAATGATATAAGTCTTATGTCTCAAAGCTTTATGGTTTAAGAGAGATTCACAAGCAAACTTCCCCTCCCCGCCCCTTTTACCTAGTGTAAGCCATCTCTTCTCAGATGTGAATCTGGTTGTAAGACCAGACAGATAACAGAAGGGGACAATCTTCTTTGTATGAAAAGAATGAAAGCCCTTCCCCCCTTGACAAGCTTTTCAGGTTTTTCCCTTATCATAACTGAAGATTGTCCCTTTCTGCAGTCTACCTGGGCACCTCCCTTCTGATCTGGCTGAACAGGGAGGGGGATACTTTGCTTGTGAATATCTCTTAAACCATAAAGGTTTGAGAGATAAGACTTATATTGTTCTTCATGTTTTTTTAATGCCTATAAAATAAAGATAAAACTAAGTATTACTACCCCTTCAAGATAAATTTTAATGAGCTTAAAAAGCTAACAGGTCCACATGAACTCTATGGCTTGTGTGGGTTTTTTATTTTTTTGGTTCAGTAGTTGGGGAATCTAAGTTCAGCAGAGCTTTGCTATCTAATGTGGCCAGATAAAGCTGCATAATTAATTTCTTTCTCATATGTAGAACGTCACCCTCTCTACCACCTTAGGCTGCTAGAACTTGTCCGTTTCCACTACAGGGGTGCAATACATTGATAAGGAGGAATAATCATACAAATCTTTTTAAGATGGAAGCTCCCACTGATGTCTGGGAAGGTGATGAGAGGGGGGTGCAGCTCAGAAAAAAAAAAGGGGGGGTGCAGCTTAGAAATTAAAAACCATGTAAAATAAACTTTTAATTTTTAATTAAAAGGCAAACAGGTTTTAAATTGATGGGTTCACTTTAATGTTTAAAGAACAATAAAAACTGTCTAAATGTATTTGCTGTTGCTTTGTTTGTAATAATAACCTGTGAGACAGTAACCTTTATTTGTTGCTGGCATTTTATGCTAATTGGCGTATGTTCTGGATCAATATTATCACACACACACACAATGCTATAAATTAATCCAGGAGGAGGCCTACATACTGGGGGTGTGTCTAATCACAGCAGGCAATTACGTTTGGTCTGAAACATACCAAATTTGCATATTGTACAGGGAATTGGCATAAAGTGCCAGGCTGTGCAACTAACACATAAATGTTACGTCCTCGGACAATCTAGTTTACAGAAAAACGGCTAGTACAACTTGTAGGAAGATTTTACTTCTCTGTAAAATAAAATAAACTTGTCTTAGAGATAGCTACATGGTACAGATGTGGAAGTAGCAACAAGAAAAGGGCATTTGGGTTGTTTAAGACTGAATGAACAGAGCATTCTTTACTGAAATACTGGGAGTACACAGATTGCAAAAAGGCAGTTAGGCAAAATCATTGTTTCTAGATATTTTCTCTGTGGAGGCAGACATACATTATGCTGGTGTATATTAAGTGTCAGAGTCTCTCATCTAGGAACGAGCCTGCAATACAAATTTGCAGGCTCTCGAGGAATGGTATCCTACCCAGGGTGCAGTTTCTTTTAGCTCACTAGTGCCTTTCACAGAGAAGAAATATCCTAAAGCATATCATATTGGCCGTGCTATAACAGCAGTCCAACCATGAAAGGCCAGGCAATTCTTCTCTAACGAGAGAAACGGCCAACCCCAGATGAACATTTTGGCCTTGTTGGGCCTTGTCAGTGAGGTGCAGCTGATCTCTCTAAGCACTGTGAGCAAGAGGTCCAAGGCTGGAGTTAAGGTCTCCAAACTCCAGTTGGCTCCGGTCGGCTCAAAAGGGACTGAAAGAGCAGGCGCACGGACGTCACTGTGAAGAGACGTCCGTGCTTCCTGCTCCTGTCACCATCGGTAAAACGCCGATATCTGCAGAAGCGGATAATATTTCTGGCGACTAGCGCTACTAAGCAGCTAGTCTCCAGATGAGCAATCAATCAAGCTTAAGTTATTGCGGGGTGGTAGTTCCCCTTTAAGCTAGTCCAACAGGTTCCCACACCAGGGGGGTTATGCACTAAGGTGTGATAAAGTGGTGATAATGTATCCAGTGATATCACTTCTCAAGTTACTATGTTATTTATGGGGCCTAAGCACTAAGAGCTCTCCCACCTGAAAAATCTTAGTACCTAGGCTCCAAAGAATAATATTGAAACTGGAGAAGTGATATCACTGGAGAAGTTCTTTCCTCTTTATCACACCTTAGTGCATCTCCCCCCCCCCTGTTATTTTGCTTTACGATACTTTTATCTTTCTCTGTGCTCTAGGTCAGGAATTTAACATCCTGAGCTTTCCAGCTGTTTGACTACAACTCCCACCATCCTCATGTGGTGGATGGTGATGGTAGTGTAAAATTTACATGGAGGCCTTTTACTGCCCACCCCTGGCCTTCAGGCACACTGTGATCACGGGGGGGGGGGGACTAAAACTGTCTAGACCAGTCAGTCTCGGCCTCACACGCAGCAAGCCAGTATGTGTGAGTGATCTCCAGACACGTATTTAAAAATAAAAATAAAAAAAAACTTGGTCCTCCAGTGCAGCCAACCCCCTTAACGACCGGCCGCGCAGGCATGTTGCGGTCACTAAAGGACCACGGAGCTCGGAATTCCATGATGTTCATAGCACGTCATGGGTCGTTAAGTCAAAACAACCCATGAAGTGCTATGACCGTCAAGGGTCATTAAGGGGTTAATGCATTTAAAAAAAAAATCTAGACAGTGAAATTGACAGTTGCACTACGTAAAAGATAAGCTATAAGCTGTATTGTCATTGCTGGTTGATGTTATACACTGTTGTTTTATTCAGTCTTAGGTGTTGGGTGACCAGCTGTGTTGTTGCTAGGGGAAAATCAACACCAGTTGTTTGTTCTTTCTTTTTTTTTGGTATTTATAGGGGCACTGTTTTGATGCTGAATGCATTAGCAGTAGAAGAGGACTGTTTTATTTATATATATATATATATATATATATATATATATATATATATATATATATATATTTTTTTTTTTTATTTTTTTTATTTTTTTTTTCACTGTCGTCCAATACAGGTCACTGGTACTCTGGGAGGCGTAAGTCCCCTTTAATAGGCAGGAACAACTATGCAAATGATTTGCAAGGGGCAGAGCCTCCCCTCTTACTTAAGCCACCTTCTGGCCAGAGCCACTTAGATTGATTTGTTCCTGGAGTGCCTTGCACACCAGGTAGAGAACATCTATGTATCTTAGTGTTTTATTATTTTTTATTCAAATATGGAATACCACCATTAGGAGGGTGACCATGGCTGTGAATTGCCCTCTTTAAAGTGGCTGGTGCAGCTTCCAGGGATTTTCTGTGGACCTTATGCCCTGAAGAGGGGACAGCTTGTGTTAAGCAGCTCCCCTACTGGGGAATTTACCTCTGGTTCTTTCCCACCTTATCATGGTCACCTGAAGACAGAAGTCCTGCAAGAAAGGTGAGTCACCCATTGAGTGCTGAAGGTCCACTTGTCCCCACAGTGTCCCTTTGATGGGCTTGTATTTGGGAGTTTCAATACACTCCAGCACTCATAGGGTGTTTTTATTGCATTTTTACTGTTATATGCAATTTCTGTGGTATTCTCTGGGTTTTGGAGCCTTTGATATTCGTTTACTCATGTTTCTTATGTGTTTCATACTTGTTTGGGCACTTTTTAATGTTTTCTCAAACTTTATTAAAAATGGTGTTCCGCGCCTTTAAGCGCGGCTTTTTCCCGCTCAGACGCAAGGGCTCCTTTACTCTCTATGAGAATTCACAGTGTGGGACGTATCTCTGGAACCGCTTGTCACAGCAACTTCAGAGAGGGCTCATTTTAATGCTAGGCTCCTGCTCTTTCATCCGGAATGTGTTTTATGTATGTGGGGTGTTCAGGGGGGCTTCGGGCACTGTTTGGGGTACTTGTAAGGGAAAACTACATTTCCCATGAGCGCCTGCTTCGCGCTCGTTTCTGATTGGCTATCATGACGGCCGCCATTTTGTGGTACTTTTCCTAAGCGAGTACACTACGCAGGGACCGAGCCTTCTCTCTCCTCAACAGATTAACCCTTCGCTGGCCAGATAAGTCCGAATTTAGACATTTCTGGGGTGAAACTTTAATCATTTACACTTCTTCTGGGTGATAGTGTTATTTGTGGGGTATATTGACGCTGTGAGCATGTCTACTTCACTGGAGCTAGGGGCTAGACCCAAGTCTAAGGAGGATGGGGGGTCTGCTACCCCCATGGTGTTTTGCTCCTCTTGCCACATTGGGCTGTCTACCGATAATGTGGGGGATCTATGCCCTAATTGTACTGGTCAAGATAGCAACCCTGGGCTTTCCAGCCACGCTATTGAGCCATCTTGGGTGAGGGAGTTTAAAGCTGCCACTAGGGATCTCAGATCCATGCTTCAACTCTTTCCCTCTCAGATACAGGGGGCTCTCCAGGTCTGGCAGACCCCCTCTACCATCAGGACCTCCCTGCCTAAGCCACAGGGAGCTCCTGATGTCACTGATTCTTCTGAAGAAGAACTCTTACAGGATTCTGATGCTGAGGAACGTACTGTTATTGAATCTAACAGGTCCATTGGGGACCCCTATGAGTGTGACCCTGAAGTCTCGGCTGAGGGTCTGATCAGAGCGGTTCTGAATACGCTCAACCTTCCTCTGACTCAGGAATCCACGTATGATCCTACTGATGTTTTTCAGAAAAAGCCATCTAAACCAGTTGTTTGTTTTCCAACTAACCCTACTCTTGCCGTCTGGTCTCTGAGGCATGGAAGAATCCTGATAGATCTTCCTCTGTCTCTAAAACGTTTGCTAAACTTTACCCCTTTCCTGAGGCTGAGTTGGCAAAATGGGTTCATCCTCCCAAGGTGGATGCTCCTGTTTCTAGACTATCCAAGTCTACCGCCTTGGCTGTCTCTGATGCCTCTGCCCTGCAGGATTGGACGGATAAAAAGCTAGAGCTTTCTCTTAAAGCTATTTTTGCCTCCATTGGCACTGCCATGCGCCCAACCTTTGCTGTGGCTTGGGTCAATAGAGCCATTGCGGCCTGGACTGAACGACTGACTGAAGCAGTTCGCCAGGATGCGCCAGTATCTGAACAGTTGCAGCTCCTTGCTAATATCACTGAAGCTCAGAACTATGTTGCTGACGCTGCTTTTGATGCTGTGCGCATGGTGGCGAGGGCCTCCACTTCTTCTGTGGTGGCTAGACGCGCTCTTTGGCTGAAAATTTGGTCTGCTGATACAGCCTCCAAGAAAGCCTTGCTTTCCTTGCCCTTTCAGGGGAATTTGCTTTTTGGGTCTGAACTCAAAGAAATGATCAGTGAGGCTACTGGCGGTAAAAGTACTCTTCTACCCTCAGTCTTTAAGAGAAAGTTTCCAGCCAAACGCAATCGGTCCTTTCGTTCCTTTCAGACTGAGACACTCTCCTCGGCCCAGACGGGTCCTCCCGCTACTCGCTCCTCCTCCAAGCCCAAACAGTCCTGGAAGCCCAAAGTTGCCCCCAAGGCCAAGACCTCCAAGACTGCTTCGGCATGACTCGCCGAACCCGGGTCCGCATCCGGCTGTAGGCGGTCGTCTCCGCATCTTTCGCCGGACTTGGGAGGAGTCAGTGGCGGACCCATGGGTTCTTCAGGTGGTGTCAGAGGGATACAGGATCCCTTTCTCTTCCCTTCCTCCTTTTCGGTTCCATTTTACTCGTCCTTCTCAGGAACCCACAAAAAGGCGTCTATTCGACGACGCTATTCAGGATCTCTTGGACAAAGAGGTCCTGGAGGTGGTTCCTCAAGGGGACACAGGTTCAGGATTCTATTCCAACCTGTTTGTGGTAGCCAAAAAGGACGGAGGAGCTCGTCCCATTTTGGATCTCAAAGATCTCAATGCCTATGTGGTGACTTCCCACTTCCGCCAGGAATCTCTGCGTTCTGTGATTGCAGCAATGTCTCCAGGGGAGTTTCTCGCCTCCCTGGACCTTCAGGATGCTTATCTTCACATCCCTATTCATCCAGAGAGCAGGCGGTATCTCAGGATTGCCTGCCACAGGGGACACTTTCAGTTTGCAGCGCTCCCCTTTGGGCTGACTTCAGCCCCTCAGGTCTTCCAGAGGGTGTTAGGCTCCTTGATAGCGGTGCTCCATCAGGATGGGATCAGAGTGACCCCCTACATGGACGATCTCCTACTGAAGGCCTCCTCAGCGGAGCTTCTCCGTCAGCAATTAAAGAAGTGCATGCACACCCTGAACCGTCATGGCTGGATCCTGAATCTGGACAAGTCGGACTTGATTCCATCTCAGAGGCTTCTGTTCCTGGGTCTCCTGTTCGACACTCGCCAATGCATGGTGTTTCTTCCAGAGGACGTGGCTCACCAGATAGCCGTCAGAGTGGCTGGGATTCTGGACATGGACGAAGTTCCAGTACCGAAGTTGTCGTCTTTAGTGGGGAAGTTCATTTCCACGATCGAAGCAGTCCCATTTGCCATGGCCCACTCCAGGGATCTACAGAGATTTGTGATCCAGACGTGCAAGAATCATCCAGATCATCAACATCTGTCTGTTTCTCTTCCTCCTCATGTCGAGTCGAGTCTGCACTGGTGGTTAGATCTCTCTCATCTCCTGAAAGGGAGATCCTTTCTAGTTCCTCTTTGGACCACAGTCACAACGGATGCCAGCCTTCGGGGCTGGGGTGCAGTCTGGGGTCGCTTCAGTGCTCAGGGGAAATGGGGTCTGGAGGAATCCATGCTCTCCATCAATGTTCTGGAACTTCGAGCTGTCCGGCTTGCCCTGAAGCACTGGGAGTCTCAATTGACCGGTCTTCCGATCAGAGTGGAGTCCGATAACGCCACGGCGGTGGCTTACATCAACAGGCAAGGCGGCACAAGAAGCGGTTCCGCCTGGTGGGAGGTCAAGGATATTTTGTCTTGGGCAGAAGATCACGTGCCTGTCATCTCTGCAGTTCATATTCCAGGCGTGGACAACGTCATGGCAGACTTCCTCAGTCGTCACACCGTCGACAGCGGAGAATGGGCTCTTCATCCAGAGGTGTTTCACATGCTCACTCAGCGGTGGGGGATGCCTGTGGTGGACCTGATGGCTACCAGACACAACAGGAAGGTTCCGGTGTTTTTCTCCCGGTTGAGGGACTCCCTGGCTCTAGCAGTGGATGCCTTGTCGATCCCTTGGGACTTCTCCCTGGCTTACATCTTCCCTCCTCTTCCTCTATTGATCAGAGTTATCCAGAAGTTGAAGAGGGAGCGTTGTCCTGTCATCCTGATTGCTCCAAACTGGCCTCGCCAGTCCTGGTATCCGGAGTTGATGGCCATCCCGCTTCCTGCCCGTCCGGACCTACTTCTTCAGGGATATCTGTGGAAGGAGGATGTTCACTCTCTCCATTTGATGGCATGGCGGTTGAATCCTCGATTCTAGCAAAGAAAGGATTTTCTCCTTCTGTGGTGTCGACTATGCTCAGTGCTCGTAAGCCTGTGTCTTCCAAGATCTATCATCGCATATAGTCAACTTTTGTGACATGGTGCTCTGATAAGAAGTTATCCCTTGAATTCCATCTTCCCACTGTCCTGGCCTTCTTGCAGGACGGTGTGGATAAGGGGCTCAGTCTGAGTTCCCTCAAAGTTCAGACTTCTGCCTTGTCTGTGTTTTTCCAGGAAAGGATTGCTGTCCTTCCTGATGTGAAAGTTTTCTTCCAAGGTGTGACTCATGTTCGACCTGCCTTCAAGAGTCCTGCTCCCCAGTGGGACCTCAACTTGGTGCTGGGAGTTCTCCAGCGACCACCGTTTGAATCCTTGGCTTCCATTCCATTACGTCTCTTGACCTGGAAGATGGCCTTCCTTTTGGCTATTGTTTCAGTTCGCCGGGTAGCAGAATTACAGGCCTTGTCTTGTAAACCTCCTTACCTGGTGTTCCACAAGGATAAGGCTGTGCTTCGCACTACCAAGGAATTCTTACCCAAGGTTGTGTCCGAGTTTCACATCAATCAGGAGATTGTGGTTCCCTCTTTCTGCCCTAATCCTTCATCTGACAAGGAAAGAGATCTCCATCTGTTGGATGTGGTGCGTTGCCTCAAGTTTTATGTTCATCGCACCGAGTCTATCAGGAAGTCTGACGCTCTATTCGTCATTCCTGAGGGGCCTAGGGCAGGGAGACCGGCTTCTAAAGTTACCATTGCCTCTTGGATTAAGGCTACTATCCGTGAAGCCTACAAGTTGAGGAATAAGCATGTTCCCTTCCGGGTGACTGCCGATTCCACCAGATCTATTGGGGCCTCTTGGGCCTACAAGAATCAAGCTTCTGCTGATCAACTGTGCAGAGCGGCCACTTGGTCCTCTGTGCACACTTTTTCTAAGCACTATCGAGTTGATGTACTGGCTTCGGCTGATGCCAGTTTTGGAAGGAAGGTCCTGGAGGCAGTCTTGTCTGTGTAGGTCTTCCGCTCTGTGATCCTTAGTGCTTCCTTACTGTTGAGCCCGGTTGGCTCTGGTTTCGTGTGCTGTGTTAGTTCAGGGATTGTTCCCTTGGTTGGTGTCCGTTGACACTTACAGTTTGGGCTATGTTATTAACTGGGTCATAGCAGTTCTAGTGACTTGGGCCTCGCGCCTGGTCCTTGCCTTACTTCCCGCCTCTGGATCAGCTCAATGTTTGTACATCCCAGAGTACCAGTGACCTGTATTGGACGACAGTGAAAATAGGATTTTAGTCTTACCTGTTAAATCCTTTTCACTTAGTCCATACAGGTCACTGGTCTCCCACCCTGTCAAGGGTCCAGTCTTGGCTCTCCTGTGGCATTCAGTGGGAGACCGTTAGGGCATGCTCACAGGAGTCTTTCCTTTTGCTTACCTGAGGTCAGTTTTAGGGTCTCAAATCAATCTAAGTGGCTCTGGCCAGAAGGTGGCTTAAGTAAGAGGGGAGGCTCCGCCCCTTGCAAATCATTTGCATAGTTGTTCCTGCCTATTAAAGGGGACTTACGCCTCCCAGAGTACCAGTGACCTGTATGGACTAAGTGAAAAGGATTTAACAGGTAAGACTAAAATCCTATTTTTGTGTGTGTGCAGTGTCACTACTGAAAGGATAGCTGAAGTGTTGCAATGTGAATCTTTTTTGTTTTTTGTATTTTGGTGTAGTATTCATGTTTTGTAACTGTGCAGTTTTAGTGGTGAACTGTTTTGAATTGGTGTAATTACTGGATGATGAAGTACAGCTCTAGTGGAGTGTGCTGGTGCAGAATAAGTATATGCAGCATGGTAAGGAACGTCTTTTTAGTGCACTATCACCATTTTAGTTGCTGTGGGCACACGATGTGCATTGGCAGTAGGGTAGAGATGTAGTGTTAATGCTCAGATCAGTATCGACAGGGTCATTGGTGAGATCACCAGTTATGCCATTGATAACATAAGTTGTGATGGTGTTGATGCCATGTGATGTCATCAGTATATCATTGACATCACATTTGTTCTTATGAGTGAGAACGCAATTTTGGCTTTAATGGTATTGAATAAATATGCTTGCAAATATTTGTTGTTTATATTCTAACATGATACATCAGAGGATGCATCCATTGTGACCCTCATGACACATCAGGGCTTGCAATCTGCAGTGATCTACATGAGACGAAATGTTAAAGACCTTTGCAGCATTCAAAGGGTTTAAAGGCCCTGTTTTAATCAAGGGAGTTCCTGGGAACTTAAATTTGTCACCAGTGGTGCGGTTGGTTTGCTTTAGAAAGAATGCCACTTTTCTTTCTTTCCTAAGATTTTAGCTGCATGTGTATAAAAGAGTGGTAATAATTAATTTTATTAGCTCTCTCTGTAGTGGTATAATATACGTTTTTGTCTCCTAGTTTTCAAAGTTGAGCCTGACTTGACAAGAGAGGGTGGGAGCATTCCTGTAACTCTCACCTTTCAGGAGGCAACTGGCAAGAACGTGATGCTTCTGCCTGTGGGCTCTGCAGACGATGGGGCGCACTCTCAGAATGAAAAACTGAACAGGTAAGCTCAATCCGAATTTGAAATAGTGATTGATTTTAATCCTTTGAGTATCAGGGTTGGTCAACTCATTCTGAAGCAACGTGTTTAGCACCTCTCTGGCTCTCAAAGAATTAACCACGCCAAGAGAAACAAAGCTTTTTAACCAATTTGGCCACCTTTTGGTAAAATGTCAGTTAATTCCTGTAGGATCTGTACTATAAAGGGGAAATTCAAGTGCAGTGCATGAAACTGGTCCATCTGGACAAAGAATCCCCATAAACTTGTATATATACATGTTGTACTTGGTAGTTTGTTTAGTCAAACAGTGTCCAAGTTTTGGTTCTCAAACACCAGACTGAGAGAGGACCACTGAAGCGAAATCCATATAATACTAACAAATTGCATTACAGACATGAAGAAAATGAGTTTATAACAATTACTGTATGCAACAAAATGGGACTCTTAACCCCTTAAATGTTATGCAGGTCTCCAATACATTTTGTAGACTTTGCTAACATTCATTGGGTTAACCATTTGAGTGCCAGAGGGGTACGCAATGCATTATGTACCCCTCTGGCACTCAAAGGGTAGAGAAAAGAAAAAAAAAAGCCCCATTTAACCCTTTGATTGCCAGAGGGTTACGGAATACATTGCATTCCGTACCCCTCTGGCACTCAAAGGGTTAAAACAATGGGAATTTTTTTTTGTCCTCTGTAGTGCAGTTGGTTACTGTAGAATTACCCCACTTTTCTTTTGAATGAAGGGCTATTTATGAAGAAGATGTCAAGGTAATTTTTTCCCAAAGTTTTGTTTGCAGCAGTAAGTGTTGAATATGGACATTATTACAATGTGGCAGAGATTCCATGTAGGCACAGAGTGATCAGGGTGGAGATTGAAAAACCGATGGCACCTGTCTCTTGTCTCACTGAATGTGTTTGTTTTTCTCACAGCTGCCTAAATAGTTTCTGTTCCCTTCCAGATACAATTACATTGAGGGCACAAAGCTTCTGGGAGCTTACCTGTACGAGGTATCAAAACTGGAATAATGCAGGCACCCCAATCATCCAATGTAACTATGACTCTAAGTTTCAGTATTGCTGCATCAGCAGAGGACAAACAAATTGCACATTTTATTGTGTACCAGGAAAGTTGCTTTAATAAACAACATTTAAAAATCACTTTCAGAAATCCTCTTATATTGTGTACCTTTTGTTGTTAGTGGTTTTTATTTATTTTTTGTTTTTAAACGTTCTTATTTAGCCCTACTATATAGGTGTGCGCGTATGTGTGACAGACTGTGGGCCATATTCATCAGGCTACAGTGGTGCAGTTCTGGAGCAGACCAAATGGGTTGAATGAAAATTACACAATTTCTATTGATTTAAATGGGGCTTTTAACCCTTTGAAATCTAGAGAGGTATCTAATGAGCGACTTTGAATACCCCTAGCTGTCAGGTAGTTAAAACTCTCATTTAAATCAGTGGGGATTTTAATCCCCCTTTCCCTCTGGTGCAGTTGATTTGCACACCTTTAACCCCTTAACGACCCTTGACTGTCATAGTACGTCATGGGTCGATCCAAGTTAACGACGCATGACGTACTATGACTGTCATGTAATTCCAGGCTCCCCCAACGGCTGCATGCTGTTCGGGGAATCCAGAATTGAGAAGAAAAAAAAAGCTCCGTGGTCCTTTAGTGACCGTCGTGTTCCTGCGCGGCCGGTCGTTAAGGGGTTAACATTATGAATAACTATCTCCTAGATTACTTTTTTACGTGTTCTACTTTTTAATATTTTGTGATCCAGTTGATATTGTTTTGGGTTCCAATGATTTGTGAGGCTGCCGACTCAGTGTTGGAGGCTTTTCGAGCACTGAAGGGGTTAAATGAAAATCCCTGAACTGACATATTTATATGCAGCAACTGTTACAATACAGCGATCAGTGGACCTGTGAACATAAAGTAAAGTCCGTAAGTGTTTGGGCAATGACACGGGATTTGTTTTTGCTCTGTACTCCAGCACACTGGATTTAAATTAAAACAATAATGAAGAGAATAAATTGCAGACTGACATAATTTATATCCGTGAACAGTGTAGGAATGTCACCCTTTTTATACAAAGGCCCTCTATTTTTAGGTAACAAAAAGTAACTGGACAATAGGCTGCTCAGCTGTTTCTTTGCCAGGTGTGTGACACTGCATCCTTGGTTCATGTACAACAGATCTAACAAAAGGTATAGATGTGACATTTGTATTTACAGTCTGTTGTATCTCCACATGAGGAGTAAATAAATGTTATACCAGTAAATCAGACCATCATAGGGCTGAAAAATAGGAATAAATTGATCTGAGACAACAAAAACATTAGGTTTGTAAAAATCAACTGTGTGGTGTGGTATAAGTAAGAACACACAAGTGAGCTCTGCAATTGTAAATCTATTAGGCTATGGAAGGACACTGTGGTAGATGACCTACGAATACTTGCAATTGTGAAGAACAAACCTTTTCCGTTGTTGAACAGATCAAGAACACTTTCTAGGATGTACGCATTAAAGTTTCAAACATATGCTACGCCAACATAAAAACAGATGTTTTACCACAAGAACAGAGGCCAGGTTACCATTGGCTAAAACTATATACATAATAAACCTGTAGCGTTCTGGAACAAAGACTTATGGACAGATGGGATGAAGATTAACTTGTACCAGAGTTATGGAAAAAGCACTGCATGAAGAAACAGAACCTTCACATGATCCAAAGCATAACATTTCATCTGTGAAACATGGTGGTGGTGGTGTTATGGCTTGGCCATGTATAGCTCCCATTGGAACTTGCTTACTTGTCTTTATTGATGATGTGACTGCGAATGGTGACAGCAACAGGATGAATTCTGGTGTGTACAGAAACATCTGCTCAGATTCAAACAAATGCCTCGAAACTCATTGGAAAGATACATACAAGTGTCTCCAAACATACTGCTAAAGGAACCAATGCATTTTTCTGGGTCAAAAAGTGAAATGTTCTTAGCTGGTCATGTCAGTCATCTGACCTGAATCCAGCTGAGCATGCATTTTACTTGCTGAAGGCAAGACTGAAGTGAAAAATAGCCAAAAGAAATGGGAACCGAAGATTGCTGCAGTACAGGCCTGACAGCATCACCACAGAAGTCTGTCGACTAGAGGCCATAGACTTCAAGCAGTCATTGAATGCAAAAGAATTTCTAAATATGACGAATTAAAGATGATCTTACTTGTACAGTTATTTTGCCCCCCTCCCCCACAAAATGGAGGAGCTATGTATAAAAAGGTCTGTAATTCCTACACAGTTGATGGTTATTGATATAAATACCCTAGAAAATTAAAGCTGACAGTCTGCAATGTATCCTCTTAGTCATTGTTTAGTTTCACAGAGCCACAACAAAACTTGTTACTGTCCAAATACTTGGACTAAACACTGTAGTTAGTATACACTGTTCCCTTTTAAAAGTATACTCTAGAGAGTGTAAGAGGGTACTTTAAGCTTTTCATGCCTGTTTGATAGATCTGATCCCCAGGCTTATATGACTAGTAGGAGTGTATGTATGTAACATCTGTGTTATGCAGACTGATAGCCAGTGTAGGGGGTCAGAAAACTGAAATGTGCTACACTCTTTCTAGCCTCTTCAAAGCAGAACTATGACCTAAAACCAAAGTTTTACCATGTTTTAATGTCAACATTAGTGCTGTGTGTGTGTTTTTCAAAATCGGGCACTCCGCATTCTGCGGGGCTGTATGCCCCGGAATAACGCCTCAAGACTTCCCAGCTGCCCCAGGAAGCGCGTTCACGCTCCCCTTCGAAGCTGGATTTCTGTGATGCAGAGTTACAGCAACCTCGGTAGCACTGTAAACGGAGTTTGCTGTAATGCTACATCACAGAAATCAAGCTTTGAAGGGGAGCGTGAACGCGCTCCCTGGGGCAGCTGGGAAGTCCTGAGATGGTACAGGGTCCCGTAGAACACAGAAGTGCCCGATTTTGCAGGGCAAATATCTCCACTACCAGGCGATTTGAAAAACACACACACACACACACACAGCATTAATGTCGGGTTAAACATTAAAACACACGGTAAAACTTTGGTTTTAGGTGATAGTTCCGCTTTAATGAAAAGAAGCTTACAGTGTTTCTTTAATCTGTGCCTAAATCTGCCTCTAAGACCTATAAAATAATTTGGGGCTGATATTCTTTTTATTGCCCTATACTTCATGCTACCATCTGTAAACCTTCTGTTTTGAGGCTTAAAATCTAGTCTTAAATTATGCTCCGAGGAAGCAAGCATTCCTGTCTTTTCCAGGGAGCCAACATATTTTCCTGGATTATCTGTAAATGGGCTGAACTAAGGTGACTTTTCTGAATACATGAGCAGTGGACACTAAGCACAATCTGTTTACTGACGTTTGCTTTTATTTCTCAATACAAACAACATTAAATGCTCTCTGAACAGGAAAATTTGCACATGTTAAAAGTACATGATTTGTATTTTTAAAGGGATAGTAATGTTTCACAAAAACAGCAGCTCCAATTAATCTTCATAGTATTTGGGTCATGGAGAGTGTTACAGTTGTGTTCAAAAGTTTGCATACCCTGGCAGGAATTGTGAAATTTTGGCATTGCTTTTGAAAATGTGACCATGCAAAAAAAAAAAAAAATGTTTTTTATTTAAGGACAGTGATCATATGAAGCCATTTATTATCACATAGTTGTGTGGCTCCTTTTTAAATCATAATAACATAAATCACCCAAATGGTCCTGATCAAAAGTTTACATACCCTTGAATGTTTGGCCTTGTTACAGACACACGCAGGTTAAATGGCAATTAAATGTTAATTTCTCACACCTGTGACTTTTTTTTTTAAATTTTATTATCTGTGTATAAATAGTCAATGAGTTTGTTAGCTCTCTTATGGATGTACTGAGCAGGCTAGATACTGAGATATGGGGAGTAGAAAATAACTGTCAAAAGACCTGCGTAACAAGGTAATGGAACTTTATAAAGATGGAAAAGGATATAAAAAGATATCCAAAGCCTTGAAAATGCCAGTCAGTACTGTTCAATCACTTATTAAGAAGTGGAAAATTGGGTGATCTCTTGATACCAAGCCAAGGTCAGGTAGACCAAGAAAGATTTCAGCCACAACTGCCAGAAGAATTTTCAGGATACAAAGAAAAACCCACAGGTAATTACAGGAGAAATACAGTAGCACAATACGACGATGCTTGAACAAAAATGAGCTGCATGGTCTAATTGCCAGAAAGAAACACCAATGCCACAAAAAAAACAGGTTACAATATGCCTGACAACACCATGACACGCCTCACAGCTTCTGGCACACTGTAATTAAGAGTGACGACCAAAATAGAGCTTTATGGTCACAACCATAAGAGCTAAGTTTGGAGAGAGGTCAACAAGGCCTATAGCGAAAAGAATACCATCCCCACTGTGAAGGATCGTGGTGGCTAACTGATGTTGTGGGGGGGGGGGGAGCTCTAAAGGCATGGGGAATCTTGTGAAAATTGATGGCAAGATGAATGCAGCGTGTTATCAGAAAATACTGGCAGACAATTTGCATTCTTCTGCACGAAAGCTGTTCATGGGACACTTTTGGACTTTTCAGCACGACAGTGACCCTAAGCACAAGGCCAAGTTAACACTCTAGTGGTTACATCAGAAAAAGGTGAAGGTTCCGGAGTGTCCATCACAGTCTCCTGGCCTTAATATCATCGAGCCACTCTGAGGAGATCTGAAATGTGCGGTTCATGCAAGATGACCAAAGATTTTGCATGACCTGGAGGCATTTTGCAGAGACGAATGGGCAGCTAATACCACTTGCAAGAGTTCAGGGCCTCATATACAACTATTACAAAAGACAGCACACTGTCATTGATGCTAAAGGGGCAAGATGCAGTATTACGAACTAAGAGTATGCAGACTTTTGAACAGGGGTCATTTCATTTTTTTTTTTTTTTTTTTTTTTTATTTGTTGCCATGTTTTGTTTTTTTTATGATTGTGCCATTCTGTTATAACCTACAGTTGAATATGAATCCCATAAGAAATAAAAGAAATGTGTTTTGCATACGCATTCATGTTTTCATTAAAAATGGTACATTTTACCAATTCTTCAAGGGTATGCAAATTTTTGAGCACAACTGTATTTCAATACTGTCAGAATTGTAATTCAAGAGTAATTGAATGATAAAGTATCCCCCTCCCGCCCTTTTTACCTAGTGTAAGTCACCTCCACTCGGATATGTAATCTGGTCCTGGGACCAGACAGCTCACAGCAAGGGACAATCTTCTTACTGTGAGCATAAGGAAAACCCTGCCCACCCTTAACAGGTTTTTCCTCACGCTCACTGAAGATTGTCCCTCTCTGCGATCCATCCAGACAGTTTTGCTGCTCTGAGGTGAGCAGTGTAACATCCGTAAAAGGGGGCGGGAGAGGTATACTTTTTATCATTCAATTACTCTTGAACTACAACTCTGACAGCATTGAAATAACACTCTCCATGGCCCAAATACTATGAAGATTAATTGGAGCTGCTTTTATTTTGAAGCATTACTATACCTTTTAAGGTTGTAACTTAAATCATTTTTAACATACTTGATTTCTAGTTATATCAACCTATTTCATGTTAAAGGGATAGTAATTGTTAATTTTAAGTTGATTTAATATTGTAGACATTAAAAAAAGATTAACATCAAAGTAAATCTTTCTCTCAAATCTTTATGGTTTGAGAGATATAACTTGCTAAAGTTAACTTTTCCTGGCTGTTTTACTCAAGTCTGCCATCTAGCTGACAGCTGCAGATTCCAGTCATTTGACCAGACAGAGGCTGTTCAGCAGAGCTGAAATCATCATGCTATTTATAAATAAATACTTCATTGGAAGGTCTATAAAGTGTGCTTGCAAACCAGGCAAACTTTGTAGACTGTTCCAAATTAAGTATTTGTCTTTAGATATTGTTATATCGGCGCTGCTAAAGAGCCACATCTGGTCAGGCGACCAGAATCTGCTTCTGACAGCTTTACAGCTCGTCAAGCAGAAAGGGGAGGGACCAGACAACTTTATTTTCCTATATTTCTCAAACCATAACAGTTTGAGAGATACGAATAAGTGCAAGTACTCTCTTTTAATTGTATATACTATATAGTTAATATTTTTCTTTCTGACATTACTATCCCTTTAATTTAAATTGCAGTTGATAAGTATTATCACTGGTGTATCTAACAGAATGCCTTTTGAAGACTCTCTGCAGAAATTTATAGATAAAACCCTTTGATAAATTTTATCAACTGCAGTGGAATTCACACCTTAATAAGAACTGGAGCAATTGTGGAGCAAATCTATACACATTGGTGATACCACTCTGACACAGAATAACAACAGGGTTCACATGTAGCAAGATATGAGTCAGAGTCACCAGTATTCAGTATGGAGACACAAACCACTATGGTCTTCCACCACTGGAACAGAAATTTTCATTCACACATGATGCGGCAGCACTTGATAATAAAGGATACCAAGCTCTGGGCAAACAACTTAGTAAAAAACGTAATTTTATTAGACTAATTTAGAAACAACAAAGGATAGGCATGGGTGAAGCGGGACATACAAAGGTATGTAGGAGATTTGCAGCATATAATCAGAGACGAACACGTAAGTAACATGAGAGCATTTATAAAATCGTAATTGATTCAATTGGTTAAAAGAAACAAGTTAACTACCCACAAACCTGCCAATCAATCCATCACTTGCACTGTAATGAGATAGATTAACCTCATCATGACTAATGCCAAGAAAAGACACTGGCAATAGCCAACCCACCAGATATGCTATTGAAATGTTGCCCTATATTTGGTGACCAACAAAAAGGGGAGTTAAAAATATCATCTGCATGAAAAGGGGGGCAACATCAGAATGTTGCCTGTATCAAAAGGGTGACATTCTGATGTTGCAGGCTTAAGTGTAGGCCTGCATATGGGTGAGTTACGCAAAAAGAACTTTAAAGAGGGCCCAGGATGTATGTATACAATATTTCAAAAATGGCTATGGATTAGCGTGCCATGCTTATTGTACACATTGTAATTGTGCTACTGGAATGTCATCTGTTTGAGTAATGCCCATCTGGGATCCTGTTGTGATCACCGATGTGGACAGATTACTGGAACCGTTTTAAAAGTAATCAGAATGGGGGAGGGGATATAGGGCTGTACCTAAAAAAAAAATAAATGAAAGGCGGCAAATATAGTCGTTGTTATAACATGCCTGAGGAAGAGACCTAAGAGGTCTTAAAAGCTTGCATCCTAAATCTGCTTAGTTAGCCAATAAAGGTATCAACGACTATATTTGCCTACTGTAAGTCTACGGCTAACCGTACCAACTCTCATCTATTAGACAAAAACAAACACATATCCCTCACTGAGCCATGGACTCCTGGGCTGGGAGGAAGACAGACCAGACAGCAGCCTCACGGTGACATACAGCTCCTCTCTTTGATTCTCTCTCCTGGGCTCACAGTACAGCAGTGGGCAGAGACAGATGTGCCAATAATATAGAACAGCAACCTCCCGGCTTCTAGCCTGTCCACAATGGGACTGAACAGGATCAGTGAAGTTATGGAGTTCAGTATCATTTTAACCCCTTACCGCCCGATGACGTACATGTACGTCCCGAGCGGATGTCCCAGGTGGACAGAGGACGTACATGTACGTCCCAGAAGTCATTTTAACAAATGACGAAAAATGTTCAGAGGGCGTTAAGTGCCGGCCACGTGCGTGAGCGGACGGTCACTAAGGGGTTCAAAGTTATGCAATTTTTCACTATTGAAATCAGAATACGGGGGGGGTTTATAGTGCAAATTGTATTATTTTATAATAAACCTCTTTCTCTGCCGTCCAATATAGCTTACAGGTGCCACGGGGAGGCGACAGCTCCTCCTACTAGGCTGTAACAATTCTTCAAGAATTACAGGGTGGAGCGTCCCCATCCTCCAGAGCAGGCTACCTAGCCACTCTTCAGATAAGCGTTTTCCACACCTAAAAGGAGGCTGAGAACAGTTATGCTTAGGTTTTTTTTTATTATTTTTCTTTTAGATATGGGTTGTACAAATTCCCCCATTAGGCGGGTTACCATTACTGACTTCCCCTGGAGGATTGGTCAGTTAACAGGTGCTGTCTCTGGACCCTTCCAGCCGTGGGAGAGAACCATGCAGTCCATGTCTGTCTCTCTCACTCCAGAAGGAGTCTCTCTGAAGAAAAGGCCACCTGCAAAAAAAGCTGAGAAACCCTCTGAGTGTCATGGATCACTTGTCCCACTAATCCCCTCCACACAGGGGTCCTTCTTGGAGTTACCCATAACTCTTGCACTCATGTTGGGAAATCTTTATTCTGTCCCTGGGTTCCTTGGAGCATTTTTAGCTTTGTAGTAAAATGTTAACCTCTTCCTTACCATGTGTTCTGGATTTGGGGCCTTTCCCATCACTTTCTAGTGGATTTATGCGTTATTTTACCTTAATTCAGTATTCTGGGTGTGTTTGACACATTTTCAAACATATTTTTATTTTATACACTTTATTTGAATTCCAGGCACATTCTACTGCAATGTTCCACTGATCTCTATGGGACAAGCTGCTTGGGGACATCTCTGCAACAGCTCCATGTTTCGAGACAGCTCATTCTTCTTGTCTACCCTTGCCCTACACTGCAGTTACCATCCTCTGTCTCGGGGGTCTCAATTCTGCATTTGATATTTGTTGGGGAAAACTACATTTCCCATAAATTCCCGTTCTAGAGGGCTGTTTCCTGATTGGCTCAATTTCGGTCGCCATTTTTGTTTTGCAGGGCTTGGATTCTTCTACTCCCCTCTGCAGGTTAACTCCTCACTTGCCAGATAAGTACCTTTTAGGCTTTCTGCTTGAATCTTTTAATCTGAGTAACAGTATTTGGGTTATCCACTACTGTAGACACTTTTTTCTCCTGTGCGGATGTTAGATAATAATGGACATGGGGCTAGACCTAAGGCTAAAGGATTCAGGGGAATCATTAACCTCTCTTACTCATTGTTCCTCATGCCACGAGGGGCTTCCCAGAGAATACTCGGGTCACTTATGCCCCTCATGTGCTGGGGCCCCTGCTTCTCCTCCAGGGCCCTCCAGCCATGAACAACAGCCACACTGGGTCAAGGACTTAAAGTCCTCTATGGCACAGTTTCCTCTCTCTCTTCAGGTTTGTGTCCCCTGGCATTCCAGATTTATCTGATTCCTCTGCGGAGGAATCTCTTGAGGAGTCTGAGGATGGTGTCTGTTCTGAAGGGGCTTCTTCCCAGTTTCATGGCAACCCATTTGAGGCTGACCCTGAACCCTCTGCTGAGGGTCTCATTAAGGCAGTTTTATCTACTCTTAACATTCCTGTTAACCCTATAGAGCCGCAGTCTGCTTCTGATGTCTTTTCAAGACTTAAGAAGTCCACTACTGTCTTTCCGCCTAACCCCACTCAGGAGAAGATTATCCTAGATAAGTGGAAGGTTCCTGACAAGCATCTCACTCTTTCCAAGAGGTTTTCCAAGCTGTACTGCTTTGATGATTCAGCTTTAGCTCCGTGGGCCACACCACCCCAGATGGATTCCCCTATCTCTATACTTTCTAAGTCTGCTGCCTTACCTGTCGTAGATGCTTCTGCACTCAAAGATTTGACTAATAGGAAGCTGGAGACTATCCTCAAGGCTATTTTTGCTGCTGTTGGTGCATCCTTGTGATCCTTAGCGTCCACATGGGTTAACAGAGCTATTGCTGCTTGGACTGAACAGCTCACTGACGCTGTCCGTAAGGTACCCCTAAGGAGGACCTTTTGACCACTTTGGCTAATATTTGAGGCTCAGCATTATATTACTGATACCCTGTTTGACGCCTTTAGGCTTGAGGCTAAGACATCCGCCTTCTCGGTCACTGCCAGACACATGTTGTGACTTAAGATTTCATCTGCTGATAATCTCTAGGAAGTCACTAGTCTCTCATCCTTTTCAGGGGACATCTTCATTTGGCCCTGAACTGAAGAACATCATCAGTGAAGCACCTGGGGGTAAGAGCACTTTGTTGCCTCAGGTTCCTAAACACAGTCCTCAGACTAGGAAATGGCATTCCATTCGTTCTTGCCAAAGCAAGACGCAAAGGCCGAATCTGGTGCTGCCACAGGTAAGCACCCAGTGTTCCACCCCCAAGTCCAGACAGCAGTGGAGGTCCAAACACACTTCCGCCAAACCTACTTCAGCATGACTCGCCGAACCCTGGTCCACATTTACCCCACTCGCCGGCTCTTTCGAGCCAGCCATCTTTTCCAGCCACGGGGACCAAACCTCCAGAAAAGACGGAGTTGACTCCAAGATCAAGGAAGCAAGTTTCTCGTGAAGTAAAATGTCGCCCACCTTTGCGACCCACATTCCCACGGTGGGATATTGAGCAACTCGCCACCACAGCGGAATACACATTCGTGTTGCATTAAGTAAGTGACAAAGAAGACATCTAGCAGCCCTACCCTTGATAGCCCCAGTAAGGCTAATTGAAAAGAGAAGCAAAGTTGTGGCTGCAGGTAGGTCTACCGAAAGCACCCATTTTATGGCTGTTAACACATCCTTCTAGTAACACTGAATAGCAGGGCAAAGCCACCAAATGTGCGCCATATGGCCTACCCCATCGCCATATCTTCAGCAAGCTGATGACGAAGCATGAATTCTATGAAGGAAGGCCGGAGTTCTGTACCAACGAAGGAGCAATTTATAATTGGTCTCCACCGCTGTCAGATTCCTGGAGGAAACTAGGGCCCTCCAAACTCCAAGTATATCAGAGGCCAGCTCAGAGTCTCAGGCTCTTCAGTGATGATCGAAGGATTAGCCCACACCTTTGTTAGTTTATAAAGTCTAGATATGGAGTGGGGAGCAATATTTTGGGCTCCGTCACAGGGCTCCAAATGGGGTAAGTTCTCAAGTAAGAGAATCCCTATGCGGTTGGGAAGTAAGGAAGTGATGGATCTGCCTATAGTGCCAGTATTCTGAAGACTGAAGCTCAAGCTTGGTCTGTAATGTGGAAAACGCGGCTAGGCCACCATCCTCCAGAAGTTCAGCAACAAGTAGTTTACCCTCCGAATGCCAATAGATCAATGATGGATCCGAACATCCATGAGGGAAATTATTCTTCAGCAACAACAGCAAGGGGGAGGGGACACTGGACAATGAACCCACAAGAGAGTCCCAAGTTTTAAGAACCAGTGCAATAAGCAGACAAGCCAGAGACAAGGCCGGTCTGCGATCTAAAGAGAGCACGGGGAGGAGATACAGGGAGTTAGTGCCCACAAGGGATTGGTGCAACCCCTACCACAGCTTATGTGGTGGAAAGTGGAACCAGTGGAGAATCTTAGACAAGTGGATTGCCTGATATTACCTAAACAAAATCAGGTGCTCCAAGTCCACCCTCCAGACTAGATTCAGAAAGAACAGTAAAGTGGATTCAGGCCGGCTTGTGAATCCAGATAAAGGAATTAAATAGCCACTGCAGAGATTTCAAATAAGCCATGAATAGGAAGATTGGAACAGTTTGAAAAAGATACATAGACAAGATACACTGACTTCAGAAGATTGATGCGGCCCGACCAAGACAAAAATTTAAAGCCAACCTTCCTCAAGTCAGACGCTAGTTGAGTTGCTAGTGTTACATAATTTGCTTGGAACAAAGACAACAGAGAGGAGGTGAAATGAATACCCAAGTATGAAATAGAAGATGCGGCCCACCGAAACAGAGTTAACACCTTAAGGGCAGGGAATGAACCCTAGGGACCGTCAAGTTTAGAATTTCTGTCTTACTAACATTGACTTTAAAATTGCTAACAGTGCCGAAAGAGCTCAACTCGGGAGAGAATCCCTGGCAGGGAATGAGCCGGATAGCCCACCATAAAAATCATGTTATCCATGAAAAGAGCAAATCGCCAACTCCAATGCCATGAATAGAAAGATTAGAGCGAATCCAGCAGGCCAAGGATTCCATAACCATAATAAAAATAATTGGTGACAGAGGACACCCCTGGCATGTGCCATTGTGGAGGTTGAAAGAAGACTACTGAGACCCATTCACCCTAATCCTGGTGGACAGACTGCTATACAGGGAAAGGACGAGCAAAATAAACCGATCCGCAAGACCAAAACCTCTAAGCGTGGCAGCGATCCATTTCCAGTTCATCCTGTTGAACACCTTTTCGGTGGCAACAGTAAAAAGCAAAGACTCAGACTGAAGCGAGTGGGCATGATGAGTCAAGGAGAGCATGCGAATTGTGTTGTTCCGGGTTTCCCTCGCTGGGACATCTTTTGATCTTTTATCAGAGATGCATTGCCATGATGCCTGATGTCAAGGTCTTCTTTCAGGGTGTTGTTCATGCATTCCCTGTTTACAAGGCTCCCACACCTAAATGTGACCTTAATCTCATTTTGGGAGTATTGCAGCAGCCTCCTTTGAGTCATTGGCTACCATTCCTTTAAATCTGTTGACATGAAGATGGCTTTTCTTTTGGCTGTGGTCTCTGTCTGCAGAGTTGCTGGCTTTGTCCTGCAAACCACCTTTCCTGGTATTTTACAAGGATAACGCTGTTCTCCGTACCTCCCAGGAATTTCTTCCGAAGGTGGTCTCTGAGTTCTACATCAATCAGTAGATTTGTTGTTCCTTCCTTTTCTCCTGATCCTTAATCTGACAAGGAGATGGATGTCCACTTGGTTTTAGTGAGTTGCCTCAAGTTCTGTGTGTACTGTACTGAATCTATCTGCAAGACGGATGCTTTGTTTGTCATCCCTGAGGGTCCCAGGGCTGCTATGGCTGCATCCAAGGTGACTATTGCATCTAGGATCAAGTTTACCATCTGCAAGGCTTATGAGCTAAGAGGGAAACCTGCTCCCTTCCACATTACACCGCACTCCACTAGGTCTGTTGGGGCCTCCAAGAATCAGGTCTTCTGTGTACACATTTGCCAAACGCTACCCTATTGATGTTCTGGCTGAAGACTGTTTTGGCAGGAAAGTCCTGGAGGAAGCGCTGCCTGTCTAGAACTTTATCTTTCCAATACCTTATAGCTCTTTAAATGTGTGTGACCCCTGTTAGCTCTTGTTCTTCTGTGTTGTGTATTGTTATTCAGTGTCCGTTGACAGTTAGTTGGGCTGTTCCGTGTCCTGAATAGTCCATGGGAACTCTGTGTCGCAGTACTCAATGGAAATAATCACACAACACACTTACAGTACTTTCAGCCAGTTTATTAAAAGGAACAATACAGGAGCAAGCACTTCCCTTGGGACAGGCATGAGGACAGTGCACAGTCCACTATCAGGAGCTAACACTGAGCCAAAACCTGCAACCCATGGACACAACATCGGACATCGAACCAGCCTATGGTTCTCTCAGTAGTAGACAGAGATACCCGAGATTTAACTGGGTAACTGGCAGAGGATCGAGTCAGAACCTAGAACGCTAGGGATCCAAGCAATAGAGTAACACCAGAGTAGTTACCAGGGAGGTAACGACTAGCCTGGAGGCACACGGAGCGGTGAGCCAGCCAAAGAAATACCTGGAATGTATGACTCTCACTTAGGCTCACAGAGCGTAAAGTCTGTTGAGGCAATAGTTGTGAGGTATAGACTAGCCCAGAGGCTATACAGAGCAAGAAGTCAGCCAGAGTCAGGTTAGATCAATGTGGGTAGTCAGCCAGAGCCACAGGTCAGAACCTGAACAGATTGGCTACCCACATCGGTCTGACCTTGGCTCTGCCTGACAAGGCCTACGGTCATACACTGAGCAAGTAGTCAGCCAGAGCCACAGGTCAAAGCCAGAACGGGTAGTCAGACAAAGCCAAGGTCATACAGAGGATGATTGGAAGCCAGGCAAGGGTCAAACGCAGAGCAAACACAAAGCTAACGCATAGGTACATCAGGAAAGGGCAACTATTCCCAGTATCCCAGCCGCTTAAGTAGTCACAAAAAGGTGGGAAGCAATCAGCCAATGGTGCAGAAAGCTTTAAAAGCAAGCGCGATGTCAGAGACACACGTCATATCAGAGGCAACAGGAAGGTCAAAGCGACCGGCAAGGAAGCAATCACAGCAACCATGTATCACGGCGTCCGTGATTATGCGACATTCTGACAGTCTTGTTACTGGTGCCTTCCCATTGGCTGCGCTGTACAGCTCCTCCCAGTGACAGCCTTTTTATACCCTGGGCTGTCACTTAGTGTTTGCCCTTTCGTGGTGTACCTGATGCCTAGTGCTAGTTTTGTCTACTTGATACCAGTGTATGACCCTGGACTGCCTGACTACGCTCTTGTTACTGTTCCTGCTTCTGTGTACCGATTTGGATTGGCTGACGTTCCTGTTTCCTGTTCTGATCCAGCCTGGCTGATGCTCCTGCTCTGTGTACCGACCCAGCGAGACCGACGACCCTGCTCCGTGTACCGACCCGGCTTGGCTGACGTTCCTGTGCTGTGTACCGAATCAGCTTGGCGGTGGTTCCTGCTTCCTCCGTGCCCAGCTGGATGAAGACTTGGCAGTACCTGCTGCTGTTTACTTTGCACATCTCTCACGTTACTGTGCCTCCCAGTGTTACGGTACTCTGTTACTGTGTGCAGTTCAGTCTGTGGGTTTTGAGTCTCAGTGTGTCAGTGCTCCTCCACACCATTCAAGTGATCGCTTGGTCTTTCGCTTTGGGTTCAGTTGGGCGCATCCGGTAGTCTTCCGAGTCCTGACCATAGCGTTCATTAACCCCTTCGGGGGTGGTGCCTCATTCCACTTCTTGCTACACCAGTGTTGTTACATCTCCAGTATCCTGTGTGGTTGGTATTCCACTCTAGGTACAGTTGGGAGCTTCCGGTTGCCTTCCATCTTATACCTATACACACATTAACTGCTTAGAGGGTAGCAAAGGCACACGGTGGTGGATAGTCTCAGTAGGGCCTCCGTTCCTGGCACAAGCTCTGACTCACCCTTTCATAGTCTCTGGTGGGTGTCCACCGTTGCAATCCTCCGTTCAGGAGAACCTTGCCTGTTCGCTGCTGCCGTTCTGTCACTGTCGCCTCCTGCTGCCTATAGGTGACCTTGGGCCTCCGCTATTCTGGGCTATTTAGTCAGTGGCTCCACTGGCCTTATTGGACTCTATTACACTATATCTATCAAAGTTACCTGATCTGTGTCAGTATTGTGATTGTAAGTCCATACTGGACCCGTGTGGGTTAATTTGCTTGTAACCTGTCCTGTGTCAGTTATTGCTGCTAATTGCTGGACCCGTGAGGGTTACACCATTCCTTGTGTGCTTTAATAAAATTGTGTTTTACCAACATCTACCGTGTCTGAGTGTACTGAACCGTAACAGTACAAAAGGGCCAAGACCTCAGACGGTAACGGTAATGCACAGAGTATCCATTGGCAGATGGATCTCCATGAACAGCTGTTAGATCAGTTGGCATTGGCTGTTCAAATGATTCTTGAGCGCACAGCACACTTGGATAAAGCAGTACCTGCTCCGGTGGTCCCCCCCCCCCCCCAGTTTCGACACCGGGAGCACAGTCTTGTCCGCAAACTAACGCTAACAGAGGGCTGACGGCTACCGCTCCATTAACTCTTAGGTATGATGGCGAACCTACTCTGTGCAGAGGGTTCATTAATCAGTTGGAGATCTTCCTAGAATTAACCCCCCATGCATTTCCCAGTGATCGCAGTAAAGTGGGTTTCATGATTTCCTTGCTGACCGGCAGAGCCCTGGCATGGGCAAACCCTTTGTGGGAAGCTGCTAAACCATGTACTAGGAACTTCTCTGAGTTTGTAAGAGCGTTTCGTAGAGTCTTTGAGGTTCCTGGGAGAGCCGCCTCTACTGCAAAAAAACTTATGGAAATCCAACAAGGGTCTTGCACAGTTGCTAATTATGCTATAGAATTCCGCACCTTAGCAGCAGAGATGGGCTGGAACAACGAAGCGCTGGTGGCAGCCTTTGCACAGGGACTTTGTGAATGATTAAAAGATGAGACGGCAGCACGAGAACTGCAAACGGAACTTGATGACTTCATTGAGTTCTTGATTTTGATGGATTCCCGTATTAAGGACCATATGGCGGCCAAAGACCGGAAGCAGAGGGCTAGAGAAATGGGATCAGCAAAATAAAGTTTCCCACCCATACCTCCCTCACCTCCCATACCTCCAGTACAGGCTGGTGAGAGTAGTGAACCAATACAAGTGGGGTTCATTAAATTGACTAAAGAGGAGAGGGAGCACCGCCGCAGACAAGGTCTCTGCTTATATTGTGGTCAGGCTGGTCATTTGCTACGTTCTTGCCCGACCCGTCCGGGAAACTAACACACCTAGGGTACCTTAGGGGACAGGCCCTAGGTGGCGTTCAGCAGTCCCTGGACCCAACTAGTCAGAAGCCCACTATACAGGTTGTAGCCACCTGGGCCGAGCTAGCCGTGGAAGCTCTGGCACTTTTTGATTCCAGTGCGGCCGGATATTTTATGGACGAATCGTTTGCTGCCTCTCATAACATTCCCCTAGTGGTGAAAGAGTCTCCTTTAACTATTGAGGCCATTGATGGGAGGCCATTGGTACCTGTCCAAATTACCATGGAGACAATTCCATTATCTCTGCGTATTGGGGCACTGCATTCTGAGGTTCAGCATTTTCAGATTATCCGTTCCCCGCATCATGCTCTCATATTGGTGTTTCCTTGGTTACATATGCACAACCCCAGGTTTGACTGGCAGACTTGTGAGATTACAGCCTGGTCTGAGTTCTGCGATAAACACTGTATATCCCACCCTACGAGGATCATGTGTACCTCTCCCTCAGTGCCAGCTGAGTATTGCCAATTCAGCAATTTATTCAGTAATGGAGAGGCCAGTGCACTGCCGCCTCACAGGGCTTGTGACTGTGTGATTGATCTGCCTCCTGGTGCCATTCCTCATCGGGGTCGTGTGTACCCATTGTCTTGCGAGGAGAATCGGGCCATGGAGGAGTACATTGCTGATGCCCTGAAGAGGGGTATTATCGGGAAGTCCTCCTCGCCCGCGGGGGCAGGATTCTTTTTCGTTAAGAAGAAAAGTGGTGAACTACGCCCTGTATAGATTATCGGGGTTTGAATAAACTGATGCCTAAGAATGCTTATCCGATACCACTCATCATCGAGCTGTTTGATCGTTTGAAGGGTTCCTCTATCTTTACTAAACTTGATTTACGGGCTGCCTATAATTTAGTAAGGATAAGGGCCGGTGATGAGTGGAAAACGGCTTTCAATACCAGATCAGGCCACTATGAATATCTGGTAATGCCGTTCAGGCTATGTAACGCACCAGCAGTATTTCAAGAGTTTATTAATGACATCCTATGTGACATGTTACAGTCCTGTGTAGTTGTATACCTTGATGATATTCTCATTCATTCATCTAGCTTGTAGCAACACATCAAAGATGTGACAACCGTTTTGCTTAAAGGGATAGTAACTAGTGATGAGCGAGCACCCCAATGCTCGGGTGTTCGGGTGCTCTGACCGAGCACCCCCAGAGGCTCGAGTGCTCGGCCGAGCACCCGAGCCCCATTGAAGTCAATGGGAGGACTCGAGCATTACACCAGGCACCCCCTGCTCTGATGAGGGGAGGGTGCCTGGTCCATAGGAAAAGGGAAGAAAATGATGGAAACACCACAGAAATGGTTCAGGGACAGCATAGGGAGGATGTCTGGATGCATCTTGGACTCCAACATTGCTGCTGGGAACGATCTTTCGCCCGTAGTACGCCATTTTTACAGACTGACCGTAAAACACACAAAAAGGAAAATAAAAACGACTTTAGGCGAAAAATTGTTACCAAACAATATTTGCTGTATATTTACTTGTATATCATCTGCAAATTCTCCCAAAAATTTCCTCGATTTTTCTGAACTGAGGCCATGATTAAGAGGGAAACGTGCGCAGAGGCAAATTCTCCCAAAAATTTCCTCGATTTTTCTGAACTGAGGCCATGATTAAGAGGGAAACGTGCGCAGAGGCAAATTCTCCCAAAAATTTCCTTGATTTTATTGAACTGAGGCCATGATTAAGAGGGAAACGTGCGCAAAGGCAAATTCTCCCAAAAATTTCCTTGATTTTATTGAACTGAGGCCATGATTAAGAGGGAAACGTGCGCAAAGGCAAATTCTCCCAAAAATTTCCTTGATTTTATTGAACTGAGGCCATGATTAAGAGGGAAACGTGCGCAAAGCCAAATTCTCCCAAAAATTTCCTTGATTTTATTGAACTGAGGCCATGATTAAGAGGGAAACGTGCGCAAAGGCAAATTCTCCCAAAAATTTCCTTGATTTTATTGAACTGAGGCCATGATTAAGAGGGAAACGTGCGCAAAGCCAAATTCTCCCAAAAATTTCCTTGATTTTATTGAACTGAGGCCATGATTAAGAGGGAAACGTGCGCTGAGCCGACCATCCAAAACATTATGGGTGAGGGTCTGCTGCGGAGCTGACCATCCTAAACATTATATGCGAAGGCCCGCTAGTGAGCTGACGCTATAAAACATTATATGAGAGGGCCCGCTAGAGAGCTGACCCAATAAAACATTATATGAGAAGGCCCGCTGGTGAGCTGACCTATATAAAAATTGTCAAACAGGGCCCGCTGGTGAGCTGGCCCTATATAAAAATTATATCACAGGGCCCGCTGGTGAGCTGGCCCTATATAAAAATTATAGCACAGGGCATATGGAAGAGGAGGAGGAGGATGAGAAGATTAAGAGTCAACCATATACCCGTTTTTTGGGTGGAAGGGGTGAATGGGAATACAGAGTATTCCCATCATTGTAAATAACATATATAAAGTGAGTTTATGTTCCCCCGGGGCTTTCCTCCAGTGGAGTGGAGAAGTCAGGGGAAATCCAGGCCTTGTTCATTTTTATAAGTGTCAACCTATCAGCATTGTCGGTGGAAAGGCGGATACGCTTATCTGTTATGATGCCACCAGCAGCACTAAATACACGCTCAGACAGAACGCTGGCGGCAGGGCAGGCCAGCACCTCCAAGGCGTAGAGTGCCAGTTCATACCACGTGTCCAGCTTGGACACCCAGTAGTTGTAAGGCACAGAGGGATCATTGAGGACGCTGACACGGTCTGCTACGTACTCCTTCACCATCTTTCAAAACTTTTCCCTCCTTGTGACACTAGGCTGCGCATCAGGGTGAGGGTGCTGGCGGGGTGTCATGAAGGTGTCCCACGCCTTGGAGAGTGTTGCCCTGCCTTTGTCGGAACTGCTGTGTGCTCCCCTTTTCTCCCCTTCTCGGTTGGCCAAGGTAGCACGTACTCTGCCGCCAGCGTTGTCAGATGGAAAATTTTGGAGCAATTTTTCAACAAGAACCTTCTGGTATTGCACCATTTTGCTTGTCCTCTCCACCGGAGGAATGAGAGATGAGAAATTCTCTTTGTAGCGGGGGTCCAGAAGGGTGAACACCCAGTAATCCGTGTTGTCTAAAATGCGTATAACGCGTGGGTCACGGGAAAGGCAGCCTAACATAAAGTCAGCCATGTGTGCCAGAGTACCAACAGTCAAGATTTCGCTGTCCTCACCAGGAGGATGACTCTCAATCTCCTCATCCTCTTCCTCCTCTTCTGCCCACCCACGCTGAAGAGATGGAACTAAAGTTCCATGGCTACCCTCTGTAGCGGAGGCAACCGTGTCTTCCTCCTCCTCCTCCTCCAATTGTCGCTGAGAAGACGAAGTGAGGGTGCTCTGGCTATCACCTTGTGTAAGCTCTTCCTCCCGCATTTCCACCTCTTCCACATGCAAAGCGTCAGTTTTAATTGTGAGCAGCGAGCGTTTCAGTAGACACAGAAGTGGGATGGTTACACTGATAATAGCGTTATCGCCGCTCACCATCTGTGTCGATTCCTCAAAATTGCGTAAAACCTCACAGAGGTCTGACATCCATTCCCACTCCTCACTTCTGATTACAGGAAGTTGAACGGAGAGGCGACGACCGTGTAACAGCTGGTACTCCACTACTGCCCTCTGCTGCTCACAAAGCCGGGCCAACATGTGGAAGGGGGAGTTCCAGTGCGTGCTCACGTCACACAGCAGCCGGTGAGCTGGCAATTGTAAGCGCTGCTGCAGCTTCAACAGGCCGGCTGAAGCTGTAGATGACTTACGGAAATGTGCACACACGCGGCGCACCTTGGTCAAGAGATCATGCACATCGGGGTAGGTTTTTAGAAATCGCTGAACCACTAAATTAAATACATGCGCTAGGCATGGTACGTGTGTGAGGTTGCCGAGCTCCAAAGCCGCCACCAAGTTACGCCCATTATCACACACAACCATGCCTGGTTGCAGGTTGAGTGGCGAGAGCCACTGCTCGGTCTGGTGACTAATCCCCTGCAACAGCTCTGAGGCCGTGTGCTGTTTGTCCCCAAGGCAGATCAGCTTCAGCACGGCCTGTTGACGCTTCCCCACTGCAGTGCTACACTGCTTCCAGCTACTGGCTGATGGGGGAGTGGCGCTGCGTGTAGAGAATTCGGAGGTGGAAACGGAGGAGGAGGAGCCAATAACGTAGGTGCTGGCAGAAACCCTGATGGAGGTAGGGCCCGCAATCATCGGCGTGGGTAGCACCCGTGCCATCCCAGGGTCCGAGTCGCTCCCAGCCTCCACGACATTCACCCAGTGTGCCGTCAGGGAAATGTAGCGTCCCTGGCCACAAGCACTTGTCCATGTGTCAGTCGTTAAGTGGACCTTCCCAGTAACTGCGTTGGTCAGGGCACGGGTGATGTTACGGGACACATGGTGATGTAATGCGGGGATGGCACACCGGGAAAAGTAGTGGCGGCTGGGGACCGCGTACCGAGGGACAGCTGCTGCCATCAGGCTGCGGAAGGACTCAGTGTCCACAAGCCTAAATGGCAGCATTTCGATGGCCAGTAATTTGGAAAGGTGTGAGGTTAGTGCTATGGCCTGTGGGTGGGTGGCTGGGTATTTTCGCTTGCGCTCAAATGCCTGGGGTAACGACATTTGGACGCTGTGCTGGGACAGGGAAGTGGATGTGGTCGCTGATGGTGCTTCAGATGGTACAGGTGCAGGGCGGGAGGTATGTGGGCCTGCGCCTTCGACAGGCGATTGGCCGGCACCAAAAACAGGGGAAGAGGAGGCAGTGGTGTGGCCTGCAGACACAGATGGGCGATCCAGGCGTTCCTCCCACTTATTACGGTGCTTGGATGCCATGTGTCGGATCATGCTGGTGGTGGTGAGGTTTCTAGTGTTCATGCCTCGGCTCATTCTGGTGTGACACAGGTTGCAAACTACAATTCTTTTGTCGTCCGCACTTTCCTTAAAAAAACGCCATACCGCGGAACACCTACCCCTTGGCAAGGTAGATTTACGCAAGGGGGTGCTCCGTGGAACATTTGCGGGCCGGTTTGGTGCGGTCCGCCTTCTTTCTGTAGCCACACCACTGCCTCTTCCAGCCTGTTGCGGTGCTGCAGATGGCTCACCCTCAGGACTGCTGTCATCGCTCGGCTCTACACCTTCCCAGGTGGGGTCAGTCACCTCATCGTCCACCAAGTCCTCCTCCACTTCCTCACTCTGATCATCCTCCTCATGTCTTGATCCCACCACATACTCAGTCATTGACAACTGTATAACATCCTCCTCAACAAGGTCTTGAGACAGTAATAGTGGTTGATTTAATGGCAACTGTGTCTCATCATCATCATCATCATCCACTACTTCCTTTGACCTTAAATGCCGTTCACATCTGTCATCTTCTTGTGATTGGGTACCCTCTAGAGGTTGTGAATCAGGGCATAAGATGTCATGTTCCTCTGCAAGCGTGCTTGGAGAGAGGGTCAAATGAAGGATTGGTGATGAGACGAGCTCCTCACTATATCCCAGTGTGGGATCACTTCTTTGACCAGACCGTGTATGGTGGGAGGAAGGATGATCAGAGTGAGGATTATGTTGACCAGACTCTTGGCTACTGAGAGTGGACTTGGTGGAAGACAGGGTGGTGCTTAACCGACTGGAAGCAGTATCAGCTGACATCCAACCGACCACCTGTTCGCAGTGGTCGGACCTCGAGAGTGATGTCCTGCGACGCCCTGTAAACTGAGACATGAAGCTAGGTATGGTGGATGTCTTTCTTTCTTGTGCTCTGGCACCAGGCACAGTTTCTACGCGTCCTGACCCGCGCCCTGAACTATCAGGATCACGTCCACTTCCCCGTCCCTTTTTACCCGCCTTCTTCATCTTACACGGAATATGTGACTTTGATATTTTACTTTGAAGACTTAACAGTATTTCTTCCTATTCTGCAACTGTGCAGAGTACACAGAACAGGCTGCTAAACTGCGGCGAAGCACACTGAATGGAATATGTGACTTTGATATTTTACTTTGAAGACTTAACAGTATTTCTTCCTATTCTGCAACTGTGCAGAGTACACAGAATAGGCTGCTAAACTGCGGCGAAGCACACTGAATGGAATATGTGACTTTGAAGACTTAACAGTATTTCTTCCTATTCTGCAACTGTGCAGAGTACACAGAATAGGCTGCTAAACTGCGGCGAAGCACACTGAATGGAATATGTGACTTTGATATTTTACTTTGAAGACTTAACAGTATTTCTTCCTATTCTGCAACTGTGCAGAGTACACAGAATAGGCTGCTAAACTGCGGCGAAGCACACTGAATGGAATATGTGACTTTGATATTTGAGTTTGAAGACTTAACAGTATTTCTTCCTATTCTGCAACTGTGCAGAGTACACAGAATAGGCTGCTAAACTGCGGCGAAGCACACTGAATGGAATATGTGACTTTGATATTTTACTTTGAAGACTTAACAGTATTTCTTCCTATTCTGCAACTGTGCAGAGTACACAGAATAGGCTGCTAAACTGCGATGACGCACACTGAATGGAATATGTGACTTTGATATTTTACTTTGAAGACTTAACAGTATTTCTTCCTATTCTGCAACTGTGCAGAGTACACAGAATAGGCTGCTAAACTGCGGCGAAGCACACTGAATGGAATATGTGACTTTGATATTTTACTTTGAAGACTTAACAGTATTTCTTCCTATTCTGCAACTGTGCAGAGTACACAGAATAGGCTGCTAAACTGCGGTGACGCACACTGAATGGAATATGTGACTTTGATATTTGAGTTAGAAGACTTAACAGTATTTCTTCCTATTCTGCAACTCTGCACAGTACACAGAATGTGCTGCTAAACTGCGGCGAAGCACACTGAATGGAATATGTGACTTTGATATTTTAGTTTGAAGACTTAACAGTATTTCTTCCTATTCTGCAACTCTGCACAGTACACAGAATGTGCTGCTAAACTGCGGCGACGCACACTGAATGGAATATGTGACTGATATTTTAGTTTGAAGACTTAACAGAATGTGCTCTAATCTGCAACTTTGCACACTAAACAGAATGTGCTCTAATCTGCAACTTTGCACACTAAACAGAATGTGCTCTAATCTGCAACTTTGCACACTAAACAGAATGTGCTCTAATCTGCAACTTTGCACACTAAACAGAATATATGAACATTTTTTTTGTTTTGTTTTTTTCCCCCCACACAAAATAACCTGCTGCCCCCACACACAGTAGTCCTAAAAAGGACTTTTGGTTCTTTTTTTTTCACAAATTCGCTTATTTTCTGCCTACACTGACTTTCCCTTCCTATCCTCATCTCTCCCTGGCTAAGACTGAGCCGAACTCGCTGGTCAGGTGCTATACAGCACCCGACCACGGGTTCTGGCCAGCCAATCAGTGTAATGCCAGCAGCCAACATGGCTGCTGGCATTACACTGATGTCAGAGCCTCCCTGCACGTTTATTGGCTGCGCAGCAGCCGCATAACGTGCGGGGAGGAGACCCGAACATGGCGGGCGAGCACATGCGGTACTCGTACGAGTACCGCCATGTGCCGAGCAGAGCGATGCTCGAGCCGATCCGAGCATCGGCCGAGCATGCTCGCTCAACACTAATAGTAACACTTCGTTTCAACTTTATTTTATTTCGTAGGCATTAAAAAAACATGAAGAACGATAAGTCTTACTTCTCAAACCTTTATGGTTTAAGAGATACTCACAAGCAAAGTTTCCCCCTCCCGCCCCTTTTCCCTAGTGTAAGCCATCTCTTCTCAGATGTGAATCTGGTTGTAAGACCAGACAGATAACAGCAGGAGACACTCTTCTTTGTATGAAAAGAATGAAAGCCCTTCCCCCCCTTGACAAGTTTTTCAGCTTTTTCCCTTATCTTAATTGAAGATTGCCCCTCTCTGCAGTCTGCCTGGGCACCTCCCTTCTGATCTGGCAGAATGGGGGGGGGGGGGGGGTACTTTGCTTGTGAATATCTCTTAAACCATAAAGGTTTGAGAGATAAGACTCATATCGTTCTTCATGTTTTTTTAATGCCTACAAAATAAAATAAAGATAAAACAAAGTATTACTATCCCTTTAAACTCTGTGAGAATAAACTCTTCTGCAAAATCGAGAAATGTGAATTTCACAAGCCTATGGTACTATTCCTGGGTTGTGTTATTTCTAAGGATGGCATCGCAATGGACAAGGACAAGCTGGCAGCAGTCCTTCAGTGGCCACGTCCTAAAGGGCTCAAGGCTATCCAGCGCTTTCTCGGTTTTGCTAATTATTATAGGATATTTATCAGAAACTTTTCTACAATTGTGAAACCTCTGTCTGACTTAACACACAAGGGTGCGGATCCCTCCCAGTGGTCCCAAGAAGCTGAACAAGCTTTCATGACATTAAAGTCTGCATTTGCCTCTGCTCCTGTGCTGTCCCACCCTAAACCCTCCCTGACGTTTACAATGGAGGTCGACGCCTCTGAATCTGGGGTAGGGGCCGTATTGTCGCAGCACCTGGACCCTGGGAGTATGCTAAGGCCCTGTGGATTATTTTCCAAAAAATTGACTAGCGGGCAAAGTCACTGAGATTGGTGACAGGGAGTTGTTGGCAATCATTCTGGCCCTCAAGGAATGGCGGCACCTGCTTGAGGGTACCCGAACTCCAGTTTTGATCCTGACTGATCACAAAAATCTAACGTACCTATCTGAGGCTAAGAGACTGTCCTCTCGTCAGTCTAGATGGGCCTTATTTCTGTCACGCTTTAACTTTATTGTATCCTATCTGCCCGGTTCCAAGAATATCAGGGCGGATGCTCTGTCCAGGCAACTTAACCCTGACACCGAGAAGGAGGAGGTTCTGGTACCGATTATCCAGCCGGATCGCATTCTAGCTACATTGAGAACGAGTATTACTTCTCCCCTGGGGGAGGAGATTCTTGCTAATCAAACTAATGCTCCACCTGAGACTCCAGTGGGCAAATGTTTTGTAGCCGAGCCTCTCCGTACCCGTCTTCTCGAGACATATCACGCTTCTAAGCCTGCTGGGCATGTTGGCAGGAATCAATTAATTTGGTCACTCAGTTGTTCTGGTGGCCTTCCTTGCGTGCTGACTGCACAGCATTTACCGCAGCTTGTTCTACCTGTGCCCGTGCTAAGTCCCCTAGACACCTTCCGGTGGGCTTGCTACAATCGGTACCCAATGGAAAATGTCCTTGGTCTCATGTCTCTATCGACTTCATGGGGGAATTACCGGTGTCTAGGGGATATTCTTTTATACTGATGATAGTTTATAGATTTTCTAAAATGGCACACTTCGTGCCCCTGCCTGGCCTTCCCTCATCCCAGGAGTTGGCAAGGATGTTTGCCAAGGAAGTGTTCCGATTGCATGGTGTACCCAGAGTACTGGTATCCGACCTTGGGAGTCAATTCGTGTCTAGATTCTGGAGGGCTTTCTGTGCACAGATGGGCATACAATTATCATTTTCTTATGCGTATCATCCCCAGGCCAAGGGAGCCGCTGAGAGTGCCAATCAGGGCTTGGAACAGTTTTTGCTCTGTTTTGTGCCTGACTATCATGATAATTGGGCCGACCTGTTGCCTTGGATGGAGTTTGCCAGGAAATGTGCGGTTAATTCATCGTCCAGGAGCTCCCCGTTTCTCATCAATTACGGGTTCCAACCTTGTCTGCTCCCGGACTCATTTCAGAAGCAGCAAATTCCAGCCCTGGATGAGCATATGGAGCAACTCCGTTCCACTTGGGCACAGGTGCAGAGGACCCTCAGTACCTCATTCCAGCGTTATCAGCGCCAAGCTAATCGCAGACGGCTGCCGGCAGTCTCATTCCAGGTTGGGGACAGGGTATGGCTCTCCTCGAAGAATCTCAGTCTTCAGACCCCTTGCAATAAGTTGGCTCCCCGGTTCATTGGCCCGTTCAAAGTTATTCATAAAATTAACCCTGTGTCATATGCTCTGGACCTTCCAGCATCCATGCGTATCCATAATGTGTTCCACGTATCGTTGTTAAAACCTCTGATCTGTAATAGATACACTACTACCCCTGTGGCTCCAGGCCCTGTTCAAATACAAGGTCAAGAGGAGTATGAGGTACAAAATATTATGGACTCACGCACATTCAGAGGGAAATTGCAGTATTTGGGCCATTGGAAAGGCTACAGTCCGGAGGAGCGTTCATGGGTTGATTCTAAGGACCTTCATGCTCCCAGATTACAGCGCAATTTCCATGCCAAGTATCCCCTTAAGCCAGGTCCCTCTTCTCGGAGAGGGGTCTTTGAGAGGAGGGTACTATCACAGCGTCTGTGATTTTGCGACATTCTGACAGTCTTGTTACTGGTGCCTTCCCATTGGCTGCGCTGTACAGCTCCTCCCAGTGACAGCCTTTTCATACCCTGGGCTGTCACTTAGTGTTTGCCCTTTCGTCATATACCTGATGCCTAGCGCTAGTTTTGTCGATTTGATACCAGTGTATGACCCCGGACTGCCTGACTACACTCTTGTTACTGTTCCTGCTTCTGTGTACCGATTCGGATTGACTGACGTTCCTATTTCCTGTTCTGACCCGGCCTGGCTGACGCTCTTGCTCCATTTATCGACCCTGCTCCGTGTACCGACTCTGCTTACGTTCCTGTGCTGTGTACTGAATCAGCTTGGCGGTGGTTCCTGCTTCCTCTGTGCCCGGCTGGGTGAAGACTTGGCAGTAGCTGCTGCTGTTTACTTTGCACATCTCTCACGTTACTGTGCCTCCCATTGTTACGGTACTCCATTACCGTGTGCAGTCCAGTCTGTGGGTTTTGAGTCTCAGTGTGTCAGTGCTCCTCCACACCGTTCAAGTGATCACTTGGTCTTCCGCTTTGGATTCAGTTGGGCGCATCCGGTAGTCTTCCAAGTCCTGACCATAGCATTCATTAACCCCTTCAGGGGTGGTGCCTCGTTCCACTTCTTGCTACACCAGTGTTGTTACATCTCCGGTATCCTGTGCGGTTGGTATTCCACTCTAGGTACAGTTGGGAGCTTCCGGTTGCCTTCCATCTTATACCTATACACACATTAACCGCTTAGAGGGTAGCAAAGGCACACGGTGGTGGATAGTCTCAGTAGGGCCTCCGTTCCTGGCACAAGCTCTGACTCACCCTTTCATAGTCTCCGGTGGGCGTCCACTGTTGCAATCCTCCGTTCAGGTGAACCTTGCCTGTTCGCTGCTGCCGTTCTGTCACTGTCGCCTCCTGCTGCCTATAGGCGACCTTGGGCCTCCGCTATTCTGGGCTATTTAGTCAGTGGCTCCACTGGCCTTATTGGACTCTATTACACTGTACCTATCAAAGTTACCTGACCTGTGTCAGTATTGTGATTGTAAGTCCATACTGGACCCGTGTGGGTTAATTTGCTTATAACCTGTCCTGTGTCAGTTATTGCTGCTAATTGCTGGACCCGTGAGGGTTACACCATTCCTTGTGTGCTTTAATAAAATTGTGTTTTACCAACATCTACCGTGTCTGAGTGTACTGAACCATAACACCGTGATACTCTGGTATCTGTGGCTCTTAGTCCATTTTCCTTCTTTTTCCCACGCATGGAAGTTCAATGTTGGTACATCGCCATAGTACCCATAAGCTATATTGGACAACAGAGAAAAGAGGATTTTAGTCTTACCCCTTAAAAATCCTTTTCTTAGTCCACATAGCTTACAGATCTCCCACCCAGTGTCTGGGACCAAGCTTGGTCTCCTGTAGCTGGAAATGGAAGTCCGATTGGGTTCGTGCTCATGAGTTTTTTTCCCTCTCTTCTTGCTCTTTAGCTCGGTAGGTTTAGTGTCTCAAATCTATCTAGAGAGGGGGAGTGGCTAAGTAGCCTACTAAGGAGGAGGGGAATTCTTGAAGAATTTTTGCAGCCTAGTAGGAGGAGTTGTCACCTCCCTGTTGGTACCTGTAAGCTATATGGACTAAGAGAAAACAATTTAACAGGAAAAACTAAAATCCTCTTTTTTGCGCAACAGACCCTTACGCAGGGCGACTCTTAAGTGTGCAACATCATAATGTTGCTCTTTTTATGTGGACAACATTATGATGTTAGCCTGCAGGTGACATTTTTTAATGCTGCATTTTGTTGATTGCCAAATAAAGGGCGACATTTCAATAGTAAATCACCATACTCGTCTTCACAATTTATACATACACCAAAAAATTCTTATTATTAAAAAAAAGGAAAATCTAGTTCCCGTTATAGTTCAGACAATAAATCCCATATAAATATGCAAGGATTTTTAATTGTCCCCTATTTACAGTGGGATTGCTCCTGGATCACTCCAGCTCCTATTAAAACCCTCTCTCTAAAAATAACTTTCTTTGAAATATCACTTGTATGCATAATTTGAAAATCCCCTATATGCTGTATTATCCATTTTTTATTTTTTGAGTTTATCTATATAGATTAAGGAATGCAGGCCCTTCCTGTGTTTTTCAGACACATCCTGCCCGACTCATTGACAATTAACCCTTTCAGTACTAGGGAAGATGTGCATTGCTAAGCAGTGGCGATGAGCAGGTGGGGTAATGTAGGACTGACTGTGTATATATTAGATATATATATGCACAAGGTAGAGAAAGAAAAACCTCGGAAGAGAGCCATGATAGAGGAAAGCAATGACTCATTACTTCCATTTGATAAACTTTCTCCTGGTTAAGAGACCAGTTCAGTATACGTGGAAATAGACACTGATAAAACTTTAAATTTTATTCCTAAGTTATATTAAAATAAAATAGAACACACAGACAACAGACACACTCCAAATTCAGCATGTCTGTTTAAAAACACAGTACAACATAATGGTCAATGTTCCTGCCACTCTGAGCCAGTGTATCACGGATTAATCACTTATACTGTCAAGTGTGCAGTTATTTTTCTATATGACTTTTTTTTTATTAATCATCTCAGTACCAAAAATGAACACGTTAGTGCAGCACAAACTGCACTAATAAGATGAATATTCTAGCAGTGTTCTTTAAATGCGTGATTCATTTTTTAATTATGTAACAACACTGGAGGTATTAATTCTACAGAATTAAGAGAATTTATATATTGAAGAAATTAGTTGTCAAGTTAGTTGTCTAAGAAACATATCTGTACTAATTTTCTAGAATTAAGTTTATGACATACTAAACGTACAGTGACAAAATTACTTTAAAAGATGTATGATTTTGAAAGAATCCAGCAATCTTTCAGACTTTGCCACCATGTCTAATTTTTCCCTTTTAAGTCTGTGAGCTATACAAAGCAGCCTGCTTTGAAATATCTGAATTGGGCACAAGGCTGTCAAGTTGATGTCTGTTTTCAGTGTTTATCAGCCATTCATTAAATTTATGTTCCACAAGTGCCTGAAACAGACTTCTCTGCTCTCTTGTTAAAACTGCATCTTTTACTGTTTTCTGCCACATTTGAACCTTGTGTTGTCTTTGGCAAATCGATTTTAGGTACGCTGGCGGAAGGCCTCCGGGAATCTCTCTCGTGTCACCTTCTATTTGAAATGGTACAACAAATGTATAAAATTCTTGAGGTGACATAAGTTTCCAGATATGCTGTTCAGAGATCTCAGGAGGAAGCAAAAGTGGCCTATCCCAATAATTTGGCAGTGTTGCTAGCCCAGTCTGGCCCATGTGATCTTCTAACATTGGATAATGAGTGTGAAATGGGCCGAGTACAACATTTTGGTTACCAGAGAGGAGTAGAGGCTGGGTAGGAGTAAGAATATGAAAAGTACAATTTGTTGTAGATGAGAGTGACAAACGATGACAAACAGCAATAACCTTTACATTGTCGCACAAATTTACATGAAGAGCAGTCTGTACTGGTCCCAGGATGATTGTGCTATTTCGACATTTCTCAACAGTTACAGATCTTAAAGGAGACAACAGGTATATGTAGCTCTCATTGCACTGATGAATTCTGACACGTGCATCATCCAGAGTTTCTGAACTTTTGGCCAAAGTCTGCCTATATATTTGACTCATAACTACCATGCGATGACCATGTGGAACCTTGTACATATTGCATGCAACTTTTGCCCTTTTGTTTGATCCATCAACTTGATGTGCCCATGCCATTTTCTTTCCAGATCTGATACATGCTGACATTCCAAATGGATTCACCACAAGAGATTCCTTTATCCAAGCTTCTAACTTGTACAGGGAAAAAGTACTGGTGGTCTTTGAGAATCCACTTTTACTTTGCAGTGGTTGCCATAGTGCTAAATCCAGGATAGGATGAACAGTCCTGCTTTTATCCACAGTTCCTTCAATGAGAAAGCCAAGCGCTTGGACAGCCTCAATGGATACCAGACTATTGTTTCTGGTGTTGGATGTGTTATTCAGCTGATCAGGTTCCAAAAGTAATTCAAGAAGGTAGGATATGTTGTTTTTCAAAAAGTCATGGTGACTATAATCATCCCAGTTCTTATTATGAAAGCTTGACTGACCACCAAAATCAGGAGATCTAGCTTTTGGACTGGGCCATTCCTCCCCAATTAGAGACGTACGCAAAGAAACTTTGTTGATTTGCTGAATGTAGAGGAAAAGCAGAAACTTCAGAGTATCTACTGAAAGCTGGTTCTTCAGCTTTTCGTATTCCTCAACAGAAGAACAGCTGGAAGCAGCTTCTGCCCACTCCAGACTGTTTGAGGCACTTCGCTCAGCAATGCTGTGAAACACCTCGAAATAAAGCCAGGCAATTTCTTCCACAATCTGTAGCTTTCCGCAGGCGATGTGTCGCCACATAAACCAGTACAATCGAGGATAACAGCCATCACCTGAGCGGGTCCTCACATAAGTGGCCAACTTTCGCAGATAGTGAATACTAAATTTAGCTGGAGGGGGGGATTGCAAAGCGCCTACAAGAATTGAGTCAGTCTTCACCCACAACTGGGCCTTGCAGCTATCCATATTCAGAATTCGTTTGGGTCCGTTTGAAGTTTCTACGAAGCACACCCTTTCGCTAACGTCATACGTCACCTGACCCGTGACGCTTTCTTTTTAACGACTGTATTGTCAAAAGCGCTCTACACATATTACTGTGCGGGTTCGGGGTAATGGTTCCCATGCGGACGTTTCTGTAACCCTTCATGTTCCGGGTAAATTTGAATGTGTTGCCCACAGTATCAGTTAAACATACACCCGCGCTGCCAGTTAAGGTTAGTTTATCTGTTACTCGCTACATACCAACAATTGTGAAAAAGTCACGCTCGCGTTTAAGCTGCATTCTAGCCCCGCCTCTTCCCGAGAAGCCTGCTCTTCTAGCCCCGTATACAACGTTCTACACCGAAATTACTTTAATATGTTTAAATTCGGGTAAATTTCCCAGCAAACCAGTTGACCAATCAATGAGAGCCTCACCAATCAGCCAAACTCGCAACAAAGTAGCACACACGGGTTAAACAAGGTGCTTATGACCGTTTGAGTGCCAGGGGTACATCATGCGTTGCGAACCCCCTGGCACGCAAAGGGCTGAGCAGTCTCTTTTCTGTACTGTCACACTACACTGTTTATCACCTCAGTATTTCATTCCATAGTTTTGTGATATCCAGCAAGTAAGAGGTTAAATGCATATAAACACAGATGTTTATTTCATTGTGTATATATATTTTACTAAAGTAAATATATATTTATCTTGACTGTTTTAAGTATCTATTGCCGTATGATATAGATATGTTCTGATCTACAGATAATTGATCATATATAGGGTTAATGTGAGGCTGAGTGAGTGCACAGTGTCTGGGCAGCACACATGTAAGTTTATGGAAGCAGGATAAATGCGTCACTTCAAACTGGTAAAGCCAGAGGACTATGCATGAACTCTGGAGGGCAGGGGTCCAGGGGACAATGACCAAATGGGCTGGAGGTCCCTCAAGTAAGACTTGAGTGGCAGGATAGACATAGGTGCCTCACTTCACACTGGGAGAGCACATGAGCTCCAAAGTACACAGCTTAATGTTTTGACCCACTGTGCACCAGGATCATGAATAACTTGGTGCGTGTGTTGTTGATTGCAGCACATTAACCCTATCTCCTAATTACTGCCGCACCTGTTTATATATATATTATATATATATATACATATATACACACACACAGATGTTGCAGGGCACTCATTACTTCTAAAACGAGAATAGTACGTGGGTGCTGCTTCAAAAATTTACATAAAGTGTGAGTTATTACGCAGTAATAACAAGGGGAAGCGTACTCAACAGGATTTGTAAAAAAAAAAAATGTTTTGTTTATTAAGTCAACATTTTGTCTTGGAAGGCCTGGTTGGGGCCGAAATGTTGATTTAATAAACAAAACTTTTTTTTTTTTTTTTTTTTTGACAAATCCTGATGAGTGCTCTTCCCCTTGTTATTACTGCTTAATAACTCACACTTTATATATTGACTATATTTCATGATCCATTTAGCAGTATTAGTTTATGCAGATTAGCCATTAATTGCTGGTTGGAAGTGGCAGTTGAGAGGGAGAGTGCAATGTTAGAATCTGGCATGCCAGGATGTGCTGGCCAGTCCTGTCTAATTTACATAAACTAACAAATAAAGCGAAGTATCACCAAAACTATAGTTTGAAATAAAGAATGGCTAAATATAAAGATTATTTTGAAATCTCTTTCAAAATCACCTGGGACATTCTAAACGGTTAATTCCACTTTAACCTTTTGTACCCCACTGGCATTCAAAGGGTTAACAGACCTGTTCATCATGCAGGACAGCTTTTCCTGCTGCAGGAGACATCTTTTTAAAACCACAGTGTTGCCTGAAGACAGGACCCAAAAGACCCAAAGATCAATAAGCAAAACTGCAGATGTGAACACACATCAGAGAAAATCCCAACACAAAACAGTTCTGAACAGGAGATAAATCCAGACATCATTTAGTACCAGAGCAATATATGACATTAGTACTAAAGCCATTTTATAACGAGCTGGCTCCTCACCTATCCAACATTTGATTTACCAGGACATTTGCCACTGGCCTACACTTCAAAATTCTGCATATCCCATCATTTTCCTAAAAATGTTAGAATTTTATTTTGCTATGGGCACAATTCAGTACAGATGTGTTGCCACATACCACAGCATTAGATTAAATAATATATACAGGGTTTAAAAAAGTATTGTCAACTGTTAGACCTCAAGCTTTTGGAAACTACAACTCCCAGCATTAGGGATTACAACTCCCATCATCGTCAACCAGTCACCAATTTAACATTTGACTATCCCTGGGTTAAAGTTTACATCATAGAAACAGCAGGAATATCTTCTGATCAAATATGCTCCAAATGCATTTTGATTGGTTCCCAGATTGAAGTAAATCTTCCACCTTTTATAGTAACCCAACATGTTATATTGCTTTGACTCTTTGTGCAATCATCAAGCTAAAGTGGTGCAATTCTGGAGGATATACAAATGAACATTGAATTAACCCCTTAAAGTGATAGTAATGTTTCACAAAAACAGCAGCTCCAATTAATCTTCATAGTATTTGAGCCATAGAGTGTGTTATTTCAATACTGTCAGAGTTGTAGTTCAAGAGTAATTGAATGATAAGGTAGCCCCTCCCGCCCCTTTTACCTAGTGTAAGCCACCTCCCCTCAGATGTGGAATCCAGTCTATAGACCAGACAGCTCACATCAAGGGTCAATCTTATTACTGTGAGAACAATTTTTCAGCTCTTTCCCTTATCTTAATTGAAGATTGTCCCTCTCTGCAAGCTACTTGGACACTCCCTGCTGCTCTTAGCTGAGCAGTGTTACATCACTGAAAGGGGAGGGAGGGGGATACTTTATCATTCAATTACTCTTGAACTACAACTCTAACAAATTGAAATAACACTCTTCAAGGCCCAAATACTATGATGATTAATTAGAGCTGCTTTTATTATGAAACATTACTATTCCTTTAACGATGCAGAATGTACAATGTACATCATATTTCAGGGCTCCCCTCGCGGCTACACGCCGATCGGGCAGCCCTGATTCAGATTAAAAAAAATGGTCAGTGGTCCTTAAGTGACGGCCGCATGCGTGGTCGGCCGCCCTTAAGGTGTTAAGAGACTTTTAACCTATTGAATAATAGAGAATTCAAGGCATTGCAGCACTGTCTAGGCATTGACGCAGTCAAAATTTTCTGAATTTCCATTTCAACTTCATGGTGTAGTTGGTTTTTCCATAATTGCACCTATTTAGCTGGTGAATAAGATGCATCTGGGCATATATAACCAAAGACTCACAAAAAAAAAAACAAATTATTGGAATAAAACTTTATTTAATAGCAACTACTCAAACTCCACTGCATCATTCTTACAAGGCATGTAAATAACTAGCCACAGTTTGCAAATAACACCCATTTTTAGCTGTGATGTCCAATGTGCTGCTAAAATGAACAAATTCAGAGGATTACCGTGAATAAAGCTGCCTTTGCTGATTAATTGTTGGTCTCTGTTTTTACTCAGTTTCTGGAACTCTTTTTGATAGAAAATGTCTAATGGTATTTATTGCATATTTTTTGGAGATCACCTTTGATCTGTCTCACAAGTAACTATTTTTACTTTTCTGTCAATATTTTGTTTGATAATAAGCAAATTAGTCACAATTGCATTTGTAATCTATTTTTTTATTTTGGATAATTAGAAACTAACTGTTCTTAAACACTGACAAAATCATCACAATGGTATTTAGTACAAAAAGTACAAACTATGCAACTGCAATACCCATCTAACCATTGTAACAAAGTCTAATCATAACTTGGCCCTGGTGGAGTCCTATAAATATCTTGGAATGTGGATTGACTCCAACCTGACCTTTGGTTTTCATATTGATAAATTAACATCCAAACCTTATCCTAAAGTAGGTGCTTTGTTTAGAAACAATCCTGTTTAAGTTCCCTGGTAAGATCACATATTGTTCAACAGCTGTTAATGCCAGTCATAGACTATGTGTCCTTAGTATATGCTCCCGCACTGCAAATCCATCTTGGTAAACTTGACACTCTGTATATCTCATTATGCCACTTTACGTCAAATGTAATTACACTAGCCACCACTTTAAATAATTACATTGGCTAACACTTGAATCTAGATGGCTACCAGACTACCTGAGCAGTATGCTCATTCTCTCCATACTAACTATAACCTCCGCTCCACTGGTAACAACTCACTGAGTATATCACATTACAAAAAAGAAGCTGGTGGATTTGCCTTCTCCTTCAGTGCTCTAAAAGCCTGGAATAACCTAATCAGATCTTCTCCCAGCCTATAATCCCTAAAAATAAGTGCTTCTTTGAATCTAAAAATAATATTTAAGTGTATATATATTTTTTGTGTGTGTCTGTATATATGTATTTGTATGTGAATATATATTTTCTCTGTTTGTGTAAATATATAACTTTTTACTGTAAAACATCTCCAGGACATATTTGAAAACAAGAGAAATCTCAGTGTATTCTCTCTGGTAAAAACAACTCTCTAAATAAATAAATAAACAAGTGACATTGATCAATATGCCCATTTGTGCCTCTTAACTCTTTCAGTACTACAGAGGTATCCAGTGCAAGTTTAGTTACTAAGAAAAGCCTGAGCAAGAACAAGAACCTGGCATTTTAATAGGGGTGTGTAGACTTTTTATATCCACTGTATTTATTTATATATATGAGACAAAGATAAATCATGTCAGAACTTTTTCCACCTTTAATGCGATCTATAACATGAACAATTCAATTGCAAAACAAACTGAAATCGTTGAGGGGGAAAAATAAAAAATTCACAATAACCTGGTTGCATAGGTGTGCACACCCTTAAACTAATACTTTGTTGAAGCACCTTTTCATTTTATTACAGCAGTCAGTCTTTTTGGGTAGGAGTTTATTAGCATGGCATGGCACCTTTAATGTGAACAATTCAATTGCAAAACAAACTGAAATTGTTGAGGGGAAAAAATTAAAAACTCACAATAACCTGGTTACATAGGTGTGCACACCCTCTTATAACTGGGGATGTGGCTGTGTTCAGAATTAACCAATCACATTCAATCTCATGTTAAATAGAAGTCATAACACACCTGCCATCATTTAAAGTGACTCCAATTAATCACAAATAAAGTTCAGCTGTTCTAGAAGGATTTTCCTGACATTTGCTTAGTTGCATCTCAGAGCAAAAGCCATGGTCCGCAGAGAGCTTCCAAAGCATCAGAGGGATCTCATTGTTGAAAGCCATCAGTCAGGAGAAGTATCACGGTGCCGTGATATACGGGCAACGTTTTGACATGTTTGCTTCCTGATATCTTTTATTGGCTATGCTGTTTTTGCTCCTCCCAGTGACAGCCTTTAAATACCTTGGGCTGTCACTTATGTGCTGCCCTTTCGTGGTGTATCCGTTGCCTAGTGCTTGTTCTGTTACTCTCATGTGATACCAGTGTATGACCCGGACTGCCTGACTATTCTGCCTGTTTATCGTTCCTGCTCTGTGTACCGACCTGGTTTGGCTGACGTTCCTGCTTCGTGTATTGACGCGGCCTGGCTGACGTTCCTGCTCCATGTACTGACCCGGCCTGACTGGCGATCCTGCTCCGTGTACCGACCCGGCTTGACTGGCGATCCTGCTCCGTGTACCGACCTGGCTTGGCTGACATTCCTTCTCCGTGTACCGACCCTGCTGGGCTGAAGTTTCTGTTCCTGTACTATTCCTGCTTGCTATTCCTGCTGTGTACTCGAGTTGCTCTCGCTTTCAGTGGTCTTATCAGACCTCCAGTTGCCTCAGTTCTGTGCAGTAGGCCAGTCCGTGATCCACTCGCTCACTGTGCCTGTTGCTCCATCCCGGTAGTTTCCAGTTGCACCACGATCGCTTGGTCTATTACTGCTATCCCTGAGGTTGGGTTACTGTTGGGCGCCTCAGGCTGTTTCACATCTGCATACCAGAGCATTCGTTAACCCCTTGCGGGGCAGTGCTGGGCACTTGTAGCTGTATCGGTAGTCTCAGTTTGGTGTACGTTGCTCCTTACAGTGCTAAGCACTGGGTCAGGTTGTCCTTGCAGTCTCCGGTGAGCGTTCACTGTATCATTGGCAGCCACCCTCCTATGGTGCCTTGTAGCCAGTTCTATTCTGGCTTCACCTGTTCCTTGTGATTCCAGTCGCTTTTGTTACTCTCTTCATAGAGAGCTACCTTGGACCTTCCATTATTAGGGCCAACTACTGTCCTTGGCCTAATAAGTATCATTCTGTCATATTTACACTGTATCATATGAGATTTACCTGACCTGTGTCAGTACTGTATATTGTATCTACATACTGGACCCGTGTGGGTTAATCATATCATTGTAACCTGTCCTGTGTCAGTTTACCAATTATCTGTATGCTGGACCCGTGAGGGTTACTGTTATTCTTTGTGCGCTCATAAAACTATGTTTTACCAAAAACCTTCCGTTTCTGAGTGTACAAATCCATAACAAGAAGGGTACAAAAGAATTTCCAAAGCATTAGGTATACCATGGAACACAGTGAAGACAGTTATCATCAAGTGGAGAAAATATGGCACAACAGAGACATTGCCAAGAACTGGACGTCCCTCCAAAATTGATGAGAAGACGAGAAGAAAACTGGTCAGGGAGGCTTCGAAGAGGCCTACTTCAACGTTAAAGGAACTACAGGAATTTCTGGCAAGTACTGGCTGTGTGCTACATGTGACAACAATCTCCCGTATTCTTCATATGAATGGGCTATGGGGTAGGGTGGAAAGACGGAAGCCTTTTCTTACAAAGAAAAACATCCAAGCCCGGCTGAACTTTCCAGTAACAAACATCAAGTCCCCCAAAAGCACGTGGGAAAATGTGTTATGGTCTGATGACACCAAGGTTGAACGTTTTGGCCATAATTCCAAAAGGTATGTTTGGCACAAAAACAACACTGCACCTCACCCAAAGAACACCATACCCACAGTGAAGCATGGTGGTGGCAGCATCATGCTTTGGGGCTGTTCTTCCTCAGCTGGAACCGGGGCCTTAGTCAGGGTGGAGGGAATTATGAACAGTTCCAAATACCAGGCAATTTAGGTACAAAACTTCAGGCGTCTGTTAGAAAGATGAAGAGGAAGTTCACCTTTCAGCACGACAACGACCCAAAGCACACATCCACAAAAGCATGGCTTCACCAGAAGAAGATTAACGTTTTAGAATGGCCCAGCCAGAGCCTAGACCTGAATCCAATTGAACATCTGTGGGATGATCTGAAGAGGGCTGTGCACAGGCGATGTCCTCGCAATCTGACAGATTTGGAGCGCTTTTGCAAAGAAGAGTGGGCAAATATTGCCACGTCAGGATGTGCCATGCTAATAAACTCCTACCCAAAAAGACTGACTGCTGTAATAAAATGAAAAGGTGCTTCAACAAAGTATTAGTTTAAGGGTGTGCACACCTATGCAACCAGGTTATTGTGAATTTTTTATTTTTCCCCCTCAACGATTTCAGTTTGTTTTGCAATTTAATTGTTCATGTTATAGGTCGCATTAAAGGTGGAAAAAGTTCTGACATGATTTATCTTTGTCTCATTCTTTAACATCACAAGAACCTGGCATTTTAATAGGGGTGTGTAGACTTTTTATATCCACTGTATTTATTTATATATATATAGATTGTAGGGTGTGTCCTCCTGAGTAAAACAAGGGTACTCCCACTATTGAGGGGTGTTTTACTCAAACGTAATTGCAGATCAATCTTGAGGTTTTTTAGGTGCAATAGCTCAATGGCCTGAAATTGTATAGTAGCGCTATTGTAAGTATTGAGGTTTATGGTCATCTGACCAGAGATGTTTATAGGATGGTGTAGCAATAGCAATAAATAAATGTCAAGGCCATTAAGATCCTGCACCTAAAAAATGCATGTATGAGCTGTAATAACTTTTGAATAAAACTCCTCTCAGCAGTGGGAATATCCTTGTTTAACTCTGGAGGATAAACCCTACAATATAATTTTTTACTTATTAAGTATTATTATCCCTTTAATATATAATTATACACCTTCTTCCTGAATGTAAAAAGGCTCCCATCTCTCTGCTCTTTTCTGTTTGTACCACGTCACATTATTACTCTGTTAACTCCTGGAGAGCTAGAAGATTGCATTGAAAAGCAATGTGTTTTTCTCACTCCTAGTATTCAGAGGGTTAAACCGGTTATAGGAACAGAGGGGCAGGTATGTAAATGTCTGCAGTGGAACTCCACCTACACAGATATTTTTAATCAAGTCTGTCTTTCAACTAACAGCAAGTTTGAACTAAGAGCTTATCCCACAGGAGTCAGACAGATGGAGGAAAGCGTCTGTGTCATGTCGAAGACGGTATCCTGCTCGAACCAGTATCCATACTACCCAACACATCATATGGCCAGAGGGACAATTTGTTTTAGGTGTGGGCATGGCTGGTAGGGTATCCTTTTGAAATGTCACCCACTATTGGACGACAAAGAAAACGGCAAATTAAACATGTCACCAGCATGAAAAGGATGATATCAGACTCTTGCCTGCATCAAAAGGGCGAGATTCTGATAACAAGGTCTTGACGTTGCACATTTTAATAGTTAACCTTGAAAAAGATAAGGTACACACTGCAGACTGCTGGGGCTCATAGGAATCCAATATCTTGGAAATAAGGAGCCTTTTCGTGTCTGTGCATATTATCTAGCACTGCTAGTGCTTACATCCATGTATGTTAATCCTTTGAGCATGGGAGTGGAACCAGAGCAAGCGTATTCCTCTCGCACTCAAACATACATGGATGTAAACACTAGCAGTGGTTGTATGTGTGATTCCTACACATGCTGTGTGTAAGAGCTGCAAGATGAAATGCACAGACCTGAAAAGGCTTCTTGTTTTCATTGTATTGGATCAGTTCCAGTTGAGTGTGTAGCTTATCATTTTCAAGGTCAACTATTAAAATGTGCATTGCTTAAGCCCGTGATATCAGAATTTTGCTCTTTTGACGCGGGCGAGATTCTGATATCGGCCTTTTCATTTTGGTGACATGTTTAATGCGCCCTTTTTTTTGTTGCCTAATAGTGGGTGATGTTTTGATAGTGATCCGGCTGGAAGGTGGGGCATAATAACTTTTATTAATAGTGTTCAATTAATTATATATGTGTATAGTCAGAAGAGCAGAAAGAACTATATCTTGGCTACACATACAAAGTAAACAAAAGTAAAGTCAGTGCATCAAATCCTGACTTTTTACAAATAAATAATCTCTGACATTACAACTAAAGCAGTGGGGTTTTAGTTACATATTTTTGGCCAAAGTCATGGAAAGCCTGCCTGCCCAGCTGTTTAGCCCAGAGTTGGAGAAGGTTATAAGTCATGCCATTGGAGGCAAGAGTACTTATATGCCTCAAGTTACTCCTAAACATTCCTTTTTCCACATGCGAAGTGGCTTTTGTTACCCCTGCCAGTATGGGTATGAACCCAGGGTATCAACTCCTGCAGCAGCCAAAGCATGCCCTTCCCTAAAACCCAAACAGGTCTGGACAGGCAAAAAAAAGCTTGCTTAGATGCCCAAAGCTGACATGCCTTCTTGTGACTCAGTCTGGTCTGGTCTGCCTGAGGCAATAGATGACATTTATATCTTTTCACAGTTTGTGGACCTTTTCCATGGTGGATCAGTTAGTTTTGCCACTAATTTCAGTAGGGTACTACACAGGCTACAAGTCCATTCATCCCTGTCTCTTCTTCATGTCCAGAGTGCCTCACAATCCCGTGCAAAATCATCTTCTTTTTTAGATGTGATATCTTTTCTGGTAAAAATGCATCCATGACATAATATCCAAGACTGATTGAGGATGTTAACTTCTGAACAAAGGCACGATGGCAAAACTCATAAGGGTCATTAGGATGTTCTGGCCATAGTAAGTTTAAGTGGCGATTTATTAGAAAGTGTCACTTCTCCTTTAAAGTTATGTAAATCAATTTTCCATAGCTTAAACACATATACTACCAACAACAGCTGTCAGTGGAGAGGACTGCAAGGAACCAGAAGCACTCAGTGAAGCGGTGATGTCACCCAGCCCTGAAGTTTACAGTGTAAGAAAGTCAAAATGGATAAAATATGACTTGTAACAGGTGTTTGTCTGTGGAGATATATATGTGTTTATGTATGTATACATGTCTGTATTCAAGACAATTTCAGCTGTCCCAGACTTCAGGGAGTTGCTTCAAAGGGTTTGACAGGATGTCCTTTCTTGGTTAGGTGTTTGAGAAATCAAAGAAAGGTCCTTCTTAGTTAAATATAAAAGGAGTGAGGACAAATGTCCAAACAGTCTTTTTGTTTCTTTTTGTTTGTCAACTAAACAAAGAGTTCAGATAAGAAACCAAATACTTCTGATAAACCTGTTCCTGGAGCCTTCCCCATCAATAATATCTCTTTAAAGCCAGCAGAAATTTGCAAGTGGGTGTGGTGAGAAAAGCCAGCTGAGCTAACCAGTTTTTACCGAACCTAAGTGAAATGAAAAATGGTATAAAGAAGGAGTATTTCTGGGGTGGAATCAGAGCAGTAAAGGAGAAGAGCATGAGGAGAGCAGATGAGAGCAGTAAAGGAGAACATCATGGGAGAGCAGTAAGCGAGAACAGCATGAGAGAAAAGCAGCCTGGGAAGAAGACCTGTCCTTGAGAATCCAAATATGAGCCCAGCAGATAAGAGACCAGAAACCAAGATTTGTGCTTGAGGGTGTGAGGAGACTGTCATCATATAATTTACTGGTATCCAATTTAATTCCATCTTTTCCATACCTGTAATCGATAATATTATTTTATTCATGTATATACCAAACTGTAATAGTATTTTGATTTTGTACATAATACAATAATTTTCATTATTATCCTTTATCTGTGTGTTTCTTAGTTACAGCCAACCCCAAAAGAACAATTGTACTCTTGGTAAGAGGGGCTATATAGAATTTCTTACAACGGAGATCTGCAAGAAGGAGTATGTGACTATTACAATATAAAGCTATGGGAATGCTAGAGAGATAACAAACTAACATACAGAGAGTCAAAGACCTCATTTAAAGGGATAGTAATACTTCGTTTTATCTTTATTTTATTTTGTAGGCATTAAAAAAACACGAAGAATGATATGTCTTATCTCTCAAACCTTTATGGTTTGGGAGATATTCACAAGCAAAATTTCCATTCCTGCCCCTTTTATCTAGTGTAAGCAATCTCTTCTCAGATGTGGAATCTGGATGTAAGACCAGACAGATAACAGCAGGGGACAATCTTCTTTCTATGAAACAATGAAATCCCTGCCCCCCTTGACAAGTTTTTCAGGTTGTTCCCTTATCTTAATTGAAGATTGTCCCTCTGTGCAGTCTACCTGGGCACCTCCCTTCTGAACTGGCTGAACAGTGTTACATCAGTAAAAGGGGCGGGAGGGGGAGACTTTGTCATTGAATTACTCTTGAACTACAACTCTGACAGAATTGAAATAACAGTCTCCAAAGTCCAAATACTATGATGATTAATTAGAGCTGCTTTTATTATGAAACAATACTATCCCTTTAAATAAATGGACCATTTTATTAGTCCTTTATGGTACAGCTGAGTTGCCTCAGACTTATTCCTGTCCTTAGTACGTTAGTGATTCCAAGTGCTGTGTTAGCAGAGCACTGATTGTGCAAATGTATCATTTCCCCTTTTTCAGTCATGTGCAATACCACAGCACAGTGGTTTGTGCATTCGTTTACTGTGTGTGTGCGGTTCACCTTTGTATTCCCCAGCTCATGAAAAGTGAAATGTAATGCATAAATAAGTTTCTGGTGTAAGAGTCACAGGTAAGGGTTTTTGCTGATGGTCCTATTCTATGGTCCCTTTTAGTCTCCCATATGCAACAGTTACCTTTAACTCTTTGAGTGCCAGAGGAATGCACAACACCAAAGTGAAAAGGGTGACTAACACCTCCTGATAACTCTCCCATTTACCTTACTATGGCAAGAAAGTCTTAATGGCCCCTGTCCTGAACATCAGGCCCATGGAGGCAGACAACAGTTGCTGGCAGTTTTTTCAGACTGATGCGGACAATGGACATTAGACTACTTAAAGGGATAGTAATACTTCATTTTAACTTTATTTTATTTTGTAGGCATTAAAAAAACATGAAGAATGATATAAGTTTTATCTCTGAAACCTTTATGGTTTAAGAGTTATTCACAAACAAAGTATCCCCCCCCCTGTTCAACCAGATCAGATGGGAGATGCCCAGGTAGACTGCAGAGAGGGACAATCTTCAATTAAGATAATGGAAAAAGCTGAAAAACTTGTCAAGGGGGGGAAGGGCTTTCATTGTTTTCATACAAAGAAAATTGTCCCCTTCTGTTATCTGTACTGTCATACAACCAGACTCACATCTGAGAAGAGATGGCTTACACTAGGTAAAAGGGGCGGGGAGGGGAACTTTGCTTGTGAATATCTCATAAACCATAAAGGTTTCAGAGATAAGACTTATATCATTCTTCATGTTTTTTTAATGCCTACAAAATAAAATAAAGTTAAAACGAAGTATTACTATCCCTTTAACCCTTTAGGGACCAGAGGAGGTGAGCAATGCATTGCACACACCCTCTGGGTCATAAAAAGTAAAGATTACCATATGCAATGAGCAGACTTCGATGTCCTGTGGTCCTGCCTCCATGAACATGACATCCTTGACTGAGTCAAGATATTTTCTGTTTAAAACTTATAGGGGCATACCTACCAAGTGTCCCTCTTTTAGACCCAAATCCCACTGTCCCTCTTTCCCACCCTAATATCCCTCTTTTTAGGAGACCAGATTGTGTGGTGTGTATATAAGTGTTTGACATTGCTCCACAGCAATAAAACTCACATTATTGTTTCTTTAAACGTCGGTATATGTGTTTATGAATTAGTCTCCTTAAATACAATACTTTGGTCTTGTTATAAGTAATTTATTAGGTAACACAAGGAGGTGTCAGTAGGTCATGAAATAGCCTAAAAATTCTTGTTACTGCCCTGCCCACTGGCCACACCCCCAGCAACACCCCTAAAACACAATTGTCCCTCTTTGGCAATTTAAAATGTTGGGAGGTATGTAGGGGCCATTGTGATTTTTACATATGTGTGTGAGGGAGTTATTCCTAGGAGTTGTTAGTTTTAACCTCTCCCTTACTACATTATACAACACAAAATAAAGTTTTTAACCTCTCCCTTATCACACTACACAAAAAAAACACTTATTCAATTTCTCCAGCAAATATACTAATCTTAGTTTATTCAGCTCACAGCTTACAGAATTCATTCTCCCTCTCTCTGCTTTGTATAGCAGGAAGCCAACAATTAAAACACATTTTAAAGAACTGAACAGCTTCTGGTTTTGTCCATAACATAGACAAAGCACAGGGATATTCTCTTTATATACTAGAATATTATGGTGTATAATGCTGAGCAGCGTGAATCATCACAGGTCACAAAACGTCTACACTGGCATTTGAGAGATTGTAGCTACGTGCATGCAAAATTCAGAATTCTAAATTGTTGTTCAAAAGAAATTACAGAAAACCAGGTTTTGGCAAACAATTTAAAACATTCCATGATGCCTTTTCTAGCCTACATTAGCAACAGCAAAGGCACACTAAATTTGCTATTTATAAATGTAACACACATCTAATGAGACTAAAACAACACATTTTTAAATACATGTGATTAACCCTTTGAGTGCCAGAGGGGTACCCCTCTGGCATTCAAAGGGTTAATCCCTTCTGTCAATTACCATGTCATTAAATAATCTAAGGGAATAATTAGAATTAGGAGAATGGCACTGTCATTGCCTCCTTCTAAAGTACCCCTTCCCTTTACAGCTTGCCACCAGTTTCAGGAACCCTTTATAAAAACATGCACCCGCAGTATACTTAGAGGCTTAATAGGCAAACATGAGTTGTAAACATGCACTAAGTAAAATGTCTTATGGCTAATACTCTGTTTTGCACATCAGACCCAGCGTCTGTTGAAATGTGTTCTGTGCACCACAGCAGAGAGAAAGAGGGTGAAGTTACATACTGTCTATGAGAGAGAGAGTCAGAGAGAAGAGTTGGGCTGGACTACCTCTCTCCCTGTCACAGCAGTTATAGGCATTTATGTCCTGTCTCTCCCTCACCCCCATTCATGTTACTGTTCCAAATGTAGGAGGAACCTAGGGAGAGGAGACAAATCTTTTCAGAGTACATGTATCCTCAAGATGTGGCTCTGTACTCCAACCAGAGCTTACAAGTCATTGCTTCTTTACAGATGCCTGCATTAGGCATTACAGAGCACACTAGCCACTTCAGCTCCACTTCATACTAGACAGTGATTAGAGGAGTAGGACAATCCGCCCCTGGTCAGGAGCATGCCTTTTCGGGGGATCGGGTATTTCCCGGTGGACCACCCAGTCATGGGCCAATAGGAAGATCATATGAGCTCACCTCTCCAGTCCACAGCTCTGTAGATGTGAGGGACAACTCACTCACCTGAGCGGTGCAACAGTGAAGAGACCGGGTCCTGTGCTCTGTAATTGTCCCACCCCCAAGGCTGACTTAGCCGGCCCTGCTAAGCCTGCAGTGTGTGTCCTGTGCAGTGCATGGTTAGCAAGCAGAGCTTATGAGTCCCAAATGCCTAGCAGTTTAAACTGATATACTTTAAAGGGATAGTAAAGTCCCAAAACAAGTATTCTGTAAATAATAGCTGCAATAAAAAAAAACACTTAATGCGCTTAATCTTTTCTCTCAAACTGTTTTGGTTTGAGAGATATAAGAAAATAAAGTCCTCCGTTCTCTCCCCTTTCTGCCTGACGATCTGTAAAGCTGTCAGAGGCAGAATCCGGTTGCCCAACTGTAGGCGGCTCTTCAGGAGCGCTGTCATCGGGGTATCTAACTATAATTACTTCATCGGTATGGTCTACAACGTGTGTCTGGCTTGTAAGCACACGTTGTAGACAATTCCAATATGAAGTAATTATACTTAGATATCTATATGACAACACTCCTGAAGAGCTGCCATCTGGTTCCAGAAGCAGGATCTCATGACGTCCGCTGTACAGCTGACGCATGAGAAAGGGGAGGGAGTGGAGGTCTTTATTTTCTTACATCTCTCAAACCATAACGGTTTGAGAGAAAGGATTAAGCACATTAAATGTTTTTTTTTATTGAAACTACCATTTAGAAGATACTTTTTTTGGGACATTACAATCCTTTTAATTCTTCCTAACTGTACACATTGCTAGAGAGGCTTAGTTTATCATCTTTTAACCCTTTAAATTCCTTTAACCCCCTGTATGCTTTAGGGAAGTATAAATAATCAGTTATTAACCCTTTGCATTCCAGAGAGGATTACGGCAATATTCTGTTATTAACCCATTGGATTCTTTATATGTGCAATACCTCAATGATTAACCCACTGAATGCTAGAGAGGCATAATTCATCAGTAACTGACCCCTTTTGTACCACAAAGGTGAATAAAGGTGTTAGTTAATGATGAATCATGCCTTTTTAGCACACAAAGGGTTACTCACTGAGGTTCACATTCTTGTGCAAGTTGTTGTGCACCTATGAGACATTCAATGGGTTAATGGCAGAACAAATTACTGTACACTTCTCTGGCATACAAGGGGTTTATAACTGATAATTTTTTGCATACAGTAGGTTAAGGGGTTAATAGATAAGCATTTATGCCTCTTTAGAAAAGTGGTATGTGTGTGTGGGGGGGGGGAGTAATAGGCTGGAGCAGGAGGACAGAGTGGGGGAAAACAGTTGTATTTAACCCTCTGAGTGCCAGAGGGGTGCACGGCGCATTGCTGAGCACTGTGCACTGTGTAACCCTTCCCCCCAGCATTTGAGGAATTTTATTATATGCACACAGATTAAAATACCAGCTAGTGGGCCCATTAAATAAAAAAATCCCCCGGTCTGCCCCGCTCCTGATCATGCACATGTTGACTGTACACAACATTTCAATCCACAGGTCAGTTTATCACATTTGTTTTGTGCAGGGACTTCAGGCAACAGTAGACAAATAATGCATATTTCTTTGTGTTGTCAGAGTTTGTATTATTCATTTCACCTGAATTGAACAGAGTATGGATGGGTGAAAACTTCTGTCTCAAAACTGAAACATGTGGAAAATGGAACTTCCTGCCATCCACAGAAAATCCCATGAAAAGTGCAATCTTTCTGTTTTTTTTTTTTCACTTTTTCCATTGCATTGAACTCAATGATAATAACACAATTACATGTCAAGGGTCCTTAAGGAGTTAACATCCACCACCCAAGCTATCAGTGCTTCTACTGTTCCAAGTGTAACACCACTATCACCTACAGTTAGCACTGTTGTAACCTCTAGCCCCTGCAGTAGTAATAATGCCTTATGAAACCCTAGTTCTATGAAATCTCCTTTACAGTGATACCGCACTCACAGTACAAAAGCTAAATATGTAACTATCTGTTGTCTCTGTAAAAAGTTGTGAGCAGGGGAAAGCATTATCACATACAGGCACATTCTCATTGGAGATCCCATAAAAACTGAGCACTCATAAAAGTGTATACAAATATCCCATATATTGAATGGATGATGTGATCATTGTCTGAATCCAAAAAGCATTTAATCTTTCATAATAATCATCATCTACTGAAGGATTTGTTTATATTCTCATCCTACTCGCATCATCCATCAACACGAATTGTTAATTGATAGTGACTTGTACTCAAGTACTTAATATTTCCTTCATTTTTTTTATTTTTTTCACACTATTATTATTTCTTTGGGTACCACTCAAGACCGTATCAAATATTCTATTGTTTTATTGATTATGTTTATGGATCAATTTATATACTAATCACATTGTCTATTTTGATGTTCAGTTTTATTCACTGAGGTGAGTCTGACTAGTCTTATGCTCACGCATCATATCAGTATTATTATTGTGTAGTCTCCTGTAATAGGTAGGGTTTGATGGTGATGCTGGACAAGAGTCCCTAATTAAATTTTTCCTAACCAGGGTATTGTGGCACTTTCGTGTGCCCTTGGTATTAGCTTAGGGTGCTACAAATATTTTTTAAAAAACGTTATCAAAATGTAAATGTTGAGTTTGAAATGTATATTAATGGAAATTTTATCCAGGTCTATATGTAGGTTAGACACGACAAACCCTGAGAAAAAGTTTGAATTCTCATAGGTCAAGCGTGAAAAATAAAACAGACACCCCAGCGGGTTAACATTTTTGCAAAACTGATCACAGCACTAAAGATCTCAAGGTGACTGTACCAATGGGAAATTTAAGGACACAGAGAGACAGAAAGATCTGGGAGTAAAACTGATAACCACATTTAACCACTCAGCTGTGGCCTGAACCGTGAAAAGAAATTGTGTTACATTATCCCACACAATAACCATATTTTGGGCCCTTTGGGTACGTACCAGGGGCCTGCGCAATTCATTGCAAGCCATGGGTTGTGCACTACTTTGGTGCTCGGAGGGTTAACCCATATATTCTCTAGACATAGCCATCTTTAACTAAAGACTTCACTGGAGCATCAAACAGGTAATATCTCTTGTACCATTTAGACAAATACAAAAAGACTACTGGAGCCTAGGGAATGAACTATAAAGACAATACTGATAAGAAATTCACTATTTGTGGAATTTAAATGTTAAAACAATTTGCATGAGTGTATAACCTTTCATGTAGTTTGTATTCAGCCTTTATTCTTAATACGCCTGAAGAAGGGACCTAGTGTCTTGAAAGATTGCATCCTAGACTATTCAGCTTTTACTTTATCAATCTCCTGCATTTTTGACGGCTAGCGTGGTACTACCTATTATATAAGTTTTTATGTATCTTGAATAGAACTTTGGATAAAGTTATCATAGCTATCTCTTCTATGCCAGAGAGGCTACCGTGTCCCAAATGACAAATACAAAGACAAACAAAAGAAGTGTGAAATACTCAAAAATAACTGACAGAACCATCAATTGCTTGTTCTTTAGATAGCCACTATTCAGGAGCTTCAACTCTTAGGTACCACTACAGAGGAGGATCATTAGCTTATCAGACAGATTCTGCTCAAAAGGACACTACTGCTCTGAAATACCAGGCAAATCTCCTCTGCAAGAGAATACCATCTAACCCCTGATATACATTTCAGCCTATTCAGATGTCATCAGTGTACTGCAGCTGGTTTCCCTAGGTGGTGAGAGCCAGAAGCCTATATCTGGAATACCTCATATACTGATATTGCTAGTGGTAAGGGATGCCTTTTTTGCAGATGATACAAAAATCTACAACAGGGTTGGCTCTCCATGAGGGTAAACCAAATGCATGATAACTTTGAAAAACTGGGGGAATGGATAAGAGTATGGAATCTAAAGTGTAATTCTGAAAAGTGTACAATAATGCATTTAGGATACAGGAACCAGAAGTAGAATACAGGCTTATTGGTGCTGTGAAGAGGAAATTAATGTGGGAATTACTATTTCAGATGATATGAAGATAGGCAATCAATGCAGTAAAGCTAACCAGGTTCTTGATTGTATAGGAAGAGGCATTAGCAGCAAGAACAGAGAGGTATTAATGCAGCTCTGTAAATCATATGAGCTCCCCATTAACCATATCTACACTCAGTCTTACACACTGCCAAAGTACACCAAAATAATCCACCACCCTTTGAAGTGTTGCAAGAGAACTCTGCACATATCCAAAACACCTGGACCAACACACACAAAAAAAAAATCATCCGGACTGTGAATGATGGAAACAAAACCAGACACCCGATGCACCACCCATTCCAAAATGGAATTAAAACTTTCAAAAAAAGCATGCACACAGTAGAGCACCCAATTGATAGACAGAGGTCCAAAAAATACTGTCCTTGAAACTGACACACAAGGAAGTGGTGACAAGTGGGATGAACGGGGAGGAGACAAAAAGCAGCTTCAACTTTTGCCATCTCCATCCACGCCCCTGGCACTGAATTGAAACCAGAGCAACGGCCCAATTAAAGTTGTGTACGAAATCCTGGAGACCTCCTCACTAATATCATAATTAACCAAACCAGGGTAAAATAAATTATGAATCAAATTAAATTTTCCAGGCTCCTTCTTGGGCACCACCCCAATGGGAAAGGCCCACAAATTAGGAAAAGTAGTCTCTGAAAATGGACCCACTATCTGACCCAACAACTTCTGGGCTTCAAGCTTCTCAGCCACAACTCCTGGAATATCCCAAACCAATTAGAGATTACCCAATTCTTGTCCCTCCTCCCGTGGGACAAATGGCATTTGAAAACCAGAAAGAAAACTGTCATCCAGGAGATGAGGGGCCATCGGTCCATATACCACCTTAGACAAAGAACCATCTTTTGAACTCGCACCTGAGTCTTACCCATTCCCAAACAAATCACCCCCTTCATCAAGAGGTTTCGGTTTATTGAAACATTTAGATTGTGAGCGCACATCCCCGCAGCTGAAGCATTCATGCCAGAAATTGCATCTGACACCAGACTTGCAAGTTCCCTAATTTAACTGGTAGCAGAAGCCACCTTTGGGCTCTGTAGCTTGTGCCCTGGGGAGTCCCAGCCCCCTTGCACCAGCCTGAAAGCTGCCAGACCCATTTGGAAAGATGCTGGATGCATCATGATGGAAAGCCACAGGCCTACATCCATCTTATCCCAAGTCAATAGGTGAACCTCCGTGGATTGGCGAAAGTGCTAATCATAATACACCAAGACAATCCATCATAGATCTTGCAGGCATTCCAAATCATATCTTGGTAGCAAAATAGAGACGAGAATTTCTGAGGGAAATGCTCACTAGTGAAGCTAACCAACATCGAAAACGTACAAATCCAATTACCATAGACTTTGGGAATCTTTCTATAGTATTTTTTATATTATTCTTCTTATTATCATCCTTTTCCTCTTTATCTGATGCACCCTCTTCCAACAAAAGGAGCTAGTAAATCTCAATGTACTTGACATTCCAGATTTTTTTTCCAAGAGCTCCTGTTTTAGGTTAAGGCCCTGAGGCACAGCCCAGCAAACATACATCACCCATAAGATGCAGTATGAACTCTTGATTCCCAAAGAGCCCACCAGCAAACCCAATAATGCAGGATGCACAACCACCTAACCCTCCACCACAAGTGGTGCATCTGAAGGGAGACAATGCGGGCAAGGCAGTCATGGCTTATGGTCTGCCTGCACCCCATGCATCCCAAAAGGGGGAGCACCCAAAGAGTCTACCACCAAACCCAGCAAGGTAGGATCAATCCCCGACACAACAGGATGCACAACCTCCGAACCTCCCTACACTAGTGGTGCATCCTGGACATGCACCCCTTGCACTGCTGTGCCAGGCAACACTCCATGGACTTTTTGATAAGCATAACTGATTTGTTAAAAGCCCAATTTAAATCAGTGGGTGTTTCCATTTGTCCCCTATGGAGCAATTGGTTTGCTGCAGAGTGACTCCAGTGTCTTCTATTTCTTGAATTCTATTTTTCATTCATTCCTTTTTCCAGGTCAGGACAACACAACACTCTGCCATAGTTTGGTCTGTTGCCTTCAAAGTATGTTCCAGTCTTCATGCAACATTTAGACCAGAAGAGTGCAAACTGAAGCCATCCAGCTATTGTGGACTATAACCTCCATCATCGCTGACCAGCAGCTGGCTGGCCAAGGGTGATGGGAATTGAAGTGCTCAACAGTTGCATAATCTAAGGATGCCCATTGCTTAGATACTACAAAGTTTCCTAGCCAAGAATTGTATTTTACTATATTTCTTTTGATATTTGTCTGCCGCCACTATATACATTGTCCATATATTTCCCTCTCTATATTCTTTAACCCTTTGAGTGCTAGAGTGGTACGCAATGCATTGCTTTGCAATGCATTGCGTACCATTCTGGCACTCAAAGGGTTGAACCTGCTGTCCATTCCACCCATTATCTTTACCCCAATTGGTTCTTTTTACCCCCCCATGTCTCTTCCACCCCATCTTCGCCACTTTCTCTGCCATCTCCTAACCTATTGCTAATCCCCACCTCCACTGTCTTTCCCCACTGTCTGTTTTTCCCTTCATCTCCACCACTGTCTCTGCCACCTCCTTTATTACAATCACCCCCTTATGCAGATGCTCAGCCAATAATTTTTGTTTCAATACTGCAATAATGTTTAGTTCATTTTACAGAGAATTAAAATCTGCCTATATGTTGTACTAACAATTTTTCTGTAAAATAAATAGTTTTCTCTGTCATCCAATATAGGTTACTGGTAGGCGATCAGCCCCTTTAAGTAGGCAGGAACAATTCTGAGAAGTGAATGCAGGGGTGGAGCCTACCTTCCCCCCTTGGTTGCAGCTAGCCAATCAGCTCCAGTAAGATTTGTTCCTTGGTGAAGACACAAGGCAAGAGAACAGTTCTGCTATAGTTTTAGCTTTTTATTATTTTTCTGTTAGATATAGAATACCACCATTAGGCAGATTACCATCACTGACAATCACCCAAATGTGGATAGCTCAGTTTACCAGGTGTTTTATTTTTTTTTGTGGATCTAAGCCCTGGGGGGAAAATCTTGGCTGCAAGTTCTTTCCCCAGGAGCTGCCCACTGAGGCTTCTTCTTGATATATGGTAATCTGAAGACAGAAGACCTGCTGAAAAAGGTGAGCACCCTTTGAATGCTGTGGTCCACATGTCCCATGCTTCCCCTCCGCAAAGGGGTCTCCTTTGGAGTTCCTATTGCATACTCCTGCACTCATTGGGCTTATCTGTATGTCTGTTGGGTATTTGGAGAAAGTTTCTGTGTTAACGTAATCCTTTTGTTGCTGTTTAGCATCATTTGGGGGGTTTGGGGCACTTTCCCTACTGGGTTCAGTGTTTTTTGGGTCTAGTGATATGTTTTAGTGAGTTTGGTGCAAATTTACTTCACAGTTACAACTTTGCAAGAATTGTGTTCCGCTTTTACCGCATAGACGCCATTGCTCCATTCACTCCTATGGGACTTTACAGTTTGGGACATATCTCTGCAACCGCTCAACGTAGCGACTTCAGAGACGGCTCATTTTAATTGTCTGCCCTTGCTCTTCTATCCGGTCAACATTTAGTGTGTGTTGGGGGGGCTAAGGGGGCTTTGGGCACTGTTGGGGTACTTTTTCTGGGAAAACTACATCACACGCTCGTTCCTGATTGGATCCCGTTGCGGTAGGACTAAGACTGAGGACGCTGGGGTCTCAGCATCCCCCTTTGTGCATTGATCCTCATGTCAATCAGGGTATGCCCAGCATGTTATGTTGTCCCTGAGTCTCCCCCAGGGACCTCCAGCCATGCATTAGAGCCAGTTTGGGTACAAGAGTTTAAGGCTGCTACTAGAGACCTCCAGTATACATCACATCTCTATCCATCCCAGTTACAGGGGGTCTTCCTCTCCTGGCAGACCCCTACTTCTGCCAGATCTTCCCTACTGAAACCGCAGGGAGTACCTGATGTATCAGATTCCTCTGATGAGGAACTGTTGGGGAATTCTGATGCTGAGGAATGCTCTGCAGTGGTCTCTTATCAGTTCTTTGGAGACCGTTTTTGAGGCTGACCCTGATCCCTCTGCTGAGGGCCTGTTCAGAACCGTATTAAGCACCCTAAACATTCCCTTTGTTCAAGAGGTTTCTTCGGACTCCTCTGATGTATTTCAGGAGCCCAAACAGCCCATACTTGTTTTCCACCTCACCTCACTCTTGACCTGTTAGTGTCTGATGAGTGGTAGTTTCCCAACAGAAAGCCTTCTGTCTCTGAGAAGTTTGCTAAGCTTTACCACTTCTCTGATGCGACGCTAGCTCAGTGGGTTCATCCCCAAAGGTGGATGCCCTTGATTCTAGGACTTCTAAGTCCACTGCTTTGCCAGCTGCTGATGCCTCTGCTCTTAAAGACTGGACTGATGAGGAACTTGAGGCCTCCCTCTAGTCCATTTTTTGTCACCTCTGGTACTCCCCTATGTCCAGCATTTGCTGCGGCATGGGTAAATAGGGTATCACAGTGCCTGTGATTATCCTGTCACTCTCATCTGTGGCAGACTGTGATTTGTTCACTTGGTTTGGCCCGCCCCTTGGTGACCTTTTTATACCTGACTCTTACATCTGTCAGATGCCCTTTCGTGGTGTTTCTGAGCCAGACTTGCTGTTGCTGTGTTCCAGTATCCGATTCCTGTGTACCGACTTTGGCCTGTCCTGACTACTCTCCAGTGTTCCTGATTGTGTATGACCCGGCTTGTCTGAGAATCTTCTACGTGCTACAACCCGGCTTGTCTGAGAATCTTGTACGTGCTACGACCCGGCCTGTCTGAGAATCTTCTACGTGCTACGACCCGGCTTGTCAGAGAACCTTCTACGTGCTACGATCCGGCTGGCCGACTTCCTGCTTCAAGATCATCGCGGCCTGCTTGGTTGTTGTCGCCGCCGCGACATTCTGAATCCTGCATCGCTGTGCCGATCGAGTGTGACCATTACCCTCCTGGTTAACCCATCCATCAGTGCAGAGTCCCTTGCTGACTTGCGTAAGCTGTGCCTCTAGTACCGAGCCTATACACGCTGCAGAGCTAAGCTACCATACCAAGCCTGGGAGATTCAAACGTACCTTTTAACCCTTGCACTGCCGCTGCTCTCTGACCGGACCTCCTTTCTAAATACTGAACCGTTACCTTGTAAGTCTAGTGCTGCTGAGTTGGCCGCTACTTGGACGGCGACTCCCGATTACGCTTGCAGAGTAGTCTATCCTGTTAGGCCGGTTGGGCATCTTTGGCTCTTGGTCTCACGGTTATCAACGGAGGTGTCCGGTGCAGCTATTGGTGGCAAGGTTAGGCTCCAAGCTCTTGCTAGATCCGTAGGTAAACGCCCGTGGGGGCTATTGGCTCGTGTTGGGCTCACATTGGTCTCCGGTTATACGCTCGTGGGGGCTAAAACGCCAGCTTCGCATCTCAGGCTAGTCTCGATCACGCCCGTGGGGGCTACATAATCTCGCACTTGCAGGCTCAGTGGTCTATTGACGAACGCCCGTGGGGGCTATTTTGGGTTACTGTGCTGCTATCACTCACATTGGTCACTGAACATCTACGACCCATCTTTATATGAACTCTGTGCTGTGCACATTTGCTCACTTGATCAATACACCACACGGGCGTGCCAAACCCCACAGCTGAGACTGACAATTTACTCTCATTCACCCTTTAGGGGCCAGTTCCCTATTCGCTGTTCCTATGTTGGGTGCCTTCTATCCATATTATTAAAGCTATGTGTACTGTGTTATAGCTTGCAATTGTTGCTGTCAACTGTAGAGGGCGATCATTTGTATTTATTTTCTTTCAATAAAAGATTGTTTTATTTTACCTACTGGTCTGAGTGTCAAAACAAATCGTTACAGTACGAAAGGGCCGTGACCTCAGACAGTAAGGGTGAAAGTAACACACAAAACATCCATTGGAGAATGGATGTCCATGAGCAATGCTTAGATCAATTGGCACTGGCTCTACAAACCCTACTTGAGCGTACGGTACACCTAGACAAGCCAAATCCGAATCCGGTGGTCTCCCCAGTCTTGACACCGGACAATCCGCCTCTAGCTCCTCCTACTTGTGTCAGAGGCTTAACGGCTACGGCGCAGTTACCATTGAGATATGATGGCGAGCCTTCCCTATGCAGGGGCTTTATTAATCAGTTAGAGATCTATTTGGAATTAACGCTCCAGGCTTTTCCTAACGACCGAAGCAAGGTCAGATTCATGATATCGCTACTAACTGGCAAAGCTTTGGCTTGGGCAAACCCCTTGTGGGAAAGTGCCAGACCTTGCATGCTGAACTTCAATGAGTTCGCAAGGAAGTTCCGCCGTGTATTTGAGGTTCCTGGCAGAGTGGCCTCCGCTGCCAAAAGGCTAATGGAGATACAGCAGGGCGAACGTACATTGGGCAGTTATGCGATAGAATTTCGGACCCTAGCAGCGGAGGTGGGCTGGAACGATGAGGCATTATTGGCAGCTTTTGCTAAAGGGCTCTCCAAAACAATTAAAGATGAAATAGCTGCCCGAGATGTACCTAGTGACCTGGATGAATTCATTGATTATGTAATGCTCATTGACTCTCGTATCCGGGAAAGACGGTTGGCACGAAGGGCAACCTCCAGGAAACATGGGCAGGACAGCTCCTTTGACCCACCCTCTCCACCCTTTCCTACTGAGCGTCCAGGAGAGGCAGCAGAGCCAATGCAGCTGGGTTTTACTAGACTCTTCAAAGAAGAGAGGTCTTTTCGTAAAAGGCAAGGCCTATGTTTATATTGTGGCAAACAGGGGCACCTTTTGCGCAATTGTCCAGTGAGGCCGGGAAACGCACGCACCTAGGGTACCTTGGGGGACAGGCTCTAGGTGGTGTACAACAGTCCCTAGATTCTAACATTGCTAAACCCACCATCCAGGTGACGTTCTTTTGGGCCTATAAGGGCGCAGAAACCTTGGCACTGGTGGACTCTGGAGCAGCCGGGTACTTTATGGACCAATCTTGTGCGGCTTCGCACAATATTACTCTATGCAAAAAAGAATCTCCATTGACAGTAGAGGCCATTGATGGCAGACCATTGGAACCCGCCTTTATTACAATGGAGACCATCCCTATTTCTATGTCAGTTGGGGCACTCCACAAGGAGGAGGTTCAGTTTCAAATTATTCGCTCAGAGCTGATTGTTCCGCTTTTATTGCCCCTTGTGCCACATGTGCCCGTGTTAAGACCCCCAGGCATCTCCCAGTGGGCTTGCTTCAACCTGTGCCTAATGGAGAACGGCCCTGGTCTCATATATCTATTGATTTTCTGGGAGAGTTGCCAATCTCAAGGGGGTATACATTTATCCTTATGGTGGTTGATCGGTTCTCCAAAATGGCTCATTTTGTGCCACTCAGGGGGCTTCCATCGGCTCAGGAATTGGCTAAGGTCTTTGCTAAAGAAGTGTTTCGCTTGCACGGGGTACCCAGAGTGGTGGTCTCCGACCATGGGAGTCAATTCGTGTCCAGGTTTTGGAGGACATTCTGTGGCATGATGGGCATTCAATTGTCCTTCTCCTCCGCCTACCATCCCCAGACCAACGGAGCCGCTGAGCGTGCCAACCAGGGACTGGAACAGTTCCTGCCCTGTTTTATCACTGATCATCATGACAATTGGGCTGACCTGTTGCCATGGGCGGAGTTTGCCAGGAACTGTGCAGTTAACTCATCGTCCGGGAGCTCCCCGTTCTTAATTAATTATGGGTTTCAGCCAGGTTTGCTCCCGGACTCGTTCCAGTCTCAGCAGATTCCGGCTTTGGATGAGCATATGGAGCAGCTCGGTTCCACCTGGGCACAGGTACAAAGGACCCTCAGTCAGTCTTTCCAGTGTCATCAGCGATATGCCAATCGTAGACGGCTGCCAGCGGTCTCTTTCCAGGTTGGGGATAGGGTATGGCTCTCCTCCAGAAACCTCAACCTGCAAGTCCCTTCGAATAAGTTGGCTCCCCGGTTTATTGGCCCATTTAGAATTATTCGCAAAATTAATCCTGTCTCCTATGCGTTGGAACTTCCACCGTCTATGCACATTCACAATGTGTTCCATGTGTCTTTGTTAAAACCCCTGGTTTGCAATCATTACACGACCACTCTGGAGGTTCCTGGGCCGGTGGACGTCCAGGGGCAAGAGGAATATGAGGTTCAGAGCATTGTTGATTCTAGGCGACTTAGAGGGAAGTTGCAATACTTGGTCCACTGGAAGGGCTATGGCCCGGAGGAGCGCTCTTGGATTGACCAGAAGGACCTCCATGCGCCCAGACTTGTGCGCAATTTCCACTCCAAATACCCTCAGAAACCTAAGCTTCCAGCTGGGAGAGGGGGTCTTTGAGAGGGGGGTACTATCACAGTGCCTGTGATTATTCTGTCACTCTCATCTGTGGCAGACTGTGATTTGTTCACTTGGTTTGGCCCGCCCCTTGGTGACCTTTTTATACCTGACTCTTACATCTGTCATATGCCCTTTCGTGGTGTTTCTGAGCCAGACTTGCTGTTGCTGTGTTCCAGTATCCGATTCCTGTGTACCGACTTTGGCCTGTCCTGACTACTCTCCAGTGTTCCTGATTGTGTATGACCCGGCTTGTCTGAGAATCTTCTACGTGCTACGACCCGGCTTGTCTGAGAATCTTCTACGTGCTACAACCCGGCCTGTCTGAGAATCTTCTACGTGCTACGACCCGGCTTGTCAGAGAACCTTCTATGTGCTACGATCCGGCTGGCCGACTTCCTGCTTCAAGATCATCGCGGCCTGCTTGGTTGTTGTCGCCGCAGCGACATTCTGAATCCTGCATCGCTGTGCCGATCGAGTGTGACCATTACCCTCCTGGTTAACCCATCCATCAGTGCAGAGTCCCTTGCTGACTTGCGTAAGCTGTGCCTCTTGTACCGAGCCTATACACGCTGCAGAGCTAAGCTACCATACCGAGCCTGGGAGATTCAAACGTACCTTTTAACCCTTGCACTGCCGCTGCTCTCTGACCGGACCTCCTTTCTAAATACTGAACCGTTACCTTGTAAGTCTACTGCTGCTGAGTTGGCCGCTACTTGGACGGCGACTCCCGATTACGCTTGCAGAGTAGTCTATCCTGTTAGGCCGGTTGGGCATCTTTGGCTCTTGGTCTCACGGTTATCAACGGAGGTGTCCGGTGCGGCTATTGGTGGCAAGGTTAGGCTCCAAGCTCTTGCTAGATCCGTAGGTAAACGCCCGTGGGGGCTATTGGCTCGTGTTGTGCTCACATTGGTCTCCGGTTATACGCCCGTGGGGGCTAAAACGCCAGCTTCGCATCTCAGGCTAGTCTCGATCACGCCCGTGGGGGCTACATACTCTCGCACTTGCAGGCTCAGTGGTCTATTGACGAACGCCCGTGGGGGCTATTTTGGGTTACTGTGCTGCTATCACTCACATTGGTCACTGAACATCTACGACCCATCTTTATATGAACTCTGTGCTGTGCACATTTGCTCACTTGATCAATACACCACACGGGTGTGCCAAACCCCACAGCTGAGACTGACAATTTACTCTCATTCACCCTTTAGGGGCCAGTTCCCTATTCGCTGTTCCTATGTTGGGTGCCTTCTATCCATATTAATAAAGCTATGTGTACTGTGTTATAGCTTGCAATTGTTGCTGTCAACTGTAGAGGGCGATCATTTGTATTTATTTTCTTTCAATAAAAGATTGTTTTATTTTACCTACTGGTCTGAGTGTCAAAACAAACCGTTACATAGGGCCATTGCGGTTTGGACTGAACAGCTCACACTTGCGGTTCGTTGGGGAGCTCATGCTTCTGCCATGTTGCAACTTCTTGCCAACATTCTGAAGCCCAGCACTAGGTCTCTGCTGCTTTGTTTGATACCATCAATTGGTGGCAAGGGTTTCCACCATGTCTGTGATTGCCAGATGAGCTCTTTGGCTCAAGATCTGATCTGCTGACACTGCTTCTAGGAAAGCATTGATCTCCTTGCCCTTTCCAGGCACTTCTCTGTTTGGGCCTGCTCTTAAGGATCTGATTAGTGAGGCCACAGGGGGTAAGAGCACCCTCCTGCCTATGGTTTCCAGGAAGCAGATGCTTATCAAACGTAATTGGCTTTTTCATGACTTCAGACTGAGACACATCTGGCAAACCAGGTGGTTTCCCCAGCTCCACTTTCCTCCTCCAAGCCCGAACCACAAGGGAAGCCTAAGGCCTCCTCCAAGCCCACGGCTTCCAAACCTTTTTTGGCATGACTCCCGAACCCAGGTACTCATGCTACTGTGGGTGGCCATCTGTGCCATTACAGCAGCGTTTGTGAGGACTCCGTGTTGGACCCCTGGCTTTTTTGCAGGTGGTGGCAGAGGGTTACAGGATCCCTTTCACCTCTCTTCCTCCCTTCACACACTCCTCAGGGTGCAGAGAAATGCTGTCTCTTTAACGGCACCATCCAGGCCCTTCTGGACAAGGAGCTTCTGGAACCGGTTCCCTTTCTGGGCAGGGGTTTGGGGTTTTATTCAAACCTGTTTGTGGTGTCCAACAGGGACGGTGGCTGTCGTCCAATTTTGGACCTAAAGGACCTCAATTCCTTTGTGGTCGAGGTGCATTATCACCAGGAGTCCCTATGGATGGTGATCGCTGCCATGTACCCTGGAGCATTCCTTGCTTCTCTGGATCTTCAAGACGTGTATCTGCACATCGCTATTCATCCAGAGAGCTGGTAGTATCTCAGATTTTCCTGCAACCAAAGGTATTCTTAGTTTTCTGCTCTTCCCTTTTGGTCTGACTACAGCTCCTCAAGTCTTCAATCGTGTCCTGGGAGCCTTAGTGTCCGTCCTTCATTGGAACGGCATCAGTGTCACTCCATTCACGGACGACCTGCTTCTGCAGGCTACTTCACTGGAACTCCTTCATCGACAGGTTCAGAACTGCATTCAAGCACTCACCCATCATGGGTGGATCCTCAGCATGGAAGAATCGGACCTTGTGCCATCCCAGAGGCTGGTCTTCTGGGCCTGCTCTTCGACACTCAGCAGAGCATGGTGTTTCTCGTGGATGAGGTGGCTTACCTGATCGTCCTCAGGGTTCTTCTGTTCTGGCTCACGATCCAGTTCCAGCCTAGACGTTGTTCTTTCTAGTGGGGAAGTGTTGTTCAGTGGTCGGCCGGACCTCCTGAAGATGTTAGTGTCCCTTCCTCTTCATGTGGAACCGAGTCTGTCGTGGTAGCTCGACCTATCCCATCTGGTGAAGGGCAAGTCCTTCCTGGTGTCCTTCTGGAACACGGTGACAATGGATGCCAGCCTATGCTGCTGGGGAGCAGTTCTTGGTCATCTGACTACTGAGGGACGACGGTCCCGGAGAATTCTCTCCTTCCCTTCTAAGAGATGGAGCTTCAGATGCTATTTCATGCCCTTCATCACTGGACGCTCCAGCTGGAGGACTGTCTGATCCAGGTCCAATCTGACAATGCCACGGCTGTGGCTTTCATCAACAAGCAAGGCAGAACAAGAAGTCTCACAGCTTGGTTAGTGGTCAAGGCTATTTTGTCTTGGGAAAAGGAACATGTTCCTGCCATATTCGCAGTTCATATTCCCAGCATAGGGGATGTCCTGGCAGACTTCCTCAGTTGACAAGCAGTGGACAGCGGAGAGTGGGAACTGCATCCAGAGGTGTTCAACTTCATTTTTCTGAGGTGGGGTCTTCCTTGCATCGACCTGATGGAGACAAGACCCAACCGGAAGATTCCGACATTCTGCTCTCGCTGAAGGGGTCCTCTGGCTTTAGCAGTGGATGCCATATCCTTTCCTTGGATGTTTCCTCTTGCTTACATCTCTCCTCCCATTCCCATGTTGCACAGGGTGATATGGAAACTGAGACTGGAGTGCTGTCCAGTCTTTCTGATTGCTCCATTCTGGCCTCACCAGGCTGGGTTTCTGGAGCTTCTGGATCTATCAGTGGCGGGGCCTTTCCGGCTCCCTTGCTGTCCGGATCTTCTTCTACAGGGTTACCTGTGGAAGGACAATGTCCGTTGTCTAGCTTTGACAGCTTGGAAATTGAATCCTCACTACTGTGGAAGAAAGGGTTTTCTCCTGGCGTGGTGGTGACTATGCTTAGTGCACGCAAGCCTATTTCCTCTAGGGCTTACCATAGAGTCTGGTCTACCTTTCTCTATTGGTGTGCTGATAAGGACCGGTCTCCAGATTTTGATTTTCCTACGGTCCTGGCCTTCCTACAGGAAGCTGAGTTCACTTAAGGTTCAGACATCTGCTCTCTGTTTTTCGTTCAGAGGTGCTATTCTTCCTAATGTCTAGGTTTTCTTCCAGGGCGTTGCTCATAATCGTCCTGTATTTCAGACTCCCGCTCCTTAGTGGGATCTTAACTTGGTTTAGGATGTCCTTCAACAACCTCCCTTTGAGTCTTGGCTACTATTCCTCTACATCTGCTGACGTGGTACACAGTCTTTCTCTTGGTGATTGTGTCTGTTTGCTGTGTCGCAGAATTGAATGCTCTGTCTTGTACACCACCCCTTTTTGGTGTTTCACTAGGACATGGCGGTGCTTCCAACTTCGCAGGAGTTTCTCCTGAAGATGGTTCTGAGTTCCTTATTAATCAAGAGATTGCAGTTCCTTCTTTCTGCCCTGACCCTTCCTCTGACAAGGAGAAGGAACTCCACTTGTTAGCTTTGGTGCGTTGTCTCAGGTTTTACATGCATCGCACTGAGTCCATTCGATAGTCTGACACGCTGTTCATCATTCCTGAGGGTCCAAAGGCAGAGAGACCTGCATCCAAGTGGCCTTTGTGTCTTGGATTAAGTCCACTGTTCATAAGGCTCACAAACTGTGGAAGAAGCCTGTTTCCTTTTGGGTCACGGCTCCTTCCCCTAGGTCTATTGGGGCATCTCGGGCTTCCAAGAATCAGGCCTTAGCTGATCGGTTGTGCAAGGCCGCCACTTGGTCGTCTGCGCACTCCTTTTCGGAGCACTACTGTGTTGCTGTGCTGGCGTCGGCTGATGCCAGTTTTGGGAGACAGATCCAGGAGGCAGTCTTGCCTGTCTGGAATCTTCTTCGGTTCTTTAATACTTCCTCACTTTTGAGCCCTGTTGGCTCTAGTTCAGTGTGCTGTGTAACAGTTCCTGGGGTGTTGTTACCCCTGTTTAGTGTCTGTTGACACTTCATTGTTATTGTTTGGCTGTCTCTGATCTGATGGTTCATATCTGCTCTGGTGACTTTGGGTGCCCTGCACCTGGTCTTTGCCTTACTTCCCGCCTCTGGGAAACTCAATAGTTGGACATTTTAGTCTTACCTGTTAAATCCTTTTCTTTTAGTCCATACAGGTTACTGGTCACCTACCCTGTCAAGGGACCATGCTTGGCTCTCCTGTGGCAGACCATGGGGGTCCTTCGAGGTCATGCTCACAGGAGTCTTCTTTCCCTTCTAGTATCTAGTCATCTAGTCTAGTCATAATCTTACGGGAGCTGATTGGATAGCTGCAGCCAAGGAGGGAAGGTAGTCTCAACCCCTGCATTCACTACTCAGAATTGTTCATGCCTACTTAAAGGGGCTGATCGCCTTACCCAAAGTTACCAGTAACCTATATGGACTAAGAGAAAAGGATTTAACAGGTAAGACTAAAATCCTCTTTTTGAGAGATTAACCTTAATGTTTTTGTGGAGCAGTGTTGCATTTTATGCTTACTACCTGCACAGTATCTTCAAAGCTACCCTTACCTTTAGCTGTACTATCAGAAATATCCACACTTTGTGGGTTCTGCCAAGATACATTCATAGCACAGTGTGATGTATCTTGGCCGAGGACTAAAGATAATTAGCATGAACTGCCACACTGTTCTACCAACAAATAAAGGTTAATTTTTCAAAAAGTATTTACGTTGAAATAATTTGGTAGTTCAATATATAGGCATTTTTAAATTCTATTTAAGATTAACTATGTTTATCTTAAGGTGACAGTTCCACCTTAAAGGGCAACTTTCACTATCTGCCAATGAAGGCAGGGCTACATTGTGAATGCTAGTAGACCTAGGGGGAAGCAGAATGGGCATCTGAAAAGTGACCCCTGGGTCTTCCTCTGTGGTCTCATGAGAACAGACAGAAGTCTCACCATTTTACCTTTTTAACTTCATAACACAGTCACTATAGACCAGGCATGGCAATATGAGGCCATCCAGCTGCTGCCAGACTACAACTCCCATCAGTCTCTACCAGTCAACCACTACCATAGATCCTTTGCTTTTGGTTTTATAGTCCAACATAGATAGCTGCACGCAAACTCAAGGATTAAGACTGAGATTCACATACTTCACACTGCCGGCAAGGAGGCGTTCAGTTTTGAGAGCCCCCCAATGGCAGACAAGAGCCATTTTGGGTCTGGAAAATTAAGCCTCTTGTTTTTTACTATGTATACCCCCTTAGAAACAGACTTAGTAAAGAATGATAATTGCCCTTTAAATATTGAACAGCTCCTCATCTGGGACAAGTTAATTTGGAGCATGACATAGTAGTTAACCAATATCCAGCTAGCCAGAAGAAGAAATACCTAAGGAGTAGAGGAGAAATCCGACACTATAGCCTTTCAGTACAGACAGCAGAGGAAAGGAAGACAGAATGATGCAATTCTCTTCCCAGCAGTGCTATATGGTAAGGATTTACATTCTCTTATAAATGTACATTTGTGTCTGTGTACAAACTATAGTATATGGAATTGACATGGTTAAAAAAAAGAGGACAGCCAGCTCCATTTGTCTGTGATGTGTTTCTGTTCTATGGATGCATACTGAGGCTGGTGTACTAATGGAACAAACCAGGAGCACACCTTGTGCACATACCTGGGAACTGTCAGGATTTTGTCCCAGCATTGAGGGTGTGAGAGTCCATGGTTTCCTATTTGCGACTTACCCAATAAAATGTTTCTTTATCTCTAAAATTGTTGCCATTTGTACCATACAAGCAGAAGGAGAAGTGCTGCTTGCTGTACTTGTGTTCAGGCAATTATGAGATCTGTACATTGTAGCAAATTCAATTCCATGATGAACGACGAGAGCATCTCTGGGTTGGAGCAAGCGTACAATCTATGTAATGGGAAAATTCAAGGGTTAAAACTTCAAGCATCTCATGATCGGCTCATTTTGAAAGTTCACTGGGTATACAACTACACACAAGGGGAGATATATAAAATCACACTGATTTAAATGGGGCATTTAATCTATTGATCTCTAGCCATATCTCCAATGCATTGTAGGCTTCTCTAGCATTCAAGGAGTTAAAATCCCCCTCTAAATAAATGGGAATTTGTATTTATCCCTTATGGTGCAATTATTGTACTGCCAAATTAAGGTGTGATAAAGAGGTGATAAAGCGGAGATAACTTCTCCAGTGAGATCACTTCTCCAGTTCCTATATTATTTGTGTAGTCTGTGCAGTAAGATCTCTACAATTCACAGCTGCCATCATGGGGTTAAAGGTAGTGACGGTGTATGGGGCCCAGCCAGGCAGAAGGGCCCACCTCCACCATCAATCACTCATAGGGTTAAGAGCCAGAGAGGTGCTCATTGCCTTTCCGATTGTGATTCAAACTTGTAAGATCTGTGGCAGCATGCTTTATTCAGACTTACACCAGACCATAAGACCACAGATTTTGCCCCAGATCCATTGAGTTCTAGTTCTGCCATTCCATAAACCCCAAAATGCCTGTATAAAGATTGTTTCCTGACAAAATGGTGATAATACAGTCACATTTTCCAAAGTGACTTTTGAAGATGCAGTGTAAAAAACAAGTGATTCAATGAATTAGATACCTCTCTGGCACTGAAAGAGTTAGAATTCCTTGACTCTTTCAGTGCCAGATTGCACGGCACTCAAAGGGTTAAGGAATATGTTTGAACATAAGGCTCTAAATCTAAAGCAAGAGGAGGTGGATATTCCATTGATGTAAACCATGTGGACATTTTCACAATTTACTATAACTGACAAAAAAAAAAAGTAAGGCTTTTTTGCCTCAGGGATACAAGTTTAACACTTTGGTTTGAGTTTGTGATAGCGAACATGCTAGACCTTATGCACACCTCCCAAGTGTTCCTCTTTAGGAGGGACAGTCCCTCTTTGAGACTCAAATCCCTCTGTCCCTCTTTCCCAAACTGGTGTTCCCCTTTTAAGGAGATCAGACTGTGTGGCATGTATATAAGTGTAATCACATTTCCCCACATCAATAAAACTTGCATTAATTAATGTTTATTTAAACTTCAGTATATGTGTTTATAAATTAGTTTGTCTACATAAGATACATTGGTCTTGCTCAAAGTAATGTATTCAGTTAATGCCCGCGGAACATTTTTTTTTTTTTTTTTTTATGAAACGATTCCGGAGTCCCCGAACGGCATGCAGCCACTCGGGGACCCGGATATCCGGAACGTACATGTACATCCTTTGTCATTAAGTGACATCCACCTTGGACGTACATGTACGTCCATTGTCATTAAGGGATTAAACAAAGAGGTGTCTACAGGTCATGAAATAAGCTATAAATTCATGGTAATGCCCTGCCAACCAGCCACACTCCCAGCACCACCACCTAAATCACAAGTGTCCTTCTTTGTCCGTCTGAAAAGTTGGGAGGTGTGCTTATGTATAAATGCAAAATGGTGTAATTCCAGAGCAATCCAAGTGCACTAAATAGGATATATATAAAACTTGTTAAAACCTTTAAGGCTAGACGTCTGTAATGTATAGCTTTGCAATATTTTGGAGACATCTCTAGCATTCAAGATGTTAAAAACAATTGATGAAAAGTTTTGTCTCCTACAGTGCAGTTGGTTTGTCCCAGAACTGCTCCACTTCGCTGTTATACATATGTTCAGCTGAGAAATTCTGCAAAGCAAAAACAGTTTCAGTGGTTATTTTAAATTTGTGGTGTCGATCCTTCAGGATCAGACAGCGCACTTCAAAAGAACTCAATATGTCACAAGCATCAAAATTGCGACCTAACAAAGTGACTCTTTAAAATGTTGCCTTACCCTAACATCCAGGACTGTACATAAAGCTGCTTTAACAGTGGGATGTGTGTGGGTGGAGTGCACTTTTACACCTGCTTATTTCACCTGGGCTTCACTGGCTCCCACAAAATGCCAGAATGGAGGCTAATTAGGCACCTCATTCCACCTGCAAGTTGGGTAGGGAGTTACTGTGATGTGCCACTTGTGTTCAATGGGAATCTGTATAAATGCTGGGAGCTCCCACAAGTGTATCTGTTGAGGGAGCTACACGGGGAGCTACTTTGAAACCCCTATCAACCAGTGCAACCCACAGCCGCTCTAGCTGGGCCACAATCCCACAGATCTCAAGAGAACATTGTGGGGCGAGATAAACTAAGGTTTAATAAAGACGAGAAACAATTTCCATTGTGATAACCTTTATGTTTCCTATTTTATTCTATGGAACCTACGCACTAACATCTCTCAAACTTGAAAAATCTCAGGGTATTGACTAAATATGATAGGAAATATAGAGTTTACCACACTGGACAAGTGATCTCCTCTTTTCACATCTTTATCACGCAAAGTCCTATCTTGGAGCTGGGAGGACTGTGCTGTTCTCATTTTCTGGTACACATAGTAGCAGAGTTTGAATTTGATGGACTTATGTCTTTCTTCAGCCTAATCTGCTATGCAACTAAGTAACCTCATAGAAAGGTAGTTTCAGGAGTATGTTGTTAATATCAAATGGGTAATTTTTGACCCTTGTGATACTACCTTATTTAATTGTGGTTTGGCATCAAGACCTGTCTTTCTGTGATAAGTAATCAGCCTGTGAACAGAAGCCTGGCCTCAGACTTATTTATCATTGAAATAAGAAGCACTTCTCAGTGATTTTCAGGGGGATTTACCAAGGGCTCTTTCACACAGGTCACAGAACTGTTACAGCCCCCTGAGCAGAGACAGCTGCTAAATATCCTATATAATAATTTGCTAAGGTTTGCCAGAATCCATCATGAGCAGTAGAGACGGCTGCGCACGCTTTAGTCATGCGCAGTACAGACTGCCCGCGCCATGGCTGTTACAGAGCGGGGCTCTCCAAATTCAGACCGGAGTCACACAGAGAGGAGTCCGGTCTGAATTTGGAGTGCCCGTGGCGCGGCCACTCCAACGGGCCTTTCAACTTGTATCCCTATATAAAAAAAAAAAAACATTAGATAGGTCGCTGCACTTGAGGAATATGCACTACAAGGTATGATTGTTGTAGTGCATACCAGCGGACAAAATCTGACTTTAATGACAGCAAGTCTCTCATACCTATCCCATAGCATGTGCATGAAAATGGTATAAAGTCACATATTTCCTCTATGCCTTGTTTAGTACATGGTGTTAAACACGATTACTCATACTCGTAGACTGCTGTTTGATTCAAGAGATGTTAAGGGGAAAATTTTTTGGTAAAATAACCTAAATAAATTGACATTATGAAAGTGCAGGCCCAGAAAACCTAGTACAGTGTCTTTTTTTTCTCTGAATTGTATTTGTACATTCACCTCATTGATATTTTTATTTCTGAAAAGAGTACACTTCTTTAATTGTAGCAGTACATGCTAAGTAATCTCTGTGCAGCACTGAGAGCTTAATTAGCATTTGGTGCTGCGCTCAGACAGATCAGCTTTCAGAAATAAAAGTATCAAAATCTCATGTGCTCTTCATTCTGCTGGTATTTTGGTTAAAAATGTTAAAACAGTTTGAATTTAGTTTTCAAATATGCAGACTGAATTGTAAGTGACAGGCCCAGTGTAAAGGGCTATTGTAGGGTGTGTCTTCAGCATATTGGTTAAATGAGTAGTATTAATTCATTATGAGAAAACATATAATGAAAGACTAAAACAAGTTGTTTCAAATTGCTTGGAAGTGCTTCATTCAAATATTATAACTGCTCATACTGTTGCAGAGAGGTAGAGCTGTTACCACCACTTGCTATGGAGCTGTGTAAGGTTCAACACTGAGTATCACAAAATTAAGAAGAGGCATTTGATAATGAAAAAGTAGCACAGGGAATCTGCTCTGTTTATTTGAAGTGCTTATACCAAAAACCATTTTACCTGGTGAAGGGAGGCTAGATGCTCTGAAAGAATTTACATCTGTAGAAGATTTCAGCCATTTTGGAGTGAGTGCCTTTTGATCTGCTTAAGATTAGTGAGCAGAAAAAGTAATCTCTAAATGTTTTTAATTTAAAACAAAAATAAGTTTGTACATTTTGAATGAATCTTGTTTTACTCAGCAGAGAAAGCCGTTCTATATGTATAATATCACCTTACAGCTGCATTTAAACTGCCAGAGGTGGCTTAAGAGAATTCAGAAGGGAAACCTATTTTATGTAATTAACATTATCTGTCTAAATAAGATATGTGGTCTATCCAACCCTGGCTACAGACCCATCTGATGTCTTTTGTCAGGAAATTAGTCAGTGCATTAGCATTCCTTTTTTACAACGTGGCTTTAGTCTGCAAAACAGCAGCACTTTCACAAGAACTTAAACTTTACCCTCTTGCACTGAGGAAGTAAACCATGATCCCACTAGGTAAAATATGAGCATTCAGCAGTTTACTGTTACCACCTGAAGAAAACAGAAGAATAGCAAACAAGCAAGTGGTAAGATTCAAAGTAAATGTTAATATATAGATACTAATCTGAAAGGACATAAATCCATCTATGAAATATTTTAGACAGTTATTGCTATTTAGCCCTCTGAATAACAGTGTGAGCTCTATAGCATTTAAGGGGTTAGGGTCATATTCAGGAAACCAAAGAGGGTAAATACTGGAAAGAACCAAATAAAAATCCCATAATGTCCACTGATTTAAATGGGTCTTTTAAGCTCTCGAACCTCTGGCATATAGCTAGTTAGATTACCAAGGATAGGTAGATGTGAGGTATTGTGTGATTGGGAGGTTTGAGTAGGGGGAGGAGCTTATGGTATGAGAGGGAACAATGGCTGTGTCAGGCAGTCATTTCAGAAATTGCAGGGTAGTTGAAGCGTGTGGCTCAGGATCATAATTTGGTGATATGCTAACAAAAAGGGATGAGGATTAAACTGGCAGATACATTTTAGAATTTAGGGATTACATTATTTTGTATAATGCTGTATTGTCCTGGATGAATATTAGGTTATACATGTTAAGTATTAAAATGTTGTAAATAAATACAATCTTATGGCCATTTTAATTCAGGAATGTCTCAAATGTTTTATTAAGGAGAATATGGTGGGTAAACAAAATAAACTATTCTAATTTCTTGTAACCAGGGACATTGTTTGGTACTGGCTGAAGAGGCCTCGGGTATTATCTTTAAAGCCCCAAATTATGTTACCAATTTGGAGTTTGTAATGATGTAATGTTGTTCTCCTCTTCCAAATGTTAATGATGCAACTGGGCTGTACAGAACACTAATAATGCAATGGGTGGGCCCAAGTCCTGAGGGGAAAGCACCTCCACTGCATTTAACCTTATGTATCGGTAATGTAGAACTTACATTTCTTGTAACAGGTTCAAACCAAGGATCTCCAAAGAGAGGTTTGCTAAAATAAATATTAATTAATATTATGCATCTGCATACCCTGCAGCCCTCCTCCAGCTGTTGTTGGATTACACTTCCCATTGAAGTTCAACAACAACTGAATGATGGTTGCAGATTCCTCTTCACTGGCATGTTAAATGCACAAAAGCAACTAACGTTTCTTATCGAGGCCGCTGTACTAAGTCAGAAGTGACCAATGTCATACTTGCTTTCATATGACTTTATTTATTAACATTAACCTTTTATTTTGACTTTCCTTATTCTGCAAGTGCATAATGTGTAAAACCAAATTGCCTGTACTTTTATAACTTTTTTCGTCTTTACCTATTTTCACACATTTTATTGTCCCTGACAGAGAGCTGTCTGAATGAATGAAAACATTCACACAATGTAAAAAAACACAATGAAACAATATAAAGAAGCCCATACAGATCAATCAGTACTGCAAGATTTGCAAAGAAAACTCCCTGGATTCAGAAATTCAATTGTCTCACTGATAAGGGCATAAAAGTGTAAAATAAAAATTGGTGAAGATGAAAAAATAATAAACATATAGGCAGTTTGACTTTATATATTCTGCTCTTGCAGAATATGCAAAGTCAAAATAAAAGGTTGCCCCTCTTTAACCCCTTAAAGCAGAACTACCACCTCCACTAAAGTCACCCTGCAATACTGGCAGGTGGCGACTAGCTTACTAAAAAGTGCTCACGAATAAAGTTATGTTTAAGCTTCCGAGACCGGAAGCCAGGCATCACCACGGACATCTTGAATGCGCGCCTTCGCAGTCAGTCTTCTTCACTCTTCACAGGCATAGCACTGGCCTGGACGGATCCGGAAGAGACTGACGGCGCAGGCGCACAGGCTGCAGTAACCTGGCCGTCAGGCTCGGAAACGTAAGCATAACGTTATTCGTGGGCACTTTTTAAAGGTAAAATAATAACTAGTAAGCTAGTCACCACCTGCATAAGAATTGCAGGGCGACTTTAGTGGAGGTGGTAGTTCCGCTTTAAAGGAATAGTAATGCTTCAAAATAAAAGCAGGTCCAATTAATCTTCATAGTATTTGGGCCATGAACAGTGTTATCTCAATTCTGTCAGAGTTGTAATTCAAGTGTAATTAAATGATAAAATATCCCCCTCCTGCCCCTTTTACCTAGTGTAAGACACCTCCAATGTGAAATCTGGTCTTAAGACCATACAGCTCACAGCAAGGGACAATCTTCTTACAGTAAGAACAATGAAAACCTTGCCCCCCTTGACAGGTTTTTCAGGTTGTTCCCTTGTGCTAATTGAAGATTGTCCCTTTCTGCAAGCCATCTGGATACCACCTTTCTGTCCTGAGGTGAGCAGTGTTACATCAGTAAAAGGGGCAGGAAGGGGGTACTTTATCATTCAATTACTCTTGAACTACAACTATAACAGTATTGAAATAACACTCTCCATGTCCCAAATACTATGAAGATTAATTGGAGATGCTTTTATTTTGAAACATTACTATCCCTTTAAAGACCACACTTAGTCCTATCCCTTCCTAATGTCAATTCACTAAGATACTTACACTGATATCTTACCAGTAACCCCACATGCCTCAAAAGGAAGGCATTGGGGGAGTTTTGGGGTGTTTCCATCCTCTTCATCTTGTTTACACTGTTTGTACCAAGGAGGCTTAGAGCAAATTAGTGTAAGATTACCCTACACATGCTATAGGAAGGCATTGCAGGCATTAAAGTCTTAACCCTTTGAGTGAAAGGGGGGTATCCAGTGCATTGCAAAGCAGTGCCGTGTCTGTGTGGCTATGCACTAAAGTGATACTGTGTTCCAGTGAACACAATGACATGCAGCCACTGGATTTGTTTTTTTCCTAATTTCCACTTTGTAAGTTTTTAATTAATCTTATTCTGGATCTGCCAAGTCTATACAGGAAACTATTCATTGTCTTACAGGGGCTAATGTGCTAAGAAGAACTGTAGTAAGCTAACTGCAGCCTGTCATTGTCTATGATAGAGAGCTTCTTTCGCTCTCCTGCTTTTCCAATACAATTAACAGAGTCTCCCACATCTCCGCAGGCTTCCCTTGACCCTCCTTAATTAAATATTCGCTTGGCCCACTCTCCTTTCCGCTACTCATCTCTTTCCCCTTCACCTGCTCCCCTTTGCTTCCCTTGATCTGCTCCTCTTTGCTTCCATCTCCTCTGCCTCCTTTCTCCCCCTTACAATTCCCTCTCCTTGTCCAGATTCCATTGCTTTCCTCAGCCCTTCCAGCTTTCTTCCCTTGTCTCACTCCCCTTTACTTCCATCTCCTCAGTCTGCCCCCTTTTCTTCCATATCTTGCAGCATTCCCTTTTCCTTCTCCTCTTGGCCTCACCTTCCCCTCTTCTCACACCTGTCCCCTATTGTTCCATGTGTCTTTATCCCAAACTATCCTGCCCCCTCACCCTGTCCAACTTTCCCTCTGAAATTCAGTCTGAATCAATTCAAACAGATCCAGAATGTTTTCCAGATATTCCATACTGATTAGTGATTCACTGCACCACAGAAAACATGTAAAATTTTGCATATATTTAAATAGGACTTTTCGCCTCTTGAATGTTAGCGGTATCAGTGTGTTGTTTCCCAATGTGTTACAAAAACCTCTGTAGTATTGAAGGAGTTAAAAAGCCTAAATTAAATAATTGGGAATTGGGGGATTATTTTTTTGTCCCCTAAGGTGCCAATAGTGTGTTCCAGAATTATTTCTGTTCATCTTAAAGGGATAGTAATACTTAATATGTATTAAAAATATATATTGTCGGGTTTATCCACCTGAATAAAAAACAAGGGCACTCCTAACTGCTGAAAAGTGTTTTATTCAAAAGTTATTACAGCTCAAACCTGAATTTTTAGGTGCAGTGTCACAGTGGCCAGAAGTTGGTCAATTGACCAGAGCTTTCCATAGGATGGTGTAGCAACAGCGCCACTGTACCACTTCAGGCCACTGTGATACTGAATCTAGAAATTCAAGTTTGAGCTGTAATAAATTTTGAATAAAACACCTTTCAGCGATGGGAATACCTTTGTTTTACTCAGGGGGATAAACCCAACTATATTTTTTACACATTAAGTATTACTATACCTTTAATATGTCACCCTCAAAGAGTCCTGCAGTAAATTAGTACTTGTAACCAAGACAATGATATAATAACTTTTGTGGCTTTTTTATGAGCTTCATGTCAAATGAAAAACATTCTCCTTGTGACCTAATATTAAGCTCTCATTTAACTTAACTGGAAGAACCAGTTACTGAGCCAACCTTGCTCTCAGGAGACCAGTTCCAGTAATTGCTGCACAAAGCTCTGTGTATTGGGAGGGCAGCTGTAAGAAAACCCAGGTACAGCAGAAGAAAACATTCTAAAAACCTGTTTGTCTCAGTTATACTGATAAGTAATATCTCTCAGTTCTTCATTTCTGATTTTTTCCTTATAGTTTATAGGTCAAGTGGTTTTGGTGATGTAAATTCATAGTACAGGCATAATTCATAATGTAAGATTGATTCATAGATACATAGGTAAGGGTACTGCTTCAGTCATGAAAGGGTATAAGGGGAGAGGCACGAAGGTGTGATAAAGAGTGATAAACAAGTGATAAAGTGAAGAGAACATCTCCAGTGTACTAAATTCTCTAAGTCCTATATGCTGGTAACATGTAGTGCCTTTCACATGAGTAGCAATTACTTCACATGAACACACCAAAGTCCAGCATGCTGCGTTCACATAGGAACACAATAAAGTTGCAGCATGGTTGATCTACACTGCTGACTTTACATAACATCAAAAAGGACCATAATATTTAACCTACTCTTTTAAAAATCTGAAATTTATACTGCGTTACAGAACAGGCTGGAAGCAGTGGACGCTGGGATAAGATTAGTAATGTCTATGCTGTGAGCCTCTGGGGAGTGCTGCTTGTGCAATCAGGAAGACTAAACAATGGTCACAATACAAGATTTAATCCCTTCATTTGGCACCAGTGTTCCTGATAAAGTTCATATGACTATAAACTTTGAAAATAAAATAAACATAAAAAAAAATTCTTGGTGATATTATATAAAAATAATTATTTTATTTCTAGATTATATTTGTGAATCTTATCATGCTGCCTTTTGGAACTGACGCTTCTGACAAATTAGTGGAAGACCTGTTCACTTATATTGATCTTCACCAAAATGAGTTTGTTCAGGTAAGGGTTAAATATCTAATAGCTAAATAAAATGAGAAGCAGATGTTATAATGTCAGTGGCATCACTGGATGCTAGAGATGTCTCTGGAGAATTGATCCACAATGCATTGGAGATGCCTCTAGCATCCAAAGGGCTTGTTTAGATGCTTCATATGATTCATTTGCTACATACTGCAGTACTACAGTTAGGATGAAATGTATTATTATTATTCTGTATTTATATAGCACCAACTAATTCTGCAGCACTGTACAATTGGTAATAGACATACAGAGGTATTTAATAGTACAATCAAATGTGGAGCGCTTACGATGTAGTTCTTTATTGTGCATGGATCTGATACACAGCTTCCATGCTGACCTCCATTTTACTTACTGAACATAACTGTCTGAACCTCCTCTAGCTCCCCCTACAGGCTAATTGCATACATTGCTCTATCCTTTCTCTTTAACAAATAACAAACAAAAAATAATAACAATTATACTAATAATAATATAGCATGCAGACTTTTGTACCGTATAATATCAAGCCAGTGTTGCAGGTTAACCATGGTCACACAAAGTCTTTGAGATGCGCTGATGTTTTGATTATTCTACCAGATCTGGATATTTGTTGTGTTCCCGCATTGCTTTCTGTTACATTGCTATTGTCTGCTTCTTGCAGTTCATTGCCCAAAGCTTCTAGTGTTGCTTGTTGCTCCACATATCGCTGTGGTGTTGAACTTGCTTCTGGAGTTTTGCAAGTTGTTTTCTCACCTGGTACACTATCTAGTAAATCACCATCCGGTGCTTCACTGGACATTTCTTTTGTTTTCCTGAGGTGTCTATGATTTCGTCAAAGCAATTGCCCTTGTTCTGTTTGTACCAGATATGAACAGTGTCCCAATTGCTGATAGACTTTTGCATTATTCCGGTATATATTGTATTTGTCCACCAGCTGTATCCGCACACTGTCACCCCTGTGAAGGACTGGCAGATCCTTTGCTGTGTAATTGTAGTACAGTTCCTGTCATCTTTGGCTTTCCTGCATCCTAGCCTTGGCCTGATGCACAAGTTTGTAGTTTTTCTCTCATTGGCAACAAAGTTTTTGTTTGCCTGCTCATAAGCCTCTGAGCTGGACTACTGGACAAGCCCTGTGTTGGAGGATTACGGTTATCCAATAAAGCCAAATATATGTCTGTGCCTGCTTGTTTTGCCTTCTACATTATTCTCTTTATAATTTTTACTGCAGACTCTGCCTTCCCATTAATTTGCGGGTACCCAGGAGATGACGTCTGATGCTGAAATTCCTGGTCTTTACTGAAATCTTTAAACTCGTCTGAAGAAAACTGTCCTGCATTGTCAGAGAACACAGTATCTGGAATGCAATATCTTGTAAAGTGGACTTTCATTTTTTTATGACTGTTTTGGAGCTAGTATTTTTCAAATAGTCCACCTCCCAAAACTTGGAAAAATAGTCAACAGTTATTAAAAACTCTTTGTTATCCCAAGTGAACACATCTGTGTCAACTTTTTGCTAAGGTCTTTCTACAATCTCATGTGGATGCAATGTTTCTTTAGTTTCCTTGTCTTCCCAAGACTGATATATACTACATTTCTCTATAAAGGTTCGTAGCTGTACATTCATTTCTGGCAAGCACATACATTCTCACGCTCTTCTTAAGCATCTTTCTATGCCTATATGTGAAGAATGAAGTCTGTGCTTTTTGGTGGACCTTAAGCCCTGAGGGGGGAAATCTTGGGTACAAGTGCTTCCCCAGGGATTACCCTCTGAGGTAATTCTTGCTGCATGGTAATCTTCTTCTGCAGGGTTACCTGTGGAAGGAAGATGTCCATCGGCTCAATTTGACGACCTGGAGGTTGAATCCTCGATTTTAAGGAAGAAAGCTTTTTCTTCTGCTGTGGTGACTACTATGCTTAGTGCCTGTAAGCCTGTTTCTTCCAAGATCTATCACCGTGTCTGGTCAACCTTTGTGTCTTGGTGTGCTGACAGGGATCTGTCCCTTGATTTTGATCTACCTACTGTCCTGGCTTTTCTGCAGGACAGATGGATAAGGGACTCAGTTTGAGTTCTCTTAATGTTCAGACTTCTGCGCTTTCTGTCTTCTTTCAAAAGCGCATTGCTATCCTTCCTGATGTCAAGGTTTTCTTCCAGGGCATTGCTCATGTCCTTCCTGCCTTCCGGAGTCCTGCTTCTCAGTGGGATCTTAATTTGGTTTTGGGCTTTCTTCAACGTCCTCCCTTTGAGTCTTTGGCTACTATTCCTCTATGTCTCTTGACGTGGAAAATGGCCTTTGTCCTGGCGATCGTGTCTGTTCGCCGGGTTGCAGAGTTGCAAGCTCTTTCCTGTAAACCACCATATTTGGTGTTTCACAAGGATGAGGCGATGCTTCGCACCTCCAAGGAGTTTTTACCTAAGGTGGACTCCGAGTTTCATATCAGTCGGGAGATTGTGGTGCCCTCTTTCTGCCCTAACCCCTCTTCTGACAAGGAGAGAGATCTCCACTTGTTGGATGTGGTGCGTTGTCTCAAGTTTTATGCCCATTGCACTGAATCTGTCAGGAAATCAGACACTCTGTTCGTCATTCCTGAGGGTCCTAGGGCAGGAAGACCGGCGTCCAAAGTGACTATTGCGTCATGGATCAAGTCCACTATTTGTAGGGCCTACAAGTTGAGGAATAAGCATGTTCCCTTTCGGGTCACGGCTCATTCCACCAGGTCTATTGGGGCCTCTTGGGCCTATAAGAATCAAGCTTTTTCAAAGCACTACCATGTGGATGTGCTGGCTTCTGCTGATGCCAGCTTTGGAAGGAAGGTCCTGTAGGCAGTCTTGCCTGTCTAGGATCTTCTTCTCAGGTTCTTAGTGCTTCCTTTGCTGTTGAGCCCTGTTGGCTCTAGTTCAGTGTGCTGTGTAACAGTTCCTGGGGTGTTTTTCCCCTGTTCAGTGTCCGGTGACACTTTAGTTTTGTTGGTCTTCTTTGACCAGCTGGTTCATAGAGGTTCTGGTGACTTTGGGGGCCTTATGCCTGGTCCTTGCCTTCTTCCCGCCTCTGTGGAACTCAATGGTTGGGCATCCCAGAGTTACCAGTAACCTGTATTGGACGACAGAGAAAAGAGGATTTAGTCTTACCTGTTAAATCCTTTTCTCTTAGTCCATACAGATTACTGGTCTCCCACCCTGTCAGGAGACCATGCTTGGCTCTCCTGTGGCAGTATGTGGGAGTCCTTCAGGGCATGCTCACAGGAGTCTTTTTCTCTTCTACTATCTAGTCAACATTTAGTGTCTCAAATCATTCTGGAGCTGGTTGGCTAAGCTGCAGCTTAGGAGGGAAGGGAGGCTCCACCACCTGCATACATTTAGAGAAATGTTCCTGCCTACTTAAAGGAGCGGATCGCCTCCCCAGAGTTACCAGTAACCTGTATGGACTAAGAGAAAAGGATTTAACAGGTAAGGCTAAAATCCTCTTTTTTGAAGTCTTAGAAGCATATGCTGCAGCCTTTTTGGGGCAGTTGGTAATGCTTTCTTTGTAATACTTTCAAGGGGCCTATGATCTGAATGCACTATGACAGGTCAACCATAAGTATATTGATGAAATGTTTCCATTTCAAACAACACAGTTAACAGTTGCTTCTCAATTTGTGCATATCCACATTCTGTCTCAGAGGCATCACATTGTAAAACAATTGTAGTAATATAAAAGAGAAGGGGGGGGGGGAGAGAACAAGTGTCCCTGTCCGGGATCAATGGATCAGACAATCTCCTCCACCAACACCCAGAAGTGGGTACTCACAAAATTATTAGCCAGGTGTTGGTATACACCAAGCCGAGCAATCAGGCAACTGAAGATAAATCACTGCCCTCAGATACAGTATAATCAATGGCTGACAATAAGTATTAGGCTGCTCTTAACTGACTCGCTCCCCCTGAGTGGCTTGAAACTCCCTGCAATTGTAGAACACATAAAAGACAAACAGAAAAGAGCGGCCCAACAGTGTAATATGATTCACAAAAATGACAATAATATATAAAATGGTGTGAAAAGGCACTCACATGTACAGCTGGTCAGAAGGCTGATACCAGTCGATCTGACAATAATGCTTGTGGAGATATTGCTTCCGTCTCCACTTGGAAGGCTGGTGATCAACAACAAAATGGCTCCAGACAGACAGCTGATTTCCAAGTAGCAAAACTTTAATAGAATAGACTTGCTTGTCTTGTATCAGGGATAAAGATCCTCAGCCTCGTACAAGACCCATATGGGCCTGCATTAATGAAGTCCATTTCATTCATTTTAAATTAGAATTTTTCCACATTCAGTTTAATATGTTTCATCCTACATCCTTCTAAAAAGAGATTCATTTTTTGATCATGGTCCTGTATTGCTCTATATTTTCCCCTTCGCTGATCACAAGTATGTCATCTGCTATTGTTTTGATTCATGGCAGTCCCTCCAGAAATTGATTCAGCTTCTGTTGAAAAACTTTAGGAGCAGGACTTATTCCCTTGGGAACTCAAAGACACCTGTATCGCCCAAATGGACTTGCAAATGTTGTCAGGTATCTAGATTTTTCATCCAGCTTTACATGCTGAAAATATTTTTGCCTCAATTGTAGGCAGTGGGTAATGGTTTCTTTTCAGTGCCTTGTTAAGAAGTTTTGGATCTATGCAGATTCTTAACCTCTTAACAACCGTCCGCTCGGGCGTGTTGCGGTCCCTAAAGGACCACGGAGCATTATTTTTAAAATTCAGATTCTGGACTCTCTGAATGGCATGCAGCGCGGGGGGAGCCCGGAATTCCATGACGGTCATAGTACGTCATGAGTCGTTAAGTCAGATCTACCCATGACGTACTATGACCGTCAAGGGTCGTTAAGGGATTAATTTTCCAAATGGTTTCTTAACAATCACCAGGCTGCTTATCCAGTCTGTGTTCTACTGCACTGCTGTTTTGATTCCTCTGCTATGAAGATCTTGGAGTTCTGCTTTCAAGGGTTCCACCATGGACACGGGCACTCTTCTATTTAGCAGATGAGATGGAATAACATTTCAGCTCACTCCACAATCCAGCTGAAACTGTTTGGGTTGTGTATCCAGCATCAAGCTTGCAAACAGCTGTGTTTCATTGTTTGTTGCTGGTTGTTGGACCACATTGACATTTTCTGCTGCAGATTGTAACAGCACCCACATTATATCTTCACAGCTGTCTGAGTCTGTGTCTTGTGTAACTGTATGCACTTTCATTTTTGTCATTTTGTCTTTTAGTTGACACTGTGCAGAAAAATGACTATGTTTACTACAGACTTTGCAAGTCTGACCATAAGCTGGACATTTCTCTTTGTTTCTCTCTTGCCTTTTTCCCACAATATTGTAGGGAAAGGGACTAGAGTAGTTTATTATATTATAGTTTTTGCATATTGTAGCGATCTTTACTGCATGCAGCACTGTCAGTACTTACTTTTTATTTTGTTCCATATCGCTGTTAACTTTTTTTTTTAATATATTTTGGATACAAATAAATATATATTTGTTCTTAAGTTGAGGAGTTATTCCTTATGTATGGTACATTCCTATAGGGTCACACATTGAAGCATATTGATGTGTTTCACCCCCTATGTAGTTCAGAATTTAGTCCCCTATAAGCTTAGGTTATATACCAGATATAGATCACAACATTAGATTCTATCAGAGCTGAAAATGCAGCGGTTGGAGAATCAACAGAATTCGCTCTGGTTGTGTTGACAAGCTGGAATCCTAGCCTGAGAGACATCAGACGGAGAAAAGAGGAAGTGACACAGGTACCTGCACTGAGGGTAATCCAGTGGATGCTATTATACAGTGAGGCCAGTCTTGCCTCATTTACATGTGAGTAGAGTACCGTGCACATGAAAAGGTGGTCTTCATTGGTTAAAACAGTCTACACTTAGAGCGTGTGCGCCCGTCTTCTTTTTGTTTTTATATTTGTGTATAATGCATTTACGTCTCTCTCTCCATCTCTTTAAATGTCATCCACCCCCTTCTCCACATTCTTTTCACACTGACCAAAGGGTTTTAAGATATTTAAACTTGTGTGATCTGTAATTATAAGTTTACTTTTTTAACCCATATATTGTTTCTCTCGTCTGACTTGGATGTTTCATTTACTCTCAAAAGTCCATCTGGAAAACTGAATGTTAGTGCAATAAAAATTAATTTTGCATTTACAGAATATATCTCTGGGTTATAGTCATTAACTCTTTGAGTGCCAGCGGAGTGTGCAACACATTGCTTCACAATGCGTTGTGCACCCCTCTGGCATTCAAAGGGTTAAAGGAACAGTATGACAAAGTATATGTTATAGGGTTTTCCTGTTCAATAAAACACGAATGTTCCACTGCTGAGACATTACAGCTCAGACTGTCCCAGCAGCGGTCGTGACCTTGTTTTGCTCAGCAGAAAATGCTCTATAACACAAAAAAGTATAATTCTACTTGAAGTCAAATTTGAATAACACTTACAGGGGACACAGTGGGGTATAGAAGCGATCACAGGAATATATGCAATCGTCATTGTTTAATGATCCAGCTAGGCTACAGACACAAGCACAGTAAAAACAAGAAGACAAGAACAGGGCGCGACGCCATCTAATAGTAGATATGTATATTATAAAGTAACAAACCCCAGCTTCTTTTAAACTCACCAGAACTTGATATAAATTTGCATATAGGAACTCTCTCCTTGTTGTTTGGCTGCAGAAAATACTCATCCAGTAATAAAATTATTACCTTTATTGATTATTCAAAAATTATAAGATATATAGATCATCACCAAGCATATCACTATATTGGATATAATATCATTGCACAAAAAGTCCAACGCGTTTCGTATAAACTTTTTCAAGGACTAAAAATAAAAGAATATGCTCTCTGTTTATGAAAAAAAAAAATATATACAATATAACAAACCTTAATTCTGTTGATTTAAGTAGTATACCTCGCAGTCCTTCTCCTCCTCCACCACCCAGCTCGCATCCCTCACTCCCTTTGCGCATGTGCGAAAAAGTTGAAACGCAACAACCATAGAGTCCCGGTCAATTTTGCACATGCGCAAAGGGAGTGAGGGACGCAAGCTGGGTGGTGGAGGCAGAGAAGGACTGCGAGTTATACTACTTAAATAAACAGAATTAAGGTTTGTTATATTGTATATATTTTTTTTTTTCATAAACTGAGAGCATATTCTTTTATTTTTAGTCCTTGAAAAAGTTCATACGAAACGCGTTGGACTTTTTGTGCAATGATATTATATCCAATATAGTGATATGCTTGAATAATCAATAAAGGTAATAATTTTATTACTGGGGGAGTATTTTCTGCTGCCAAACAACGAGGAGAGAGTTCCTATATGCAAATTTATATCAAGTTCTGGTGAGTTTAAAAGAAGTGGGGGTTTGGTACTTTATAATATACAGATCTACTCTTAGATGGTGTCGCGCCTTGTTCTTGTCTTCTTGTTTTTACTGTAGTGACCCCGGGGATCCGAGGCATCAAGCACAACCACATGTGCTAAAAGAAAGGGCTGCGTCCGGAGACAAGAGAGATCGAACAAAACTAAGAACTGTACACATCTCCCCACTAAATCTATGTAGTAGTAATACCTCTGGAGAGGATTAATCTACTCTACTCACAGGCTTTTCATTTGGAACTCTTTATACTCCTTACTGTTTATATTACATACTTTATGTTTGTCATACTTATGTGGGTATAAAATAGATATTCAGATGCAGGCTTAATACAAGCGCTTTTCACTTTGTATTTTGGATTGTTTTGTATACACACACACACACACACACACATGTGCATGCATCTCAGTCTCTTTTCTTTTCTCAGAGCCTAAAGGATTGGATTGCTGTTCCAAGTGATTCCAGTAATCCTCAGTTACGTGGAGAACTGACTAGAATGGTGGAAATTACAGCTGAACGGATCCAAGCTCTGGGAGCCACTGTGGAATTAGTAAATATGGGGGAAGAAAAGGTAAATTACTTAGTTATTTACAAACATTGTACGATATATATTTTTAGCAATAATTTATTAATGGGTAAAATGTGTGTGCCCACGCTACCCAGACTGTGACAGAGTATACCACTAGTGGCTAAAGTACTTTTACATGACTGTATCCATTTAGACCTGATTTCTACTGAAGTTAAAGGTGCCGTGCCTCCTGGGACAACATTTAGATAAATACAATACTGTGTTAAGGGAAAAAAGTAAATCAGATCTATGCTATTACTGTTTCCTTCATATCTCTTATTTAAATAAAAATATGAACAGTTGAGCAATCTTCTTGTGTTGCTATGGCAATAGGCCAGAATTTGTCCTTGATTTCCTCTTACCATGATGTCAGCAGCTCCTATCCCACCCAATTCTTTTATCCCACGCCTTTCCTGCAAATTTCCATGACTTTTTGTCCTGAGTGGGAGGGTTAACCCTCTCAGTGTCAGATAGGTATATATGGCAAGAACAAAAACAAGGAAGACTAAACCAGCTGAATTTTGAGGGACCCAGAGAAATTCAGATTATGGTAAAAATAGGGCTAAACCCTCCAATGCTTAATTACTATTTTTTCCCTGAAGGAGGCATTACTTGAGTAATTCTGGGGCAAATCAACAGTACTATAGTTGACACATAAAATGTCCCAAAAGCTCCCATTGATTTAAAAGGGGAGCTTAACTCTTTGAGTGCCAGAGGGCTATCCAGTGCATTACAAATCAATGCATTGCATACCCCTCTGGCACTCAGTGGGTTAATTCCTTCAACGCTAGACAGCTGTCCATTGTATTGTGAGGCAATGCACTGGGGGACCCCTCTAGGTCAATGAGGTTATAAGCTCCGCTTAACTCATTCTGAATTTTTAAATTTTCACTTCTCCCCTATGGTGCTGTTGGTTTGCTCAAGAATTGTACCTAATTAGCTTATTGAATACTAGTGTAAAAGCCTGAGTACACTGGCCAAGGTCCGGGAGATGTTAAGAGGCCAGTCCTGCTCTGCGTCCTGCTGCCGACGCAGTCATGCACTGTAGAGACTGCCCGAAAGCACAGAATGCTCCTGGCACAGAACTCCCAGCATTCTGTGCGTTCGGGCAGTCTCTACTGCACTTGACGGCTTCTGACAAACATTCTAGCTAATTATTATATAGGATGGCCTAATGCACTGGCAACCTCTCTAGCATCCAAGGCATTAAATAATGGGCAGTGAAGGGTACTTAAGCCAACAAATAAATGATCCAAAATTAAATAAATGAAAACCTGTGAGATAAACTGGCCTCAATAAACCAGAACATGTGCCCTGATTTGTGATATAGAGAAGAAAAGCTCTCCAGTGAGACAAACTCTCCAGTTAATGTGATATTCTGTGGATTCTATACACTAACATCCCTCCAACTTGTCAGACTTTAGTGCATTGGCTCCACAGAATAACATTGGAAATGGAGTTTATCTCAGTGGAGAAGTGATCTCCTCTTCATCCCTTATTACCCCTCCAGTAGCAGGCATCTGGTGCAGAGAAATTGGCACAGCTCTGCCCATGCCTACAACCAGGAAAACTGGCCCCGTGCATGATCTGCCTGTAAGATATTTAATTTTTTTCTCTCTTTCTGCATCATTTCGCCTGCAGCTACATGATGGGCAGAACATTCCTTTCCCCCCAGCAATCCTAGCTGCACTTGGAAATGACTCAACTAAGGCGACAGTGTGTTTTTATGGGCATGTCGATGTTCAGCCTGCTAAGAAAGAGGATGGATGGAACACTGATCCATATACATTGACTGAAATTAATGGTATGCATCTTTAAGGAGACAATCACATGTCCTGTCACAAACCTCATTTTATTTCAGTGGTTCTCAAATTGTGTTCATGTATAACCCCAGGCTTTTCTGAATAAAAATAACTGTGGCCCAGATAATAACACAGTAACAGCAGAGAGTAAAATAAGACAGGGCCATCAATGGATGTGTGGTTATGTGATTCTCAATGGAAATCTTATATATTGAAACTAATTTCTGGTAATGTTTAACTGGAGTTTATCCAAATAATTTAGTTTTCTCTGTCATCCAATATAGGTTACTGTTAACTTTGGGTAGGCGATCCTCCCCTTTAAGTAGGCAGGAACAATTCTAGAAGTGAATGCAGGGGTGAAGCCTACCTTCCCTTCTTGGCTGCAGCTAGCCAATCAGATCCAGTAAGATTTGTTCACTGGATGAAGATACAGGCAAGAGAACATTTCTGCTATAGTTTTAGCTAATTTTTTATTTTTCTGTTAAATATGGAATACCACCATTAGGCGGATTACAGTCACTGACAATGGCCTTAGATGTGGCTAGCTCAGTATCCAGGTGCTTTGGTGGACCTTAAGCCCTGGGGGGAAATCTTGGTTATAAGTTCTTTCCTCAGGAGTTGCCCACCGAGGCTTCTTCTTGATACATGGTAATCTGAAGACAGAAGATCTGCAGGAAAAGTGAGCAACCCTTTGAGTGCTGAGATCCACATATCCCACAGTGCCCCTCCACACAGGGGTTTTTCCTTTTGGAGTTCCTATTGCACACTCCTGCACTCACTGGGTATATCTTTATGTCTGTTGGATGTTTGGAGCAGGTTTATGTGGTAATTAACCCTTTAGCTGCTGGTTTTGCATCTTTTGGGGGGTTGTTGACACTTTCCCTGCTGGGTTCAGTGTTTATGGGGTCTAGTGACATGTTTTAGTAATGTTTGGTGCACTTTTACTTTTTAGTTACAACTTTGCAGATTTGCGTTAAAGGAGCGCTTTTACCGCATAGACGCCATTGCTCCATTCACTTCTATGGGATTTTACAGTTTGGGACATATCTCTGCAACCGCTCATCATAGTGACTTCAGAGATTGCTCATTTTGTTTGTCCGCCCTTGCTCTATTATCCGGTCACTGTTTGGTGTGTGTTGGGGGGCTCAGGGGGCTTCGGGCACTGTTGGGGTACTTTTTATGGGAAAACTACATTTCCCATGAGCACTTGCATCACGAGCTCGTTCCTGATTGGCTCCCGTCACGGCAGACATTTTGTGCTTTCCCTGAATGATTATCCTACACAGGGCTTGGACTCTCCTTCTCTCCTCTGTAGATTAACCCTTCGCCTGCCAGATAAGTGTATTTTAGCAATTTCTGGGATGAATGTTTAATCCTACACACTGTATTTGGGTGATATCTTATACTTAAATTTTTTGACATTGTGAGAGCATAGGGCTAGACTTAAGACTAAGGACGCTGGGGTCTCTGTGTCCCCCATTGTGCATGTCAATCAGGGTTACCTAGAGAATTCTCAGGTCATTTATGTCCAGCATGTTCTGCTGTCCATGAGTCTCCCCCAGGGACCTCCAGCCATGCTTTAAAGCAAGTTTGGGTGCAAGAGTTTTCAGAGACCTCAGGTCTACATTACAACTCTTTCCATCCCAGTTACAGGGGGTCTTCCACTCCTGGCAGACTCCTACTTCTGTCAGATCTTCCCTGCCGAATCCGTAGGGAGTACCTGACATATCAGATTCCTCTGAAGAGGAACTGTTGGTGGATTCTGACGATGAGGAATGTTCTGCTGTGGGCTCCCCTCTGTTCTTTGGGGACCCCTTTGAGGCTGATATGGGCTGTTTTAAACATTCCCTTGGTTCAAGAGGTTTCTTCAGACCCCTCTGATGTATTTCAGGAGCCTAAGAGGCCAAATACTTGTTTTCCACCTAAATCCACTCTTGACCGTTTAGTGTATGATGAGTGGAAGTCTCTGGACAGAAAACCTTCTGTCTCCAAGAAATTTGCCAAGCTTTACCCCTTTTCTGATGTGGCACTTGCTCAGTGGATTCACCCCCCCCCCATGTGGATACACCTGTTTCTAGGCTTTCTAAGTCCACTGCCTTGCCAGTTGCTGATGCTTCCGCTCTTAAAGACTGGACTGACAAGAAACTTGAGGCCTCCCTCAAGTCCATTTTTGCCACCGCTGGTACTTCCCTACGTCCAGCGTTTGTTGCGGCCTGGGTGAAAAGGGCCATTGTGGTTTGGACTGAACAGCTCACTCTTGCTGTCCGTCAGGGAGCTCCTACTCCTGATATGTTGCGGTTACTTGCCAACATTTCCGAAGCCCAGCACTACATATCTGCTGCCTTGTTTGATGCCATCCATTTGGTGGCAAAGGTTTCCACCATGTCTGTGGTTGCCAGACGAGCTGTTTGGCTCAAGATCTGGTCTGCTCACAATGCTTCCAAAAAAGCTTTGCTCTCGTTGCCCTTTTAGGGCACTTCTCTGTTTGGGCCATAACTTAAGGATCTGATTAGTGAGGCCACAGGGGGCAAGAGTACCCTTCTGCCTATGGTCTCTAGGAAGAAGACGCCTATCAAGCGTAATCGGCTTTTTCGTTCCTTCCAGACTGAGGCATGTCCGGCGAACCAGGCTGTTCCCTTAGCTCCGTGTTCCTCCTCCAAGCCCAAACAACAATGGAAGCCTAAGGCCTCTGCCAAACCCAAGGCTTCCAAGCCTCCTTCGGCATGACTCACTGAACCCAGGTCCCCACTCTGCTGTGGGTGGCCGTCTGAGCCACTACCTCAGCGTATGGGAGGACTCCATGGTGGACTCATGGGTTTTGCAGGTGGTGGTGGAAGGGTACAAAATTCCTTTCACCTCTCTTCCTCCCTTCTGTTTTTTTTCTTCTCACACGCATTGTGTCTGGTTGACCTTTCTCTCTTGGTGTGCTGATAGGGACCTATCTCAGGATTTAGAACTGCCTGCGGTCCTGGCCTTCTTGCAGGACAGTGTGGATAAGGGCCTCAGTTTGAGTTCCCTTAAGTTTCAGACTTCTGCTCTCTCTGTTCTCTTTCAGAGGCTCGTTGCTATTGTTCCTGATGTCAAGGTTTTCTTCAAGGGAGTTGCTCATACTCGTCCTGTTTTCAAGACTCCCGCTCCTCAGTGGGATCTTAACTTGGTTTTGGGCGTCCTTCAGCTCCGTCCCTTTGAGTCCTTGGCTAATATTCCTCTACGCCTGCTGACGTGGAAAATGGCCTTTCTCCTGGCGCTGCAAAAAAACACAGGAAAGGAGGCGCTCCTAGTGTAGTATATAAAGATGTCTTTCAAACAAAGTTCACAAATGTTGTATACTCACAAAAGCGATGCTTGGAGTAACACTTATGTGTTCCCCAAGTATATATTCAGTAGGGATCTCAAGACCGTCCCAATGGTCAACAGCAAAATTAGACAACTAACAGGGGCCGCACCTCACCGCCATCCCAAAGAAGTACATAGAACAAAAAAAGAAGAAAAAGAGGGCGCCCAATAGTGCCTGTGATCGTATAATACTGCAATGATTTCAAGTAATAAGTGAAAATATACTCACAAAACTACTGGCTGATAATTGAATTATATCAAAATCAGCTGAAATCGCTTTTAGGGAATATAAACCTGTCCCCACTCAGGTGCTTCCAAATATTCTGGAATCAATGTTCAAATAGGGAAATCCAAACAAAAAGTAACGGCTGCTGAAGAACTTCCAAAGTATATAATTTTAATGATTAAAAAATATATAAAATATATATTAAAAAGACCAATTATATAAACAATAGAGTAACGTTTCGCGGCCTAGACCGCTTTATCAAACCAACTGGTCAAACAAAACAAAAGAAGCAAACACAGAAGCCATAACACTATTTAAATTTCCCTCCCCATCATTTGATTGGACATTAACATGGGGTCAAAGTGCAAAGGTAAAATCATTTACAATAATAAATATACATATATATATATATATATACATATACAAACATCAATTGATGACCATAATGTACATAAACATATATTTCAAAGAAACTTAATCAGAAAATGTCACAAGTCCACCAAAAGATTAAAACCCATGCGTCTAAAAAAGTCTCCCAACTTATACACTCCAAACAACATGTCAATCAATATACATTCAAAAAAATCAAGATTCATATAGATCAATATATCAAGTGAAGAGAAATCAGAAAAGGGAGCCTACCAAAAAGACAACCGAAAGTCATTAGACCTGATATTCTGTAAGTGCTGGAAAGCCAACAGTTCACAATCTAGATCACAAACATTCTATTATAGAAAATGGCGTGTATTCAAATTGTTTAAAATAAACAATTACTAAACAAACACAGCAAAAGTAAGTAAAGAAATATACAGAACATATAACATAGATAATCAAAAAGTTAATTCATATACAACTGTTAGTTTGAGTAAATAATAATCATACAGACAAAAGTAATAATGTAAATAGAATATTCTCTCTACAATCATGAGAATATATACTGCGTGACTCATTTTATTTACTAACTTAACATCGTGATAATAGTGAAGTGTATAAAATGAAATATGATTAGATAAACATATTTGCCAAAAGGTTCTAACCTTTATTTAATTCAAATAGAAGACCCGTCTCATAGAGTAACGGGATAATGGTTAGTGACATCGTGTAACCAATCCGAGTCTGTAAGACAATAAACAAACCCACGTGGGCGCACGTTCATAAGCATAAAGAAACATGCGTTCCACGTGCGTTCCACCTCCGTGCCGAACATAAAAAAGTCATCCAAATACAAAAAGGATGACATAAACAGACGTTCACTAAGTGTCTAACCGGCATATCCACATGTCCATAAAAAAAAAAAGGAAGACATGCGTGCCAGATACACTCTAAATCCATCCATAACCATCCAAATAAATACAACAATATTAATATTAATAAGGTATACTTATGAGATACATACTAAGTAGTGCTAAAGTGTAACAGGTAATCTATAAAAAACAAAATTACCAAAGATACCAAATCTTCAATGTGCATCAACAAACATACTATTAGACAATGATCAGATAGACACACAATATATATCAAATACACTATTTGGCCATATAAAGATATATCAAACGAAAAAGAATAAATACAAAAAGAAAAGAAAAAATCAAAAAAGGAAAAATAATAAAAAATAATATAAAAAATATATATAAAAAAATATATATAATAAAAAAAATATATATATGGATGAATGCACTTATATACAAACATACTAATACACATATATACACATGCACATATATATACCTGCTCAACATGCATACATATATATAAAAACACCAATGCATATATACATACATACAAATCCATATACCTATCCATATATACATTCATATAAAATCACTCACCACGCCACATCACAAGCTTCATTCAATCCCTGGGGTGCCATTGTCCCTAATCTAAATATCCAATATGATTCCCTCATGACAAGTTTCTTGAGAGAATCCTGACCATCTTCTACTTCAACACGTTCTATAGGAAGAACCTTTAAAAGACTTGGATCTTGATTATGATGTTTCAAAAAATGTCGTGAAATACTATGCAATAAACGGCCTCTCCGGATATTATATCTATGTTGGATCATTCTAGCCTTATAGCTCTGTGTAGTCCTACCAACATCCCGGAGGTTACAGGGACACCTCAAAAGATATATAATGTGTTTAGTATTGCAATCTAGATAATTCCTGATTTTAAAAACTTCTCCTGTAACTTCAGAGGAAAAAGTTGTAGTTTCTTGCAGTAACAGATCACAAGTAAGACATCTATGTGCTTTACATCTGTAAGCTCCCTTCTTATCTACCAACTTATCTCCACTCATATCGATCTTAGTATTCAATTTAAAGTAATCAGATACCTTTACTACATTCTTAGGCGATGAAACTATTTTACAGGCTGTTGGAACTGTTTTACAGGCTGTTGGAGCCAAAATATTTTTAAGTGTTTTGGCTCTTCTGAAGGTAATTCGTAGTTTACGAGGAATATTCTTTTTTAAAAGGGGATCTTCCCTAAGAATATTCCAATGTTTAGAAATTATTGTCCTCACTTGTTTACCCTTAGAACTAAAATTCGGAAAAGTCTGTTCAGAATCTTGAAAAGATGAAGTAGATGTAGTTATATTATCATTAACTCTAAAAAGATCTTTCTTTTTTTCATTATCACGAGAGCTTCTAGTCTTAATATATGAATCATCTACTAATTGTTTAGGGTAACCTTTTTCTTTAAATCTTTATTTTAGAAAAAGGGATTGTTGGTCGTAATCATTTATATCAGTACAATTTCTTCTGATTCTTCTGAACTGTCCGTAAGGTACATTATTTAGCCATGGTTTGTAATGGCAACTTTTATATTCCAAATAACTATTGGCATCTACTTCTTTAAAATAAGTATGTGTCTGGACAGTATGATTATTCTTACCTATAAGTTCTAGATCTAAAAATTGAATGCACTTAGAATCAAATGTACTTGTAAAATTGATACCCCAAAGATTATCGTTCATATATGTTATAAAATCAGCTATTGAATTTGAATCACCTTTCCAAATAATAAGAATATCTTCAATGTACCTGCGATATAGCACCAAGTTCGCGCCGAACAGACAACTGTCATATATCTCCAAATCTTCCAAAAAACCTAAAAAAAGGTTGGCATAACTCGGCGCGAACTTGGTGCCCATCGCAATACCCTTAACTTGTAGAAAAAAATCATTTCTAAACTTAAAATAGTTATGAGTGAGTATAAATTCAATAGCGTCTATAAGAAAATCCGCTTGCTTAGAAGGCATGAGTAAATCTTTGTCAAGAAAATATCTAGTGGCTCTTAAACCCCCATCATGTGGAATATTTGAATAAAGAGCTGTAACATCCAAGGAAAGCCAAATGTAATCATCCTTCCATATGTAATCTTTCATGATAGTGAGCAAATGATTCGTATCTCTCAGATAAGAGTTCAATCCAATAACGATCCGTTGTAGATGGAAATCAAAATATTCGGATAAATTACTAGTGAGCGAATCAATGCCTGAAATGATGGGTCTGCCGGGAGGACAAGTCAAATTTTTATGGATCTTAGGAAGATGGTAATACATTGCAATCCTAGGACTTTTAGGAATAATAAAGTCTCTTTCAGAAACTCCTAGGAGGCCCAACTCAAAGGCATGATCGATCAAACTTTTCAATCTACCCAAATATTCTTCCGTAGGAAGAATATTGTCACGGAGGAAGAATATTGTGTTGCGGAGTTGCATGCTCTGTCTTGCAGACCACCCTTTTTGGTGTTTCACTAGGACAAGGCGGTGCTTTGCATTTCGCAGGAGTTTCTCCCGAAGGTGGTTTCTGAGTTCCACATTAATCAGGAGATTGTGGTGCCTTCTTTCTGCCCTGACCCTACCTCTGACATGGAGGGGGATCTCCACTTGTTAGATGTGGTGCTTTTTCTCAAGTTTTATGTACATCGAGTCCATTCGACAGTCTGATGCTCTGTTTGTCACCCCTGAGGGTCCCAGGGCAGGGAGACCTGCATCCAAAGTGACCATTGTGTCTTGGATTAAGTCCACTATTCGCAAGGCTTACGAGCTAAGAAAGAAGCTTGTTCCCTTTTGGGTCACGGCTCATTCTACAAGATCCATTGGGGCTTCTTGGGCTTACAAGAATCAGGCCTCAGCTGATCAGTTGTGCAAGGCTGCCATTTGGTCCTCTGTGCACACCTTTTTGAAGCACTACCATGTTGACGTGCTGGCATCAGCTGATGCCAGATTTGGGAGGAAGATCCTGGAGGCAGTCTTGCCTGTCTAGGATTCTTCAGTGCTCCTTCTCTTTTGAGCCCTGTTGCCTCTAGCTCAGTGTGCTGTGTAACAGTTCCTGGGGTGTTTTTACCCCTGTTCAGTGTCCGTTGACACTTCATTTGTTATTGTTGGGCTATCTCTGCTCTGATGGTTCATATATACTCTGGTGACTTTGGGGGCCCTGCGCCTGGTCCTTGTCCTTGCCTTACTTCCCGCCTCTGGGAAACTCAATGGTTGGACATCCCAAAGTTACCAGTAACTTATATTGGACGACAGAGAAAAGAGGATTTTTAGTCTTACCTGTTAAATCCTTTTCTCTTAGTCTAAAATCCTCTTTAGTAGTAGTTAACCTTTATGATGAAAAAGCATATATTATAAGGCTTTTTCTGGTAAGTGAATTAAACATATTCCTACTGATGAAAGACCAGTTATTCCAAAATTATTACAGATCAAACTGTTATCTTGTTTTTTACATTAACAGTGCCATCTGGTGCTCAGATAGTTCACTTACAATTCACCTGGTGTCCATACAGTTATTCTATTGAATTCTATGGGAGAAGTGAGTCACTGACTACAGTTCTCAATAACATTTGATAGCAACAGTTAAACATCTTCTTGACAGTCTGACCTATCATATCTTTTGAATAAAGCTGATCTTTAAAATGATCTCCGCAGGCTACCATTCTAATATATTTGATACTGGTAGTATGTTAACACCTTATATGATATTGATGTCTCCATTGCATTAAGAAGCAATGCTCTATTCTATTCTTTTCTATAGCTCTGTTCTTTTCTCGCACTGCATACTATAGGGACTCAGGGTAAGACAATCTTCATATCATCATTTGTTCTCATATTTTATATATGTAGGTAAACTGGAGATACCTTATTTAATGAAAAAATTAATTACATTAGTTCTCCATTTTATCTGGTTCCTATCATGGTAATCAGGCAAATAAGGACAGACACAAAGATAAAATATAACCACCTTTATTTATTATAACAACAATAATGATAGAGCCCACACAGAATCCCAGACATATGTAAACAGGACCCAAGGTCCTTCCGGAGCCATCAGACAAGCCGGGGTCATACAAAGAGCAGGTCACAATGGAGAGCAAAGAGTAACGAGCAGGAACACCACAAAAGGGCAATGACTCCTAGCCCCAAGGAGGATTATAAATGAGCAGAAGGAGGCGGGACCCAATTAGGCCACCCAGAATAGGCCCATAAACAGGTGTCCAAGCCAGTGCCTGTAACAGACATATTAATACAGAGGTGGCCGCAAGGATGCCTTCAGACACACCACAGAGGAAGGAAACACAGGCTTACTAGGCCTCAAAGATAGACTGTAATAGTACCTCCCTCTTAACGACCTCTGCCGTGTAGAAGAGGACCAGCACTATAGGCAGTGCAGGAATGAAACTCTTGGAGAAGGGCAGGTGCATGCAGATCTCTCTTAGCGACCCAGGAACACTCCTCAGGTCCATAGCCTTTAGAAATGCACCAAATATTGTACCCGGCCTCTGACCACGCGAGAGTCCAGGATACTCTGTACTTCATATTCCTCATGGTCCCCCACTGGAATGGGTCTGGAATGGACTGAAGCCTTAGTATAACGGATACAAACCAGAGGTTTGAGTAGCAACACATGAAGCACATCGGAAATGCGCGTGTTAGCGCGAAGCTCGAGGGCATACGTCACAGGGTTAATCTTCAGGAGAACCCGAAAGGGACCCACAAATCGGGGAGCCAGCTTTTTACAAGGCACCTGGAAACTGAGATTGCGTGAGGACAACCAGACTCTCTCTCCCACCCAGAACACCGGAGCTGATAATCACCTACAGTCTGCTTGTCTCTTATAGTGCATCGTGGAACTCTGCAGGGATCTCTCAACCCATACCCTTGTGGAGAGGAGTGCCCTCAAGTGCTCCTCCAGAGCAGGAATGTTCTGCCCCTCGAATGACTCAGGCAAGATAGAAAGTTGGAGAGTTCCGAGAGGAGGAATTAACTGCACTGTTCCTGGCCAACTCCACCCACGGTAACAAGTTCACCCAGTTGTCATGATGGTCAGAAATGAAACAACGGAGAAACTTGTCCAGTGCCAGATTAGACCTTTCAGCAGCGCTGTTCGACTGCGGGTGGTTAGCTGAGGAGAATGAGAGCTGGATCCCAATCTGACCGCAAAAAGCTCGCCAGAAACGTGACACAAACTGGCTCCGGCTATCCAAGACCAGCACCTTGGGTATACCATGGAGACGAACTACCTCCTTCACAAAGATCTCAGCCAACTCCTTGGAGGAAGGGAGTCCCTTAAGAGGCACAAAATGGGCCATCTTTGAAAATTTATCCACAATCATAAGAATGACCGTGTAACCCTTAGTGATCGGCAACTCAACCATAAGGTCAATTGACAAGTAAGACCATGGATGGTCGGGATGGGCTGCACGAGGCCAACTGGCATGTGACGACGAGTCTTAGTCTGCGCACAAATGGAACATGCTAAAACAAACGTGGAACAGTCTGGCCTCATGCTTGGCCACCAAAAGAGTCTGGACATCGACTATATCAGATGGTCTCTACCAACATGTCCTTCAGCCTTTCATGAATGGTATGTCTCCAGAAGTCTGGCACGGAGGGATTCAGGCACAAAACATCTCCCATTAGGTCTCTCCGCTGGGGCAGAAGCTTTGGCAGCCAAAATCTCCTCACCCAGTAGAGATGTAATACTGCTGCGTATCATAGCCAGGATGTGGTTGAGAGTAAAAACAGGCACCGGAGGAGACTCCTCCTGGGACTCGGACCCAAATTGTCGAGAGAGAGCATCTGCGCTAATATTTTTGGTACCAGGAAGGTAGGAAACAAAATTAAACCTCGAAAAGAAGAGGGCCCATCTGGCCTGATGTGAAGACAACCTCTTAGCGTCCTTCAGGTGCCCAGTCTGAAGGATTAGCGCTCTTTTGAGTCATGTCAGTGAGTGGTTTCACGACTGAGGAAAAGTTTCGTACAAACTTCCTGTAATAATTAGTGAAGCCTAGGAACCTCTGTATGGATCTTAGCCCCATTGTAAGACAGCAGACAGTTTTTGCAGATCCATGGCTAGACCAGTGGATGAAATCACGTATTCCAAGAAGGTCACCTGGGATTTGTGGAATTTACACTTCTCTAATTTCTTCTCTCTTAGCAGTTGTAGAACTCAGGCTACATCTGCTCTATGTGTCTCCAAGGCAGGAGAATGGATGAGTATATCATCCAAAAATACTACAACACAGCTCTGGAGTAGGTCTCTTAAAACATCATTAATGAACTCCTGGAAGACAGCGGGAGAGTTGCACAATCCGAAAGACATAACCAAATACTCATAGTGTCCGCTCCGAGTGTTAACCAAGTGTTAATGCCAATGCCTTGCTGGATAGAAGGGAGATCAGGAGTCCCACCTTACGTCGTTCAGTATGGAACGAGTGGGGTACCATCTCAAAAAAAAAATTCCCAGCTGATTAAGGAACCCCCGACACATAGCAGGTTCCCCATCATATCTTTGGTGTAGAGGAGCGGAGCCAGACAATCCTTTACTTATGCCCGCCTCAGGGGCAGTGGCCACAACCAGTGCAGGTGCTGGGGAAGCCACCGGTTGTGAAGCAAAGTGGTCTAGGTGAGCCGTGCGATTTAACAGTGTCTGCATAGCAAAAGACAATTGGTCAATTTTCTGGTCCTGAGAATCCATCCTGGACAGGATGCTCTGATTAGGTGGACTGCCTGTACCTTCATTTGACATGGCCCTTACATACTGTCATGGTAATCAGGCAAATAAGGACAGACACAAAGATAAAATATAACCACATTTATTTATTATAACAACAATAATGGTAGAGCCCACACAGAACCCCAGACATATGTAAATAGGACCCAAGGTCCCTCCGGAGCTGCACACTGTGCTGTGCACTGCACTACTCAATATCTCGAGACTAGGGAAGCGGATCAAGTGGGATGACAGAAGAATGGTAGAGTATGTGTAGGTTACCACTTGGTCTGCGAACGGAGGCAACAGAGAGCAAGAGAAGATCAGAGCCAGGAGGCACTGAGACTAAAGGTCATGCAAGCAGGTAGTGTAGTGAGCGAGTAGGCAGCCAGAGTCACAGGTCAGACAAGCCGGGGACTACACAGAGCGACTGGTCAGGCAACCAGAGACTATGCTGAGCGAGTAGGAGCCAGGGCCACTGGTCAGACAAACCAAGGACTACAAGGAATGAAAGTAACCAGGCCCTCAGGGAAGGCAACCGGAGGTTACACTGAGCGGGTAGTAGCCAGGGCCACTGGTAAGGCAAGCCGGGATCATACACAGAGCGAGTAGTCATCCAGAGCCACAGGTCAGAACCAATGTGGGTAGTCAGATAAGCCAAGGTGATACAGCGAGTAGTCAGTCAGAGCCACAGGTCAGAACCGATGTGGGTAGTCAGACAAGCTGGGGTCATACACAGAGCAAGTAGTCGGCCAGAGCCACAGGTCAGAACAGATGTGGGTAGTCAGACAAGCCGGGGTCATACACAGAGAGAGATTCTCAGGCAAAAACGGGTTACAATGGAGAGCAAAGAGTAACGAGCAGGAACACCACATAAGGGCAATGACTCCTAGCCCCAAGGAGGATTATAAAGGAGCAGAAGGAGGCGGGACCCAATTAGGCCACCCAGAATAGGCCTATAACAGACATAGTAATACAGAGGTGTCCGCAAGGATGCCAGAAGACACACCACAGAGGAAGAAAGCACAGGCTAACTAGCCTCAAATGTAGACTGTGATTGTTCCTTTAGCTTTAAATAAGGACTTATTGAAGAAGTGAAACGATGTGTTGGAGACGTAGCTAGCATTCAGGGTTTAAAAACCCAATGTGAATCAATAAGAATTGCCCCCTGGTGCAGTTGCTTTACTCCAGAATTGAACATTTTTTGCTCTCTATATAAGGCCGTAATCCACCTGGACAGCTAGAGAACCTGATGTTTTGTCAGTTATGTCACCCTTGCTGAGAGGTGTGCTGCTGGGCTAAGGTGCTTTTCACACAGATGACTACCACCTTATACAAACACACCAAAGTCCAACTTCTGCATCTTTACTGCGCTAGCACAGGTGTGCAGTAAAATTCCAGCTGAGCAGAGGTCCCATGTGGATGCTAATGCGCAGGCTCCAGTTCTGGTGGAAGAAGAAGGCCAGCCCAGATGTAGCAGATGGAGGAGTGGTGGTGTCATATGGTACTCTTGAACTATTCTGTGCTTAGATTTAGCTTCTCCTCTGTAGGCCTGGAGTGTATCCAGTACTGTGGACTGTCTGGGGGCTGTACCTTCTTTGACATCTGCAGTTTCCAGGTTGGGTCTGCTAACATGCTGCAAATGGAAGCAGTACAACATTCAGCTGTGGTTGTGCCCAGGTTTGCACAGACCACATCCTTTATTTCAGTTGGTTTACTTCAGCCAGAGAGTGTTTGTAGTGATGGGAGAGTTTTGGATCCATCAGTAGTTTCCATGCCCATAGCTTCTGAGGTTAGGGGTTGTGTGGATTGTTTGAGTTCAGATAGAGTATACAGCAAGAGGGGGTTTGATTCTTGTTTTGCAGGGCCTGTAGGTGATCACCATCGAGGGGATTTGAAGGAGCGGCTATAGAATGTTGCATTTTGGAACTTTACTTGATGTTACCCTTGGAAGATTATTTCAGATATTAGGGAACTTAAGGAGAAGGATTCCAATGAGGAGGAACAGAAGAAGTGACTGGCATATTCCCAAGATATTCAGGAATTAACCCCAGGCATTTTGCATATATGCAATCTTGTGTGGCGACCAAGTTCACAAATATTGTTAAGTGCTCTTTGTTATGTGGATAAAATTTGGTTTATGTGCAAAGACTATGGTGGTTTAGCTTGGCAGAGTTACAAATATAGGATATTCACTGGTGGTGGAAACTTTTGGTCCCCCAAAATTTGTAGCCCTTTCCTTGGACCAAACAGTTCATCTACAATACACAAAAAGTGCTACTGCTGGCAGTTCAATGACAGCGAGTAGAAATGGGGCTCAGTGTGCCTTGTGTGTACAGGTACCCATGCATACTCAAGGTGCTTTAGGGGGAACAGACTGGGGCAACAACAGAGTAATGCTATGTCAGCTTTCAAAGAGGAAGTTAGAAAAGAAGCTGTTGTGGCTCAGCAGATACACTAGATAGGATGACACTTCCTTCCTTCAGAGGTGGTTTGTAGTGGGATTTGATTTTCTTTTCTTGGAAGCATTGTGAGGTTAATATTCAGGTATTTGAAAATCAGTTTGGGATTTCCCATTGGTGGTATGCAAGAAATTGTGTAAGGATGTGTCTTTTGGCAGGTACTTTTTCTTCCACCACTGATGAATTTATGGGTCTCCCCCTTGAGCATTGTGCCCAAGAGGGAATTTGGAAAATTCCATTTGATCCACCATTTATCATACCCCAAAGGGGCATAGGTGAATGATAGTATTCATGATCTCTGTACAGTTATTAAATATACTTCTTTTGATTGTGCAGTGGCTTTGAGCAGTTGGGTGCCCTGATGCAGAAGGCAGATATGGAATTGGCCTTCCTAGTTCTCCTGGTACATCCTGATAGGCAACAGTTATTGATGTACTGGTTGGATGATTTATTTTACTTTCATCTCTGCTGCCTAATGGGTTGTTCTATTTTGTGTCCCAAAAGGAAAAACTTATCAGGTGCCTGGTGAGTAAGTGAGGGTCTCCAAATTCCACCATGGAAGGTCTTGCCTGCTGCCGTCCAAATGTGAGTATCACCTACACTCCCCACACAGGGCTGGCCCAAGAAATTATGCTGCTTGGGTCCAAAGATCAAATTTTGCCCCCCACACACAATAAAACACACCTACATCCATTAAGCTTGCATCAAACTAAATATCAGTTATGCTCTTACACCTGGTTGGTGTCTACAGATACATTGTAAATCAGAGTTCATATTTGCAGCCTTGGTGACTTGAGCTCTGTCTATGGACACAAGACTCCACCTTCATATTTACTGGTTGAAATAATTTCAGCCTGTAAATATGATGGTGGGGTCTTGTGTCCATAGACAGAGCTCAAGTCACCAGGGCTGTAAATATGCACTCAACTCTTGGAGCTTAGAGCACAGGCACAGAAATAACATGCCTTGGGGGCAGTAAATTGCCACCCCTGTCAAAGTGCCACCTGGATCCCATGGACCCACTGGGACCCATGTAAGGGCCGGCCCTGTCCCCACGTCACTGTATACAAAAGATTCAAAAAAAGAAGAGAAAAACAGTGCAACACAGACCTCTAAGCATAGCAATGAAGATATTCAAATATAAATGCCCTCCTTCCCCAAGTGGTCTACTCACATGTGCAGTAGGTTGTACCTGCCTCCAAGTAATAAACTGGACCATATAAATCACTCCAAACTGTGATGTTCAGTATTGTTGTATGAATTGTAGTTCCTGAATGCAAAAGACCGTATATATGAGTATAAGGACTAAATGCTGCGCAAACAGGGGAATAGTAAGATAGTGTACCATTAAAGGTTCCCTTGTTTGCAACTGTTGTTGTTCAGCAAAGTATTAGATGTTTCTCTTGATCTCACAAAGTTCATATTTCACAGTGTTTCTTTTTTGTTTGTATACATTCCATTATATCATTATTGGAACCTTCTCTCTATGTTTAAAGGAAATCTTTATGGAAGAGGTGCAACAGATAACAAAGGTCCTGTGTTAGCTTGGATAAATGCAGTGGACACATACCGAGCTCTCAAGCAGGTATAACACAAAGCAATAAACCAACAGTAATAAATTACACCAACGCTAATGTACTAAGAAATGGAGTGATTTGGGGCAAACCAACTGCACCATAGTGGACAAAATACACATTCCTATTTTAAACATCTTGAATGCTACAGAAGTCTCCATTGATTGTTTTGCTGTTAGTTTACTTCAGAATTGTTCCATATCTTAGTACATCAGCCTCAGTGTGATCTGTTTTCTATTCATGATTACTGTTCCTTTATTTCTAAATCACCATATTATTATTTGTGACTCTACATTGAAACACATACTTAGGGATGTATTCAATAAACTAGAGGTGCAATTCTGAAGCAAACCAACTTCATCACTGGAGATAAATAAAGATTTACCAACGTAACCCTTTGAGTGCCAGTGGAGTTACGCAAGGCATTGCAGAGCAATGCATTGTACACCTCCTGGAACTCAAAGGGCTAACCATTTGACTGCATTTGACTGCATGAGAGGTCTCCAACGCATTGCGAAACAATGGGGGGGTTATTCACCAAGGAGTGATACAGAGGTGATAAAGTGGAGATGACTTCGCCAGTTATATCTTTTTTCCAGTTCCTATGTTATTCTATAGAGCCAATGTACTAAGATCTCCAAAGTTGGTGCATAGGTTCCATAGAGTAACATAGGAACTGGAGAAGTGATATCACTGGAGAAGTCATCCCCGATTTATCATCTCTGTATCACGCCTTAGTGCATCTCCCCCAATGTGTTGCAGACCTTTCAAGCATTCAGTGTGTAGTGTAGTCCAGCTACAGAGCAGGAACCATCAATGAATAGATGGCGTGAGGGCTTTGTAGTGCAATGTGTACTGACTACACTGCATGTCTGTCACAGGCAAGAGTAATGTGAACATGTCACTCTAAGTCAAGTTTATTTTGCATTATGGAGAATTAAAATCTGCCTATATGTTGAACTAGCCATTATCTGTAAATTAAATAGGTTTTGAGAAGTGTGCGGGCTCTCCTTAGATTAATCCATAGCACAGTGTGTAGTAATTTTGGCCCAGCACAGAATTAATTAGTATAAAGTACCATACTTTGCCATCAATAGTCATTAATTTTTCAAAATTGATTTATATTACAAAATAATGATTAATATGTATACTAAATTAGATTATTAGTATAAAAATAGAGTTAAATAAATAAACTATTCGTACCTCGAGGAGAGAAACATAATAGCAAAAACCTAAAGGGGTCTAATGCAATGTGGGCCTATGAAGTAATCAAATAAAGCACAAAAAATACTAATATACAAATAAACCTATAAATCATGTCCTATTTACTCCCTTAAACCCTCATCTTTTATCCTATAACACCCTAAACATATTGTAGAGAATGTCAACTCTGTTAGAGCTTGGGGCTAGACCAAAGACTAAGGATACTGGGGTGTCTGTGTCCCTAGAGAATACTCAGGTCATTTATGCCCAGCAAGCGCTGTTGCCCCGGCATCTCCCCCAGGGACCTCCAGCCTTTTACTTGAGCCAGCTTGGATGCAGGAGTTTAAGGCCACTACTAGAGACCTGAGGTCTACCTTACAACTCCTTCCATCCCAATTACAGGGGGTCTTCCAGTCTTGGCAGCCCCCTACTCCCATCAGGTCTTCCCTGCCAAACCGCAGGGTGTGCCTGATGTATCTGACTCCTCTGATGAGGAATTACTGGTGGATTCTGATACTGATGAGGGGGGAATGTTCTGCGGTGGTCTATTCCCAATTCTTTGGGGACCCCTTTGAGGCTGACCCTGATCTTGCTGCCTGATCAGGGTGGTGTTGAACACCCTAAACATTCTCTTGGTTCCAGAGGCTCCTGTTGACCCCTTGGACTTGTTCCAAGAACCTAAGAAACAGTCTACCTGTTTTCCACCCAACCCCACTCTTGACTGGTTGGTCTCGGATGAGTGGAAAGCTCCTGACAAGAAGCCACCTGTCTCTAAAAAAGTTTGCTAAGCTGTACCCTTTTTCTGATGCGGTTCACCTCAATGGGTTCATCTACCCAAGGTGGATGCTCCGGTCTCTAGACTTTCCAAGTCCACTGCCTTGCCTGTCCTCAAGGACTGGACTGACCGGAAGCTTGAGATGTCCCAGAAGACCATCTTTGCTACAGCTTGCACTTCCTTGCGCCTATTGTTTGCCGCTGCTTGGGTGAACAGGGCCATTGCTGTTTGGACTGAACAGCTGACTATGGCTGTCCGTCAGGGAGCCCCTATTGCTGATATGTTTTGGCTTCTCGCTAACATTTCTGAATCTCAGCATTATGTTTCTGCTGCCATAATCGACACCATCCGTTTGGTGGCTAGGGTTTCTACCATGTCTGTGGTTGCTAGATGAGCTCTTTGCTAGATGAGCTCTTTGACTCAAGATCTGGTCTGTGGACACTACCTCAAAGAAAGCATTGCTTTCCTTGCCCTTTCAGGGCTATTCTTTGTTTGGGTCGGAACTTAAAGGGATAGTAATACTTCATTTGATCTTTATTTTATTCTGTAGGCATTAAAAAAACATGAAGAACGATATAAGTCTTATCTCTCAAACCTTTATGGTTTAAGAGATATTCACAAGCAAAGTATCTCCCCCCTGTTCAGCCACATCAGAAGGGAGGTGCCCAGGTAGACTGCAGAGAGGGACAATCTTCAATTAAGATAAGGGAAAAAGCTGAAAAACTTGTCAAGGGGGGAAGGGCTTTCATTGTTTTCATACAAAGAAGAGTGTCCCCTGCTGTTATCTGTCTGGTCATACAACCAGATTCACATCTGAGAAGAGATGGCTTACACTAGGAAAAAGGGGCGGGAGGGGGAAACTTTGCTTGTGAATATCTCTTAAACCATAAAGGTTTGAGAGATAAGACTTATATCGTTCTTCATGTTTTGTTAATGCCTACAAAATAAAATAAAGATAAAATGAAGTATTACTATCCCTTTAAGGACATTATTAGTGAGGCCACTGGGGGTAAAAGTACCCTCCTGCCCTTAGTTCCTAGAAAGAAGCCTCCTGTAAAGAGGAATAGGCTTTTTTGTTCCTTTCAGGCTGTGGCGCACCCCGCAACCTAGGCGGTTCCCCAGGCTCCATGCACCTCCTCCGAGCCCAAACAACAATGGAGGCCCAAGCAGTGCTCCACCAAGCCCAAGAGCCAGCAGTACCTCAGGTTCGCCTGCAACCAAGGGCATTTTCAGTTTTTTGCTCTTCCCTTTGGTCTGACTACAGCTCCCTAGGTCTTCAATCGAGTCCTGGGTGCATTAGTGGCTGTAATCCACAGAGACGTATCAGAGTCACTCCATACATGGACGACTTACTTCTGAAGGCCCCATCTCGTGCCCTCCTTTGGATCTTGTACCATCCCAGAGATTAGTCTTCCTGGGGCTCCTCATCGACACCCAACGGTGTATGGTGTTTCTCATGGATGAGGTGGCTTACCAGATCATCCGCAAGGTGTCTGTTGTTCTGACCCAGTTCCAGACAAGAAGCTGACTCTCTAGTTGGGAAGTTCATTTCTACCATGGAAGCGGTTCCGTACGCCATGGCTCATGCCAGGGAACTCCAGAGGTTTGTGATCAAGGCGTGCAGGGGCAAATGGACCTACTGAGGATGTCAGTGTCCCTTCTGCTTCATGTTGAGCTGAGCCTGTCATGGTGGCTCCACCTTCCCAACCTACTGAAGGGCAAGCCCTATCTAGTCTCCTTCTGGACTACTGTGACGACGGATGCCAGCCTCTCCGGCTGGGGAGCGGTCCTAGGTCACAGCAATGCCCAGGGTCAATGGTCTCCGGAGGAATCTTTCCTGACCATCAATGTGTTGGAGCTTTGGGTGATATTTCATGCTTTTCTCCACTGGACCCATCTTCTGAAGGACTGCCCAGTCAGAGTCCAGTCCGACGCTACAGCCATGGCCTACATCAACAAGCAAGGAGGCACAAGATGTCTCGCAGCTTGGTTGGAGGTAAAAGCTATTTTAACCTGGGGAGAAGAACATGTTCCTGCCATATCTGCAGTTCATATTCCCGGCATAGACAGACTTCCTAAGTCAACACACAGTAGACAGCAGAGAGTATATATATATATATATATATATATATATATATATATATATATACTAATGTAAAAGTCCGATTACACGGGCCAAGGCCCAGGTAATGTTAACCATTTGAGAATGTGTTGTGTACCCCTCTGGCACTCAAAGAGTTACGCGGCCGCTACCTCACTGCTCCACGTTATGCAATCATGTGCAGTAGAGACTGCCCAAACACGCGCAGTCTCTACTGCGCATGACGGCTTCTGACAAACATCCTAGTGAATTATTATATAGGAGGATTGTTTGATCCTCTGATACTGTTGGAGGCTGTGGGATGGAGAGTAATTTATAGGCTCATTTGTATTGTATTATTTTTATACTTTATTTTCTTACTCTATAGGTCTGCAGTGCATTGCTCCCATTTAGTTTATATCTAGTGTTTTAGCATAGCATATAGGCAGTTTAAAGGGATAGTAATACTTAAAATGTAAAAAATATATGTTGTAGGGTTTATCCCCCTGAGTAAAACAAGGGTACTCTCACTGCTGAGAGATATTTTATTAAAAAGTTATAACAGCTCACCACCAGCTACACCATCCTATGGACAGCGCTGGTCTGTAGACCATAAATTTCCATAGGATGGTGTAGCAACAGCGCCACTCTAAATTTTCAGGCCACTGTGATATTGCACCTAAAAATTCAAGTTTGAGCTGTTACAGTTTTTTAATAAAATATCTCTCAGTAGTGGGAGTACCTTTGCTTTACTCGGGGGATAAACCCTACAACGTATATTTTTTTAAATTTTAAGTATTACTATCCCTTTAAAATTAACTAAACTTATATTAATATAACAGGTCCACTTTAATAAGGATATTGGCATAGATATTGGCTTAGAACGTTTTTAATTATTTTTTAAATGATTTAAAGTTATCAAAAGGTGACAGGTCCATTAAAAAAAAAAAAAAATATATAAAATATATATATATATTTTTTTTTTTTTTTTTTTTAAACTTTCAAATGTCAGAAAGGACTCTATACATTTATTTCCCATGCTTCCACTCTATTGGCTATAGTCCACAAAACAAGCTAAGTGAGAATACTGTGTATGTTATTTACACAATATCCCTAGAATCTGCAATTTTGTAGTTTTCCTTTAGTAACCTAGATGTGCCAGTACAATGTTCAGGAAATTGTAATGTGCGTACTTGTAAATATCTTAGGCATCATAATTTTTCTGCAGTGTTTTATAGTGTACCTGTCACCAAGAATTAAGACTTGTATTACATTGCAAGTGATGAACGTTATCACTGGTTTTATCTCCTAGATTTCAATAGACGTCTATGTGGAAATGTGTAGTTAAATCCAGTGCAAATATTACCAGATGCAATGTAATTTAAGCCAAAATTTGTATATTTGAAAACTTCAGTCAAAGCTGTCAATATTTTATACCAGAACTAAGGCCAGCAGAGGCATAGTTCAGATTGCCATATGCTAATTACGGCATGTAGCAACCATCTTGACCACACTTGAACAATGAAAACATCCAATGTCTCAATTAAGTGCCTTATTAATTCGAAGGTAAACCATACAGTCTTATAACACAAGAATAAGGGAGGCACTTACCAAATTACAAGTATTGACTATGTGAGTTTATTGAGGTATCATCAGTGCTTAGTACACAGGTATACGGCAAGATTGCCAGGCCATTATTTAAATATTTTGAGGAACTCGCATTGTCCACTTCATTAACACTGCGGGATGAACTGAGTTCCCTAAAATGATTGAACAATGGCCTGACATTCTTGCCTTACACCTACATACTATGCACTAATCAAGGTATGTGGTTAACTGAGAGTTTGTTTAATATATATTGCTACTCTGAGAGAGCTCTCCATCCATTACCAAAAGTAACAATATTTCCGAAATGCTCATCTGCTAATCTTTTCTCGAGCATGATGCATCGGCAGTTTTAATGAAGTTTGCCGTTTTGAATGAAGTTCATGGTGACAAGTCTACTTTAATCCCTTGGTGAGAGAGAGGTCTCCAACACATTAGAGCTCTCTAGCATGCAATTTGTTAAAAAAAATGTGAACCAGAAATAGCACATTTTGCTGTTATACAGTCTATACTTCAGCTATAAACGTGTTACAAGTATTACGTAACTAAATCAGTATTTTATTTTATGAACCATTAGGAAATCCCAGTAAATATCAAATTCATAATAGAAGGAGTAGAAGAAACCGGTTCTCCAGGACTAGAAGACCTTGTTAAAGGACACAGTCAGTTCTTCGCAGATGTAGACTACATTGTGATATCTGATAACGTATGGCTCAGTAGAAAGCCAGCACTGACATACGGGACCAGAGGCAATGCCTACTTCTTTGTAGAGGTAAATATGGAAATGTCTATGGCTAGTTGTGATTGAACACATTGGAGGAGATTCATTAAGCGGTAATAAAGAGGTGATGAAGTACAGATACTTCTCCAGTTTATATCTTCTCCAATTCAGTGTTATTCTGTGGTGCCTATGCATTAAGATTTCTTCAACTGTGGCTAGCATTTATTAAAGGGCAAATTTCCCTTTTATGGACCATACATCAAATTTTTAGTTTAGAAAAATCTATATGTCTAGAGTGAATTCTAAACGCAAAAAAATTAAATCAGTGATTAGAGAAACAATACTCTAATATTTGGGCATAAACTAAGAAAAAAACTCAGTATATTACATTTATATATGAAAAGCCCATCTTTTAATTTAAATAATAACTGTAACACAAAAGTCTCCATCTCGTGGAGAAAAAAAATAGTAATAATGAAGTGCATTCAATTCACAGTAAAAATTACAGAATTTTTTAAATAATATTCCAATGGGCCAGGGGCATTTTAATGCATATCCAGGGTTCATAAATGTAGGATCTGCAACACAGTAACTTAATCCAAATGGTGGAGATTAAAAGAGGAAGTGTATTAAAGAAATTGAATTAAAAACTTGTCCAAAGAGACTTGCAAAAACATATGTCAGATACACACAGCTCCACCACACCTTACATGTTTTGGATCTCCCTGGTCCTTAGTCATGGGCAGTGTTCACCAGGGGCCTCCTGTTTCAAGAAACATCTTCTTGGGTTCACAATAGCATGTAGTCAATTGTCTGGTACGTACGACAGACTGAGGTTATTCTGACTGTATAACACACAAATGTGGCTGCTTTTCCTAAAAACAGGAATGGCAAAAAGGAAGGTAAATGCGAAATTAAAGATGACCCTAAATAAATATCTATATACTAGCAATGTGGAACGGCATTGCCCGTCATGTTATGACCGTTGGGCTTATATTTGTGAAATGTAGACACACTGATAAACACAGATATGTGGCACTAATACCTCCTAAAGAGAGACACTTGGGAGATATGAAGCAGTAATATCTCCTAAAGAGAGACACTTGGGAGGTATGAAGCAGTAATATCCCCTAAAGAGGGAGACTTGGGAGGTACGGCATTACATCAATGTTGTTTTATTTCTCCTTTACTTTAGGCCAGAATTGCAGTATTTTCCTGTATGTGTTTGGGTTGTGAAAATGGAAATCAGAAAATAAAAGGAGCGTTATAGCAGCATGTTAACCCTTTGGATGCCAGAGTGTGTTGCAATGCATTGTGCACCCCTCTGGCACTCAAAGGGTTAAGGTATAGAGAGGCATGTCAGAGTTAAATAGCAGTGGAAAGTGTATTCATATCTGGGATCTTTGACATGTGGAGTCCCTGGAGGGGACTCACGTGTTGCTGATGTGGAGAGACCAATGGGGCAATTTGGGGTAAAATTTGGCAGGGCTTAACTATGAGTAGGGGTGGGGCTTAACATAAATGTGGGAAAGTGTTAGTAATAGGCTGGGGAAGGAGGAGAAGTGGGAGGGAAATGCAAGTTTACAATGTGAGGGGTTTGAACACACTCCCCGAGGGGTAAAATGTGATACACAACCCTGTGGCAGTCACGGGGTTAAGTGTGTACCTGATGGCTGCCTGTCCTCTGTGTTGTATGGCAAATGATGACAGTGAAGAAATATTTCAGCAATGAGGACTTAACCCTTTGAGTGCCATTTTGTTTCCCTGGTGCTGTAGCTTCCCTTCAGTGGCTGTACTACAGGTCCTGCTGAGGCCACTGGGAGTCAAAGTGAGTGAGTTTGTGTATGTGTGTGTCAGCCATATTTCTTTCTGGTTTTGTGTGTGTATGTTTGGTGCTGTGTGAGTGGGACATATGTGTATTAGGGTGGTGTAGAAGCAAGTGGCAGCCATTTTGTTTTTTTCCTCGGTTAGATAGTGGTGGTCAGTGGGAAGTGTATTCATACCTGGGAACTTTGTCTAGTGGAGTCCCTGGAGGGGACTCATGTGGTGCTGATGTGGAGGGACCAATGTGGCAATTTGGGGTTAAAGTGGGTGGGGCTTAATCACAAGTAGGGCTGGGGCTTAACAAAAATGTGGAAAAGTGTTAGTAATAGGCTAGGAAAGGAGGAGAAGTGGGAGGAAAATGCAAGTTTACAGTGTGAGGTGTTTGAACACACTCCCTGAGGGGTAAAAGTTAATAGACAATCCTGTGGCAGTCAGTGGGTTAAGTGTGTACCTGATGGCTGCCTGTCCTCTGTGTTGTATGGCAAATGATGACAGTCGAGAAATAATTGAGCAGTGAGGACTTACCTTAACCCTTTGAGTACCATTTTGTTTCCCTGGTGCTGCAGCTTCCCTTCAGTGGCTGTACCACAGGTCCTTCTGAGGTCACAGGGAGTCAGAGTGAGTGACTGTGTGTGTCAAAGTATATATATGTGTGGTGTGTGTGTGTGTGTGCTTTTTCTTTCCTGAGTTGGATAGTGCATGTGTGTTTGTCTGTGGTGTAGGATCAAGTGGCAGCCATTTTGATTTTTTGGTAAGTTGTATAGTTGTGGGCGGGCTGGATAGTGGAGGCAGGCCAACTCCCTGCATGATGAATCACCCAATGGGAGCAGTAACTACTCCTTACTGCAGCCCCTGGATGTGTGTGTCTCCTAAGGAGACAAAAATTATGTAATGAGCTATTCTGTTCTATGTGTGTGTGTCTTCTGAGGAGACACAAATTATGTCCTGTGGAAACATAAATTATGCAATGAGGCCTTCTCTTTTATATATATATAGATATTGGCCTCCGTTCACTATTTTTCCAGGTGCCACAAGGGTATAAAACGAACTGTGGCCACATAATAAATTGTATACAACTTGCAAACTTTGAGGAATGGGGAAAAGGATTAATATTAAAATAGGAGGAAAAAAATGGAGAACATATATTTTCCACATATTCTACTATAATTTGTAAGCTTTGTATATAAATTATTGCTAATATTTATTGAAACATTTCTCATACAGCAAACAAAATAAGGACTTATGGCCTTCAGTCACAGTGCAGCTTTGGGGATTGTATTGTTTGGGCTATAAATAAATTACATTCTTGTCCTATTGTCATGTACTGTCATGAACAGGATGATTTAATTCTAAAGTGGCATTACCGAGAACCCTGTACTATACCTGATGGATGTCTATTGCAGTGTATGTTCCATACATTAGTCACCTTGGCAAAATGATATCTGAATATATTTTATATTAAAGTTTTCCTAAAATGTGTCTTGTAATCTGATCCTGCAGGTGGAAAGTGGAAAGAAGGACCTGCATTCCGGAACCTTTGGAGGCATCATCCATGAAGCAATGAGGGATATGGTATATCTTTTAGGTAACCCATTATATCAATGCAAAGAACAGCTTTAGTGTGGAATGTTATTCAGAGTGCTCTCCTCTTATTATTTTTAAGTAGTGGTTTCTTAAAGGGATAGTAATACTTCATTTTAACTTTATTTTATTTTGTAGGCATTAAAAAAACATGAAGAATGATATAAGTCTTATCTCTGAAACCTTTATGGTTTAAGAGATATTCACAAACAAAGTATCCCCACCCTGTTCAGCCAGATAAGAAGGGAGATGCCCAGATAGACTGCAGAGAGGGACAATCTTCTATTAAGATAATGGAAAAAGCTGAAAAACTTGTCAAGGGGGGAAGGGCTTTCATTGTTTTCATACAAAGAAAATTGTCCCCTTCTGTTATCTGTACTGTCATACAACCAGACTCACATCTGAGAAGAGATGGCTTACACTAGGTAAAAGGGGCGGGGAGGGGAACTTTGCTTGTGAATATCTCATAAACCATAAAGGTTTGAGAGATAAGACTTATATCATTCTTCATGTTTTTTTAATGCCTACAAAATAAAATAAAGTTAAAACGAAGTGTTACTATCCCTTTAAAGAGGTAATAAAGTATTGCAACATATAAATGTATACTTGTGTTTACTTACTGCTTACAAAACCTTGACATAATCCTCTTCTTAAAAAATAGGTTAACAATTCCAGTGCCAGCCTCAGTTTACATGAATTAACAAACAACATACAAAGTAATATAAAGACCCTTGATAATAGATTTAACACATGTAGGATGTTGATCCATAGAGAAATGCTATTACCATTTTAGAGTCAGGAAGGCCTTGGGGTGGCTTAAACAGGCTTTTGTTTGCCTTCCTCTGGATAAATAAAAAAGAGATATGTGAAAGGATGAAACAAGTGCCTTAACTCATTATTGGAGGGCCCCAGATCAAACATTATTTTTGAGCCTCCTAACAGAAAAACATTCTCCCAGGGAAGCAACTAACCTATTGGACCCTAGTGCCCAATGAACTTTACCCTCTTCACTATCTGGGAGGTGGTGCACTAAGGTGTGATAAAGAGGTGATAAACAGGTGATAAAATGGAGATGACTTCTCCAGTGTTCTAAACTCTCCATTTATTCTATGGAGCCAATGCAATAAGATTTCTCAACTTTACAAATCTTAGTGCATTGGCTCCACAGAATAGCATAGGTACTGAAGAAGTGAAATCACTGGATAAGTTATTACCACTTTATCACCTCTTTATCAGTCCTTAGTGCATAACCCCCTGGAGTTATGTTCCTGACTGATGGATCATGTATCCCTTCAACCTCATAAACTATACAACATGCCACTGACAGTTTGTGAAACGCGCCTTCACTGTTGCACATTCATTTGGCCATCATTTTTAGAAATAAATGCAACAAGCATCCTTTCCCTATAACATGAAAATGTAACAAGACCAGCATATGTAGGTAATGCTATGCCTGTTATTGGGTCTCATTTTATTATATATTCTGTGCTACAATACAGAAAGTCTTTATTTGATTTTGACATCATTGATAGACATTGCTGACATATTCAGCTTCAGTTTTTTAACTCTTTGTGTATCCAGTTCATTGCTCTGGCACTCAAATGGTATAAAATGTTATCCTAAAGTTTAAAACTGTTTCCATGTATTGTCCTACAATATTGTAATTATATCTCGTTAGGTTTTATTTGTGTTTTAATATATATATACTGTATACAGTATGTGTTTTTACTCAGCTGAAAGATTCTTACAATATACAGATGACTACCTGTGCATACACACCCCCCCGACACATACAATATAAAAATTTTCTATAGTAACGTTTCACTGCTTATTTAATATTACTACATGTTTAGAGAAACAATAATAAGCCCATAGCCTTTGATGAAGTGGGGTTTTAGCTGCAAAACACGTAAGGAGGCCAGGCACATATAGATATATTTCTTTTAGGATTTTTATAATACATCTTTTTTTTTTTTTTTTTTTTTTTTTTTTTTTAATACACTTCACCTGGAGCGCAGCCTTTTCTTTTTCCTTTGATTCCAAAATCCCCAGACCCCTGAGTGGAGATGGGTGATTATCTCCAAGTGTGAGTCAGTTTTGTGAGTTTTCTCATTCTGATGATTACATGAGATGAGAGCAGTACTTATTTGTGTATTTTATACTGTGTTATGAAATGTTACTGCACCATAGGATGCATTCTTCTTTTTGTCTATTTTCTTGCTGCTGATGGGGAGTCATTTACTATCCTTCAATTAAGGGAGTAGAATTGCACCACAAGTGTCACCTGCTAAGGATTATATATGTGAAACCTCAGTCAGTTCTTCTGTGAATGTGAGGCCAGGAGGTATATATGGTGGTGGTTGTGAATTGTGACCTGTGATATTACACAGGGGGTGTCCCCTGTGTTACTTTTCTGTGTTTTTACTTCATGCTTAATATGTGATATATGAGACCTGATCATTATAATAAATGTCTTTATTCTGTCTATTTAGCCAGCCTTGTGGATTCCTCTGGTCATATCCTAATCCCAGGGATTTATAATGACGTAGCTCCCCTGACAGATGAAGAGAAGAAACTGTATGACAACGTAGATTTTGACTTGGAGGAACACAGAAACAACAGTGGTGTAAATACATTTCTGCAGAGCACGAAGGTATGTTGTACTGTTCGTACAAGTAATAAAAATTCTCAGAATCACTTCTCATCTACTCTAATTCTACCTGTCATATTCCCCTTACTTCCTACTTCATCATCTCTCTCACACGTTGGCAGCCTGAGACCCTCCAGCAGTTGTGGACTACAATTGCCATTGGCGTGGGATGATGGGAGTTTTAACTCAACAACCTCAGGTTGCCCACTCCTGCTCTTACACATTATAGAATCTTCAAGGGGATTTTCATTTTTCTGAATGAAATGATCAAACTTCGGATATTTTTCCAACTGTTGATGTTACGCTGTCCTTTTAGAAATAAGCAATTCACCCAGTACTGTTGGTTTTCCTCATCTTTTGGGTTCTAGAGGGGCATGACACACATTGTAGCACCCAAAGTGTTAAACATTTTATAGTGTAGATCTAAAGGGACATAAATCTAATATAACTTTGGTATTAATCTCAACAGGTCTCTGTTATATATTGTTATTTACTCATGTAAATATTTAATAACAAGTTGAACCCTCTGAATGCCAGAGAGGTATCCAATGAGATACCTTGCTGGTACTCAGTGGGTTAAGAAATGAATTCCTCCACCTCACTGAAGCCTCACCATGCCCAGAACTCCTACTACTATGTAACTGAGATGTCACTGAGAGTGCAGCAGCAGCTGTAAACTCATTGAAGGTTTAGAGAATCAGTCCTGCCCACTCAGTGATGTCACACCCACCATTTATACCAGTGAAACCCAGTCTTGTGTGCTCCAAACTCACATGCACTGCTTAAAACAAGAAAACAATTTGTAGTTAATTAGTAAAAACATATGGCCATTAATCCTATAAAAACTTGTATAGGAGTTAATTGGAGTTGTAGATGAACAATACCTGTTACCCAGTGTACTCTTAGGTAAACATATTCAGTGAAATACATTAACCTCTTAACGACCCATGATGTGCCTGGACCATCATGGGTAAACTTCCAATAAGGACCCATGACAGTCCAGGCACGTCATGGGTTAAATGATAGCAGCGTGCCTCGGTTCACGCTGCTATCATTCTGCAGAAGCTGAGACTGAGCGCTCCAGGACTGGAGCGCTTAGTTTCAGTCCTTCTCTCTCTCTGCTGGTACATGTGATGACACCAAGAACGATCACATACACCGGCATTTTCATTCAGAAAGTCAATGTGTTTTACATGTTGCCTTTGTGATTGCTCTCTGCCTCTCTCTTCCTTACTATTAAAGTAAGGGAGAGAGAAGCAGAGAGCAGACACACACAGGAATAATAAGCCAGAGTTGTGGGTATTAACGCCTTCAGTGCTGGAGATGGGGCTTGGATAAATGTAGGTCCTTTAATGACCTACTGATAGCAGTCTGTAAATTTTATAAATAAATTTGAGCAAGATCAATCTATTTTATTTACACAGTTTAATTTATAAACATTGATGCTGGAGTATTAATAAAAGTTAATGCCACTTTTATTGTTGTGGAGCAATTTAATACACTTATACACACCACTATGTCTGATCAAACAAAAAATGGGAGAATAGGGAGGGAAAAAGGGACATGGGGATTTTCACCGTGGAGGGACAGTGCCCACTTAAAACTGCCCATTTTGTAGGTATGAATGACCGGCCATACCTTCCATGCAGTCTCCATATAAATTTAACCCATTGTGCCCAAATGATCACAAGAAAAAAAAAAATGGCATTTTTTTACATCTTTTTAATCATTTTCTTTAATTTCAATAAAATAAATGGTGGGTTATCCATATAAGTGTGGTATCAAAAGAAATCCCTAATTGTGTGCGAAAAAACAATATATAATTTATGTGGCTGTAATAAAATACTTAGAGGAAAAACACTGTTGAACAAAAACATAGCCCAATAGGTCTGAATTGCTCCGGTCCTTAAGTACAATCCACCTCAGATTTTCCTGGTCCTTAACCCTTTGAGTGTGTTGCATACCCCTCTGGCACTCAACGGGTTAAAGAGTTAAGGCAAATGCAATGTTTAAGGTTATAGTATTGTTCTATTATGAAAACATACTATCTAGCAATTTTCTTGCTGATTAAGCTATAACTTTCTATACGAGTCTGGTCTATTTTTTTAATACAACACTACTAATGCAAATAATTGCAAGGCTAGCATTAGCTCTCATTTCCATGTAATTAATTAGATATGTGTGTGCTTAAATCATAGCAACTAGTGAAGGACTCCAACATACCCCAGTATTATAACATATCTGAAGGTAGATTTTCTCTGAAATTTCCATCCAGTTGTGAACAGGCCAGATTTAACACTTTGAGTGCCAGAGGAGTATGCAACGCATTTCTTTGCAATGAGTGGAGTACCACTCTGGCACCCAAAGGGTTAGTATAAGTTATATTTCTGCTCAGTATTGTATACCTGTGTCTCAAACAATAAAATGTAGGTTGTGGCAGGACACTTAACAGCCACAATAAAATCACTCTACAGTAGTGGTTCTCAATCTTTTTTTGTTCGGGGCACCCCTAACAAATAATCTAGAAGATTTCGGGCACCCTTGACATATTTATTGTACTTTATCAAGGGCATGAGAGGGGTACAATACATAAATATACTGTTATTATTAGGTCTTTTAATCATAATAACAAAACTAAACATATTGTGCATATCAATTTCTATAAATCTTTATTTAAAAATCAATTTTGTTAGTCTTCATAGAAAACATGGGGCACCCTAAGTTGATGTCCATGGCTCACCAAAGTGCCACAACACCCTAGTTGAGAATCACTGCTCTACAGTGTTGGACATATTGTGAACTACAGAAAAGAAAAGTAAATGAAAAAAGAAAAGTAAAAGAAAAATGTCATACCACTACAGACAGTCCATTGCCCAAAGCAACATTATAGAAAATGTGATAATCGCAAGATACCACCAGGAAAATGTTATAATTGCTTAATGTGCTTATTATTCTATAGGAAGAAATACTACAACATCTGTGGAGATACCCTAGCCTTTCTATCCATGGGATTGAAGGCGCATTCTCTGATACCGGATCCAAAACAGTCATACCCTCTAAAGTAATTGGGAAATTTTCCATTCGACAAGTTCCAAACATGAAAATCCCAGTAGTGGAAAAACAGGTGAGTATGACATGCCAAGAGAAGAGGAATGTACAAAATAAAAGCTCAGTGCATGACCTGAGCAGATACTTAGGCGAGATTTATAAATAACATTCTTAGCGTATGTTTACAAACTGTCACTAAGTTTCACAATTTCGTGTCATATTTATAAAGAAATAAAGCAAAGTTTATAAATATGTCTATCTGAGAATTTTCTGAGAAAATTCTCAACTGAGAATATTTTTTCACACACATAGCTGTCGCTATATACTTCAATTAAAGGGTTATTAATGCCCGAAATAAAGTTTACTCTATATAGTAGATTTTACAAAAATAAAGTATTTGGAGAAAGTCCTATCTCTCAAACCTTTATGGTTTGAGAGATAGAGTGTTCTAAAGTTCCCCTCTCCCTCCTCTTCTCCTGATGTCAGCTTTAAGCTGACAACAGGAGTTCCTGGCCCGAGGACCAACATGCAGCTCTTCAGCAGTGCCAAAATAGTGCAATTTATAAAGAAATACTTCTTTGGAATGGTCTACAAAGTGTGCTTGGTTTGCAAGCACACTTTTTAGACCATTCCAAAGAAGTATTTCTTTTTAAATTGCACTATTGCGGCTCTGCTGAAGAGCCGCCTCGTGTCGGCCAACACGAATCTCCTACTGTAAGCTTTACAGCTGACATCAGGAGAGAGAGAACTTCAGAGGAGGATATCTCTCAAACCATAAAGGTTTGAGAGATAGGACTTTTTACAAATACTTTATTTTTGTAAAATCTACCATAAAGAATAAACTTTATTTTGGGAAACTAGTTTTTGAGTTATTTAGATTTAGAGATTATGCTAAATAAGGCATGACGTGCAGGCACTACCTATCTTAACCCCTTAAGGACCCTCTGGCGTTCAGAGGGTTAATACATTTAAGCACATGACAACTCCAGCGATTCTAAGCCCTGAATGCCACCCATATAACAGGAATTAAAACTCCCCATATACTCCCACACTACTCTCTCCTTATAAAAAATAATACAAAAAAAAAGTATTATACATAGGTGTTAAGCAGTCACAGGACCATTCATTTCCCCAGTCAGTTCTTTGCTCTTATTTTTTGCATGGAATCAGATTTGGGCTTTCCTTTACTGTGTTAGTTAACCCTGTGGATGCTAAAGACATTTCCACTGCACTGCAGATCAGTGCATTGAAGACAATCTTCATCCAAACAGTTAAATGTAGAATTAATCTGTATACTGAGGCTTACAGCATAGAAAGAACATTATCATAATACTTCTGTAGATGTTGAAGAAACATTTGTTTTACTAGTGCACTTTTCAGCCATTAGATGGTGCTGGTTTCCTCCAACAGTAGAATATTCATGTCATTCTAGAAAGGAAACTAAGGGTGTAATGTTCAAAACTTGTCGTAATGTATAAAATGTTGGATTATAAATTAGTAAAAGGGTGAAGGTACTTTCACTAGAAGATGAGACGTGGCTTTTTCTGCTAAAATTTCTTTAAACCTCTTCTTCTCCAAGTTCAGCCATTTTTTTATTCTGCCACAAAAAAAAAACAGATGTAAATATTACAAAAAAGTGATGTCTAGAAGAATTTTTTTCCCCAAATACCTTACAATATTATGGTAAAGACTTCTTTTTTCTTTAATGGAGACATCAGGGTTGAATGATGGCAATATGTCTGAGAATTGATCGACTATGACATACATACTTTTCCAGACTAATTATAGACAATTTCTGTTACTGTTACTTTTTTAGTGTAAAGAACACTATTTATCGAACGTTTTTATTTACTGTTGTTATTAATCTGGGAATAGAATAGAAATTTCAGAAATCATCCAAACATTTTAGATTATCTACATGAGAGTTGCCAAGGGCTTTTGAGATTTACACACAGAACCTCTCCTCGTCAAAAGACAATCTATAAGAGAAATATCAGAAATGACCTAGTTCAGGGGTAGTCAGTCGATGGACCTCCCAGCTAATGGGGACTACAATTACCATCATCTTCAACGAGTCATTTGATGATTGGGAATGATGGGCACTGTGGTCCCCAACAGCTTCAAGTCCACCAATCGGCTTCCCCTGTTCTAGAGTATGAATGCCCTTTTTAGAATCAGGTCTACAGAAGTGAAGACTATTTATATTTGCTAAAAGAGTGAGAAACTCCCACCAAACTTTTTTCTCTTATTTGTCTGGATCATCATCAATGTGCAGAGAATCATTGCAGGAACATATTTATATTCGATAATCTTTAAAAACTTGACTTGACAGTGGGGTGAATGTACTATGGCGATTCTGCACTAAATCAAGTACTGGAATTGATTTTTTTCTCCTAAGCCTGCCGGACATCTATTTACTAAACTACCCATGTCAGAATACCTCCCCTTAACACCAATTGCTCCAAGGTGTAGACAGAGATGCAGTCACTGGGCATTTAGAAAGTTCTTTCCACTACACATTATTTACAGCTCTGCACTAAACAATGTGTACAGGAAATAATATGATTGTACAACATTTCCCTGCATATCCTATAGGGCTGACATACAGGTCTTGCTGGTATTAAAGTCCTAGCAATGGGGGAAACTGTCTGCACTGTAGGGCTTATACACTGTAGCGCTAATACACTGTAGTAAAGCCACTGGTGTCAGAGGCTGATGCCAGCAGAGCTACACTGGTGAATTTGTACATTTGCCCCACTGAGTATATGAAGCAGTGAACATTAAATCTATTTCTAAAAGTACTTTCATCAAATATCTAACATTTTTAGTTTTTGATAAATGTAAGGTTTTATTTTTGGCTTAATTTGTTTCTCGTAAACATTAATCTGGTGAAGTGCATAAGAAATTGACATTTTTATTTGTCCCCTGTGATGCAGTCATTTTGATGATGTTGATCTTGGTACATCGGCCTCCGAGATGTCTCTAGCTATTCAAGGGTGTAACTATTTTTTAAAATTCTTCTATGAAAAGTGATTCAGGTAAAATATTTTCCATCTGTAGATGACTATACATACATAGGGACTTATACATAAAACGAAAGAGGAGCAATTCTGAGACAAACCAACTGCTCAATAGGGGACAAAAAATGATCAATATTCCTGATGAATTAAAATAAGTTTTTTAACCCCTTGAATGTTAGAGAGGTCTCCAACGCATTCCTTCATAATGATTTTTAGACCTCTCTAGCATTCAAGAGGTTAAAAGCCTTATTTAAGTCAGTCTGACCTTAAAGAGTAACTAATAATTTATAATGACTTGGCTATTTTTTACCTAACACTATAGTGTAGTTGATATGTAGCTTTATTTATTTGTCCGTTTATGCAAAGTAGACAGCACTGGCTGACACAGTCTTGTATGACAGATATTAACATTCCACCCTCCCTCCCAGCTGCCACTTCTTAACAGGAAGTACTTTTTTCTCTGCATAAACTGACAGTTTAATAAAGGTAAATAACTCAAACTATAATTTTAAATAAAAAATGGGTAACATAAATAAAGATGATCTTGAAAGCCCTTTCAAAATCTTGCACGTCCCTATCAATTGTTATTTCTACTTTAATATTGATTTTTCTGAATAGGTGGGTAGTTAAATATACAAAAGCAATAACATACTTATTCCTTTCAGGTTGTATTTGTTGTTTATTGTCTAACATTGATTCTATTATTTGTTTTCTAGGTTATAAAACATCTTGAAGATGTGTTTGCTAAACTGAACAGTCCAAATAATCTAACCGTATCACTGCATATTGGAGTCATGCCCTGGGTGGCTAATGTTAATGACCCTCAGTATGAAGCAGCCAGGAATGCAATTAGAAAAGGTTTGTTAACCCCTTAAGGACCCATGAAGTGCCAGGATTGTCATGGGTAAACTTGCGTTAAGGACCAGTCATGGCACGCCGCTCGGGGACCCCTAAATCCGGATCGCAAACAACAAAAAATAGCTCCATGGTCCTTAACCTCTGGCTGTGTACCGGGCAGGCAGTCATTAAGGGGTTAATATGTCACACTGGCCCATATCTATAAAAGCAAACTGGAGTTATTCTGGAGTAAACCAACTGCACCATAGGAGACAAAATGAACATTCCTAAATTCCCATGCACTTGAATAGAGCTTTTTAACCCCTTGAATGCTAGAGAGGTCTCCATTGCATTCATTTGCATTGCATTGGAGACTTTGCAAGCATTTAAGGGATTAAAACCCCATTTAATTTAACAGGAATGTTTATTTGTCCCCTATAGTGCAGTTGGTTTACTCCAGAATAATTAGTTTGCTTATATATATATATATATATATATATATATATATATATATATATATATATATATATATATGGCCATTGGGCCGTAACCCTTTGAGTGGCAGACGGGGTACACAACACATTGCTTTACAATGTATTGCGTACCCCTCTGGTACTCAAAGAGTTAATTGTAAAAGTAGAGCAAAACAACCACACTATAGGGAAAAAATAAATAATCCCAGATTTTAAACTAATTTAAATTGAGACTTTAATCCCTTGAAAGCTAGAGAGGTCTCTAACATACTGCTTCACAATGCAAAGGAGACTAATTGCATTCAAGGGGTTAAATGGGGATGTTTATTTGTCCCCTATAGTATAGTTGGTTAGCTCCAGAAATGCTGTTTTTTTATGCATAAGGTTCATTATTGCTTCAGGTGAGGTAAATCTTCACTACAGATGTAGCTTTCTTCACAGGGATGAGCAAAACTACTCTGGAAGTTACTTGTGGACACAGAACAAGCTGTGTTACAAGACACAAAACCTGATCTTGCAAAATGGGTGCTTTGTTTCAAGTTTCAATTCTAGCTTTAACCAATTAGTTTGCATGAAAAGCAATCATGTGATGTCCAGAAAAAAAAACAGGTTCTCAGGTAGTAATCAGATATGTTCTTGCTCTTCCTGGTACCCCCCCATGTTTCCTCTGCCATTGTCTCTTGGCCCATGCCACCTTTTAGTAACATAGTAATGTAGTAGATAAGGCTGAAAAAAGACATGCGTCCATCAAGTCCAGCCCATGCCAAAAACACCCTTGTTGATCCAGAGGAAGGCAAAAAAAAGCCATCTGGAGCCATTTCCAATCTAGTCCCAAGTGTGTGTGTGGGGGGGATTATTCTTTCCTGACTCCAATTGGTAGTCAAATAGTTCCCCAGATCAATATCCTATTTGCTTTGAAGCCATCTGTCATAATTGTCAATATTGTACTGCGCTAGATAGGCATCCATTTTTTGAATGCAGTTGCATTATCTGAAATCACAACATTCCGAGGCAAAGAATTCCATAGCCTTACCGCCCATATTGTAAAGAATTGCCTTTGTTTTAGTCGAAAGAGCCTTTCCTGTAGTCTTAACGGATGACCTCTTGTTCTTAGCTCAGCTCTTTGCATAAATAATTCATTGGCTAGTTCTTTGTATTGACCTTGAATGTATTTGTAAATGGTAATCATATCATCCCTTAGACGTCTCTTCTAATGTAAACAAACCCAGTTTGGCTAGTCTCTCTTTGTAACTCAGATCCTCCAATCCCTTTATCAGTTTTGTTGCACGTCTCTGCACCTTTTCCAGTTCTTTTTTTAGAACAGGCGCCCAAAATTGTACTCCATATTCTAGATGAGGCCTAACCAAGGATTTATACAGACGTAGGATAATATTAGCATCCCTTGCTTCTATACCTCTTTTTATGCAGACTAGTACTCTATTTGCTCTTGCAGCAGCTGAGTGACTCTGCACACTGCTGTGAAGTCTATTGTCTATCAGTACTCCTAAATCTTTCTCTAATGAGGACTTCCCAAGTTGTTTCCCATTTAGAGTAAATGTAGCAAGTTTGTTTCTACAGCCCAAATGCATAACCTTACATATATCTACATTAAATGACATCTGTCACTTTTCTGCCCATTCACTTAGTTTATCTAAATCCTTCTGTTGGGAAAAAACATCTAGCTCTGTATGTATTTCCTTACATAGCTTAGTGTAATCACCAAAGATTGAGAAGCTACTTTCAATTCCCACTTCTAGATCATTAATAAACAAATTAAAAAGCATTGGTCCCAGGACTGAACCCTGCGGCACCCTACTTATAACCTTAGACCAATTTGAAAAAGTTCCATTTACAACAACTCTCTGCTATCTATCATTTAAGCAGTTCTCAATCCATGTACAGATAACACCGCCCAAACCGAAGCCTTTTAATTTATGCAATAACCTTTTGTGAGGCACTGTACCAAAGGCTTTTGCAAAATCCAAGTATACTACATCAACAGCAATTCCCCTGTCCAAATTACTACTCTCTCTTTCATAAAATGCAAGTAAATTAGTCTGACATGATCTGTTATTCATGAAACCATGCTGATTCCTACTAATGATGTTTGTCTTCACATAGGTCTGAATACTGTCAGTTAATAACCCTTCTAGTATCTTACCCACTATGGAAGTCAAGCTCTCAGGTCTATAATTTCCTGGTTTGGATCTTGCTCCCTTTCCTCCAATCACAGGGCACTATGCCTGATGAAAGTGAATCAATAAATATTAAATATAATGGTTTTGATATTACTGAACTAAGTTACTTAAGTACCCTTGGGTGTATATCATCTGGTCCAGGCTCTTTATTCACTATAACTCTTTCCAGTCTCTTTTGGACCTTGTCCTCAGTAAGGCATGTAGATGTTGGAGGAAATATCATGGTTTTGTCTGTTTGCCCATAGCTTGTCATTGCTGCTTCCTTTGTATATACTGAAGCAAAGAACATATTTAGGGTGTCAGCCATAGCTTTATCCTCACTAATCAATTCCCCTGTCTCAGTCCTAAGAGGACCAATATCAACCTTAACTTTTTTGTTATTAATATACTTGTAGAATTGTTTAGGGTTTTTCTTGCTCTCATTTGCAATGTTTCTCTCATTTTCTATTTTAGCTAGCTTAATTGCTTGTTTGCAGATTTTATTACATTCTTTATATTTTTTAAATGATGTATCTGACCCGTTTGACTTAAACACTTGAAAAGCCTGTTTTTTATTTCTCATCCCCCTGCTAACCACATTATTAAGCCACATTGGTTTCGCTTTCTCTTGTGCTTATTCCCCAGTGGTATATATTGACATGTATATTTGCCCAAGAGAATTTAAAATACATTCCATGATTCTTGTGCATTTTTATCTTTGAAAATTACATCCCACTGAATATCCTTTAACACTTCTTTTAACTTTGTAAAATTAGCCTTTTTGAAATTGAATGTTTTGGTTAAACCCTTGCAATTGGGTTTCTCCTAACAAACTTCAAAGGATACCATATTGTGGTCACTGCTGCCCAAATGTTCCCTTACTTGCACATTGTTTATCATGTCAGAATAGTTTGAGAGCACTAGGTCAAGCAAGGCCTCTTATCTAGTTGGCTTCTCTACTAGTTGGAACATAAAATTATCATTTATCATATTTAGAAAAATATTTCCCTTTGTTGTGCCCGAAGTCATATTGCTCCAGTCAGTTTCAGGATAGTTGAAATCTCCCATTATAATTACCTTTGCTGATCTAGCAGCCTTTTCCATTTGCAGTAAAAGCTGGGCTTCCTCCAACTCTCCAACATTAGGTGGCTTGTAGCAAATCCCCACCAATATATTTTTATTATGTGTGCCCCCAGCGTGTATTTCAACCCACAAGGCCTCTACCTTTTCATTGGATCCTTCATTTATATCTTCCCTTAAACTAGATTTTAAGGCCCGCTTTACATAGGCATACCCCTCCTCCCCTTTTATTAACCTGTCCCTCCTAAAAAGTGAATAACCCTCTAGATTGACTGGCAAGTCATATGTATCATCTAACCGGGTTTCAGACACTCCTATCAGATCATACTGCTCATGTACTGAAGTCATTTCTAGTTCCCCCATCTCACCAGCCAGACTGCAAGCATTTGCATGCATACATTTTATCTTTTAGCCATTCCTTAAAGGGATAGTAATACTTCATTTTAACTTTATTTTATTTTGTAGGCATTAAAAAAACATGAAGAATGATATAAGGCTTATCTCTGAAACCTTTATGGTTTAAGAGATATTCACAAACAAAGTATCCCCCCCTGTTCAATCAGATCAGAAGGGAGATGCCCAGGTAGACTGCAGAGAGGGACAATCTTCAATTAAGATAACGGAAAAAGCTGAAAAACTTGTCAAGGGGGGAAGGGCTTTCATTGTTTTCATACAAAGAAAATTGTCCCCTTCTGTTATCTGTACTGTCATACAACCAGACTCACATCTGAGAAGAGATGGCTTACACTAGGTAAAAGGGGCGGGGAGGGGAACTTTGCTTGTGAATATCTCATAAACCATAAAGGTTTGAGAGATAAGACTTATATCATTCTTCATGTTTTTGTAATGCCTACAAAATAAAATAAAGTTAAAACGAAGTATTACTATCCCTTTAAGGTTTTGCTCTTTGTCAGATGTATTTGTCTTTTATCAGGCTGTAACAATGGCAACTCCCTATTAGATGAACTAGCCCATTCCCCCTCTCCACCCCCATGCCCCTTCTCTAATCCCATTTTCTCAATTATACTATCTTTCCCACCCTGTGTTGCAGCTCCCCCCCCCCCTTTCTAGTTTAAAGTCTCCTCCAGCCCTCTAACCATCCTATCGCCCAGTACCGTGGCCCCCCTTCCACTTAGGTGCAATCCATCACTACTATAAAGATTGCCCCCAGGGAAAAGACTGCCCAGTGCTCTAGGAACCCAAACCCCTCCTGCTTACACCAAGTCTTTATCCACGCATTTAACTCCTTAATCACCTGTTACATTTCTAATGTAGCTCATGGCACAGGTAGTATTTCAGAAAATACTACCTTAGTGGTCCTCTGCTTAAGCTTATATCTTAGGTCCCTGAAATCCTTCTTAACGGACCTCCATTTTCCACTGTATCCATTTTCCATTAGTACCAACATGTACCATGACAGCCAGGTCATGCCCAGCTCCTCCCAACAATGTATCAACCCGATCAGCCACATGTCGAACCTGAGCTCCCGGGTGACAGCAAACTGTACGATTGTGGCAATCTTGGCGACAGATTACCCTGTCTGTCTTCCTAATAATAGAATCCCCTACCACCACAATCTGTCTAGGTCTGCCTGAGTTCCGGATCCCATCCGTGCTAGAGGGGCTGTTCACCCGGCTGTTAGAGAGGACAGTCCTCTCCAGCAAAGACATTCCTGTGTCAGCATCCCCAACATCATTACTCAATGTAGCAAATCTGTTAGGATTAGTAAACACAGGAGTGTCCTCCCTATTCCTCTGTCCACCCCTCTTGCTATGTCTAACTGTAACCTATCTGGCTACCTGCTCTTTCTTAGTGCAGTCTCCACCCCCAGAACTACCTACCACCACTTCCTGCAGCTCAGTCAGCAGACCACTCTCAAGATTGGCCGTCTCTCTCAATGTTGCAACCTGCCCCTCCAGATCTCTAATACGAGCTTCCAGAGAGATCACTTGCTCACATCTGTCACAGAGGTATGCACCCTGGAACTGTTGTTCCAGGTGTGCAAACATATGGCAGTTTGTGCACTGAGTTAAATGGACAATCAAGCTACCACTCATATGTGCCAGTTACCTCAAGCTAAAAGGACAGGCAAAAAATAGCTGCACAATAAGATTGATAAATGTGTTCCCCTGTGTAATCCCCTGTATTTGAATTCCCCTGTTTAAATTCCCACACTTACCACACTTCTGCACTTACACACTGAGGCAAGATTCACACTTTCAAGTATTCACTATGTATCTGCTATTTAAGCCAGGAATCCACCAATTACAAACACAGCAATTAGTCACTCCCACCACACCAGACATCAATTATTTTCTTGTATCACAGCAAAGAGAGGGAAAACAAAACCCAAAGATATGTGTTTTATAACCTCTCCCTTACCACACTACGCCACACACATTATACTTATTCTATTTTCCCAGCAAGTATTCAAACTCAGTCTTTGAGTGCACAGGTCACTGGTCATTTTTTTTTGGCCCCAATGCTCCACACTGATACCTCTTTTCTCCCCATACATTCTGCTGTTGGCTTCTCTCTCTCTATGCACCTGCTCTTGCCTTCTTTTTCTGGTTTTCTACCCACTTTAGTCCCCTCTTTCTCTTGTGCAAAGATGCTACTCCCAATGCCTATGGTGTGCTGTGGCACCTTCTCTTTTCCCCTCTACCCCAGTCGTTCTCTCCCCTTCCCACATACGTGACCTGTTTTCCAAATTGATTCAGACACCAGGAGGGTTACACACTAAGGTATGATAAAGAGCTTATAAAGTGAACATAGCTTCTCCAGTTAGATGAATTCTCCAATTTTTATATTATTCTAAGAAGCCTTTGGGCTAAGATCTCTGGAACTGCAGGAGTCTTAGTTAATAGGCTCAAAAGAATATTATAAGAATCTGAGAGTTTATCTCACTGGATATGTTACCACCTCTTTATCACACTTGTGAATTAAGGTTTTGCTCATCTCTGAGCTTTACTGTAAAGTTTTCACATTTAGTATATAAATGTGTCAGATGGTATCCTCATAGCACCCGATTGTGTGATTGTCAGGTGTTATATAATGCAAGCAGTTTTTAATTCCATTGAGAGCATTAGCAGCTGACGTATATGTTGAAGAGGGTCCAGAATGTGTTCAGGTGTATAGTCCAGAGTGTGGTGCACATGAAGGCACATGGCTTAAATAACTGTGTGATCCAAAAAGCAAAACATCTAAGCTGTTAAGTGTGTTTATGATTTTGTTACTTGGTTTCAAGGTTTGGAATAAAAGATAAAATAAAGAGTAAACAAAGTAAGAAAGTGGAAGTGGGAGCAATGATCATTTGGTTTGTTTGCACAACTGCTTCCAACCAAAAAGGCCTCTATATAGTTAGCTCCTTGAATGCTAGAGACCTCTCCAATGAATTGTCAAGCTAGTTGGAGTCTAAACCACTCAGTCTCATTACAGTGAATCTGAAGTATTTAGTGCAAAAATTAACATTCTCTTTATCTGTAATCTGTTAGAACTCTCTACAGAGAGAAAATGCTTCTCTCATTCTTGTAGTGGAACGCTGAGCACATTCCTTCTCCTGGTGGGTGAATAATCCACATCTAGTGAGGATATAAAACCAGGTGCATTCAAGGCAGTACTAAATATATATAAAACACCAGAGGCTCCAATTAGAATTAAAATGCCTATAGGAAAACAGATTACAGATAGATGATAGACAAAGGATAGTTTAAAGCTCCTATACTGTATAATAACAGTATACAAGGACATTGAGTGAATATGCCTATGAATGTGAAATTGCATTCAGACATCCAATGACTTATCAACCCACATCCACCAATAAATATCATATCACACATATAGAAGGTAATACACTCTACATGATCCCTAAAATGTGTACCTGGGTCCACTACTATATCTCTACATAAGCATATATACACACAGAATGTCTATGTAAAGCTGTAAATACATGGATGCCAGTCTATATAAGTATAGCATGCACCGCCAGATAACCCAATGAGATATTTATTTATTAGGATCTACCTATCTATATATATATACACACACACAATAGAAAAAAAATATGATCAAATAATTATAAGTGTACCTTGCAGTGTATCTGATTATAATCATAATCTTGCTCCTTTAGATCCAATGCATTCTGTAGATAACAAACATACTTAAAGTGAAACTGTCTGTTTGGAATTAGAAGTGAAAGTGCTATCACCCACTTAACTCATTTCTGTTTCAAGAAGTAGCTTGAGGTATTTAGCATTATTTGCCAGTTTAAGCAAATGAGCTAGTACTTCTGGATAGAAAGTGGCAGTAGGGATGGGGAACAGTGTGCCAGTTCCTGCAAGAAGTGTTCTTTTTATAACAAAGGGATAGTTTCATAATGAAGACGTTGAGATGTCAATAATAATAATCAGAAAAAAGTGTAGTAAACTTTAAAGTGGACCTGTCATCATAAGGCAAGGTTAGTTTGCTTTACAAATAATTAACATCTGCCTATATACTTCACTATCCATTTTTTCTGTAAAATAGTTTTTAAGAAATGAATCTTTATTTTTTTGATGGTACAGTGTAGCACTGCTCACTAATTGCCTGCACATTATGCTAATTCATTCATCTTGTTCATCACTTGTTGAGCTATTAGACATGACTCTGTCTAGCTTCATAGTACAGTGTGTGGTAGTATTATCCAATAAAAGAAACCCAATCAGCATAAAGTGCCACACTGTGCCACCAACAATAAAGATTTTTTTTAACTATTTATGTTACAATCAATGTCTAGCACAACATATAGGCAGCTTTTAATTCTCATTAAAATCAACTAAACATATATTAGGGGGACAGGGATATGGACATATCAAAAAGAAATATAGTTTATAGGTTTAACCCTCTGATTGCAAGAGGGATGTCCAATGCATTGCAGAGCAATGCGTTGGCTACTCCTTTGGAACTCAAAGGGTTAAATACAGTATGTTCAGCAGCAATTAACAGAAATTGATATTAAATTAACAACAGCTACTTTTGGCAAACTGTCTCTGGTACAATTTTAATATATAATAGCTTGTTTTGTATTGCAGTATTTGGTGTAACACCTGACATGATCCGAGATGGTTCAACTATTCCCTTAGCCAGAACATTCCAGGACTTAACAAAGAAGAGCATTATGATGCTACCGATTGGTGGTGCTGATGATGGGGAACACTCTCAAAATGAGAAAATAAGCAGGTAAGAGCACATGATGTTATACTAAGGGGCTTAGGTTCAACAGAAAAGGTTAAATTATGGGTTTTAATCCCTTGAATGCTAGAGAGGTTAAAAGCCAACATGTAAATCAATGTGAATTTCCATTCGGTTTGCTCCAGAATTGCACCTCTTCAGCTTATTGAATGCAAATACCTGGGAAGTCCCCAGGGAAGAAGCTGACTCTCTATTTCAGTAAAATCAGTGATAACCCTACCCACTTTCCCATCCGTTCCTCTGAATCCTGCCCTGTTCTGCCCACTTTCCCTGCACATTTCATTACAGATATCGCCTCTCAATCCTTCAATGCTGCCCATCAGTTTTACCCCCACCCACATTATGACACAAAACATATGATTTGGGCACTCTCTTCACCTGCCCTGGTTGTTTCTCCAGGGGATAGGGACAAGAAGGTTCCCAGGTGCTTGAATGCAGGATTAAAGACATTATTCTACTTGTCACTATAAAGCAGTGGTTCTCAACCCATGCCCTCTATGGCCACTAACAGGCCAGGATTTAAAGGGATAGTATTACTTCAAAATGACTATCCCACATATTGTAGCCCTTAATAAACTGAGTTAAATGACACCAGTGGCATCTCTCAAACCTTTATGATTTAAGAGATAGCTGCTTTCAAAGTTTCTTCTCCCCTGCTGTCAGCGTTCTGCTGCCAGCAGAAGAATCTGGTCTCTGAATCAAGAGGAGGCTCTTCAGCAGAGCCGATATCTCGTTATGGAAGGAAAAATGATTAATTGAAACAGTCTTCTACGTGTGCTTGGTAACCAAGCACACGTAGAAGACTGTTTCAATGAATCATTTTTCCTTTCATAACGAGATATCGGCTCTGTTTAAGAGCCTTCGCCTGTCCCGGGACCGATTCCCCTGCTGGCAGCAGAACTCTGACAGCAGGGGAGAGGAAACTTTGAAAGCAGCTATCTCTTAAATCATAAAGGTTTGAGAGATGCCACTGGTGTCATTTAACTCAGTTTATTAAGGGATACAATATGAGGGATAGTAATTTTGAAGTAATACTATCCCTTTAAGGATTTCCTTGTTAGAAGCTCTTGTGAGTTAATCAATTTGAATGAGTCTCTGATCAACACACCTGTGCTCTAGCAGGGAAATTCCTAAGTCCTGGCCTGTTAGTGTCAACTAAGGGCACAGGTCGAGAATCACTGCTATAAAGCATGAAATAGTTACAGAAAACAAGTGAGAAAAATACCTTTCCATCTTTTTATTGTACTGTATTTTAAGTGAAGAAAACATTTTGACTGTCTGTATAAGGAATTGTGATTGCAAAATGTAGTCCATAGATGCTGGTATTGGATGAGATTGCATTGGAAGTGGTAACCAGTTCTTATTTTAAGTAGATGTTTAAAGTGAACTATACATAGAATAAGCAGCTTTTGATTTAATTTTAACAGCCCGGAGAGGGCTCATGGGCTGCTGCTATTGGGCATGTGTAAATGATGCAAATCAAGTCATAAAAGTGGGCAGAGCTTAACCCTTTCAGTGCCAAAGGGGTATGCAAAACATTTCTTCACAATGCGTTGCGTACCCCTCTGGCACTGAAAGTATTAATTGGGTGGGCAAGGCTGAACTGGGAATGGTAGGTAGAATGTCTAAGAAGTGGGTAGAGTTACTCAGGAATCTCAGGACAGTCAGAAAATCAGCCTCTGTCCCTGGATACCCAGTAATTAACTACGGTAATTAGAGTGTCCGGGGGCAGATCTGGAGAGCTCCTGGGTATGACAATCAACCTGCTGCTCTGCTACTACAGGGAGATCTACCTTTTAAAGTGGAACTATCACATATATATAAGTGCCCCCCAATTAATCTTTACTATAATGGTAAGCATTTAAAGCCTTTTATAATCCTTATTAAGTCCAGTATTATTTAGAAACCTAAGTTCTTAAGAGACTCACCGCCAGTCTACAGTGCAGACATCTTGCCGCAGCAGCATCTGTGCTCCTGCGCTGTCCATCCCTGCCTGTACCATATGGTACAATGCAACTCCCCCGTAGGTTACTTGCCAATCAGTGACACGGGACAATGCAACTCTCCTTTATGTTACTTGCCAATCAGTTACACGGGACAATGCAACTCTCCTTTTAGATTACTTGCCAATCAGTGGCACGGGACAATGCAACTCTCCTTTAGGTTACTTGCTGTCACCGTTGCGATCTCTCTCCCGGGCTGCGTCTCTTCCTCTCACGCGGCGGCTCTTCGGGGTTTTGGAGCGATCGGGTCGCGCATGCGCATATCTCCTCCACCTTCAGCATGGCGGATGCGCAGGCACCTAGGCCGGCGCTCTATTGGCCAGTTTTCCTCCTTTCTCATGCTGCTCCCAGTCGAGCCCCTCTCACTCAGCAGGTCCATTGGTCAGCCCTGGTATTTAAACGGGCAGCCCCAGGCATAGGGCGCCTGTTCCACAAGTTAGTTTTCTGGCTAGGCTCTGGACCTCTGCCTGTCTATTCCAGATCAGCATTCTTGTCCTCCGTTCCTGGTTTTGACCTTTGACTCTGT